>OY970835.1:20161600-20836600 GCA_963853835.1 Calendula officinalis | reverse complement strand
TCATTAACTGAGATTACACTTTTGAAAGCTCCAACATTCCCTCCATCTCTCTCAACTAACTCACACATAGTGAAACACCAAGAACACACACACTTAAGCAATTCTTCTATTTCTCACCTTGAATCATCATGAATTAGCTCAATCCTAGTTGTATATGATCTATCAGCTTTGAAAGGTCTGATCATAGCTATCAATCTTAAAAGGAAGAAGATGAGATTTCAAACTTAATATCATCGGATCATGAAATATAATGATGTCGATACTTTGAACAAAACGATCCACGACCCTTTGTTTGGCTTTTCTATGTTACGATAGTGATTGGAGTCGTAATGAAGAAATACAAGAAGAAGATGATGATGATGATGATGATGATGATGATGATGATAGTAATGATGTTGAGCAAAAAGTAGAATATGAGGTTGAGAAACATTTTATTAATTTCAGTTGTTATTTGTATTAGACTTTAGATTCCTTTTGAAAGTAATATATTTTCGTTTTAATGTTTTTTTTTAGTTATTAATGGCTTTTTTAGTGAGATGAAATTAAAGTTACCTAATAATCTGTAATTATAGGTAAATTTCACATGGTTGGAACATTTTTAAAATTTAGTTACTATTTTGGAGTGAGAGTTGTATTCTAGGAAGTCCAAGGGTTTTGCATAGTCCCAAGGGACAAATCCTAGCCATTGGATCAAGATGGTCAAGATCAAATCCCCCACCTACAGCCACCGCCGACCGCCGCCACCGACCACCGCCTATCGCCGCCGTCCGCCGCCGGTGGCCGGCGGCGGCGGTGGTGGTGGCTGACGGTGAAGGTGATGGTGGTAATGGGGGTGGTGGTGGTATTGATGTATTGAAACACATGTGCTTCGCTAAAACACATCATATTACTTTGAAGCACATGTGCTTCAGGTCACGAAACACATGTGTTTCAAGTTACTAAAAACATGACTTTCTAAATACATATGGAGCATACGAAGCACATGTGCTTCATTACTTGAAACATATGTGCTTGACTGTACATATACACTTCTTTATTTTCAAAAAGACCTGTTATTAGTGAAGCACATGTGCTTCTAGTTTACAAACACATGTGCTTCATTACTTGAAATACATGTGATTGGCTGTACATATACACTTCTTTATTTTTGAAACGACCTGTTATTAGTGAAGCACATGTGCTTCTAGCTTACAAACACATGTGCTTCATTACTTGAAACACATGTGTTTGGCTGTACATATACACTCATTTATTTTCAAAAGACATGTTATTAGTGAAGCACATGTGCTTCTAGCTTACAAACACATGTGCTTAATTCATTACTTGAAGGTGCACGAGAAGAACTACACCACCCATGACCTAGAATTGGGAGCTGTAGTTTTCGCTTTGAAAATTTGGAGGCATTATCTTTATGGAACCAAGTGCACTGTATTCACCGATCACAAGAGCCTACAACATATATTCGACCAAAAAGAATTAAATATGTGGCAACGCCGATGGGTCGAGTTGCTAAATGATTATGATTGTGAAATCAAGTACCATCCAGGGAAAGCTAATGTTGTAGCTGACGCTCTGAGCCGAAAGGAAAGACCTAAAACCTTACGTGTTCGAGCACTAGGAATGAAAATTCACACGATTTTAACCACACAAATTCGTGATGCTCAACAAGAGGCTCTTAAAGTCGAAAACATGAACGACGAATGCCTACGAGGCATGGAGAAACAATTGGAACCTAAAGCAGATAGGGCAGTATCGTGTGGTGTCTGATGACGAATCAGATGAACCGCCCCTGAAGGTTCTACGCTCAGAGGTTAATTGGATAAACCAGAGAGTTTCCCGAGTTAGAGAGGAAGCAAATGAGGAGATCTTGGAAGTTAAGGAACTCATTTCCGGCATCAATACTACACTTTCAGGGAAGATTAACACACTGGAAGAAAAGGAAGTGGCCTCGCAAGAAATTGTAGGAGAGATTGGCTTTGGTCTCGCCACCACTATTGATACAGTCCAGACGGTTAGGAACGAAGTAACCCGCGTTGCTCAGGATGCACGACAAGCTGTTGTCGACATCTCTGCTCTTCATCGCATCGCGAGGGGCATGGATGGGGAATGATCTGGAGTTCGAGAAACAACAACCCGCATAGGCAGAGACCTGATTGACTTTGTGAGAGATGTGAAGGCTGATATTCATGCACTGCGAGCTCATAATGAGAGACACAAGGAAGATCGGATTCGAGACATCGTCGCCCAGCAGTCCTTGCGTGAAGAAGTGACCCGTAATACTATAACGAACCAGACACTTAGGGAGGAGAACCAGAACCTGCGGATCCAGGTCTCCGACCTGCAAGTGACAACACGTGTCAGATGGATGATTTCCGCTTTAGTCATATTCCTGCAGTGGTACACAGTACCTGCAGAAGACCTAGTATGGGCGGGTTGTGCCCATACAATATTTTATTTTCAGAAACTTGTATTGATAGGGTCTTGTAACCCTGTCCATTTTGTACTTTATGTATGAATGCTATGTACTAAGTCTTTTGGTTATATAATATTATGTGGCTTGGATGTTATATTTGTTTGTCATTTGATTATACCATTATAAATCATATATCTTATTTCTTGCGCAATGTGGTGTGTTAGAATCTGATCATGGCACCTGGACGACCTCCGAAGCGTAACACCAATGAGAATGCAGCTCCCATTACCGCATCCGACATAGCCTACATCGTCTCTGAACAAATTGCCGCCACACTGCACACCTATGAGACAAATCGGAACGCCCAAAATGGTGGGGCAGGTAGCGGTACAAACGGAGGAAATGGCACCGGAGGAAATAGAACCGGTGGGAATGGTAATGGTAATGACAATGGAGGAAACGGAGGTAAGAGTGACAAGATGCGCACCCGATAACTAGAATAAATTACTAAATTTCATAAGTCAAAGTTAGTATTTTATTGCTGCAGAAGTTGGCAATGGGCGTACGGGTTGCTCATACAAAACGTTTCTCGGATGTGACCCGATGAAGTTTAGCGGGACAGAAGGTGCTGTAGGGATCATCCGTTGGATTGAACGAATGGAACTTGTGCTTGATATCAGTGGTTGCAGTGAGGACTACAAAGTAAAATATGCCACCTGCACTCTCACTCACGAGGCACTTACGTGGTGGAACTCGCAAATTCAAGCACTGGGCAGAGAGAATGCCTACTCAATATCATGGAACGATTTAAAAGCCAAACTACTTGAAGAGTATTGGCCCGGCAATGAACTACAAAACCTTGAAACTGAGTTCTGGAACCTAGCTATGGAAGGTTCGGATGTCGGTAGTTACACCACTCGGTTCAATGAATTGGCCTGACTAATCCCTCACCTAGTGACCCCAGAAACTAAAAATGTCGAAAAGTACATTTGGGGATTGGCTTCCCAAATTCGGGGAATGGTCACTTCATCTAAGCCAGCCACCATGAAAGAAGTCGTACTGTTAGCCAATACACTGACAGATAATGCTATCCGTATGGGATAGCTCAACAAGAAAACCACAACTGTTGGTAAAGCTGTAACTGTTGAAGGAAGCCATGGTGATGGAAAGAGAAAATGGGAAGGCAAGAACGACAACCGAGACGGAAATCGTAGTTCCAAGCGCCAGGGGAATGGAAAGGCGTATGTGGCAAACACCTCAAGGGCATCAGGTCAGAACGATCGCCCGAAATGTAATGAGTGCCAACGTCATCACAACGGGCAGTGCATCAGGTGTGAAAGGTGCAACAAGTATGGGCACCAAGGAGCGGTGTGCAGGACAAACCCCCCACCCGGCAATAATAACCCAAAATGTTTTAAATGTGAAAAGGCTGGGCACTATGCACGTGAATGCCCCGACAACCGAAACCAAAACATCAACCGCAACAACCCTAACAACAACAACAACAACCGAAACAACCAGAACAATAACAACCGCAACCCTAACAACAACAACAACAACCGAAACAACCAGAACAACAACAACCGAAACAACAACAATAACAACAACCCGGCTCATGGACGTGCATTCGTTATTGGAGCCGGCGACGCGCGTCAGGACCCTGACGTCATTACTGGTACGTTCCTTGTCAATGGTCATTATGCTTCAATACTGTTTGATTCTGGTGCAGACTTAAGCTTTGTCTCAACTGAATTTAGACCATTAATTGACGTAGAAGCTAGTAAACTAAGCGCAACTTATTCGATAGAACGAGCTAACGGTAAACTAATTGAAACTGACGAGGTGTTGAAAGGTTGTACACTCGTATTGGAAGACCACTCTTTTAACATCAACTTATTACCTGTTGAACTAGGAAGTTTCGATGTAGTGATTGGTATGGATTGGCTATCCAAGAACAGAGCCGATATAATTTGCTTTGAAAAATTGATTCGAATTCCGTTGACGTCCGAAGAAACCCTCGTCATTCGAGGAGAGAAAAGGACGAGCACCCTAAAAATGGTGAATTGCATGAAAGCTCGCAAATACTTGAAAAAGGGTTATCAAGCATTTCTCGCACACGTTGTCGACAAGAAAGTAAAAGAACGCCGAATTGAAGACATTCCAATCGTACGTGATTTTCCTAGCGTATTTCCCGAGGATCTACCGGGATTACCGCCTAAGAGACAAGTCGAATTCCGTATCGACTTAGTCCCAGGAGCCGCCCCGATCGCGCGCTCGCCATATCGCCTTGCACCATCCGAGATGCAAGAGCTCTCCACTCAACTTCAAGAACTTCTAGACCTTGGATTCATTCGACTGAGTTTCTCACCCTGGGGAGCTCCGGTCTAGTTTGTAAAGAAGAAAGACGGATCTATGAGGATGTGTATCGATTATCGTGAGCTTAATAAGCTAACCATAAAGAATCGATACCCACTTCCGAGAATCGACGATTTGTTCGACCAACTTCAAGGCTCCAGTTACTATTCAAAATTCGATTTACGTTCTGGATACCACCAACTAAAGATCCAAGAAGACAGTATTCCAAAAACCGCATTTCGCACGCGTTATGGTCACTACGAATTCTTGGTTATGCCATTCGGATTGACCAACGCACCTGCCGTTTTCATGGATTTAATGAATCGAGTTTGCAAACCCTATCTCGATAAATTGATGATTGTGTTCATCGACGACATCCTAATCTATTCGCGAAGTAAAGACGAACACGAACAACACCTTAAACTCATTCTTGAATTATTAGAGAAAGAGAAATTGTATGCCAAATTCTCGAAGTGCGAATTTTGGTTACGAGAGGTACAATTTCTAGGTCACGTGATAGACCAAAATGGAATTCATGTAGATCCGGCTAAAATAGAAGCTATCAAGAACTGGGAAGCACCAAAGACGCCAACAGAAGTACGTCAATTCCTAGGTCTAGCCGGCTACTATCGAAGATTTATTGAAATTTTTTCAAAAATCGCTCAATCCTTAACCAGCCTCACCCAGCAAGATAAGAAATTTGATTGGGGTGAAAAGCAAGAATCAGCTTTTCAACTACTGAAGCAGAAACTTTGTAGTGCCCCTATCTTATCACTCCCCGAGGGAACTGAAGATTTTGTCGTTTACCGTGACGCATCTCACCAAGGACTTGGGTGTGTACTGATGCAAAGAGAAAAAGTAATCGCCTATGCGTCACGACAACTGAAGGTGCACGAGAAGAACTACACCACCCATGACCTAGAATTGGGAGCTGTAGTTTTCGCTTTGAAAATTTGGAGGCATTATATTTATGGAACCAAGTGCACTGTATTCACCGATCACAAGAGCCTACAACATATATTCGACCAAAAAGAATTAAATATGTGGCAACGCCGATGGGTCGAGTTGCTAAATGATTATGATTGTGAAATCAAGTACCATCCAGGGAAAGCTAATGTTGTAGCTGACGCTCTGAGCCGAAAGGAAAGACCTAAAACCATGCGTGTTCGAGCACTAGGAATGACAATTCACACGATTTTAACCACACAAATTCTTGATGCTCAACAAGAGGCTCTTAAAGTCGAAAACCTGAACGACGAATGCCTACGAGGCATGGAGAAACAATTGGAACCTAAAGCAGACGGAACCTTGTATTTCATGAGTAGAATTTGTGTTCCAAGTAAAGGAAATATAAGAGAATTAGTCTTGGATGAAGCCCATAAGTCCAAATATTCAATCCACCCAGGAGCCGACAAAATGTATAAAGATGTAAAAGAGATTTACTGGTGGCCCAATATGAAGAAAAATATCGCCACATATGTCGGTAAGTGTTTGACCTGTTCAAAGGTTAAAGCCGAATACCAAAAATCGTCAGGTCTATTGTGCCAACCAGAAATACCGGAGTGGAAATGAGAACAAATTTATATGGATTTCATCACGAAACTCCCAAGGACATCCAAAGGTCATGATACGATATGGGTGATTGTTGACCGACTAACGAAATCTGCACACTTTATTCCCATAAAAGAAAACGATCAAATGGAAAAGCTAACGAAGATTTACCTTAAGGAGGTTGTGTCGAGACATGGAGTGCCAATCTCCATTATCTCTGACAGGGATAGCCGTTTCACTTCACGATTTTGGCAATCGTTGCAACGGTCCCTAGGTACTCGATAAGATATGAGTACGGCCTACCATCCACAAACCGATGGTCAGAGTGAAAGAACCATCCAAACCCTAGAAGACATGCTCCGAGCATGCGCAATTGATTTTGGTGGAAGTTGGGATGCTCACTTACCACTCGCCGAGTTCTCTTACAACAACAGCTACCACACGAGCATCAAGGCTGCACCATTTGAGGAATTATACGGACGAAAGTGTCGGTCGCCACTTTGTTGGACTGAAGTTGGCGATAGTCAGATAACTGGTCCCGAGATCATCCAAGAGACCACTGATAAAATTTTCCAGATAAAGGACCGGATTAAAGCGGCACGAGATCGACAAAAGAGTTATGCCGATAACAGAAGAAAGCCATTAGAATTTAGCGTTGGAGATCGGGTACTGTTAAAAGTCTCACCATGGAAGGGTGTTACCCGATTTGGAAAACGCGGAAAGCTAAACCCTAGATACGTCGGACCATTTGAAATCCTGGAAAGGATTGGTCCTGTCGCTTACAAACTCAAACTACCACAAGAGTTGAGCAGCATACACGACACATTCCACATGTCGAATCTGAAAAAGTGTTTATCTGACGAAACACTAATTGTACCAACGAACGAAATTTGTGTCGACAAGCGACTCCATTTCGTAGAGGAGCCCATCGAGATAACCGATTGGAAGACACAGCAGCTCCGGAGGAGTAAGGTTAAGTTAGTTCAAGTCCGTTGGAGATCGAAAAGAGGACCCGAGTTCACTTGGGAACGAGAAGATCAAATGAAATAAAAATATCCACAATTATTTCCCGAGTCATCATCCAGAAACGACACCACTTGAATTTCGGGACGAAATTCTTTTAACGGGGGGAGAATGTGACAACCCTCGAAAATGGACCGGTTTAACCGTCATCGATTGTAACCGAGCACTGAAATGTAACACAAGTTGTAATATATAAAATATGTTTTGTTATATAATCCTAGCTTTTAGAATCTTATTATGTGTCGATCATACACATTTTAACGCAAACACTTTGTGCATGTCAATAATCTATTGCGAGCTATGGCCATCCGAAAACCCTCAAACAAGAAAACCATCACCCTTGTGATCACTCTCCCTTCTGCCTCTTAAAAACACACGAAGCATCATAGTCTCCTCCGGCGAACAAATTTTTCCGGCAAGCCACCACCATTTAAACTCCGCAGCTTGCTCACTCCCGCACAAGGTATAAATTTCCACTCTTTTCTTCTAATATTACAGCATGCATACATGGGTTGGGATTCTCGAGCTTCCTGCTTGCCATCCTCTCCGGTGACACACACACCCAGCGGGTGTGTGTGTATCGAGACCCCCTGTTCACTTTTCCATTCATTTTTCCGGTAAGAACCGTTCTCCGGCAACATTATTACAGCATCACCATCGAGAACCAAACACACATACGCACATTTGTGGGTGAGTTTTTATGTATGGGTGTCATCACTGTTGGAATTAAATATCAATTTATATAAGTATTTGTATTATAATACTTATGATAGAAGAAAGGGTGTCAACAAAGAGTAACCACCGGCAGCCTGTAACTGCAGCCACCCTGGAAAAACCGGCACCACCATAACCGCCGCCGGTAACCGTCACAACCAAGGGGTGTGACTATTCGTTCATACCTTTTCGTTTAGTATAAATAGAAATCAAATTCCTCAATTGTAATTATTCGAATGTGATGTTCAGAATCAATAAAAATGTTTAATTTTTGTTCTTATTTCCCTGTTCTGTAACTTCGCCGGAGCACCGCCGGAGACCCGGTTCTCCGCCAATCGATCAAACACCGGAGATAGAAACCTCCGATTTTTAACAATCACCCTCGTCGATCTCTATTCCCCGTCTTTCCGGCGAGACCCATTTTACAGCTGTACCGATGGAACCCGAGAACACACAACGTGTGCTTGGTGTGTGTGTGTAAGCTTTGCTTCTTGACCTCTTTTCCCGACACCTTCACTCTTGGATCCGTCTCCGGCTACACCCACACGCAAGTGGGTGTTGTTTATGGTTAATCGGAGTATGATCTCTTCACTCTCCGGTTTGTTCCGCCGCTGGCCATGTCCCTTGGCCGGCCAGAATTATAAACCACCTTCCACCGCCACCCTCCGGTTGTGTGTTCCGGCGAGGTGACGCCCACCATCACCGTCAAAACCCAAAACACACACTTGTGTGTGTGTCGTTTGTGTGTGTGATTACACAGCAGGTATGGACCGGCGTTCTCGAGTTTCCCGGCAAACTCGGTTTTCTGGTGTGGTGTTATTCATCCCTGCCGGCAGCCAAAACACACAGATGTGTGTGCTTGTCAAGTGTGTGTTGTGTGGGTATTGTTATGGAAACAATGCTTGTTGTACCTTGTGCTGCAGAAATGGTACTCAGCTCTTCCACTAAAACAAAATTTAAAACATCCAAATCACTTTCTGTGCTTGGGATCGAATCAAAAGTTCATGCTTCAGGGGTTGTACCCTGAGCATTCAAACTTGTACATAGTGTGTAATATTAAAATATGATCATAAGGGTTGTACCCTGACCATGCACACTTGTACAATGGAGTGCAAGAGTGAAATATTGCTCTGGACTAACTGATCCCACCACCACCCTTTTGAACATATATATTATTTAATTAAAGGTATTTTAATAAAGTAGAAAACACAACTTTTATAGTCTTAAACAAATAAATAAAAATTATTATCCTTTTAAAACAAATAAACAAATAAAATTGATATTAATAAAGTATTAATATATTTTATTTGGTCAACTAATTAAAGTATGGGTATTCGTTTATGTCCGGGTCAAGTATAAACACTCGCAATAAATATCCGGGCCAATCCAACGTATTAACTCTTTATCCGAGTCGACATTAAATTCGGCAATCCTAGATCCTTACAAAAAGAATCTACGCACACCGTGTAAATTGATCACGTTATAAGATGATATAATATTAACAATGAACACGCGTTTAGGACGCTAGGAATTGTGTGGATGGACACTATAACATGTGGAATATTACTTGCTAGCAGCGCTAAGGTGAGTCTCACGGCCCCACTCTTACTATTTTAACGTATTTAAATATTTGGGGGAGAAAACTTGTGAAAACATAATAATTAGTAACTATTAATCTTTGTATAATCGTGAGTTGATTGGAACCCAATTTGAGATCGTTAGATCGAAAACATTACTGTAATCATCAACTATAGTTAGCCAACGAATATATGAGTAGTACTATTCGGGCTTGATCCCCCGCTCATGGCTAGTCGCTCTAGCCGTGTAACATATGAGATATATATTCTATTAAAACGTCGTGGACTCGACACGCCTGAGGGCAACCTGGATTTAGGTTTGATTACATGCTCATGAACTTATACATTAACTTGTGTGCCTTATAAACACGCTCAGGATTATTCATTACAACAACAATTATTATGAACATACATGGACTTGTACTACAACAAAATACTATCTTGGGTGTCATAAAAACCTGTGAACTCACCAACGTTTGTGTTGACACTTTTTCTAACATGTGTTCTCGGATATCAATAACTGAAGCATTTAACATATCAGCATGCAAATGGGATTACTGTTTTTGGGAAGATTTTGATATTCATATTTAGACGAATAGTCTAATATGGTTTGGAAATCTTAAATGTACTTTGTACATCAAACAATGTTGTAAAGTTAATACTTTACGTTTTTGTAAACACTTTGGTAATCAAATTGTATGCGTTACTTTGCTATTATCATGGTGTTATGATCGCTAATGTCTCACACGCTCGTTCTTCCTTGAAACCAATTTTGGCGGGGTGTGACAGATCTAAAGTTGCAAAACAACACGTTTTTTTAGAATGATAACGGATTCAATTAGTGCATATCAAATATTACTCTTTAAATAAATAATTGAAACTCTACTATATGCAGATCCCTAAACGGGATTTTATATAGAAAGGAATCCAAAAATTAAAAGAGGAAAAGGTCAGCAATGGAATCTCATTCACAAAATCAGGGACTAATTTGACGCAATCGTAACAAATAAGGTAAAGATAAACTCATAAATTGGCAACCTCCATACACTAATAAAAATCCTATTAACTAAGAATTTGACAAAATCAAAATTTGATTTGTCGGCGATGGGAAGGGTGGGACCGCCGGTGATTGATATGCAAAATGCTGAGGGATTGGCAGAGAAGTTAGTGACGGCCTGTGAGGAATGGGGTTGTTTCAGGATGGTCAACCATGGTGTGCCGCCGGAGCTAATGGCTGAGATGAAGGCGGTGGCCGCCACGCTCTTTGATCTGACGGACGAGATCAAAATGCAAACAGCTCATCATGAACTTGGAAAGGGCTACGTCAAACGCGACCTTGTTAGTCCGGTTGTTGAAGTTCTCACTACCGGCGACGGTGATTCCGATGACTTTTGTAACCGCCTTGATGCCTCCCCTCACCAAAGGTATTGTGATGGCTGGGGTGTTCAAAACCGGGTACCCGAAAATCCGAGTACCCTAAAACCGGGTACCAGGAAATTCGGGTAGTAGATTTAGGTACCCGTATCAGTACCCGAATTTTTGGGTACCCGGTTTTCGGGTACCCGGATTTTCGGATACCCAGTTTTCAGGTACCCGGTACCCGGAAATATAATTTATTTGTTACAAAAATTACATAAATGAAAGTCGCCATTATTTATATATTTAATTTCTTTAAATCTTATTAATAAATTTGTTATTAAAAATTTACGTTATGATTTTCTTTAAAGAAAAATCATTACTAGTAATGAATCTAACCAAATCTTTAAAGACATCCAATGATTTAAAACCATAATTCAACGACGGAGGTGAGAATTAGATGGTTTGTACGTGAGAATTGAGACAGAGTTTTAAATTTTAGACATTTGTCAAAATGAGCCAAGCATATGCCCATATTTAATGATAATTAATGTCTAATAATAATATAAATCTATATATAAAAATAAGTTGGAAAAACAAAATTCGGATACCGGGTACCCAATTACCCGGTTTTTTAGAAAAACACTACCCGTATTTGATACCCGGAAACCGGTTACCCGAAATCCGGGTATCCGGATTTTCGGGTACCCGGATTTTCGGGTATCCGGATTTCGGTTATCGGATATTTTTTCGGGTACCCGTTTTTTCGGTTATTTTTGAACACCCCTAGTAATGGCAGGTGTACATTTGGGTTTGCAAAACAATTATCTGATTTTTTTCGTTTTTAAATTTAGATAGTTTTTGTTGTTAAGATGAAATTGACTATATGGTTAATTATAGAATAATATTTCTTCCTACTTTTTAATCCTACTCATTTCTAAACATGACATGTGTTATTCACTAATTTCTCTTTCCTCATATCCTCCTTTGATTTTAACACTTGTAATCATCAAATAAGTAGGAATATAGGTAGTACTAAAAGGTAGAAAGAAATATCATTTCGCTTAATTATAGGAAAACTGAAATGTATTTTATTAACTTGAACTTGATTGACCGGGTTATCCAACTATTAAAGGTGAAACACGGTACTCTTAACTTTAATAATGATCAGTTTAGTAGTCTTACTCACTAATTTAATTTATTCATTTATAACTTTTGACAAATTAAAAAACATAAGTTCATCTCAATATATTGAAATTAACCAATCCTTGTAGTCTAATGGTATTGGTGTAAGGTATAAGGTGTTGCCCATGACGTATATGTCATGATTCAAGTCCCATTAGCGATAAATAGGAATAAATTAGGTGTCGTTCAAAAAAATTCTCAATATATTAAAATTAGAAGCAAATGACGTGGGAATTCAGGACTATATTAGTGACTTATTGTACTAAAATGACTATTTTTTTTTTCAAATTCAAAGTACCTAATTGAATCTTTAATAGTTCAGGATAATAAAGAATTCGGTCAACTAAGTTTAATGTTCTAAAATGCATTTCGTCAAGTCGTTATTCCAATATGCATAATCACTTTAAAACGCAATCCAAAGTGCCGTAGGTTTTATATATGTGACTCACGAATATATATAACTCCAGTTCTGATTGCTTCTTGTAGGAAGATTATACACAAGTATTTTAATGCTATTTGTGATCTTGCCGGACTTCTTGGCCGGAAGTTGATGGAAGGCAGTGGTTTAGCCGGAGATTTGTTTGATGGATGGTGTTACGAAATGATAATGAACAAGTACCACTACTGTCGTGAAAGCATAGGGTTAACCGGCTTGCACACGCACTCTGATCTTACATTTCTAACAATATTACAGGATGATGAAAAGGTGAATGGTCTACAAGTGGTTGATAAATACTCTCATGAGTTTATTTCGGTTGATCCTTGTTAGGTACTAGATATGTTGTAATAGTTAGTCTAGGGGGTAATAGTGTAACAATGTATAAATGTTAGGTTTTATTACCAAAATGGTCCTAACTAACCAAGAATTGAGCCATGGTATAAATACCAAAGTGTAAGGCTCAGTTCTTCAACTTTTGCCATTAATCAATTTCACATTATCCAGCAATTGTTCTCTCACATCTCTCTACTTTCTCTCTCTAAAAGCCCTAATCTCATTCTTCACTTTTCTAGCCAAAATCATCATCCAACACCATCATATGGATTGAATCAGTGTTATTGTGCTTTTCAATTGGTATCAGAGCATAATTTCATCTTGAAAACGATCCAAATCCATCAATTGGTGTTAAAATCAGAAGAATCAGTGTGTTTTTGAAGGTTTTTGAAGAAAAAGGGGTTTAAGATCAAAAATCAGATTTAAGGTACTATTTCTTGTTATTATGGATTGAATAGCTTCCTTTTATTGATATATTAAGCTTAGAATCAAGCTAGGATCGAATCTAATCCATACTGATGAAGAATTAAGGGTTTTAGGAAAATCCATTAAAGCTTCAAAAACCCTTTAAATTCAAATTTTCGAATAGATCTAGGTTGTTTTTGAGTAATATAGTTGCAATGGATTGAAGAAAATAGTATTTGGGTTAGTTTGCTATAAGAATCAGTGAATTTGGGTAAGAAACGAGCATTTTAGGATCAAATTAGTGGGTTTTTCAGGTCTGCTCGTAACAGTTCTGCTCAAGAAATTGTTCGGCCCGAGAACAGTAACAAGTTCGGCCCGAACTTCACACCACAACTTCGGCCCGAACATCATCAACAACTTCGGCCCGAACTTCACAACACAACTTCGGCCCGAACTTAACAACACAACTTCGGCCCGAACTTTAACCCTACTTCGGCCCGAACTTCTACAGTACTTCGGCCCGAACTTCTTTTCCATATTTAAATATTTTTTTTCGGTCGTTCTTTCTTCCAACAAGATATGACTTCCAAGGACGCCTTGTCTATTGGATCAGACACGAAACCACCTGTTCTCTACCGAGGAGAATACGGTCAATGGAAGAAACGGTTTCTCCATTTCATCCTGAGCCAACAAGCCGGTCCATCTATCCTTGAATCCCTTACAACCGGACCCGCTAAGTTCTATCGTGCTGTGGCTCCAGCCCTAAACACCGAACCAGCAATACCTGGAGGTGTAATCGAAATTCCCCCGGCGGAATACACTCAAGAGCAAAAGGATAGGGCTAGGGCGGATGTGCTCGCACACTCCTACATGCTACAAGGCATAACAAATGAAATCTACAGCAGCCTTGATAGCTTCAGCACGGGGAAAGAGCTTTGGGATGAAATTCAAAAGCAAATGGAGGGTACCGACCTGGGTAATAAAGCAAAGATGGTTTCGACCTTAAACGCCTATGGTCAATTCAAAGCTACCCCAATGGAAGAACTAGGGGAAACGTATCTTAGATTCTGCAACATGCTCAACGATCTCCGAAAGAACAACCTCATCAAAGAGAAACTTGAGATCAACATCAAATTCATCCAATCCCTACTACCGGAGTGGGAGATGTTTGGAAACAGTGCAATGCAGCACAAGGATTTGAGCTCCATAGATATTCATGAACTATATGAGTACCTACATCAAAACGAGCCTATGGTTAAAGGAATCGTCAAAAACAGGCAAGATATGACAGACACCTTGGCAATGTTGACCAAACAAAATCTGGCTCTTAACAAAGGTATCAACGAAGCAATGGTTGCAGCACAAACAAAAGAGGTGGTACATGAAGAACCAGAAACTCTGATCCCAGCGGGGACACAAGATGAAATCGACTCAGTTCGTCAAGCCTTGGCTCTCATTTCCTCCTATAACAAAAAGTACTATAAGAAACCAACCAACAACAATCTTAGATCATCCTCAAATTTCAAATTCAATTCCCCTTCTCAAACCCCAAACAACAAATCCTCATCTTCCTCCACCGAGCCACCTAAGAAATGTTACAATTGTGGTCTGACTGGTCATTTTGCCAAAGAATGCCAGAAGCCAAAGGTGAAGGACTCAGAATACTTTAAACGGAAAATGCTCATGGCCAAACAAGTTGAAAATGGGAAAGTTCTACTGGCTGAGGATCTACAGTGGTTGGAGGACTCTGATGATCAAGAGGAAGAGGAATGCACAGCAAGCCTGGCTCTCATGGCGAGATCTAACGAACTCAGAGCTGCACTGGGCATTTCTGAGAATGATGAAAATGAGGTACACTCTTTATTAACTGATTCAGAAACTGATGAATCAGAAAATTCCTTGTTTAATGAAAAACTCTTTACTAAAATTGATGAGAAATCACACTTGAAAAAACAAATAACTGATTTGGAATCTGAAAAAGATCAACTCTTTAATGATTTGAGTGAATTAAGTCAAGTTTCTCTTCAAATAACTCAAGTAAACAAGGACTTACAAAATCAGTTGTCTACATCAAAATCAGCTTTTCAATTTCAAATTACTGAGTTACAAAATGATCTACAAACACAAATAAATACAACGAATGTATCAAACACACAAATCCAAAAATTAAAAGATGAAAATTTAACCTTCCGTCGCCAACTTGAAACTCTTGTTCCTCAAGTAAATCAAATTAATAATTCAAATCAAAAAACACAAGAGTTACAACAACAGTTGTCAACATTTCATGCTGCTCACACCAGTGAAGTAAATCGTCTAAATCACATAATTAATACAAAAAATCTTGAAATATCAAACCTAAAAATGATGAAGACGGTATCAAATGACAAAGACGACTCCAAGCAGCTGATAAGTGACTTAGCTATCCAACTCAGTCGAGAGCAAACATGGATGAAGTCTGCTGACATCAAGATGAAGGATTACCAAGATAAGTTGAAGGCAGCTGATAACGAAATTCAAAAACTAAATGAACAAATCACAAACACCACAAACAATTTTAACAAGGAAATCGATGACAAATCAGCAACCATACAGAGTCTTACTGTCAAGAAAGAAAATGCTGAAGAACACATCTCCAAACTGGAGCAGACGATTGTGAAAGCTGGTCACACTGAACAAACAATAAAATTAAATCAACCAAAAGAGTTCAGATCTTTTAAATCAAAAGTGGGTCTCGGCGCTGAGAACTCCCGTCCTCTGGAAAAAGCTGCTGATGTTGTTCCCACACTATACAATTACGATTACATGAACTTGGGAATATGGCAAAGCTTTCTTCATATGCCGGACGAGGAAGCAGAAATCGAGAAATTCAACAGAGAAAAGAAGGAATACGCTCAAATCAGCTTTAACTATTCTGAATTGAACTATACATATGAAAAGAATAAAGCAAAATTTCAAAACAATGAGTACTTCCCGATTGTCACTCCAGAAGAATTTTCCATTTCTGATAATGAAGTTTTAAAACAAACAATTGAACCAAAGCTTTATGTTCCACCGTTGATTTTAGAAAAGAAAATTGTTCAACTTGAAACTGAAATTGACGACACTCACAAGGCCTTTGATAAAGAAAAGGAAAAACTTCAAATCAAAATACATAATTTAGAGGACACCATTTTAGAATTAAAAACTAAAACGAGCAATGCTGTTTCCAAAAATTCTAAAGCCTCTCTATTAGGGCCAGCACCGACAAACCCAGTTCCAACGATCTTGAAGAGAAGCTCTAATCCACCTATTTTGAATCTTGCAGATGGAAGATTAGAGTCCAGAGGGAAGAAGTCCATGAAGCAACCAGAAGTCAACAGAGCCACACAGTCAAAGAAGTCTATTCAGACTGGATCCAGTATGCTTAAGAAGCCTAGTCTACTTAAGAAGTCTAGTCCACCTAAGTCTGTAGTTTCATCTTTTTCTGTTCAGAATAAATGTAATGACTCTAGACAGTTTATTTCTCCAAAAGAAGCTCATGGCGTGTGTAAAAACTCTAATTTTGTGAAAACTACTTTAACTGCTTTTAGAACAGACTATGATTCTACTGTTTATCGTCCTGTCCGTTACTCTCCTGATTTTGGCGCTGTGTATGTTAAAACTGACAAATATGGAACAAAAAGATTTTTTGACAAAATTACAAAGAAACAGATAACTCAAACTGATAAACGTTTTTTTGTAAAACTTGATGCACCTTGCAGTATTCATAAGAACATCGTCTCTCATAAATCTGGTAAACTTATAAACACATGCAGAACGTGCTATCCATATCTATGCAAATCACACGTCACTAAACCAGCAAAATCAACTCAAAAGATCTTATCATCTCCGTTTGTCAAACAACAGAAGAAATTTTCTCAAACTCCACAAACTTCTGTTTCTAACAAAAGATCAAAAGCTCAAAAGCTACCCTCAAAACAATCAAAGATGCCGTCTAAACAACCACAAATTTCTGTTTCTCACTTCTCTTCTAGTCGCACATCTCCTCAGGGTAAAGCTGCACAAAAGCCAAAACCGTCAGTTCTCCCAAAATTCGACAAACCATCCATTAAAACGTCCACTCATGTGAAATATACTTGGGTTAAGAATGAAAAATCTCAATGGATTATCCAATCCTCTGAAAAATCTCTCAAATGGATCATCAAATCTGAACTGCCTCCTAGCAGTTCCCAAAAGCTCTAAACTGATCATCTCATAAAATCTGCATAAAACATATGTTTCTAATCGTTCTGGACCCATACAAGATTGGGTACCTAAAATGTTTTATTTGTTTTATGTAGAATGTGTGGTACCTCGACTCGGGCTGTTCGAGGCACATGACAGGAAACAAAAATCTCCTGACCACCTTTCGGGAAAAATACTTAGGAACGGTCAAATTTGGAAATGATCACTTAGCAGCCATCTTAGGTCTTGGTGATCTTATCTGCCATAACCTGATAATCAGAAATGTTGCCTTTGTCGAAGACCTCTCACATAATCTCTTCAGCATCGGAAAATTTTGTGACAAGACTCTAGAAGTAAACTTTCGCACAAAGAAGTGTGCAATTCGGACATATGACGGGGATGAACTTCTAACTGGAACTCGTGACACAAACCTCTTCACTATTGATCTTAATGACCTGAGTACAACCGAAGAAGTCTGTCTCGTGTCTAAAGCTACTGCCAATGAGTCATGGTTATGGCATCGACGTTTGTCTCATCTCAACTTTAAAACCATGAACAAACTCGTAAAAGGAGGTCATGTGTCGGGATTGCCTGATGTTGCATTTGACAAAGATCACAAATGTTCTTCGTGTGAAAAAGGGAAAATGACCAAAAAGTCTCACAAACCTAAACCTGCTCCCAGTACTTCCAAACCTCTTGAACTTCTTCATATGGACTTATGCGGTCCAATGAGCGTTCACAGTCTTGCAGGAAAACGTTATGTTTTGGTTATTGTTGATGACTATTCCAGATACACATGGGTTTATTTCCTTCGTTCAAAGGATGAAGCCGCAGAGATCATAATCTCATTTATCAAGAAAACTCAAGTAAACCTGGAATTAAATGTTCAAACAATCCGTACCGACAATGGTACTGAATTCAAGAATCGGGTCCTTGACTCTTATCTTGAATCTGCTGGCATCACCCATCAATTTTCCGCTGCACGAACTCCTCAACAGAACGGTGTTGTTGAAAGACGAAACCGCACTTTAGTGGAAGCTGCTCGTACGATGCTTTCATTTTCAAAACCTCCTCTGTCGTTATGGGCAGAAGCCATCAGCACCGCCTGTTTTACACAGAACCGCTCCATCATAAACAAAACATACAACAAAACTCCTTATGAGCTCATCAACAATCGAATACCAAATGTTAACTTCTTCCACATCTTTGGTAGTCGATGCTTCATCCTATCTGATAACGAGAAACTCAACAAGTTTGAAGAGAAAGCCAAGGAAGGAGTCTTTATAGGCTATTCAAAGGATTCGGCCTCATTCAGAGTATACAACCGCTCTATAAGAATGGTCAGAGAAAGTGTCAATGTCTCATTTGATGAAACATTCTTGCTTGATTCAAGCTCAACTGGCATTGAAAGACCTCTACCCACAACCTCCATTAACCATTCATACTCTCTGAATGATCTTGAAATCCTATTCCAACACTTCCATGATGAATATCACAACGTCAGACACCCACCTCCACCCCCACCCCCACCTCCACCCCCACCCCCACCTCCACCCCCACCCCCACCTCCACCTCCACCCCCACCTACACCCCCACCTCCACCCCCACCTCCGGCAGATGCTCAATCAATCACAGCTCCGGAAATCAACACTCCATCCCCAAATGAGACCCCATCACCTACCTCACCTGCTCCAAACTCACCAATACCCACATCAAGTGCAGGTCCTTCAACATCGACACAAGGAACTCAATCTTCACCAGTCGATCCCCCACCTCCCGCAGATATTATCGCTCCACTGGTGATTGATTTCTCTAAATTTCATCTTCCTCGAGTCGATCCACCACCTCCGATCAATCCTCACAATACTGAAACTGCAATCATACCACATCCTTCTTTCACTGATAATTCCAACGTTAACCCTGGTCAACTCCCACTTCCTCATTCTACGAAGTGGACAAAGGAACATCCTTTGGACCAAATCATCGGAAACCCAGCCTCCTCGGTCCAAACTAGACGGGCTTCAGCAGATGAATGTCATCATGCATCATTCTTAAGCTCCACTGAACCGAAGAAAGTCTGTGAAGCGCTTACCGATCCAGACTGGATAATTGCGATGCAGGAAGAGATTAATCAATTCGAAAGATTAAAGGTCTGGCGCTTAGTTCCTAAAACCCCGGGATCATCAGTAATCGGAACTAAGTGGATTTTTAAGAACAAGAAAGATGAAAATGGAATCGTCATTCGTAACAAAGCAAGGTTGGTAGCTAAGGGTTACGCTCAACAGGAAGGCATTGATTACGAAGAAACATTTGCTCCTGTTGCCCGCATAGAAGCCATTCGCATTTTCTTAGCATATGCAGCTCACAAAAACTTTACTATCTATCAGATGGATGTAAAGACTGCATTCTTAAATGGTATTCTAAAAGAGGAGGTGTTTGTTCATCAACCTGAAGGGTTTGTAAATCCCAAACATCCAGATTATGTCTATGTTCTCGACAAAGCTCTATATGGCTTGAAACAGGCCCCTAGGGCATGGTATGATGTCCTTTCCCAATTCTTAGTTGATACTGGCTTTTCAAAGGGAAAAGTTGATACCACATTGTTTATCAAACGACACGGGGAAGACATCATACTAATTCAGATCTATGTCGATGACATTATTTTTGGGTCTACAAATCCGAAATATTGCAAGCGTTTTTCCGATCTCATGGTAAAACGCTTCGAAATGAGCATGATGGGTGAGATGAACTTCTTCCTAGGTCTTCAAGTTCGTCAACTTCCAACTGGCATCTTCATCAATCAATCAAAGTACATCTCTGATCTGTTGAAGAAGTATCTCATGGACGATTGTAAACCTATCTCAACACCGATGTCCACGACCGCCAAACTACATGCCGATCTCGATGGTAAACCGGTAGATGTCACAAACTATCGGGGTATGATTGGATCACTCCTTTACTTAACGGCGAGTCGTCCGGATATCATGTTTTCAACATGCATCTGTGCTCGGTATCAGGCTGCTCCCAAAGAATCTCATTTTCTGGCAGTCAAACGAATCTTCCGCTACCTGAAAGGCACCAGAGATCTTGGTCTTTGGTATCCCAAGGAGACTTCGTTTGATCTTTCTGCCTTCTCTGATGCTAATCATGCTGGGTGCATGTTGGACAGGAAGAGTACATCTGGGGGAGTTCAATTTTTGGGAGATAAGCTAGTCAGCTGGTCATCAAGAAAGCAAAACTGCGTCTCACTATCAACCGCTGAAGCAGAATATGTTGCCGCCGCTAGCTGTCTATCCCAGGTGATATGGATGCAATCACAATTAAAGGACTACGGCTTTTCCTATAGCCGCATTCCTTTATATTGTGATTCCAGAAGTGCAATTGCAATATCTTGCAATCCAGTTCAACATTCTAAAACCAAACATATCGATCTTCGATATCACTTTATCAAAGATCATGTTGAACTGGGCAATGTTGAATTGTACTTCGTATCCACCGATTTTCAATTAGCTGATTTGTTTACCAAAGCTTTGGACGAAAAACGCTTTAATTATCTTGTCTCAAAGCTTGGTATGCTAAATCTCAAAACTTAATTGTCTTCAATTCGTATTTTTAAATTGTTAAATCGTTGCATTCTTCGTATCATCACTATGGCTTTCAAGAATCTCGTCTTGAAACCCGGTCGTCAAACAGTCGTCACCTGTCAGTGGAGAGATTTCACTCATCTCATCAGTATCGGGGGAGCTGATGCAGCGTTCCTTACTTCCGTTTCTCGACAGTCATTAGGAGTTTTCCTTTATTTTTAACTAAGTTTTTAATTTCATTTAATTTTTAATGATTTCATTTACTTGTGTTTCTTTTGTTTTTAAATTAATACAAAAAAAAAAAAAAAGGGGAGTTCATCGGGCCGAACTTCTACTGTTCCCGGCCCGAAGTTCTTAGTCGGTCAAGAAGTTCGGCTCGAACTATTCACCTATAAATGTGCCAGCCGAACTTCACTATTCCCGTACACTCATTCTCGACAACACACACGAATACACCGGCGAACACACATAGTTAAGCACGAACTTCGATTCTCGTGTTCAAATCTGCTCGATTCTGTTACCACTCACTCGTAATCCCTTCTACCATCAATCTCGGTAAGATCTCACCGTTCAATTCATCTGTTTAACAGTCCTTGAACCAGAATCGATAGATTGACTGTTCGGCTTTTACTAGGGTTTCAAAATTTGGTGAAATCGATTCGATCTAGGGTTCATTGTTTATCATCGTACACCTAGTATGCTCGTTTAGGAAAACCGAACCCTATTGGCCAGTTTTTACTGTTTAAATCGATCTAGAAATCCCAGATTTGAAAACAGTTGCATGAACCCTAGATCGTAAAAGTCTTCGGCCCGAACTTGTGTTAGAAGTTCGGCCCGAACTTGTATCACAAGTTCGGCTCGAACTTGTGTCACCACTTCGGCCCGAAGTTCCTAAACAACTTCGGCCCGAAGTTCTCCCTCAATGTTGTTCGACCCGAAGTTGTAGCATGTTCGGCCCGAAGTTGTTACTGTAGCTCGGCCCGAACTTCTTTTAAGTTTTTTTATTTTTATTTTAATTTTATTTTCTTTATAATTATAATTTACTAATTTTTATTTATTAAATATTTTTAATAAACTTAAAATTTTTATATTATTCTTATATTTTAAATACTATTAAAATTACTTTGAACCTTCTCGTCTCGATTAGTGTGAAACATCATCGTTACATTTCTTTTATTAACACTGTGCACTAACTTTAATCATTTTGTGCCATGTGTTCTTAGTGTCTAAATCACAGATGGCAGCACAACATATCATTGACGAGAACACCCTGGTTCCTCCATACTGGCTCAAACCCATGGCGGAGAACAACCCCTACTGGTCACCGGAAGAAGAAGTCTCGTTCTCCATCAACTACCCGATTCATTCTCATGTTCTCCAACGCCATCCTCTCTTCTACTCAATAAATGCCAGACCATCGGTTCCAGCGGTGTATGTACAACAGTTCTTTGCCAACCTAACCTTGGTGACATCAACAACCCCCTCACATTTCGAAACCATAATTGATGAACAACAAATTCACTTTACAAAAGATGATCTTTATGACATCTTCCACTTACCTCGTGCCGACTCTAGACCACCACTGACTGCATTTGAATCACAGCTGCCATTCGAGGAAGTGTATCTCGGAATACACGACCTAGGTCTAGACCTTCCTCGGCACACTATTGACCTCAGAGAATTCAAGAAGAAAAATATGGCACGGAGCTGGTCCCATGTCTTCACGATCTTTAACCGCTGCATGACAGCAAAGAAAGGTGGTCACGACAGGGCATCAAAAGAAGTTCACCATGCCTATCATGCCATGTGCTACAACCGCCACTTTGACTATGCTGCCTACTTGTGGGAAGAATTCAAGCTCTCCAAATCAAAGGAACCGGCATTTCTGCCATACCCGAGGTTCTGGGCAATTATGATAGAACATTTCATGGAGAGATACCAAAACATTCATACCAGAGATGTTGCACGAAGATTCATACCATCGAGCGTTAATTTTCTACTGGGCAACAGTGGTACAACTGCAGTCAATGATGCCGCGATCCCACTCCCACTTCTTAAAATCGCAAACTTCAATCTTGATAGTGTGAACCACTACCGGGCTCTTCATTATCCTGACTGGACACCTGAAGGAGCACCTCCTGCTCCAGCTCAACCAGCTGCTCCTGCACAACAAGCTGCCCCAGTACAACAACCACCAGCTCAACCACACCAACCACCACCTCAACCACGGCCTAGACGTAGACAGGCTGAACAGCAACAACCACCGACTCACCAACGTGCTAAACGACCTCGAATTTTATCCAGCGGTGCCTCAGGAAGTGGGTCGGTTGCCACTACATCATCTGAACAAGTTCTACCTCCGCCAACTCGACCCATCATACAACAACCACAACAACCAGCTGAACCGTCCTCTTCTTCATCATCCACAGACTCCGCTGCAACAACATCTGATCGACCAGGTTCATCACCATCACCACACGGTCCACCTTCACCACCACAACAAGGTCCACCTTCACCACCACAACAAGGTCCACCGTCACCGCCACCACAAGGATCCCCAAATCCTTTTGATGATCCTATCTTCACGGATCCTTCTCCACCACACATTCAACAACCAATCACATCAACAATTCCCACTACCACAACCTCCGTTCCTCCTATCTCATCCACCATCCCAACAACTGCAACCTCCGAACTACCAATCACGTCAACCATCACAACTACCACAACAACAGTCCCCCCACTATCATCCACAATTCCAACCTCCACAATCACTTCTCCACCAGTTACCACAACTCCACCAGTCACCACCATAACTCCACCAGTAACAACCACAACTCCACCAGTCGCCACCACAACCCCACCAGTAACAACCACAACCCCACCAGTAACAACCACAACACCGCCAGTCACAATCACAACACCTCCAATTGACACCTCACTTCCCCCGTTTACCATCATTACTGGTACTGCCTCGAGGGTCGTTACAACTTCACCTACAACGGTTGTTATGACCCTCCCTCAACAGACTACACCATCTGAGGCTACAACCACCACCACAACTGCAATGCCAAATCCTGAAATGCAGCTTATCCCTCATCTCACCTCAACAATCCAATCACTAAGTACGAGGTTGGAGAACATTGAGAGTAGGCTGACAACTGTTGCTCCTCTTCCACCGACTTCTGATCCACTTAACAGAGAAATGCTCCTGGAAGCATCCCGTTCATTTACAATTGGAGAAATTAAAGCGATGTTCAACTATCGCTTAGAAGAACTGGTCGAGCCATGCAGGCAAGGATCCCTTATATACAGAAGACCGGGAGACCCTGAGGATGATCCTCAGGGAGGAGGAGGACAGAGGAGAATTCTGGAACGTGGTGGATCCAGTTCTCAAACTCAAGGAGGTGCAAGTCATTCTCAACAACAACCCAGCTCCTCTCATCAAACACAGGGAGGAGGACAACAAGACTATGAATACTTTCATGACTGGGCGGTTGTTGAGTTTGATTACGATCAGGTGCTGAACGTTGAACCACTCAACCAGTGGCGAGTAGATGAGAGTGAAGACATCTTGCCCCAAAATAACCGTAAATCCAGTGAGATGACTGAAGCCGAAAAACTCGAATCTATGTGTCATCTCCAATCTATAAATTTTGAGGTTGAGAACAATAAAAACGACAATGTTCAACAGGTTCTGAGAAAAGAGGCGGACACAGTGATTGATTTACCTAGTGACCCGGAAGAAGACAACATTGTGAGGGATGCTTTTAACGAATCAACTCAACCTGCCACCCCCCCTTCAAACGATGACTCCGACAGCGACAAAGCAGGGGAGGATGAACCATTTGACGTCAAAAGGTATCCCTTCACCCGAGAAAATTATCACCGTTACTTCCGGAACTACGATCAACTGGTCGCCGCCAGAACTCCAGCACCGGAACCACCAACTGCCTCTCCTACACATGATGTGCCGGTATTATCATACAGCGAGAAGAGAGCGGCGGATAAAGCTAACAAACGCCGCCTGAAGATCTCCAAAGCGAGCCTCTTTCAACAAGTTAAAATGCCATTTGTTGAAGATCGCTTCTCTGCTATTTTCCAGGAGACAGAGCTGCCTGTAATCTATCAGGATTTATACAAAGAAGTGGTACTGCCTTTCCGAGAAAAGAAAATGTATTACCTTACAATGCATTACCTTAGGGGCAAAACTGATCGATACAGCAAATTCCCGATAACACAACTCCTGGAGATAACGACCGACCACTTCTCAGGCTACTACTGGTACACAATCTTCCATATTCGCAGAGCAGATGATCACAATTACTGAAGGAGACTTCTATATTCTTGAACCTCGGGATATAGAATTTCTTTACAACACAGTACGCTTACTACCAGACACGCCTCATCCAATTAAAAATCATGCGAGAAATTTCGCTCAGGCTGCTCTGAAGCGCTTCACGCTTGTTAAAACATTAGCTGCTCGAATGGAAGATGTGCAGATGGCTATTGAGAGTGGTACAACAAAGGTTCACTTAGCTGCTCCTTACAGATCACTTCCCTCCGAGATTCAAACTCGGAGAACAGTTGTTCTAGGTGAACCCAACTTGGGAATGACTTACACGAACTACTTCAAAGAACGAGTCTTCTTTCGTGTGTCAGACATTGCCAAGTACTGTGACGGCACATTGAACATCCTCAAGAAGAAATTGGAGAAAAAGGGGAGGCACATGAACAGAGATCCCAGCAACCCAGAAAACACCTCTCTTCGAAGCAATATTGACACACTAATCACTGCCATTAAGGAAAGACTAAGCTGGCGAATAGTGATTAGGCATTTTGAGGTTCACCTGGGTGTACGACAAAGAAGAAACACGCCTACCTACACAACTGAAGTTCCTAACATGCCACTACCTTTCGGTCAATATCATGGGCTAAGATGGCAGGACGAATCAGTTAATCGCCAAAAACCGTATGAAAGACGTGGGCGGCATTAACATTCAAATGCTGGGATGCACTTCACCTGTTCCACAATGGCTTCTGATCAAAACAGATTCAGGACCCGCTCTTATAGGAAACCACAAATCTCAATCAAGCTTAACCGCAAAACCTCTCCTTCAACCCTCCAACGATGTATAAGGTACGTTTCTACAACTGACAACTTTTCAATATCTTTGTTTTGTCGAGGGGGAGAAATATTAATTCTAGGGGGAGAATTATTATTTCTAGGGGGAGAAAATTCAGAAAACCAAAAACAAATTACCCAAATAAAAAGTTTTATGTTTGTAACGCTAATTATAAGTCGTTGTAATATCCGTAAACGATCTCTTTACTAGTTCTCTAGTAAAGATTGCATCTGTTTATTACAAATTCTTTTAATTCTCGTTACTCACTACTTCAAAAGACATACCTTCCCATGGTTTGCCAGATCCGGCCACACCTTCCCAGGGAAATATTTCAGCCAACTGGTAAATGTGAGAGTTTAGGTCTAGGGTATAGTAATAGGTGAGTGCAAGGTGATGTGAAAACATGATAAATCAAAGAAAACACACCTTATGAGTGCATCCAAACCGAAAACAAACCGGGCAACCAATTAAATAGGTGATCATTCATTCGTTGAATGTTTCACTAGACTTTACTGGCCCAGTAAAGCAAATGCACGCCACCACCAACTACTCAAATTCCTCTCAACAGGGATTTGTTTCATTTCATCAGGGGACGTAGCACAAAAGCTACTGACTACTCATTCGGAGTATGTCGGTATTGAATAATAATAACCTCCTGCCCCGGGTTAAGTCTCATTTGTATGCACAGTGTGTCTAGTTCTCACCCTCAAGAACCTTCCAATATAGGACACTTGCACTATAAAAATGGATCTCAGTGAATCCATCGGAACACTTGTAGTGGCATCACTATCTGATGTTTCACGAGGATCGAGTGGAAAACCTGCTAGAGCTAAAATCACGCCAACTCTAAACGCATGTCACACATTTGAATCAACGGTTGTGCAAACGACTACAGATTCATACCGTGTGCTAACGGATACTCTATGTGAGTCCGGTGTTACCTTAAAAGAACAAGTTGCTGTGCCTTAAACTTCAAAATCATTCAGGCAACAACTTATACCGGAAACACATAAAATTCCGATGAAAAATCCATGTGAACTAAAATGCAACATCTTGAAAACTGATTAAAATGCACATGAGCGTAATAGTCCACTCTCAAATTACTCCTATGATCTGCTAAACCCAGCATGATCTTCCCCGGAGCCACCGACAATATAGGAACTAAAAAGTGAGGGTCCCTAGGTCTAGGTGAGCAGAATCAAGTATCATGGGATCTTGATTGGGGTGCGCTGAGGTAAAAATTGAGAGGGGGTATGAAGTATGGGGTGCAAATCAGCTTATCACATGGTAAAAACAAAAATGAGGGTGTGGTTGAAAAATGAAAAAGTGAGTTGAGTGAGGAGCGTGTGTGAAAGGGTTAAAAGAAAACGGAAAACCCTCCCTAAACCGAACAAATGACCGGGTAACCTCATCTATATCAGATTGCATATGTTGCTTTCTGATTAAGACATCATGGACCCAGTGATGCAATGCACAACCCCCACTGACCACTCAAGTACAAAAAGTACTTGTTTCAAAATCACGGAGATTACCACATCCACTATCGACATCTCATTTGGAGATTGTTGATATTGAAAAAGAGGACCCACCTCCAGTCCTCGCCTTCGTTTGTCCACGTATAGAGTCTAGAACCGAATTAAATTTCTCTAGGACACAGGCACTCTACCAAGCATATCTTTGAGATATTGCCGGAACATTCATAGTAATACCAAAATTATTTGTATTCCACGATGATTGAATGGAAATCCTACCAGTGCTAACATCAATGCCAACACTGAACGTAGGTCACACAGTTTCCGTAATTGTTGTGCTAACAGGCAATCTATGTGATCCTGGGTTACCCTGATACATTCTTGTGCGAAGATCAGACGACCGTACTCCATTCTTATCAACAACGGTCACTATGTCTGATAGAAAATCTGATGACTGTACTTCAATCTTATCAACAACAGTCAATAAATCAGATAAGGGATTCTATGACCGTACTCCAACATTATCAACAACGGTCAGAAAATCCACAACATATCAACATTCCGCACTGCTTCAACTTCAACAAACATCATGAACCAAGGATCTGCAGCAAATCGACAAACGCCACAACTTCAAGAAAGGACTTCCGCTGCTAACCGCTCTAACTATGGGTCTACATTCAGTCGATTTGCATGAAGTCTTCTGGAATACTTTATATTGGTTGAAAAGCCGATTAAAAGTATATCTGTCACCGATGATCAAAGGCTGATGCTGTTTTATCAACAAAACTGCTCAACGGTTCAATTCTCAGCTCCAGCCTTACAATCACAGAAGTCTTCAAAGATATGCAACCTAGTCTACTATTACAAAGGGGGAGATTGTTAGGTACTAGATATGTTGTAATAGTTAGTCTAGGGGGTAATAGTGTAACAATGTATAGATGTTAGGTTTTATTACCAAAATGGTCCTAACTAACCAAGAATTGAGCCATGGTATAAATACCAAAGTGTAAGGCTCAATTCTTCAACTTTTGCCATTAATCAATTTCACATTATCCAGCAATTGTTCTCTCACATCTCTCTACTTTCTCTCTCTAAAAGCCCTAATCTCATTCTTCACTTTTCTAGCCAAAATCATCATCCAACACCATCAAATGGATTGAATCAGTGTTATTGTGCTTTTCAATCCTATTCCTGGCACATTAGTCGTCAATGTCGGTGATATGGGCAAGGTAACACCACAATCCCATCGAAAAGAGATTTTTTTTTTCAAAAGTAATACATATTTCAAACAAATTATCAGTTCTAACGTGGTTTTAGAATGATTTTCAAAGTATGGTACCTGAGATTTAAAAAAGCCGAATACTCTCTTATAATGCGCCACTTGTTGATCATTTGTACCCCACGTGTGAAACTTTCAAATTAAAAGTGGAATCCTGGATTTCAAATCCCAAGAGGTGGTTGACTAGACACATGGGGGATAAACGATTGAGATGTGGGGGAGTATACGGGTTTTCATATCCTGGATACCATATTTTTAAAAAAAAATTTAAAACTATACTAGAACTGATAATTTATTTGATATAAATAATACTTTTCAAAAACATTCTCTAAAAGATAGATGTTAATGCGTTTTGTCTGTATGAAAAATGCAACTTTTTTTTCTAATTAACCAAAACACGTGACCGGATTTTGACCATGTACATTTCATTCAACCAAAAACGTGAGATCCTTTAGTATATCAAATCCACAAACAAAACGTCCCTTAAGTTATTAGTTTATTTATGTGACACTCATTTTAGTTTACAGCCATTATTAAAACAATTGTTATTATGAGAAGTTTTTTTTTCATAAATAATAAAATTATTTAGAAAAAGTTAGCGTTCGTATGGTGGTTTTTTCCAGCCTTTCGAAATTATGGTATCCGGAGTTTTAAAATCTGGAATGTCATCCAGAACGTTCCACGTGTCACTGCGTCAGTGTACCGCTTTGGGTGACAAAATTGGTATATTGAGGCAGTGATACGTGACACGTTAAGGGTGACATTCTGTGTTTTACAAACCTAGATACCATACTTTTGAAAGACTGAAAAAAACCCACCATACAAACACTAACATTTTCTAAAAATTCTATTACGTTTGAAAAAATATCTTTTTACGAGATGCAGGTGTGGAGCAATGGTAAATACTTTAATGTAAAGCATAGAGTATGGTGTTTTGAAGCGAAAACTCGTTACTCAATAGCTCTACTTGTGTTGGGACCAAATGACAAGAAGGTCGAACCTCCATCAAAACTTGTTGACTTGAGTCACCCTCGTCTTTATGTTCCCATTGATATCAAGGAATACAGAAAGGTTCGAGCCACTACAAGATTAAAAACGGGTGGTGCTCTCGAGTTTTATAAAGCCACCATTTAATCAATCATTCGCACTAATGTATAAGTTTTATATTTTTAGTGATTTCTTTGATTATGGTTCAGATTTAACTTAGAAGCCAATTACTACATAATTTTAAGGGCCTCATTTACAATGTATTTAGGCAAAAAATTTCAGGCTCCACACTCTACATAAATTCTAAGAAGTTTTAAAACTTGTTTAAATCTGTCTAGAAGTACACTGTCTACTTCTTGAAAACCTCCTGCATGAGACTTTTCTCTTTTTTTTGAACGCTCAGTTAGTAAGTTAGTGTTTCGAGCGTACACAGTGATATTCACAATGAGCAGTATGTCTTTTCTTTAACCCTCCACCTATGGGGAATAAACTCCACCACCTATTCACCTACGGAAAAGCCTTAGCAAGATTTGAACTCGAGACCTTGTGAAGGAAAACCCCCCAAAATTTCCTTTAGTGGCCAGTTGATCTACACAAGAGTATAAGTTGTATGGTTAATCATAGCCATGTATGTAGCAAAAAATCATATAACAACACCGACAATCAACAATCTAGTATATTTCAGTACAAATATTGACTCGAATGTGAATAGAATGAATTGAAACTACATAAGTTATATCCTATTTATATATATACAAAGAAAGGCATACTTAGACTATTACAATGGAGCGTAAGAGAGAGAGAGCGCAGGGGAGATGGAACGACAACACCGGCGCCGGAGATTGGAAGGTGGTTCAACAGAGAAGAGGTAGCTACCAGAACAAGAAGACATATGAAGGGTACGAACAGCAGAGACCCGTAAAGAAAAGATCCACCTCCTATTTCAACACTAATTTCGACGAGGAGACAACAGAAATCACCATTTGGAGAGAGTTCAAGAAGTATGGAGACCTTGTAGATGTATACATCGCAAAAAAAAAAAAACAAACAAAGATGGTAACAGATTTGGGTTCATCAGATTTGAGGGGATAACAGATCCCTTTTCATTCGAACGAAGAATCAAAAATGTAAAGATCGGATGGAACGTCATATCGGTAAATGACTTATGCACACATCAGTGTATAACCCGTTCTCAATCATAAATGGCTTATGCACACATCAGTGTATAACCCGTTCTCAATCATAAATGACTTATACACAAAACGGTGTATAACTCGCACTTCAACTTAATGACTTATACACAAAACGGTGTATAACTCGCACTTCAACTTAATGACTTATACATAATTCAGTGTATAACTCGCTTTTCAACATAATGGCTTTCAAGTACATAAGCTTGAAACCCGCTCTTAACCAGTTTTACACATAAACGTAAAAACTCTTTCCCTCCTCTCTTAAAACTGTACAATTTTCATTACTTATATTTTGTCGAGGGGGAGAAATTTTAATTCTACGGGGAGAATTATTATTTCCAGGGGGAGAAACTTTCTTATATCAATACTTTTATACCCGTTTGAATTTTTTTTTTTAATTCGAATAATTTTTTTTATCAAACGACAATACCTTCCTATGGTTTGCCAGAACCGGCCTTACCTTCCAAGGGAAACTTTTTAGCCAAAATTGGTAAATGTGAGGGTATAAGTCTTAGGGTATAGAATTAGGTGAGTGCAAGGTGATGTGAAAACATGATAATTTTAAGAAAACACACCTTTGAGTGCTTCCAAACCGAAAATAAACCGGGCAACCTCACTAAATTGTGATCATTCATGTGTTGAATGATTCACCAGACTTAACTGGCCCAGTCAAGCATTTGCACTCCACCACCAACCACTCAGATTCCTCTTAATAGGAATTTGTTTCAATTCATCAGGGGACGTAGCACATAATCTATCGACTACTCATTTGGAGTATGTTGGTATTGAAATAATTAACCTTCTGCCCCGGGTTACGTCTTCAATTGAATGCACAATGTGTCTAGATTTCACCGACAAATATTTCCAATTTAGGACACATACACTTTTATAAATGAATCTCCGTGTATTCATCGGAACACTCATAGTGGCATCACAATCTGGTGTTTCACGAGGATTGAGTGGAAATCCTGCTAGAGCTAAAATTGCGCCAACTCTAATCGCAGGTCACACATTTGAATCAATGGTTGTGCAAACGACTATCGATTTATACCGTGTGTTAACGGATACTCTATGTGAGTCCGGTATTTCCTCAATTGTTCAAGTTGCTGTGCCTAAACTTTTAAATCATAAAGGCAACAACTTATGCCGGAAACACATTTTCCGATGAAAAATCCATGTTATTCTTACAAAGTAACATCATAAATGCTGATAATTTGCACATGAGCGTTATAGTTCACTCTCAAATTACTCCTATGATCTGCTATAACCGGTATGATCTTCCCCAGGAGCCACCTACAATATAGGACAATATGTAAGGGTACATAGGTCTAGGTGAGCAGAATCAAGTATCACGGGATCATGATTGGGGTGCGCTGAGATAAAATTTGAGAGGGGGAATGTAGTATGGGGTGCAATTCAGCTATACATGGTAAAATGAAATGAGGGAGTAGTCGAAAAATAAATAAGTAAGCTTGAGTGAGGAGGGTGTGACAGGGTTAAAGAAAACGAAAAACCCTTTCCAAACTGATAAAAAGCCGGGTAGCCACGTCTCTATCAGATTGCATGTGTTGCTCTCCGATATTGAAAAAGACATCATGGAACCCAGTGATGCATTGCACAACCCCCCCCCCCCCCCCAGCCACTCAAGTATTTCTTAAAAAGTACTTGTTTCATTTCCACGGAGATTAGCTCATATGCTGTCGACATCTCACTTGGAGATTGTTGATATTGAAACAGAGGACAAGTCTCTCCAGTCCTCGCCTTCGTTTGTCCACTCATTGAGTCTAGAACCGCAATACACTTTTAGGACACAAGGCATAATACCAGGCTTATCTTTGTGATAAAGCCGGAACATTCATAGTGATACCAATATTCTTGGTATTCCACGATGATTGAATGGAAATCCTACCAGTGCTAACATCTATTCCAACACTGAACGTAGGTCACACAGTTTGTGTAACTGTTGTGTTAACGGGTAATCTATGTGATCCCGGTTTGCCCGACTTAATTCGATCATTGAGATTAAATGACAAACGATTTGATCGGATATCTACATCATCAACTTAGGTTCGGTTTTCGATGATACAATGTGATGTATATTGATTCATTCAAAATATGAATCTATCACTCTACTTCACATTTTGTATCCATGGGCTTCGAAGATTTTCTTCATTTCACCTCGACGAACTTCACATTTTTTCATGATGGTTCCGATAAATCTTAAATCATCATGAGGGGGAGAAAATTTACAAAGAAGTTCAGTTTATGAAGAAAAATGCTTACAAGACTTAAGAGAATATATTAGCCCAGTTTACTCCAAATCAAAAAGACATATGCACCGATTAAGGGGGAGTAAACAAGAAACCGAAAAAGATTTGTTGAAGAATAATTGTTTGTTTGAGGGGGAGCACGAATCTTATCCACATTTTTCTCTCACCAACAATTATCAATAATCATAAATCGACAAAGCCACAACTTCGAGAAAAGACTTCCGCTACAAACAACTCTATCTATCTATGGGTCTACATTTTCGTCGATTTACCATTTCGAATCTTAAACTGACAAATCATTCTATCCGAACCACAAATTCACATTCATATCCATCCAAAATCTAATCGAATAAATCATTCTTTCCAAATTTTATAACAACCATATCCATACAAAAGCTTAACTGTACAAATCTTTTGTATCATACAAACTACATATTATCCACATTCATTCAAATCTTAAATGTATATATCATTCTTTCCTATATACAAACATATACACACACACACACACACATTCAAAACTTTTAACTTTCAAATCATTCTTTTCACACTACAAACCATCATTATCCTATCCTCACAAATCTCTATCCAAAATTAAATCTCCAACATATCTAAATCCCAGTCAAATACTTACCAAACAGATGTTTCATTTCCAGAATTTTCAAATTTTTAAATATACTCGTTTGAAGGAAGACAAGGATGTAGTTCTAAAAGTTTGAAAAGAGGGAGATTGGATAATGATCAAGACAAATTAAGTCAAGACTCCATGAAATCTTCTGAGAAACTTTATATTGGTTGAAAAGCCGATTAAATGTTTTATTCTTATCTGATTATCAAAAGCTGAAACTAATACTACATCAAAAATACTTAAACGATTAATTCAGTTTCAGACTTTGCTAGAGAAGAAGATTTCAAGAACAGGCTAATTCAAACTATTGATACAAAGGGGGAGATTGTTAGGACCATTTATAATGTATTAAATAGTTTAGGGACTAGATATGACAAGTTGTAATAGTTTCAATCTAGTCATTAGCCTTAGTCAAATGGGTTATGCTTAATTAGAGGGTAATTAAGCATGTTTAGTATTGAGGTATAAATACCTTATGTTAAGGCTTAATTTGTAAGCTTTCCATCATTAACTGAATTACAATTTGAAAGCTAACCACATTCCCTCCATCTCTCTCAACTAACTCACACACACTCAAACACCAAGAACACACACACTTAAGCAAATCTTCTATTTCTCACCTTGAATCATCATGAATTAGCTCAATCTTAGTTGAATATGATCTAACACCTGCTCACCCTATTAACCAACAACATCACCCTCCCCCTCCACCTCCTCCGCCCACAAATAACCAAGGGCCAAAAAGATACCCGACAAGGCAAAGAGGAATGTGATTTGCGGAAGTTGTAAGCGGCCCAAAAGAAAACCACCACGAGCAGGAGCCATTGATCAAAATAGTCACCCCTTCGGAGAGAAGAATGTGGTTAGCATCCAATTTGGTTGGGATGGTCAAGAATGTCAATATACTTTGGAATCTACAAGACTTAAGAAATGTAGATGGGTGTAGTAATATTAAGATTATATATCTTGGGGGTTTAACGGTCATTATGGAATTTGGTTCATCGGATGAAGCCCGGGATTTCCGCAAAAATGCATCGAGTATATGGGAGCAATGGTTTTCCATCTTGTCTAGGTGGACACCAAACGTGATGACTAAGGATAGAATCGTATCAGTATTAGTCTATGGTGTCCCAGCACACGGGTGGTGCACTGAAACATTCAATAAAATAGGGAAAACTTGTGGGGATGTAATCATTCAGGAAGAAATTTCATTAGACAATGCTAATTTGGGAGTAGGTCGAATCGGAATCATAACATCCCAGTTGTCTTGGATTAATAAAGATATGAAAGTAGTCTTCGATGGTTGTGAATTCCCCATCAGAATAACGGAAGACCAACATGAATCGAATAGACTTATTCCCAGATCCATTGTCGTCTCTCATTGGGGGGACACAGACGATGATGATGATATGAGTAATCAGGAAGATGATGGAGGTAAAGATGAAGAGGGCGACTGGTTCGAGTTTCAGCAGCCGGAGTTTGTAAAGCCCGACGGAAAACCCACCGGAGAAGAAAGCAATGCAGTCGAAAAGTCGGTTGTTCATGGGGAAATGGATCAGAGACATAACTGGTCCCGAGAAAAGGAAGGTTCCGACGTAGGATTTGATTACGCCGTCTTCTCTTTCGGCCAAAAAGGGGTGGACCCCGATCCCCTTAATTTAGAAGCACACAATGACGATTTCTCTGAATCGGTAGTCAACGATAATGTGGAGCCCAATTATTGTAGTCTAATAAGCAATCTAAACCCAACAACCCCTCAAAGCCTAGCGGAGTTAAACAATTCAATCCCAATAGTTATTAAACAGAACCGTGAAAATTTATCCCCAATTAGGCCTTTCCCAAAAGAGTCGCTTGAAGAAACAGAGGAGAATGAAATAGTAAAAGAAACACTGGTTCTAGATTAAATTCGCCAAGCGCAGAGGGGGGATTTCCAATCCCTATACCGAATTTTCCTCAAAAACCCGTGATAGATCTGAATATTCCGTGTTCGTCAATGACTTCTTCGGCTAGAACTGTTTCCTTCCCGCTCACTTTAGGGAAGATGTCGAGGATTTTGATTGCCGACAAGGCAAAATCAAAGCTGAAATCTAAATAGAAGAAGGTGAGAATTCCGATTGTCGTATCATCAGGATCAATATCAACATCTGATGAGATTCAAAACACCGTAGATGTCGGAAATAAAGTAGGATTTCAAATGGAGAATTTTGGGCCAAACATCAAGGAGGCCATTAAAGGTACAGGTTGTAAGCTAGTTTCCCAATGAAGCTAATTTCTATCAATATTAGAGGTGTAAACTGCACCCTAAAAAAAGGTGGATACAAGGAATCCGTGTTGCAAATAAAATTCAATTCTTAGGTTTACAGGAGACGATGGCTAGAAATTTAGATTCAAATTTGGTTAGCTCATATTGGGGTGGTTCCGGTATGGCTTTTGAGTCAGTAAGTTCAAATGGCAAATCAGGTGGGTTGCTTTCTGTATGTGGTAATGGGTATCTCATAATTAAAGGGGAAATAAAAGGATCAAATATTTCTTGTGGTTTTATTAATGTGTATGTTGCATAAGACATAAATATTAAAAGAATCCTTTGGAGCGAGCTTCTAGAAATTCTCGAGGCAGATCAGAATCGTGTGTGGATTGTTTTTTGAGATTTCAATGAGGTTCGAAAACAATCCGAAAGAGCAGGTACTTCTTTTTCAGCAGCAGGTGCCAGGGTTTTTAATAATTTCATCAGTGAAGCGGGTCTTCATGAAGTAAAAATGGGTGGCAGAAGATATTCGAGAAGTACTCCCGACAGTGGAAAATTGAGTCTTCTTGACAGAATTATAGTTTCACGGAATTTTTTTATCAATGGAGTTAGGGGTGCCCAACGGGTCAACTCGACCCGAAATGGCTCTTATCGGGTCGGGTCCGTCGGGTTTGAGGTTTAAAAGATCCTAACCCGAAACCTAACCCTATAAGGATTCGGGTTTTTCAGGTTCGGGTTGGTCGGGTTTCGGGTTTGTCGGGTTGACCCGATCGGGTTACACTTGAGTTAGGAATATTTGATAAAAATTAAAGAAATTATTTAATATATTAAATTTTATGAGTTTTTATTTAACACTTGTAATTATTAATTGATTTTTATTGAATACTTTATCATATAATTTGCTAATTAATTGATTTAATAGTAAAAATTTCTTAATTTTAATAGGAAATATAATACTTAAACTTTAATCGGGTCTAATCGGGTCAACGACCCGATAAAGTTAAGAAATTCTAACCCGAAACCCGACCCGATAACGAATCGGGTTGGTCGGGTCGGGTTTAAAAAACCCGATAATAACATGGAACCCGAATAGACCCGACCCGATTAGCATAATCGGGTTCGGGTTCGGGTTTAAGTCGGGTCGGGTCAACCCTTTGGGCACCCCTAAATGGAGTAATCCCAGTGTAAACATAATGCCAAGAGGTTTTAGTGATCAGTGTCCTTTATTTCTTAATTCTTTAAATGTTGATTTTGAGTCATCGTACTTTAAATTTTATAATTCTTGGGCATCTAACCCCTCGCTGAAGTTAATTGTGACTTCAACTTGGGCGCTAACTGGCCCTCAAAATACTTCAAATATGCAATTGTTTTGTAGGAAATTGAAACATGTAAAACTGGAGATCAAGAAGTGGTGAGCAGCAAACAAAGACAACGATATTGAACTCCTTAAAAACCAGGCTATTGAAATCGATAAAAAAGCGGAATCTTCAGGCCTCAACGAAGAAGAAAAGTTGTCAAGAGTAAATGTTGATATCCAGATCAAAGAAAAGGAATCAATCTTGATTTGGGATATGAAGCAGAAAGCAAGAGTGAAATGGTGCGTAGACGGGGATGAGAACTCAAGATTTTTTCACGGCACGCTTAATCACAACGACCGAAAAAGTTTTATTCATGGGTTGTCGATTAATGGTATATGGATAGAAGATCTTTGGTAATGAAGAAAGGCATACGTGATCATTTTGAATTTTTTTTTTCAGAACCAGTAAAGTCAAGGCCGAGTTTCACTAGCAATAAATTCAAAACCTTATCAAGCTGTCAAAGAAATCAAATTGAATCCAAACTATCAAAAGAAGAAATCAAGAGAGCCATGTGGGATTGTGGGGTGGAGAAAGCACCGGGCCCGGACGGGTTCACGTTTGCCTTTTACAAAACAATTTGGGGCATCATAAAAGAAGACCTTTTGAAAGCGGTGGAACATTTTGAGAATGGCGGTGATTTTCAATTTGGAAGTAATTCCTCTTTTTTTACTCTCATTCCTAAGTGCGAGATTCCATTGGAAATTTCAGATTACCGCACAATTAGTCTCATTGGAAGTTTCTATAAGATCATTGCTAAATGCCTGGCGAATCGTCTTAAAACTGTTATTGGAGATGTCGTTAGTGGTGAACAATCGGCCTTCATTGTAGGTCGGAATATCTTAGCGAATCGTCTTAAAACTGTTATTGGAGAAGTCATCTCTTGGTATAAAAAACAGAAAAAACAAATACTGGTGTTTAAAGTGGATTTCGAGAAGGCGTATGACACATTGAATTGGGATTTCCTTGACTCAATTATGAAGCAAATGGGTTTTGGTGAAAAATGGAGAAAGTGGATCCGTTCTTGTCTTTCATCCGCAAAGGCATCGGTGCTCCTAAACGGGTCTCCCACGGAAGAATTTAATATTTGTAGAGGCTTGAGACAAGGTGACCCAATGGCTCCTTTCCTGTTCATCATTGCGGTTGAAAGCATCCACATTGCTATGCTTGAAGCTTCGGAGAAAGGAGTATTCCAAGGTATTAAAATTCCATCCATAGACACTCCTTTGTCTCATTTACAATTCGCGGATGATACTATTTTTATTGGTGAGTGGTCCGAGGCAAATGTTAGGAACCTATCCCGTATTTTAAACTGTTTTTGTCTTTCGTCGGGTTTAAAATTCAATATGTCCAAAAGCAACATCTTTGGATTTGGTGTTCCTTCTCATGAAGTGGACCGACTCGCTAGATGTCTACATTGTGGTGTTGGTACTACTCCATTCAAATACCTCGGTTTAACAATTGGAGCTCCGATGCACCGAATAAAACACTGGGATGTTATTATAAACAAATTCCAAAAAACATTGTCATCGTGGAAAGCTTCTTCTTTGTCATATGGTGGGAGATTAACCCTAGTTAAATCCGTACTAGGAGCTCTTGGTATATACTATTTTTCAATGCATAAAGTCCTGGAAGAAGTTTTAAATAAACTAGAAGCAATTCATGCAAAATTCTTTTGTGGCTCAAAAGATGGAGAAAGGAAAATACATTGGGTTAGTTGGAAAAAAATGCATGCTTCAATCGACTCGGGTGGATTGAATATCCCTAGTCTTAAAGCCCAAAACTTAGCTCTTTTGACAAAATGGTGGTGGAGATTGAAAACCGAAGATGGATCGTTATGGAAGAAGGTTATAAGTGCTATCCATAAGATTTTGTTTCCGTTTAGTCCGTCTAGTAAGCATCCGGGTGTGTGGAACAATATTGTTAAAATTCGTGACCATCTTGATAAGCTTAATATTCCGCTTGATTCTTGGTTCCAATATGTAGCTCATCCGGATAGTGGGCTGCTATCTCTTAAATGGGCTTTTGAGCATGATGGCATTTTCACGGTTTCTTCAGCGAGGCGAGCGTTAGAAGGCATCTTAGCAGGCCCGAGCCCGGTAGAAAAAATCGTTGGCTAAATACAGTGCCTATCAATGTCAATATCTTTGTTTGGAGGTTTTTTCATAAGCGTTTGCCCACGTGTTTTAACCTCTTAAAGCGTGGGATAATCCTTCAATCGGCGGTATGCCCGTTTTGTGAAAGAGAGATCGAAGACGAGAGTCATTTATTTTGGCTCTGTAGTAAAACAAGACATATTTGGATCAATTTCTGTAATTGGTGGGCTTTAGATAGTGGGTAGTTTCGGGGGATCGACCAACTAATTTATTAGGAGGTTGGGGCCAATGTGAATAAGGAGAAGAAACAACAATTTTTAGCTGCAGTCATGGCTACTCTTTGACATATTTGGAAGCGAGAAATGAAGCGGTGTTCAATAACAACCTTGGAGCCTATCACTCGATCAATTTGCAAGCACAATCAAATTCGTTTTTCTGGTTAAAACATCGATCGAAGGTGAACTGGAACTGCTTGGCATGGGAAGCTTGGTGCACTGATCCCTTCTCAATTTAATTCCCGGTGTGATTTTTTTCAGTTGGGTCTTGGGATTCTTCCCTGTGTTGTGTTAGAAGTAGCTAATGTAGGTGTTTAATTTTTGTTTGTAGGTAGTTAGGTGATAATCTGGTTGTTTTTGTGGAGTTTTTGTTGGTGTTTTAGATACTTTGTATCTTTTGTTTGGTTAATTATATAATTTTGGTTTCAGGGTTTCGCGGAGTGGGTGATGACAATGCCGAAACTCACTTGTGGGTTTACTCTCTTTGCTGTTCAAAAAAAAAAAAAAAAAATCCTATTTATACTAAATTACTTGGTGCAATTGTCAATATTACTCATTGCACCCCCTTCATTAAACATTGCCTGTTCCAAAACAATTGATCACGAACCAATGGGACTCCTCGTCATCTGCTCGCTGAGGTCCTTGTACCCACGACAATTGATTACAATGTATAAGAAATTAGAAATGTTAATATCAGCTAGTAGCTTAGTGATATTGGTGTTTGTTGTTGCTTATGGTCTAAGGTGATTTAAATCTTGGATAAAATTATGATAGATTTAGTAGATCTTCAAAAAAGTTGTTAATATCTATAAACCTTTTGTATCACAATTAAATGTGGTAACTAATGCTAATTCAATAATCGATATCCATTTGGATATATAGGAGCATTTGAAAAAGGGGTGGTGTTCATACCACAACTTTTACTTCATCTACCACAACTCTTGTTTTATATATTTATACAATTAGTTGTAAAATTTGTAAAATGTGATATAAGAAGTAAAAGTTGTGGTACATGAATGAATTCCCATTTGAAAAGTTTCTGTTAAGTATAGGTATCTATGGGCATATGCTCCCTATGTCTCATTTTTATTGTCTAATATATTATTTTAGTTTGTCCTACAAAGATTGTCTTTCCTAAATTTCAACCAATCAAAAAATATTTAAGTAGAAAAAAGAAAATTTGATTGGTGACATAGTATAATAAATGTACTTTTCTTAAACTGTGTGATTTTTTGTAGTGGACAGTAATTTTGGGACGACGGGAGTATTATACTCCGTACATGACTACTACTAAAGGCTAGCTAAGTCAAATATGTGGCTATCTCATTTAACGCTTGCCCACATATTTTGTACAATTGCAGTAAAATCTCTTTAAATTAATAAGGTCAGGATCGGGGAAATTTATTAATTTAGAGAGTTATTAATTTATCGGTAAACTAATAATTATTAATTTAAAGAGTTTTTAACCAATTATATTGTACTCCCTCCGTCCCATAAAAAACTTCTCATTTCACTTGGACACAAGTTTTAAGGTGATAGTTAGTGGTGGGGTCATTGGTAATAATTTTGACTAAAATATAAGATTGGTTTGGAGAGAGAAAGATGTTTGGAGAGAGAAAAATAGCTAGTGGATAGTTAGTAGTGGGGTCCTTAGTATAATAATATTATATTAGATGGAGCCCATCAAATGTAAGAAATGAGAATTTTTTAGTGGGACAAAAATTTAGAGTGAAATTAGAAGTTTTTTTGTGGGACGGAGGGAGTACATACTAAACAAAAATGCAAATTAGTCTATGCCTCTTAGAATTATGTGATATGCAATAAGAAACGTTAGAGATGAGCTCCAAATAGATTTGAAAATTAAAGGAAAACATACAACTATTGAATCATATTTCAATATAGTGTAATATATTTTTTTTCAGTTTCCATGAATTATTAATTTATGATTTTCTTGGGACCGAAAATTATAAAGGGATCTCCCAAAAAATTATTATCTTATTATGTTATTGATTTTTTCAATTTTTTACATTGGCCCAAGTCGAGATCGGATAAATTTTTAATTTTAGAGAGCATATTAATTACCGAGTATTAAATTTAAAGATATTTTACTGTGCTCTTTCTTATATTCACAATTTCTGATTAGCATACATTTAAGCATTTATGTTAGTCTTTCCAAGTTTTAATTTAGAGAGAAAAAAGTTAAAAAAATATACTTCGTATAAAGATTTTTTATTAAAAAGACAGTTTTAAGGAGAAGAATTTTTTATGTTTTATGAGGATGGGGGAGTAAGATTTTCCAGTTGACTTATGTTATTGAGTTGAAACTGCAGTAGTCTGAGAGATCTAATGTGATTGAAATGAAGCTAATTCATGATGATTTGAAGAAGAATTGAAGATTAAGTGTGTGTGTGTTCTTGGTGTAATGAGTGTGTGTAGTTGAGAGAGAAAGATGGAGGGAAGGAAGGAGCTTTTAAAATTGTAAATTTCAATTTAATGAGGGAAAGCTTACATCATTAGTCATCACAAGGGGTATTTATACCCTAACGTCTAAACACACTTAAACTAGTCTAATTAAGGCTAATTACATCATTTAAGCTCAAAACTAGTCCTAATAATCTCCCCCTTTTTGAGCTTTAGCACTTTATCCCATTCTTCCTTCTTCAATTTCTTCTTTTTGGCTCGATATGAAATTCGTTTATCCTCAGATGTGCTTCAAACAGTTTTGCTCTTCAATGTTTATATCTGATTAGCTTAAGAAGAAATTGAGATTTCAAACACTCAACGGAAATAATTTTGTATCGTTGAATTTGTCGGTGTAAGAAATTCCTAAAACTGGTTTACTAAGGATTTGACAGTTCTGGAAATGGAAAATAAGTTTGGTTAGGATTTGCCTGGGATTTTTAGAGATTGGAGATTTTGTGATAGAGGTTTTTGTGAGGATATGATAATGATGTTTTGAATTTTAAAAAGAATGATTTGAAAGTTTAAGTCTTTCGATGTGTGTGTTTTTAGAATTTTGGAAAGCATGATTTGTACGGTTTAAGTTTATAATTGAATTGAATGATTTGTACTGTTAAGCTTGAGATAGTTGTGGTTGAGATTTTGAGAGAGATTTCTGTAGATGAATCGGTTTTGTTCTTCTTCACTTGTTTTTCTATTTAGTACACTGATTATCATTTTCTGTTTCTCTTAGTCACATGATATTAACAATTTCTGATTTGCATTTGGTTTGAGTACACGAGTTCTGAATTTTCTTCTTTGATGGGATGTTTATGGTTCTTTTTGATGTTGTTCAGATATAAATCCGATACTTGAACTATTTCTTGCCCTTTTCTCCCCCTCATGAGGATCATGACCAGGGTCCTCATGATATAGCCGAATAGTTGCATTTTGGAAACGGAGAGAGGAATGGTGTGTCGTTTGTATATCGAGAGCCAATATCGAAATAAGAACCAGAAACATGTAGTACTCATGAAGTAACCACAAATAAATTGATATGATCTAAAAATATTTGAGAAAAATATTTGAAAATGAAGAATAACAATGTCAATAATCACGTGAAGTCATAAACAGATACAATCTTTACTGAAGAACTTCAATAAAGAGATCGTTTACGGATATGACAAACACGATGATTAGAGACATTGTTAATCAAATATTTGAAATTTAAATGAGATCAATTTATTTGGTTATATCAAAGATCAATGAAGTATACCACTTACAAAGATGCAATCTTCTCTGAACGTGTGCAGAGAAGAGATGTACGGATATATAAAGATCATTGACATAACAATGTGCATTCAAAACGATTTTAAGTGTGTGAGAACTGGAGAAAATCAGAATTGAATCTGAGCAGTTTTGAGAAGATGAAAAAAATGATTTCGCCAATGATCATTTAAGAATGAAAATCGTTTGAAAAATAGTAAGAACAATCAATCCAAGATGGTGTTAAAAACAGATGCAATCAGTACTGATTGAAATCAGTAAAGAGATCGACGAATTTAACAGCAAATTGTGTTGAGTGTTGCAAACAAGTCTTTTTTTTTTTTAAATGGAAAACATTATGTGCAAAATCAGGGTTTTGAAAAATTGAGCCACAACGTAAGAGACGAAAAATTTGTCATAAACAGATGCAATCTTTACTAATCGAGACTAGTAAAGAGATCGTTTACGAATATGACAAAAAATTGTATCCTACGTTGTGAACACATCATTGTGAGCACAAAGTGAGAGAAAAAAATTTTGGAATGTTGAGCATCACTGATTAATAAAGAATTTATGAGATTGTGATGTCAACAACGCAATGTGAGTAAAAGAAAATGTTTGTAATTGAGTGACGATTTGAAAAATGATAATTGAATTTGAAAGGAGAAAAATTTGATTTACAATTGAAGAATTTTGACAAAGAAGGAACACAAAGGTAGCAATGAGAAATAAGAGAATTTGCAATAAACAGTTTCAATCAGTACCAACCTAGACTGGTAAAGAGATCGTTTACGAATATTACAAAAGCTAATACTCAACATTGATAAGCTTGTGTGATTGTAAAGTTGTACGAGGTTGAAAAACTGTTTGAGGTAAAAAAAATTATTATCAATATATAATAAGAAAATTTGTAATAAACAGATGCAATCCGTACCAATTAAGATTGGTAATGAGATCGTTTACGGATATTACAAAAATTGATATCTCATATTGATAATTATATATATAAAAAAAATTTGAAAGGAGCGTTGAGACAGTATCTAGTGATTATAATGGATGCTCCCCCTCGACAGTTGTTTTTCAAAAATCATAGAGAAATTATGCTCCCCCTTGTCATAAGAATGTCAATTTTCTCCCACTTGACAAGTGAATATATTAAATCTCCCCCTCAACCAATGATATCGATGAAGAACGGGTTTCAAGCAGATGTACTTGAAAGCCATCTTATTCTTTATTAAAAAAAAAATGAAAAACAAAAACAATGAAAACAATAAAAAAAAAATAAAGCAGTAAAACGGTTTAAGTTTTGAGATTTAGCATACCAATCTTAGACACAAGAAAATTAAAGCGTTTTTCGTCTAAAGCCTTGGTAAACAAATCAGCTAATTGAAGATCGGTTGACACGAAGTACAATTCCACAGACCTTGTTCAACATGCTCTTTGATAAAATGATATCGAAGATCGATGTGTTTAGTTTTGGAATGTTGAACAGGATTGCATGAAATTGCAATTGTACTTCGTGAATCACAATATAAAGGAATACAGCTGTACAAAAAGCCATAATCTTTTAATTGCGATTGCATCCAAATTACCTGGGATAAGCAGCTTGCAGCAGCAACATATTCTGCTTCTGCAGTGGAGAGAGAAACTCAATTTTGCTTTCGAGAAGACCAGCTCACCAACTTATCTCCCAGAAATTGGACACTTCCAGAGGTACTCTTGCGATCCAGCATACACCCCGCATGATCGGCATCAGAAAAAGCAGACAAATGAAACAAAGTTTCTTTAGGATACCACAAACCAAGATCTCGAGTACCCTTTAGATAACGAAATATACGCTTGACTGCTTGAAGATGTGATTCTTTAGGAGCAGCCTGATACCGAGCACATATGCATGTAGAAAACATAATGTCTGGTCGACTCGAGGTTAGATATAACAGTGATCCAATCATCCCCCGATAATTAGTGACATCAACAAGTTTACCATCAGGATCAGCATGCATTTTGGAACCAGGCGACATCGGTGTCGAAATTGGTTTACAATCATCCATGAGATATTTTTTCAAAAGATCAGTGATATACTTGGATTGATTAATAAAGATCCCGGTAGGTAATTGGCGAACTTGAAGACCAAGAAAGAAGTTCATCTCCCCCATCATACTCATTTCAAACCGTTTGACCATGAGAGCAGAAAACTTTTTACAGTATTTGGGATTCGTAGAACCAAAAATGATATCGTCGACATAAATCTGAATAAGCACAATATCCTCCCCTTGTCTCTTGATGAATAGAGTTGTATCAACTTTTCCTTTTGTGAAACCAGAGTCAACTAAGAATTGGGAAAGGACATCATACCATGCACGAGGAGCTTGTTTTAACCCATATAATGCTTTGTCGAGAATATACACATGATCAGGAAAACTTGGATCTACGAAGCCTTCGGGTTGATGAATAAAAACTTCTTCATTGAGAATACCATTTAAAAATGCAGTTTTTACATCCATTTGATAGATTGTAAAATTCTTATGTGCTGCATAAGCCAAAAAGATACGAATGGCTTCTATGCGTGCAACCGGAGCAAACGTTTCTTCAAAGTCAATGCCCTCCTGTTGAGCATACCCTTTCGCAACTAACCATGCTTTATTACGAATAACAATCCCATTTTCATCCTTTTTATTCTTGAAAATCCACTTAGTACCAATAACAGATTTCCCGGGTGGTTTTGGAACCAGACGCCAAACTTTTAAGCGTTCGAATTGATTTATTTCTTCTTGCATTGCAAGAATCCAGTCTGGGTCTGACAGAGCGTCACTGACTTTCTTAGGTTCATCTGAGCTTAGAAAAGCAGAGAATTGACATTCATCGGCAGTGGCTTTTCGAGTTTGAACAGAAGATGCAGGATTTCCAATTATTTGATGAAGAGGATGATATTTTGTCCATTTAAGAGAATGCGGAAGTGGTAGTTGACCCGGATTAATATTTGACGTATCAGTGAATTCTGGATGTGGGATTATTGCAGTTTGAGTGTTGGATGTAACCAGTGGTGGATCAACACGTGTAATGTTGAATTTAGAGAAATCAATCACCAAAGATTGAACTTGAGCTTGAGCTAAAGATGAGTCCGATGTATTAGTAGCTTGAGCAGGAGGTGAATGAGTATCCGGTGATGATTGGTTGTCCAATGATTTAGAAGAATCTGAATCAGTTAAGATTGTATTGTGAGCACTGGAAGTATGAGATGGAGAATCAGTAGAGCTTGAAGTTTGCATTTCAGGTACAGTAATAGATTGAACATCGGCCACTGATGGAATTTGATCGTCAGTTTTATCTACTGATGTTTGTCTAATGTTATGATAATCATCATAAAAATGTTCAAATAAAATCCCAAGATCATTGACCGATGTGGAGGGAGATGATGAAGGTAAGGGAGATTTGTTTTCTGAAGTGAGTGACTCAATTGGAAAAGTCTCATCAAAATTAACGTTAACACTTTCCCTAAGCGTCCGATTTGACCGATTATACACTCTATAAGAAGCGGAGTCTCGTGAATATCCCACAAAAATTCCTTCATCAGCTTTTTCATCAAATTTATTCAATTTATCTTTATCATTCAGGATGAAACATCGACTCCCAAAAATATGTAAAAATTTGACATTTGGAATTCGTTTATTGATTAATTCATATGGAGTTTTGTTGTATGCTTTGTTGATAATTGAACGATTTTGATTGAAGCATGCCGTACTGATGGCTTCTGCCCAAAGAGATAATGGGAGTTTAGAATATGAAAGCATGGTACGAGCAGCTTCAACTAAAGTGCGATTTCTTCGTTCAACAACCCCATTTTGTTGAGGTGTACGGGCAGCGGAAAATTGATGGGTTATACCAACTGATTCAAGAAAAGAATCTAACGTTTGATTTTTAAATTCAGTTCCATTATCAGTACGAATGGGATGTACTTTTAAGTCTAAATTCGTTTGTGTTTTCTTGATAAAGGCTATGATGATATTAACGGCTTCATCTTTTGTACGTAAGAAATGAACCCATGTATAACGAGAATAATCATCAACAACTACCAACACATAGCGTTTGCCTGCTAAAGATTGAACGCTCATGGGACCACATAAATCCATATGAAGTAATTCAAGCGGGTTTGAAGTACTTTGTACTGGTTTGGACTTATGAGACTTCTTAGTCATTTTGCCTATTTCGCACGACGAACATAGATGATCTTTTTCAAATTTAACATCCGGAAGACCAGAGACATGACCACCTTTTACCAATTTATTTATTGTTTTGAAGTTAAGGTGAGAGAGGCGACGGTGACATAACCAAGATTCATCTGATGATGCTGTTAACATTAAACAAACTTCTTCAAGTGGGACCACATCATTTAGATTGATAGTAAACAAATTTGTATCACGTTTTCCTGTAAGAAGATCTTCACCATCATAGGTGCGAACAGCACATTTCTTAGTTCGAAAGTTGACTTCCAACGTTTTGTCACAAAATTGACCAATACTAAAAAGATTGGGAGCGAGATCATCTACATAAGCCACATTTCGAATGACTAAATGGTGACGAATGATATCACCAATACCCATGATGGCAGCTAGATGATCATTTCCAAAACGAACAGTTCCCAAATATTTGTCTCTAAAATTCGTTAACAAGTTCTTGTTTCCGGTCATGTGTCGTGTACAACCAGAATCCAGATACCATACATTCTACATAAAACAATTAACACAAAAAGGTACCCAATCAGATATGGGTCCTAAACGATTAGTAAACAATGTTTTATGAAGAATGATTGAAACATAATGAAGTTAGAGATTTTGAGAACTGCAAGGAGGCAGTTCTATTTTTGGTATTTTTATAATCCATTGGAAGGATTGTTCAGGGGAATGTAAAATCCAGGTTGTTTTCTCATTTTGAATCCATTTGTATTGAACAAACTGGGATCGTTTTGGATCTTGCTTGTTAGAAGTAGGCGTGACACCAGATTGTGCAGATTTGGATGGTGAAACAACCCGATAAACAAGGTTTGAAGATTCGGGTGCTGAAACTACACGATAAACTAATTTTGGAGTTTTTGGAGAAAAAACGTGTAGTTAGATGTTTTAGATTCAGAGAGCATTATTTTGCAAGGTTCTGGGTAACAAATTTTACATGAATGAATGATTGAACCATTTTTATGAAGTACATCATGTCGAGAACCACATGGGGCATCGTTTCTTACAAAATATCGTGTATCATATTGAGAAATTGGTTTATTAGTTTTTCGATCAAAATAAACCTTTTTACTATTTTTATCTGTTTTAACAATCAAATTAACACCATTAACAGAATGATTAACAGGACGATAAATTGCAGAATCTTACACAATGCCATAACATGTAGCAGGAGAAATAAAGTTTGTTGAGTTATTACATTTACTTAAATTTGAAAAAGAAGAAGTTAAAAACGAAGGAGATCTAGACTTCTTAAGTTCTTTTGACTTAAGCATACTAGACTTAGACGAATTAGACTTCTTAGACAGCTCAACTTCTTTCACCCCGCCTTGCTTTGGTCTCCTATGCTTGGCATTTAAAATTCTATCTGAAAAATTTAAAACATGAGAATTAGAATTTTGTTTTAAACGAGTTGGAATTTTAGGAGTTGAGAAATTATCAGTGTGAGACTTGGGCTTTGGAGAAGCACTTTGACCAGAAACAGATGTTTTAAGCACGTTAGCTAGTTGATTTTCTAACTCATGAATTTTATTTTGTAAACTGGATTTTTCATTGTCAAATGCCTTATGTGTGTTATCTATTTCATTTTCCAATTGACAGATTTACCTTTCTAGAATTAGAGATGGTATGTAAATCTTTGGTGTGACTTTTGTTGAAGTACAACATCACCTTTAATCTCAAATTCTTCTGGTGTAATAATCGGAAAATAATCATCATTTTCAAAATTTGCCTTTTAGTTTCATATATTTTATTTAACTCAGTGTAATTGAAACTAATTTGCACATTCTCCTTTTTAGCTCTGTTAAACGTCTCAATTTCTTCCTCTTCGTTTGTCATTTTGATAAAGCTTGGCATTATATCTCTGTATCTGGGATCATATAATGTTGGAACCATTTTACACGCCTTCTTAAGATATTCTGGATTATCAGCGCCTAGCCCTTCTCTCGAATTGAAATATTTGAAATCTTTGGGCTTGTTTAAATGAATGGTTTGATCAGTATGTCCTCGTTTTACAATTAATTCTTCAAGATGTTTGATATGTGAATTCAATTTATGAGTCTCATTTTTAAACGTCTGAATCATAATTTGTTTATTTCTCGTTTCTTTTAATACAATGATTTTTTGATAATGTAATTCCTCTGTTAACTCTTTGATTTGAGAGTTTAGAGAGTTAAATTGTTTTTCAATTTCTTCAAACTCTTTTTCTTTACGTGCAATACTGTTTTTGTTAATTTGATAATCACCCCAAACTTTAGAGTAAAGTTTGTAATTATGATCATATTTATCTTTAAACTCTGATACTTGCTGTTGTAACCTCAGATTTTCTTGTTTGAAAACTGTTTGTTGTTGAATATAATGAGCAATTTTATTACCCAGAAAAGCATTTTGTTCATTTTGTTTTTCCAAATTAGTTAAGCGATCTTGAAGTTGATTATTTAAATTTTCTGCATTCAAAAGGTTTTGTTTTAACGAATCAACTTCAGATGTCTGATTTGGAACAAAACAAGTATCAGAATTAGTGGAATTATTTTCATTAGTGGGAAGAGAAGTGTGTACCTTGCCATCCTCGCCATCTGTCTCAGCAATTCTTTCAGCAACCTCAGCATTTTCTCTTGCCATAAAGCACAGGTTGACAGCATGTTCTTCATCTTCCGGATCCGACTCCTCCATCCATTGAAGGTCTTCTGCTAACAACGCTTTTCCTGCCTCAATTTGTTTGGCCATTAGGTTTCTTACAATCATGTGAGTAGTGTCCAGCAATTCCACAATTGTAACATTTTTTCTGTGGATCCAATGGTATGAGCTTTGGCTTTTCAGTTGATTGTGTTGTAGATGAAGTAGGTGGAGCAGATTTAAAGTTGGATGAGTATCTTTGGTTGTTGTTTGTTGGTTTGGAGTAGTACTTCTTCTGATAGTTTGAGATTAGGGACATTGCCTGAAGTACATCCTCAAGATCTTTTTCCATATCATCAGGTGGTGAGTATGCAGACGGTTCTACATTTTCTGACATTTTAGGATATGTAGAATACTGATGATGTTGCTTGGTGAGGAATGAAAGGGTATCTGCAGTCTCTTGGCGGTTTTGAGCTGTCTCCTGACGACTTTTAGTTAAGTTTTTGACCATTGGCTCATTTTGGTGCAAATATTCAAACAGTTCATGAATGTCAATCATACTGAGATCCTTATGTTGCATGGCACTATTCCCAAACATTTCCCACTCAGGAAGAAGACAATTGATAAATTTGATATTCACCTCCAAATTCTCTTTTCGCAAGTAGTTTTTGCGAAGATCATTCAACAATGTACAATACCGATGATAAGTGCTCTACAGGTCTTCTCCGATTGTGGCTTTGAATGTCTGATAATTGTTCAAAGCAGAAACCATTTTAGCTTTGTTTCCTAAAACCGTGCCCTCCATTTGCTTTCTGATTTCATCCCATAGCTCTTTACCCGTTTCAAGGCTATCCAAACTGTTGTAGATTTCATTTGGCAGTCCTTGAAGCATAAATGAATATGCTTGAACATCGGCTTTGGCACGTCGTTTTTGTTGATTATTATACTCTTCAGGAGGAATTAGACGTTTACCACCAATAAATGGAGGAGTAGCAGTTGGATCAACAACGATGTCATCATAAAATACAGCTTCTCCATTATTGAGTGACTTAATAATTTCTTTGTGTAGCTCCTGATTCTTAATAAAGTGGAGGAATCGTTTCTTCCACTGAGCATATTCTCCTCTATACAAAACCGGTGGTTTTATATCAGTTCCGATTGTGAGTGCATCTTTAGAAGACATTTTAAAATGATTTTTAAGGAAAATTGGAATTAAAAAAATTGGGCCGAGGACTGTGTTCAGGCCGAAGACTATGTTCGGGCCGAAGATTTGTTTGGGCCGAAGGATTTGTTCGGGCCGAAGAGTAGTTCGGGCCGAAGATTGTTCGGGCCGAAGATTGTTCGGGCCGAAGAGTAGTTCGGGCCGAAGATTGCTCGAGCCGAACAAGTGAGGAGTTCGAGAACAGTGATGAGTTCGGGCCGAAAATCTTGTTCGGGCCGAAGTTCTATTTGAGCTGATCAATGAAGTCAAAATTAAGGTTGAACAGTGAAGAGTTCGAGCCGAATACTGAGCCGAGAACTTGAGCCGAAGACCTTGTGCCGAACACTGAGCCGAGCACTTTCAAGTCGAACACTGAGCCGAGAATAGTGAAAAGTTCGGGCCGAACTTGTTCTTGAGCTGTTCGTGTTTGCAGCTTCAAAAACTCACCATTTTGATTCAATCGAGCTCGCTCAATACTTGACCAATTTCACTGATTCCAATCCCTAAATGCTCGAAAATGATTTCCTAACACTTTGATCCAATAATATCCTTCAATCCATAACAACACAGCTCCAATTCTTCGATTTTCAGAGACTTTTTCAACTTTTCAACTTTTCACTAAAATCACTGAATCATGATCAATTGTTGATGGAATTGATCGAAATTTGATTCTGTTGTTATTAGAATCAATGGAGAAACACTAATCTTCACTCAATTCATCGAGTTAAACAGAAAACTTACAACATTAATTTTCAAGTGACGAACAAATTTTTTCTTCTATAAAACTCAGATCTGAACGAATTTAGCTTGATTTTGGATCCACTCACAGAGAGTTTTTGCTTTGATACCAATTGAGAGATCTAATGTGATTGAAATGAAGCTAATTCATGATGATTTGAAGAAGAATTGAAAATTAAGTGTGTGTGTTCTTGGTGTAATGAGTGTGTGTAGTTGAGAGAGTAAGATGGAGGGAAGGAGCTTTCAAAATTGTAAATTTCAATTTAATGAGGGAAAACTTACATCATTAGTCATCACAAGGGGTATTTATACCCTAACCTCTAAACACACTTAAACTAGTCTAATTAAGGCTAATTACATCATTTAAGCTCAAAACTAATCCTAACATAGTCCATTACTAAGCATCATATCATTAAATTAACTTCAAAACCTGAACTATGTGAAAATTTGATCTCGGGACTAAAACATAAATCACCTTCAGCTTCAACTTCCTCATACAGCTAATTAAATATATCAAATACTTGACTTAAACAAAAATTACTTGATCCTAAATTTATTATAATCCAAATGCAAGCGTGAGAATCGTGCATACTTAGAGGTTTACATCAACATCACCACTACAAACACGAAACACAATTATTCCTAGGTTAATTAGGGAATGCAGCTGGACTCCTCCTTAACCAGATCGACATGCATGCAAAGGAATTGAAAACAAAAACTAAAATGAAAATACGGTTACGATAATTATATCAAGCAATGGGAAGCAGCTCAATCTTGATCTCGGAAACGGTAACATTTTCAGTTCCTTCAACTGGCACCAAAGCCACCAAAACATACTCATCACCTTCAGCTTTAAGATCCTCCAAAATTCCCGTGATTCCAAACATCGACCCAGTTGACATTTTCATGGGCTGACCTTCAAGCCCATGCTGCAGTTGTTCAAACGTACCGGCAAACTCACTATCAGCCGCCGTGATTGGGGTTCCGTCATCCACGTCATCAATAAGCACGTTGAACTTGCAATATTTCGTGCCGTCAAATTCGATTCCGTTCACGTACAAGATCTCTCTCACTTTGTTCTTCTCCTCTTTGGTCCGGTTTAAAGCCGGTCTCTTCACGAGAACCTTCACTGTTTTGTCTAACTTTATCGGGAATTTAATCTCTTCCACTTTCTTGACTTTTCCCATTGACTGAGTTGCAATTTGTGACCCGGCGGCGCGTGGAGTCGGCGAATAATCGATCCATGGTGTTTCGGAAGCTTTGAACCGGTAACCCATCTTTAACGTGTCTAAACAATCTCTGTTGTAGACACGTACGAGATTCTTGTTCTCATCGTAAAACACGTAAGATGCATTATTCCAGTCATCAAAGTCGGTGGGATCTTTGTTGTACTCGCTCAACTTATGCCAGAGTGTCCACATCCGGTCCACATTGGAATGGTGGCAGTAGAAAACCGGGTCAAACCCGGCCGAATAGAAGTTCCCCATGTCCTCCCGGTTGGCCATCCTAGGATTACCAATCCACACGTGCACCCTCGTGTGGACCCCTCTATCTATGGTCCCAGGTAACATGACCCCGTCAGGGCCGGCAACCATGCGGCCGCCAAAGAAGGCGTCCGTGCCGGTGCCTGACGTGACCATGTTGTTGTAGACAACAGCCAGATTCCCGTTGATAATCTCCTCGTCTGTACCACCAATGTTGTTGAAATCAAGGAGAGTCGGCGGGAGGTGGGTGACGTCTCTGTACGCGCTAAACAGCGGGTTGTTTCTCACGTTTGGTGGGCCCCCGTTGATTGAAACGGGGGTTTCAAACATAGCTGGAAGGGTCATCCCGTTAGGGTTGTCTCAGTTCCAGTATGGTAACGCGAAAGTTGGATCATCAATCAAAGCTCCCAAAATCCTTTCATTGAAATATAAATACCACCGATGGAACGGAAAGAAGAGCCAATTGTTGTGGATTTGGAGAGTAAGCTTATCATAACCACTCATTTATTGAGTGAAAGCCGCATTGCAATAAGCACAATGGATCTTACCTTGATTCTTCCAACTTCTCGGGTCATTATCGGGTAGTTCCTTCATTAATTTGATTGCCGTTTGATACTTAAGGATGTACTCATCATCCAACTCGTGTGCTGGTAGTCGAACACGAGGTGTTGGATTTGTAGGCAAGACATAATCTACTGGAAACGATTGTGGTGAGGTTAATGGAGGACAACAAACGACACCTCTTATGGCGTCATTCATGTTACCAATTCCTTCCTTAGCATTAACACAAAGTGCAATGTTATCAGGAGCAACGATGGGGACCGCACCGGCAGATGGAATGGCGGTTAAGTTGGTGGCACCATATAGACCACCGAGCCCTAGAAGCACGTTACGCCGGTCAACATTCTTTTGCATGTCAAGTGAAGTTTTGGTTTCGGAGTTTTGGTGGTTTTCATTACCGTTGCATGAGACTTTGAAAGTGCGATATTGGGAAGATGTTTTGGAAAATAAGGTGGTGTTTTTTGTAGTAAGAAGAGGGGATGATAAGCTGAAAGAAGCCATAATGTTTTTGGTGGTGAAGTGATCGATTTAGGTGCTTCATTTATATAGAGAAATTTCCGGAGAAAGTGGATCTCCATCGGGAGTGTTTGGACATGTGCTTTTAATAATATGATTTAATTTATAATCAACTTGACCCTCGTGGATATTTAAATGAAGTATGTAAAATTTTCCTTAAACGTACCTCTTCGATTTAAATATTTGAATTCAGCGGTATATATAGGAATATATTATTTATTTTCTAGTATGCATTTACAAAACAGCTTCGAAGCATTTTTAATGTTCTGTTTTGTGGAAAACATGTAATTATAACGTACTGACATATGGAATCTACATTGTACGATCGAGTTAAACAATTCTTTTGTTTAACATGTTTAGAACCTAAATTAGGAAACGGTATTAGATATACTGAGAGAGATGATATTTGAAACTACAACTTAACATTCTTATTGAGTTATGTATGCTAAACAAAATGAAAACCTAGGCTTAACTATTTGGGCCATATGGGCCTTTTATTTACTAGTAGTATTTTTTAGCAAAGAACGCCTAGATGTATATCCTGTTTTAATGCAGTATCTGAATTTTACAAGCCTATTCTGCCTGATTACAATAAAAAACATTTAAATTAATAAGGTCAGTTTTTAGAGAGAGTTATTAATTTCTCGATAAATTAATAATTTTTAATTTAAAGAGTTGAACGTGTTTAATATCTTCTTAAGCAAGTTTGACATATGACTATTGAATGACTTTAAATTAACTAGCAGGGTACCCGCGCAATGCGGCGGCGGGTACCCGTAACTAAATTGTCCGACATAAAAAGAAATTGTTGACTGTGCGTTTTAAGTTTACGCGTTATGTTGGATGTTTTTTGGGATAAAACAAAGTATCAAGTAGATCAGTTGGTTATCACACAGTCCGTACTCGCAAAAGGTCTTGGGTTTGAATCCCCTAAGCAATATTTTTTTATTTTGTGGTGTTTTATATATTTTCCAAAGTAGAAATTTAAGATTAAGATTAAGATTAAAACCTTCTAAACTTAGAAGGCCTAATGCTTTAAGAAAGAGTAAGATAAGATAAGATACACTGGAAATCAGTAATAACTTTTGAAGTACAATAATAAATGTAAACAATAATGACTTTTCAATAGAGTGTAATATTTTTTTTCCAGGTTCTATGAATTATTAATTTATGATTATCTTGGGACCGAAAATTATAAATAGATCTCTCAAAAAATTATGATCTTATTATTTTATCGATTTTTTTAGAATTTTTACATTAGCCCAAGTCAGGACCGGACACATTATTATTTTAGAGAGTTTATTAATTTACCGAGTATTAATTTTAAGAGATTTTACTGTAGTAACTATTTGTGGCAATATTTTTCAAGATTCGTTGATGAGTTAGACTATTTTTAATAAAATGTCGTTATTTTATTTTTTAAAAATAAATGAAAAAGATATGGTGAGATATAAATTAAAATGGTGTGGTGTGGTGCGTATTTTCTCAGAAATGATATAGTGTTGTTGCTTAAGTGACATATGATGTGGCAGAAAAATGATGTGGCTTGTGGTACCCATATCCACTAGTTTAAACTACCATATGTACATGCTTATGTTTTGTGGTTGTTGGAATTCCTAAGTGTAGGCTATTATTTCAAAGAACAATCAATGGATTAAGCAATAACAAGTAGAAATTAGGAAGATTTAGATTGATTGAAGAACATGAACACTTTGCTGTGGATGGAAAGATTACAATTTAGGAAAAGGTTAGAGGCAATTAGGTTACTACTTACTATTTATACCTAGGCCTACTATAGACTAAAAACAAAATGGTCCCTAGACTATTGGTTACAACAAATGTGACCCAACAATCTCCCCCTTTATAACAATAGTCTGGGAAGTGTATCTTCGAAGTCTTCATCTTTAGCAAAAGCTGAACCTTGTAGATATTTCGTTGAATAATGATGTATCAGGATCTGCTTGAGCTTTGTTAATCTATGAAAACGAATACTTCTTGTAGCTTTTCAACCACAAAAAGTATTTTGAAGACTTTACTTTGAAGATATATATTGATCGACCAAATATAAGACCCATAATGTTAGAGAGATTAACAGCGGAAGTCTTTTCTTGAAGTTTGTGGCTTTATGTCGATCTGTTGTTCTTGATAATTGTTGTTGAGGTAAAATATTGATAACTGTTACGCTCCCCCTCAAACAAACAATTATTCCTTCACGGGAGTTGGATTAAACGTTTTTGAAATTTACTCCCCGGTGAACGAATTGCCAATTATGAATTTATGTCAATCTGTTCTTGATAATTGTTGTTGGGGTAAAATGTTGATAAGGTTTACGCTCCCCCTCAAACAAACAATTATCTCTTTACGGGAGTTGGATTAAACGTTTTGAAATTTACTCCCCCTTAACTGGTGCATATATGTGGGCTAATGTTTCATTAATCTTCATAATATTGTAAGAATCTCTAAATTTGTTCTCGCAGATTGAGCTTAAGAAGAATTTTCGGTGAATGCATTAAATCTTTATAAAAAGAATTTCTGAAACGTATCTTCTCCCCCTCATGATGAATATGATTTATCTGATTCATCATGTAAAATGTGAAGTTCCACGAGTTGAAATTAAGGAGAATCTTCGATTTAAGGAACGAAATAAGTGGAATATGAAGATGCCCCTTTGATGAAAATGTGATGAACAATGATTATACATTTTTTTTTGTAATAATCAATATACATCACATTTTATCATTTATACCCTGACCATTGTTGATAATGTAAGAATACGATCTATTGTTTGTCGTTTAATTCCTTGACCGTTGTTGATGAGGTAAAAGTACAGTTATCAAATATAGCATCTGATTTCTTGACCGTTGTTGATAATGTTGAAGTACGGTCATCAAATCTTGCACCATAGTCAATCAGGGTAACCCGGGATCAAATAGATTGCCCGTTAACACGACAGTTACAGAAACTGTGTGACCTACGTTCAGTGTTGGCTTTGATGTTAGCACTGGTAGGATTTCCATTCAATCATCGTGGAATACCAATATTTTTGGTATCACTATGAATGTTCCGGCAATATCACAAAGATATGCTTGATAGAATTCCTGTGTCCTAAAAGTGTTTAATTCGGTTCTAGACTCGATTAGTGGACAAACGAAGGCGAGGACTAGAGAGAGTTGTTCTCTTTTTCAATATCAACAATCTCCAAGTGAGATGTCGATAGTAGATGTGGCAATCTTCGTGATTTTGAAACAAGTACTTTTTGTACTTGAGTGGTCAGTGGGGGTTGTGCATAGCATCACTGGGTCCATGATGTCTTAATCAGAAAGCAACTTATGTGATATTGATGTGGTTACCCGGTCTTTTGTTCGGTTTAGGGAGGGTTTTCCGTTTTCTTTAACCCTTTCACACACGCTCCTCACACAACTCACTTTTTCATTTTCAACCATACCCTCGTTTTTTTGTGTTACCATGTGATAAGCTGATTTGCACTCCATACTTCATACCCCCTCTCAATTTTTACCTCAGCGCACCCCAATCAAGATCCCACGATACTTGATTCTGCTCACCTAGACCTAGGACCCTCACTTTTTAGTTCCTATATTGTCGGTGGCTCCGGGGAAGATCATGCTGGATATAGCAGATCATTGGAGTAATTTGAGAGTGTTTTATTACGCTCATGTGCATTTTAATCAGCTTTTTAAAGATGTTTCATTTTAGGAGTTTCACATGGATTTTTCGGTAACACCGGACTCGAATAGAGTATCCGTTAGCACACGGTATGAATCGGTAGTCGTTTGCACAACCGTTGATTCAAATGTGTGACCTGCGTTTAGAGTTGGCATGATTTTAGCTCTAGCAGGATTTCCACTCGATCCTCGTGAAACATCAGATTGTGATGCCACTACGAGTGTTCCGATGGATTCACGGAGATCCATTTTTGTAGTGCAAGTGTCCTATATTGGAAAGATTCTTGGGGGTGAGAACTAGACACACTGTGCATACAAAGAGATTTAACCCGGGGCAGGAGGTTATTATGTTTCAATACCAACATACTCCGAATGAGTAGTCAGTAGTTTTTGTGCTACGTCCCCTAATGAATTGAAACAAATTCCTGTTGAGAGGAATTTGAGTGGTTGGTGTTGGCGTGCATTTGATTTACTGGGCCAGTAAAGTCTAGTGAAACATTCAACGCATGAATGATCACCTATTTGTATGGTTTCCCGGTTTGTTGACAGTTTGGATTCACTCAAAGATGTGTTTTCTTAAATTTATCATGTTTTCACATCACCACTCACCTATTACTGTACCCTAGACCTAAACCCTCGCATTTACCAACGGTTGATAAATATTACCCTGGGAAGGTAGAGCTGGTTTTGGCAAAACCATGGGAAGGAAAGTCTTTTAAAAGTAGTGAGTAACGAGAATTAAAAGAATTCGTAATAAACAGATGCTATCTTTACTAGGGATCTAGTAAAGAGATGGTTTACGGATATTACAATGACTTATAATTAACGTTACAAACTTAAAACCGTTTAATTTGGGTATTTTGTTTTGATTTTCTATATTTTCTCTCCCTAGAAATAATAATTCCCCCTAGAATTAATATTCCCCCCCCCCCCGACAAAACAAAGGTATGAAAATGTTTAGAGGTTTGAGGACGTACCTTAAGCATCGTCAGAGGGTTGAAGGAGAGTTTTTGCGGTGAAGATTGATTGAGCTTCGTGCTTTCTTTTGATGATCGGGTTCTGAATCTGTTTTGATCAGAAGCCATGTTCCAAACACCTTTCGAGATTCGGGAATGATGATCATTTGAAGCGCAGCATCAGCTCCCCCTTGACTGATGAGATGAAAATTTTCTCCCCCTCGATCGGTGACGACTTTTGACGAACGGGTTTCAAGACGAATTTCTTGAAAGCCATTTCAATGAAGAGCGGGTTATACACTGAAGTATGTATAAGCCATCTGTTGTGGCCCGAGTTATACACTGAAGTGTGTATAAGTCATTTGTTGTTTGCCCGAGTTATACACTGAAGTGTGTATAAGTCATTCTGCAAAAACAAATCATACTACTTTTGGTACCCATATTTGTTTGGGTCTGATGGTGTTAGTGTTAGAATGAAACCATCGATAAATTGTATCGATTTGATGTAAAGATTTTGAATTCCAAGAATAATTGAAACTCGATATTTCACGTTCAAATAATTTCCGAGGAATTATATGAGATTTTTGAGTTTTAGGAATCCATTTTGCATTTGAGCTCATAGGGGTTTTACAGACAAAACCATGATTTGTTATGGGCAATGATCTAAAAATTGTTTTAGGTGCCAATTAAATTAAATCGTTTCTCGTATACCTCAAAGTGTTTGTTTTAGAAATGAATTTCTTTGAAGGTGTACGATGCTTTGAATTAAAATTACAAGGTTCCGGAAATTTTGAATTTTCAAAGAACTTTTTACTCTTTTGAAGAGAATAAGTGGTAAATTGTGAGATCTTTTTGGTAACAGATTTTGAAGATTTACCGGTGTAAATCTTAATTGGAACTTGTATTTCTTGTTTTCCTTTGTCAATGATTTTAGATTTAAAACTTTCTTCTAGCTTGATTTTCAAACCTTCGTTTTTAGTTTGAGACAAAGAAAGATCTGTTTCAAGAGATGTAATTTTATCTAGCAATTTTATTTTATCAATATTAAAATTATTGATTTGTTTTTGTAAATCAGATCCAAAATTACATTCAAGTTGTTTGAATTTATCAGTCAAAATACATTTTTCAGCACAGACAGAATCATATTTTTCGATGTTCAAACTATTCAACTGGTTGGAGTCATGAAGTTTTTTTGTTAGTTCAGCAATCTGAATTTTAAAGTTCTCAGAATCTGTTTCAAAAGTTGTAATTTTTGATTGAAAATTTGCATTTTCAGATTCAAGAGCTTGAATTTTATCAGTTAAAATACCAATTTTGCAATGATTTTTTTTTCACTTTTCTCCAATTTTTCTTTGAACCCATTACTTAATCGTAAATTCTTAACACTATCATGAAATGATTTTTCAAATAAAACATAATTCTGCGTACTTGTAATTTCCCACATTACAGCTGATTCTTTTGATTCAAAAATTACCTTATGAAGTGATTTAATTAAATTTTCATCCATTTTAGCTCTTTTAGTTTCAAAATGTGAAATTTTCAAATAAAATGATGTGACAAAACGAATTGGACTATGAAAAAATTGGATTTTAATAAATATTTTGTTTCGTTTGAGCTTAAAAAGTGTTAGGCTCCTAAATAATGATTTCAGAAATTCTAAAACAAATATGATTTTTGGCTCGATTTCTCTCTCTACAATTGTGAAAACAAATATTAGAAAAATATGACTTATACAGCTTAATGGTTTTAATTGATTTTAATTTGAAAATTGTGGGCCAAATTAGGTGTTGAGCCAATTTCGTTTTAAGATTGTGGATCAATTGTGACGTTGGGCCAGTCTCACACAAAGTTGATTTCAAAAACTTATTTTGTGATTAGTTGAATGTGCAACTAATGAAGGATTGAGAAAAATATAAAATTTTTAATTAAATATCAGAATTTCATGTTTCTCAAAATCTTACCAACCCAAAACTCGATGGTTTAGGTCAGCACCATTCAAGCACAAGGTACAAACCCCCATGCATGATTCACCAACATAACATTAAAGATCAAATAAAAATTTTATCCACTGTTCGTTACAATTCGTTACAATTCGTCGGCGGTTATTGATATTGTTCGGTGATGAAGGTTTGATTGGTCACCGGAAAGACAATTCGTTACAGGTTTGAAAAATTGAACGACACGGTGAAGCTTAAGGTGTTGTCGATGTCACCGGAGACAGACGGTGAAAACAGTGGTTGCCGGAGATGGCTTGAATTTCAGAACTCACCGGAGTTGCGATATGGTGGAACGGTGGTCGTAGTCCTCCGATGGTGGCAAAAGCTTTGGTGGTTCATGGTTGTGGGCGGTTGTTGCGGAGGACGGTGGAGCCGGAGAAAAAGTTTTTGGGTGACGAACGGATGAGTTATCACTGATAAAAACGACGGTTTGGTGGTGACTTCGTTATCGTGATGCAGAGATAGTCAGCAGAAGACGGTGGTTAGAGATTCGTGAAAGATGGCGAACGACGGTAAAGATAGAGGACTCGCCAGATGTGTAGAAGGTCGATGGTGAAGAAGGTTACCGGAATTAAACGACAATGGTCACCTGAACAGAACTAGATGTACTCGCCGGGGAAGATGATCGGAGAAGAAAGTTAACGGCGGAGGTATTTGTTGAAAAGAGAGAGACGATGAGTGATGGTTGCTTAAGATGAAGGAGAAGAAAGTTAACGGCGGAGGTATTTGTTGAAAAGAGAGAGACGATGAGTGATGGTTGCTTAAGATGAAGGAAGATGTTAGGTTAGTGCCAACGGTGCGTCAATGCACCCGTCCTTGGCAACTCTTAACCCGTCGACGGAGGAAGCCGTTGGCACGGCGGCGTCGCGTGGCGCGTCAGTAGAAAGGCGTCGGGGTGAGGACGGATTGGGGGATGGCGTCGTGAGGCTTGTGAGGGGGGAGGGGGTGTTTGGGTAATATTTTAATAATTTTTTAAGTGGGGATGGGTTAGTGATGGGTTAGTGATGTGTTGTTGTTGGCACGACCTCGTCAGTAACCCGTCAGTAGGGATGTGTTTAGTGACGCGTCACGGTTGGGAGAGGCCTTGACTGTGACAATTGTGCAAGAGTATGGAGTAGAGAGTATTAACGATTATGTAAAATGATGTATGATGGAGATGGGTGAAATGTGTGATTTCTGATAAAGGGGGAGAGAGTCGAATTGTATGGATCACGTGACTTGACAGAGTGGCTTTATGTCCTTTTCTTTTTCCATCTTTCAAAAGGCGTCGTATGGTATGACTTTTGAATTTTGAACAGTGGGCCGAGGTCTTTTAGTTTCTCAGGCCGAGGACTTTTGGGTTTCGGGTCGAACTCTTTTGGGTTTAAGAACAGATCGTGATTTTCATAAAAATTTCACTATTTTGATCATAATTTTCTCATTTCTTAACCAAATTGAGTGATTCTTCTTGCAAAACGTTCATTTTTCAATTACCTACAATCTTATTTAAACACTTTTTCGAAAACAAGTTCTAATTTTCTCAGATCTGCCCGAAAAGTTCCGAAAATTTGATGTTCTTCATGTGTTCTTCATTTTTTACTTTAAAAATCAAATTAAACCTTGTTTTTGATGATTTTAATATGAAATTTGTTACTGATTTGCTCGAAATCAGTAGTAGAACAAAATTATAATGTTAAAAACGTGAATCTTACCTTTGATTTTGACCAGATTTGATTTTCCCCAACTTTTTCTTCAAAAACTCTTCAAAAAAAGAACATCAAAATCTTCAAAAATTTGCTTAATCACAGCTGATTTGGATCGAATCTATGAAGACTTTTGCTCTGATACCAATTGAAATGCATAAAACAACAATCAATCCATGGCTTGATGATTATATGATGAATTTAGATGAAAACTTGGAGAAGAAGAGAGAGTTTTAGAGAGAGAAAGTAGAGAGATGGAGGAGAGAACAATTGCTGGAAAATTGAAATGATTAATGTGTAAAAGTTAAGGAATTAAGCCTTTCACTTTGGTTTATATACCATGGCTTAATTCCTTGATTAATTAAGACTAATCCTAATCTTAACTAAACTATTATACAATGTTACAATTTACCCCTAGACTATTAATTACAATAAAATACTACCCAACAATCTCCCCCTTTGTAACAATAGTTTAGGTTGCATATCTGTGAAGTCTTCTTTGTTTGTAAAGCTGGAGCCGAGTGTGAAACCGTTGTGCAGTTCTGTTTGAGATATCAGCATCAGCTTTAGATAATTTTCATTATTTTCCTTTAAATTTAAAATCAAAAATTTGCTTAATCACAGCTGATTTGGATCGAATCTATGAAGACTTTTGCTCTGATACCAAATGTAGGTTATTATTTCAAAGAACAATCAATGGATTAAGCAATAACAAGTAGAAATTAGGAAGATTTAGATTGATTGAAGTACATGAACACTTTGCTATGGATGGAAAGATTACAATTTAGGCATAGGTTAGAGGCAATTAGGTTACTACTTACTATTTATACCTAGGCCTACTATCGACTAAATACAAAATGGTCCCTAGACTATTGGTTACAACTAATGTGACCCAACACTAAGTCCAATAAAAGGAAAGTCCCTTTTATGGTATGTGGATCTCCAAGGAATATCGAATCTATGAAGACTTTTGCTCTGATACCAAATGTAGGTTATTATTTCAAAGAACAATCAATGGATTAAGCAATAACAAGTAGAAATTAGGAAGATTTAGATTGATTGAAGTACATGAACACTTTGCTATGGATGGAAAGATTACAATTTAGGCAAAGGTTAGAGGCAATTAGGTTACTACTTACTATTTATACCTAGGCCTACTATCGACTAAATACAAAATGGTCCCTAGACTATTGGTTACAACAAATGTGACCCAACACTAAGTCCAATAAAAGGAAAGTCCCTTTTATGGTATGTGGATCTCCAAGGAATTACAGTTTGAGTAGGAATTGTGTTTCCAAATATAGACTAATTTTAGCCTATAAATACATATGTCAAGTTAGGGTTTTATGTATCCAAACAATTGTATTGAGTTTAGAGTTATATTCTCAATTTTAATCAAAGAATTATTTTGGTTATTTTGTTCTTGGTTCTTTAATTGGTATCAGAACCGATCATGGGTGATAACCCGCCGCCGACGAGAGGGAAGGAGGTTGGGACGACCTCCGTCCAATGTCCGATGCTCACGTCCACAAACTACACGGTGTGGGCGTTGCGCGTCAAAGTGGTGCTGTGTATTCACAAGGTGTGGGAAACGATTGACCCGGGAATGATCGATAATGCCGAAAAAACCGATCTAGCAATGGGTTTATTATATCAATCGATCCCCGAAAGTCTGATCATGCAAATCGGTGATCAAGATTCGAGCAAGAAGCTGTGGGACGCAATCAAGACCAGATACGTTGGGGCCACTCGCGTAAAAGAAGCTCGATTGCAAACCCTAATGTCCGATTTCGATAGACTCGAGATGGCGGATTGCGAGACAATCGACGACTATGCGGCAAAGTTGTCCGAGATTGCCTCGAAATCAGCGGCGCTAGGAGAAGCTATTGAAGAATCGAAACTCGTGAAGAAATTTCTCAAAACTCTTCCACGAAGTAAGTTTATTCACATTGTTGCTTCTCTTGAGCAGGTACTTGATCTTAATGAAACCGGGTTTGAAGACGTTGTGGGACGCTTGAAGGCTTACGAAGAACGAATCACTGAAGATGATTCTGCGGACAGTAGTCAACTCAAAACCACAATGAAAAGGAAGTAAAAACACCGGTAAAGGCAAGTCACAAGCTTTCGAGAAGAAAGGCGGTCAGAATCAAGGAAAAGAAAAGAAGGATCGGTCAAAAATCGTTTGTTATCGGTGCGACAAATCGGGACACTTTGCGTCTCAGTGCCCGGATCGAAAACAAAAACAACAAGAGTCAAACTACGTTGAAACCAATGATAACGATGCCGCCTTATTCAAGCATGAGATCGATTTTTTAAACAAAGAAAAAGTGATACCGTCTCGATACGATTCAAAAGAAAAAGATGTATGGTATCTCGATAATGGGGCACACAATCATATGACCGGAAACCGGTCCTACTTTACCGAACTCAATGAAAATATTACCGGCCGTGTGAAGTTTGGCGACAATTCATGTGTCGCTATTAAAGGAAAAGGTGCGATACTTTTTCAAGGAAAAACGGGGCAACAACGACTAATGACAAAGATTTACTATATACCAGATCTCAAGAATAATATCATTAGTCTTGGGCAAACCACGGAAACCAGCTGTCGCATCCTGATGAATGGTAATTATCTTACCATGCATGATGCTAATGGGTGTCTTTTGATGAAGGTACAACGAACTCCATATCGTCTTTATAAAATTCGTTTACAAATTGGAACCCCGGTGTGCCTTCACTCAAAAATCAGTGAAGACACTTGGCGTTGGCATGCCCGACTCGGACACATCAACTTCGAGTCAATGAAAAGGATGTCGAATAAGGGGCTAGTAAAAGGATTGCCAAAAGTTGATCATATAAATCAACTTTGTGAATCTTGTTTGGTAGGAAAACAAACAAGAATCCGTTTCCAAACGCCACCTCCTATAAAGCAAACGAACCACTCGAACTAGTTTCACGGTGACTTATGTGGTCCGATCACACCGGCCACAATAGGAGGAAAAAGGTATGTTTTCACTTTAATTGATGATTATTCATGTTTTATGTGGACATATCTTTTAAAAGAAAAAGGCGAAGCTTTCACTCACTTCAAAAAATTCAAGACTTTGGCGGAGAAAGAAATAGAAAAGTCGTTGAAAGTATTTCGAAGTGATCGGGGAGGTGAATTTATGTCAACGGAATTCCAAGAATTTTGTGAGAAAAAAGGAATCAAGCGACATCTCACCGCTCCGTACACACCCCAACAAAACGGGGTTGTGGAAAGACGAAATCGAACACTTATGGAGATGACAAGAAGCATATTGAAAGCCATGCAAGTTCCAAATAATTTTTGGGGAGAGGCGGCAAATCACTCAACTTACATTATCAATCGGGTTTATACTCGAGTGTTGGTTGACAAAACACCGTATGAAAAACTCAAAAAGAAAAGGCCGAATCTCGAACATATGCGTGTGTTTGGGTGTCTAGCTTATGCAAAAACACAACTGGAATGGGTTAAAGCTATGAACTCCGAAATCGAGTCAATAAACAAGAATGACACATGGAAGTTAGTCGACAAGCCAATGGGGGTGAAACCAATCGGGTTAAAATGGGTTTTCAAGGTCAATAAAAAATTGGATGTGATCAAGAAATTCAAGACGGAAATGGCAAAGAACTTTGAGATGTCCGATCTTGGTAAATTAACATATTATCTTGGTATTGAAGTAACCCAAGATAATTCAAGGATCGCCATCAAACAAGAATCATATGCTCATCGAATCTTGAAAGAAGCTAGTATGCACGACTGCAATGCGGCTCATTTGCCTATGGAGCCGGGTTTGAAGTTGTCAAAAGCCGAAGAAGAACCAGAAGTTGATGCAACCCAATACCGAAAACTTGTGTGGTGTCTATGATACTTGTTACAAACAAGACCAGACATGGCATATGCGGTTGGAGTTGTGAGCGGATATATGCAAAACCCGAGACAGTCACATTGGGCGGCAATCAAGCAAATCCTAAGGTACCTTCGCGGTACTACGAGATATGGCATTAAATATGAAAGAAACGGAGAAAGGCTACTTAAAGGTTATAGTGATAGTAGTCATAACATTGATCCGGATGATGGAAGAAGCAAAACCGGGCATGTGTTTTACTATGGTTCGTCCCCAATTACGTGGTGCTCACAAAAGCAAGACACCGTTGCTTTATCATCATGTGAGGCAGAATTCATGGCTGCCAATGCAACAACATGTCAAACGGTTTGGTTACAAGAATTGTTGAGCGAAATATCAAACAAGAAACAAGATGTTGTCACTATTCGTGTTGATAACAAATCGGCAATTGCTCTCACCAAGAACCCGGTCTTTCACGGAAGAAGCAATCACATTCATGCACGATTCCATTACATACGTGAACGTGTTGAAGATGAACAAGTAAAGGTCGAGTATGTATCAGGTTAATTGCAAAAGGCAGACATATTAACCAAACCGTTGGCACGAACAAGGTTCAAAGAAATGAGGAGCTTAATCGGAGTTGAAGACTTCTCAAGTGCACCTTAGGAATTCGGGGGTGATTGTTGGAATTCCTAAGTCCGATAAAAGGAAAGTCCCTTTTATGGTATGTGGATCTCCAAGGAATTACAATTTGAGTAGGAATTGTGTTTCTAAATATAGACTAATTTTAGCCTATAAATATATATGTCAAATTAGGGTTTTATGTATCCAAATAATTATATTGAGTTTAGAGTTATATTCTCAATTTTAATCAAAGAGTTATTTTGGTTATTTTGTTCTTGGTTCTTTAGTGGTCGAGTGTTTATGGTGCTGAGTTTGTTTCGCCATTGTATTTTTTTTGCTTGCTTCTGCTTACTTTTTTGTAGCTTTGGCGTAGGTAGTTATATATTTCAGCCTTTCTAAAAAAGGAATTTGAGCCAAATAATTTTAATATATTACGTACAGATAAAAAAAACAGAATCAAAGTCAATATTGCACGTATAGCTAACACACCATAATTATTTTTTATTTTAATATGACAGAAACATTTCTAAAATATCAATTATTTTTTTCATTATTTAAGCGACAAAAACAAAATAGATAAAGAAATTAGTGAGGAGTTAGAGATAACAAAGCATCGTTCAAACAATTAAAAGCTATAGAAAAAAACCTCGATCATTTTAAGATACTAGAGACTATACGAGATCGAACAACTCCTCTAAACACCGCTACTCACAGGGGCGAACGCATGTGGAACCAAGTGGTGTCCATGGTCACCACTTGGTGGATCACTTCCATGTGGAAAAACATTTGATAAAAGAAAATTAGTGATAAATTTGTATGTGGTCCTCACGCAAAATTTTATGAAAACTCAGTTAAATTTAGTTCTGTATTCGCCATTGGCTACTCAAATGACTTAGAACAACCACCACACATGGATGAACACCACCTGGAACCTAGAAAGGCTAACATTAAATACTTATTATCTTTGATATCTAATAATATCTTAATCAGAATCGAATTTGTCCTCTTCTAGAAAGCTCAATGTCTTCTGTAAAATGAGAAGTGGTATTACTTCTTATCTATCTACTAGATTAAAATAAGTGTCAAAATTAAGACATGATATAAGAAAAGAGTATTATTGAATTACACGGTAGGAATTTGAGTGCTAAGAAAATGTAGGAAAAAAATATAATTTCTTTTATAAAATGACCAATCATAATAGAAAAATGATTTTAATGGAAATATTAGAAACATTAGTTACATCAAAGCCCACAAAAAAACGTTCATTCTCATTAACGACGAGTGTTCGATGTATGGATTACAATACCACTCTAACTATTAGTTAATAGTGTAAGATGGTCGTAATCTATTTCTACATTAATTATTATAATGCTATATTAGCATCAAATCTATTTAGGCAGGTGGGTATAGGTCCAAGTGACTATATAACAACACCTACCACATGTGGAGTGGGCGGTTTCCATGTGATTACTGTTCCCTTCACGAGATGTGCTCTTTTGTGGCAGTGGCTATTGCCTTATCATCAAAACTCTTCACTGTGTGAAGAGGAGTGATGTTCCATTTATCTCCACGTCATGATCACTTGCGACATAAGCTCTTTAACGTCGTCCATGTAACTATACCGATAGCCTTAAGTGAAACACTTTAGATTCCAGTCTCGTGCAGTATTAATAATTAAATATGACTAGTTAAATAATAGTCAGAAAATTATTAAAATCTACATTTTCAAATAAATAGATCAATTATATAAGGACAAGTGGATTTGGGAGGTAGGTAGGATGATACACTTAAATTTTATTTAAATTGGATCTCGTACGTGCTAACCAATAAGTTGACTAGTATTTCGAAATTAACAAATAGTTTGTAGCCATGCGTTTAAATTTGGATTATCTAAACTTTGTCATCAATGTATATTTTACAAAATTAAGCATGTGCGTCTTGATTAGGGCATTATATTTTGTTACAACCAAAATAACAAATATATCTAATAGTCCCACCGGTACAGAAAACCTTTGTAGATGCAGGTGAAACAATAAAGGGGCGTTTTGGCTCGACGTAATCCTCTATAATGTAATTGAAATCGGTTGTAACTGAATTCAGTTGGAATTGAATACGGTTACGCGTTTGGCTACCAAAATTTTGTGTTGCAATTCAAATCAATACTTATGCATTTTTTTTAAAACTTTTTTAGATTCTTTTTTTAATTTTATTATTTTTTATTTAATTTGTTTTTTATTATTTTTTTAAAATTTTAAATTTTTTTATTTTTTAATAATTTAAGTTTTTTTTATTTTTTTTAAAAAATATAAATTTTATTTTTTTTATTTTTTTAAAAAATTTAAATTTTTAATATTATTTAAAAAAATTAATTTTTTTGAAAAATTTTATTTTTTTATGTTTATTTTTAAATTTAAATTTTTTAATTTTTTAAAAAACTTTTAAATACTCCCTCCGTCCCACAAAAAAATTTACATTTCTCATTAAACTTTTGTCCCACAAAAAAATTTACATTTCTCACATTTGATGGACCCCACATAATAAAATATTATTATTACTAAGAACCCCATCATTAATATCCACTAACTATCTTTCTCTATCCAATCCAACCTTATATTTTAATCAAAAATATTATTAGTGACCACACGACTAACTATTACCTAAATTCTTATGCCCAAGAGAAATATAAACTTCTTTTGTGGGACGGAGGGAGTATTTTTTAATGATTTTAAAATCTGAAGCAAACAAAATATTCAAATTTGTTAGTTAACTAAAGGACCGTAATTGAATTCATAGGGTGTTGGGGCAGATTTCAATTAAAACGAATATCGTATTTCAAAATTACGTCGTAATTGAATTACGAAAAAAAAGTACATCCAAACGTCCCTCCGTAATGTAATTGAATTACAATTACGGAGGATTACAGATGATTACGTCAAAACAAACGGGGCCTAAGGGTGTGTTGGGTATAGAGAATAGAATTGCAGAGAAATGATTGTAGAGAATGGAAATGCAGAGAAAGAAAATTAGTCTGGAGAATGGAGTTGACTCTTCTATTTGGTAGCACAGATACTTCAACAGAGAATTGTAATAGAGAAACATTTCACATGTTTGGTACAATAAAAAAATCAATAGAGACTGTACCGACTTTATCATTAGCAAACATACTTCCTTCGTATCACAATAAGTGATACACTTTATATAAATGGGTGTTTCATAATAAGTGATACACTTCAAAAGTTACCTTATTTGACAAAAATGTGGGACCCAACTTTCACTAACTATCCACTTTAATAAAGTGAAATTACCATTATACCTTTCCTTTACTTTTACTTTTAAAATTTATTAATATCACTTTATCCAAGAAAAGTGAGACCCATCATCCACTAACTGTCTACATTATTATATTTTAACTCATACTTTAATTTTTTGCCTCAAAATTCGTGAAAACTTGAATGTATCACTTATTGTTATACAGAGGAAGTATATTTTTTTCACAACAATAATTATTAAAACACATAACATACAAAAATATGAATAAATTAATAATAATAATAATAATAATAATAATAATAATAATAATAATAATAATAATAATAATAATAATAATAATAATAATAATGATAATAATGCATTAATAAAATCAATAATAACATCAAAAAACATAGTTTTTAATTAAACTGTGATCACATTAAAAAGCATCACTTCAATCGTCTAAAAAAAGTAGCTCAAACTTCTAAGTATTTCAACCATAGTGTAACCAAGAACAATATTTGAACCATAAACAGTCATCTCATGAAGCAATTGGTGTAAGATTTTACCAATGACTTCCTTCATTTCTTTAATTGTTGAACTCCATTTTTAAACATAACAGATGTAAGATTAGCATTGATTGACACAATTTGTAGATGTATCTTCCATGAAAGCAGAAAGACACATAATCAATTATTTTGATAGTAAGAACATGCAAATGAATACTAAACATCCATTAAGCAATATATCAATGGTGACTTCACTTGTAGCAAATATCACGAAAAACTACATAAAAAGATACGTAATGTTACGACAAACTACGTAAATCAATGTATCTACATTTTTTTTTCACAATAATCATTATTTAAATACAATCTCATTTTTTTTCCACGAAGAAGCGACATTTTCGAACAAGCTTGGATGCAACACATACAACAACACTTTCTAAATGTATATGCACAACAATGACACCTACTCTAGCAAGCATTTCTGATTGTGTTGGTGGTGTGAACCCAAAAACAGGAATGATGTTTTCATGGGTTGCAACCACACTACCAAACCCTAGCCCGAGATGGTGTAACTATTGTATTTATTCGGTTTTTGGGGTGTTGGGTTTTCATTTTTCCTTGTTTTCTTCCTAATTTTGAAGGAACTTGTTATAGAGAAAATATGTATACAATCATTACCCAACGATGTCAGCCAATTTGATTTCGTCCGCCACCAATTTGATTCAGTACCTGCAACTATGTCACCCAATTTGACTGCGTCCGCCACCAAGCCCTGTAAAGATAGAACCCGAAGAGGAAAAGAAACATTACAATACAGAGAGCTGGGTTACAGAGAGCGAGACAGAGAATGATACAGAGAGAGCGAGCATGAGATAACCTTTTCGCTAGGGAGAAGACGAGCAGAAGGTAACCAACATCGGTTGTAGAGAAGACGAGGAAAGCCGGTTGTGGAGAACACGAGAATGAAAATGTGGTTTGAAAGGAAGGGTAGGGTAATTTTAATTCTCCGTGTTTTTTTATACATATCTCGACTTATCAATTCTCTCTGTATATCTTTATTCAATAGAGAATTGAAATAAGGGAATTGAATTTTTTTTATTTCTCCCTTTCCTTTTCTTAATGCAACCAAACAAGAGATTTGCTTTCTAATTCCATGTCTCACTTCTTAATTCTCTGTACCAAACACACCCTAAGTTGGTGCAGGTTGTACATAAGATTAAATTAATATGAGAAATATTGAGGATGGTTCATTCATTCATTTGAGAAAGAGAGAATTACAAAACTTACAAAGTAAGAAGTCTTATATCTTCTTATATGCAAAGTAAGAAGGCCTATATCTGCTTATATACAAAGTTTTGAAGGGAGAACATAAAAGTCAAACTATAATAAAATGTAACAAGCTAACTAACTAATCTAACTGTAGAGGTTAAATTAACTAATCCGGGTTAGTTGAGTTGAGTGAATGAGTTACATCATTTTGCAGCTTCTGAAGTATTTGGAGTGAGCAATATATTGAATTATAGTTTGACTGGCATTTACTTTATGTATACCAGTACCTCCCTCGCAAGTTGGCAATGTGTAACGGTAACATATGCCAAACTTGGAAATGCATGTGAGGTGTTTTGCTAAGACCTTTGGTTAATACATCTGTAGTTTGAGCATTATAGGGTATAAATGTAGGAAGAATGTGACACTCTTTAATTTTGTCTCTGACAAAGTGACAATCTATCTCAATGTTTTTGGTTCGAGCATGTTGTACAAGATTTGAGGCAAGTGCTTCAGTAGATTCATTGTCACAAAAAATAGTAGTAGCGCCTCGAAAAGAAACTTTAAGATCTTGGAGAAGGCATTTTAACCATGATATTTCACATGTGCAGTCAGCTAATGCTCTGTATTCTGTTTCGGTTGATGATCTAGAAACAATCGTTTGTTTCTTAGATTGCCAAGAAAGTAGACAAGATCCAAGGAAAATGCAATAACCGGTGACTGGTCTTCTTGATGTAATGCAATGAGCCAAGTCACTATCAGATTATGCAATGAGCTGTAAGGAATTGTTTTTGGGAAAAAAACAATCCCTGACTAGGTGATAATTTGATGTATCTTAGAACTTTAAGAAGAGTTTTGGGATGTGTAGTTCTTGGATTATGTGTATATTGGTTCAAAGATTGTGCTGCAAATGACAGATATGGTCATGTAATGGTTAAGTATAGAAGTGTACCAACTAAAGTCCTATATAGTGATATATCATGAAGAGGCTCACCATCAATGTCATTTAGTTGGACATTGGGATCTACAGGTGTGGTAGATGGTTTTTCATTAATCATGCCTACTGTTTCTAGTAATTCAAGGGCATACTTTCTTTGAGACACAGTGATTCCATCCGTGTTTCTTAAAAACTCAATACCCAAATAATAATGTAAAGGACCCAAATCTTTGATACTGAATCTTTGATGAAGTTGAGACTTGATATTAGTGATGAGGGTGTTGTTATTACCAGTTAAGTGTATGTCATCAACATAGTCCACTAAGGCTAGAAACGTGTTATCTTTACAGTAAGTAAACATAGACGTGTCTGATGGATTTATGTGCACAGTTAGTCAACCTATGGTGATACATCAATGCCTACGAAACACTTAAGGGTCACACCGGTGAGTGCATGTAATACGAGTAAGATATGTAATGATACTTGGAAGAGGAATGATTCATAATAGTCATTTATGAATCAAGTTAAGGTATTAAGTTAAGTTCAACTTATTACTAGATTAGTTTATCTAACTAATTAATACAAGTATTTGTACATTTACTAGTTGAGTAAATATACAATGTATTAATTATATATTATCCATAATTTGATTTAAAGCAATTAAATCATATGGTAATTGGATAATATTATTGTTAAAATTATATAAATATAAAGTTTATTATATAATTAATTATTAAAAGTATAAAATACAAAGTATATATTTCGTGTATATAATACCGAAATATATGAGTGTATAATACTAGACATTTAATAATTAAGTGCAACAATAATAAATAGATAAACTATAAGGGATGGAAGTGTAAAAAGGAAAAGTTTAATTAAGAAACGTTTCTTAATTAAATTAGAAGGACTAAAGTGAAAGATCTTCTATTATAAATAGAAGATCTAAGGCTTCACTTAAGGGTGCTAATGCTTAAGCCTAAGCCACGAAATTTCCTCCCCCTCCTCCCTATTTCGGCCGAAACACAACATCAAGAACACAAGCCTTGTGTTCTTCGTGTTCTTCGTTCGTTCTTCGTGTTCTTCAAGTCTTGAAGAACAAGGATCATTTCAAGGATCAACTAGAAGATCACTCGTCGTGTTCATCATCAGTGGACTTACTTAAGCAAGATTAAGGTATGTTTTGGGAAACCCTTTCTCCTCTTCCCTCTTGTTCGATCGGACGAGAACACCAAGAACCCTAGGGTTCTTGGTGAGTGTTCGACGAACACACACAAGTATGTGTGTGTGTTCGAGGTTTTCGTATAAGGTTTCTTTCTTGTTAATCAAGTTTAGATTTCCAACATCCCAATCCTTTAGGGTTTAAGGATTAAGTTTAATCTCTGTTCCGCTTTAGGGATTAAACTAGCTAGTTGGTTTAACCGACAAGAGTAATGTTCTTGTCAGTATCGTCGAACCAAGCATACTAGGGGTTGACCAAGTGGTCGATCAGTGTTATGCAACCCTTCAGTGGTATCAGAGCGTTGGTTTAGAAATCTAAACAAGAATAACAAAGTCTTTGTTTGTTTAAATTTCTAAGTTTTTATTTTTGTTCCTTCTTCTTTTTCTTCCTTGTAGATTTCGAAAAGGGTAAAGAGCCCTAGACCAAGAATATTAAACAGTTTAGTTTAATTGGTCATAAGGATTCTATACCCTAGTAATTTCGAGATCTAGAAAGAACCCTAGGACCAAGAACATTAAACTAGTTTTTAGTTTAATTGGTCAAAAGGATTCTTTCCCTAACCCAGATATTTCGAAAATTCTAAGAACCCTGGGATCAAGAATGTCAAAACTTTTGGTCAAGAGGATTCTTTCCTTATTCTTTTGATCTTCAAAATCTAGGACCAAGTATGTTAAACTAGTTTTTAGTTTAACTGGTCAAAAAAGATTCTTTCCTTTTCTCCCAAGATTTCGAAAATTATGGAGGATACTTGGACACCAAGTTTGATTAAACTAGTTTAGTTTAATTGGTGGAAAAGTTTCCTAGGCTTAAGGAAATTTTTCGAAACCCTAGATTCAACCTAGGACCAAGAACATTAAACTAGTTAGTCTAATTGGTTAATAGGATTAATCAAGAACATAATCTAGAACCTAGAAAATTAAACAAGTTTATGTTTAATAAGGTTTAATTATTGTTTTAGTAGATTTATTAAAGCTAGTTCTTTAAACCTAGAAATCTTGACAAAGTTTTTTTTGTCTATAAGGTTTGTATTAAAAAGTTTAAATAAATTTATTAAAGTTATAATCTATCCTAGAATTTGAACAAAGATTATTGTTTAAATAGGATTGATTAGGATTAATCTTTAACTAAAAGATGTTATTGATCAAGAAAGTTAAAAGTAGGTTTTAATTGATCAAGAACAAGATAAGAGTTTAATTAATTAAATTTAAATAAGGATTAAAAAGGAGGTGTTAATTTCTAAGTTTTAAAATTAACAAGATGTATTTATATTATATTATATAATTTTTCGGATTTTCAAATTATTTAATAGTGATTTTAAAAGATAAAATAGTTTGTACGTATTTTAATTAGTCTAAGTTAAAATACAAATGTACAAATTAGGTGTAATACTCTTATTAAGAATGTTATAAGTTTTTAAAGAAATAAATTATATATATATATATATATATATATATATATATATTAAATACAATATTAAATGGACATTAAATTAAATGTTATTTTGATCATAGTTATAATATTAAGTAACTAGAAATTTGTATTAAGTTATAATTTGAACTAGAATGTACAAAAGTTGTAAACAACTAGAAATTGTACAAACGAAGTTATATTATAATTAGATGATACAAAAGTTATAAGTATTATAATTAGATTGTATAAAGTTATAAGTAATTATAACTAGTTATTTATACAAGTATATATTACGAGTTACGTAAAATACTAGATTAATGACCAAGAGTAAAATAACAAAGGAAATTTTAGAACCTATGTTTAACTAGTCTAAGTTAAATATAAGAATGGTTTAAAACAAACTAAGATTATTATATATAGCTTATATATATAATAAGTTTATTCGTGTTCACCAAGTACAAACTAGTGATTGTGTTTACTCAAGTTCCATCATGGTTGTTGGAATTAGTGGGAGCTACACAAGAAAGTCACAAAGTTTATAAATGTGTCCCTAGGACATATTTTGGAGAATCTAATAAGTAAATGTTTAATTTTATTATTAAACATAGAAAAACTAGTTATGTTAAATTAGAGTTATGACTTGTGTTCGTAAGTTATAAAGAATTAAAATCTCTATTTTAAAGTTTAACATATGGTTTGAAGTTTTTGAAGTAAATAAAACAAGTACGTTTTATTAAGATAAGGTTTTTCACAAAACCTAGTAATATCTTTTGTACACCTCGTCTTTAGGTATACAAAGTAAAATCGAACAAATTTAAAACTTAAAGTTTTAAAAGATATTTAAAAAGGCGTCTTGTGGAATTCTTGAATAACACAAGTCGCACATTTTAAATAAAGATTAATATTGGAATAAGGTTTAAGTTTAGTTTAAGACTTAAACAAACCCAAGAAAATCTTAGATCGAAGTAATATCCATCTAATGGAACACCTCACTTGTTCAACGATTTTCATATTGTAAGGATAAAGAACCTTAGATATGGATTCAAATCATTGCGAGTGTTAGGGTGCGTAAGGTTCTGTGATAATCGGGAGTCCCGGCGCAGAACGTCGCACAGTCTTAAATGGTCTGATCTACTTTGGTGATAATCGGGAGTCCCGGCCCAAAAAGTACTTGAGAAGAATAAACATACTAGACTTTATAGCAACTTAGAAATGTGCAATTAAATTGTAGGAAGTTGTAGTAAGTTAAAAGTCTAAAGATTTTACGACCCCTAGGAATCGTATCAAGTTTTGGTACGATCGGTAAGGATGTTACCTACCAGAAACAACATGTCTCGTCGGGAAGTGCCCAAACCTTGCGGCGAGAATGTGATATATGGATCCTAGGCCTAACATATAAATTACGGGTTTATAATATATTTTAGAGAATTTTTGTTTATGATTACTAATTAAACTGGGTTTGATTTGTAGATGGCAGCAACAATCACAACGACAAATACCAACAATCTCTCACTACGCTTGTTTCTAGAAAAGGACGAATTGACTGGGTCAATATTTCTCAATTGGAAGCATGATCTTCAGATTATGCTTAGACATGAGAGAAAAGGAAATGTCCTAGAAAGAGCAATGCTAAATGCCCCTGACGCGAATGCTAGAAATGAACCAGTATAAGCATATTACGCTTGTAGAGTGTTCAACTCTTGCAATATGGTTATGGGATCATCAGTAAGTGCTCACGTCATGAAAATGAAAGAGCACATGGATCATGTTGAATGACTAGGACACCCAGTACCGTTGCAGTTAGCAACAGTAATGATACTCAACTCGTTGTTAGATGACTATAAGTCTTATGTAGTCAACTACAACATGCATAACATGGAGCAATCCATTGTTGAGCTACATTCCATGCTCAAGACTAATGAGTTGAGTTTGGGGACCAAATTTAAGAATGATCTTGTAGTAACTGATGATGGTAGTGAAAAGAGAAAGAGGCGCAGTGGAAAGGGAAAGGGTAAAACCAATCTCAGCCAAGACGTTCCTAAGGGTAATGGAGTCAAACAAAAGGTCAAGAAGGTGAAGCCAAACAAGGCAAGTACCGAGAAACGGTGTCTTGGTTGTGGCGAGGGTCAAAGGGTAGGAGGCAATGCAAGCTCCTCAGTTGACTTGACCAACTTCTAGATATTCACTTCAAGACACTTGTAAAGTTTATTACGAGTAACTCAACTTTTGCAACCTTTTATTGCAAGAGATGATGGAAAGTGAAGATGGACTAACATGAGATAATGATCCCACAAAGACCACGTTTTAATTCAGTATTTTTCGTATGGATTCAGTAAAACAATTTTCGTTTTTAAGTTGTTTTGAACAAAATTACATTTTCTATTTTTATGAGGTTGTAAAGTTGTACGAGGTTGAAAAACTGTTTGAGGTAAAAAAAAATTTATTATCAATATATAATAAGAAAATTTGTAATAAACAGATGCAATCCGTACCAATTAAGATTGGTAATGAGATCATTTACGGATATTACAAAAATTGATATCTCATATTGATAATTATATATATAAAAAAATTTTGAAAGGAGCATTGAGACAGTATCTAGTGATTATAATGGATGCTCCCCCTCGACAGTTGTTTTTCAAAAATCATAGAGCAATTATGCTCCCCCTTGTCATAAGAATGTCAATTTTCTCCCCCTTGACAAGTGAATATATTAAATCTCCCCCTCAACCAATGATATCGATGAAGAACGGGTTTCAAGCAGATGTACTTGAAAGCCATCTTATTCTTTATTAAAAAAAATGAAAAACAAAAACAATGAAAACAATAAAAAAAAATAAAGCAGTAAAACGGTTTAAGTTTTGAGATTTAGCATACCAATCTTAGACACAAGAAAATTAAAGCGTTTTTCGTCTAAAGCCTTGGTAAACAAATCAGCTAATTGAAGATCGGTTGACACGAAGTACAATTCCACAGTACCTTGTTCAACATGGTCTTTGATAAAATGATATCGAAGATCGATGTGTTTAGTTTTGGAATGTTGAACAGGATTGCATGAAATTGCAATTGCACTTCGTGAATCACAATATAAAGGAATACAACTGTACAAAAAGCCATAATCTTTTAATTGCGATTGCATCCAAATTACCTGGGATAAGCAGCTTGCAGCAGCAACATATTCTGCTTCTGCAGTGGAGAGAGAAACACAATTTTGCTTTCGAGAAGACCAGCTCACCAACTTATCTCCCAGAAATTGGACACTTCCAGAGGTACTCTTGCGATCCAGCATACACCCCGCATGATCGGCATCAGAAAAAGCAGACAAATGAAACGAAGTTTCTTTAGGATACCACAAACCAAGATCTCGAGTACCCTTTAGATAACGAAATATACGCTTGACTGCTTGAATATGTGATTCTTTAGGAGCAGCCTGATACCGAGCACATATGCATGTAGAAAACATAATGTCTGGTCGACTCGAGGTTAGATATAACAGTGATCCAATCATCCCCCGATAATTAGTGACATCAACAAGTTTACCATCAGGATCAGCATGCATTTTGGAACCAGGCGACATCGGTGTCGAAATTGGTTTACAATCATCCATGAGATATTTTTTCAAAAGATCAGTGATATACTTGGATTGATTAATAAAGATCCCGGTAGGTAATTGGCGAACTTGAAGACCAAGAAAGAAGTTCATCTCCCCCATCATACTCATTTCAAACCGTTTGACCCTGAGAGCAGAAAACTTTTTACAGTATATGGGATTCGTAGAACCAAAAATGATATCGTCGACATAAATCTGAATAAGCACAATATCCTCCCCATGTCTCTTGATGAATAGAGTTGTATCAAATTTTCCTTTTGTGAAACCAGAGTCAACTAAGAATTGGGAAAGGACATCATACCATGCACGAGGAGCTTGTTTTAACCCATATAATGCTTTGTCGAGAATATACACATGATCAGGAAAACTTGGATCTACGAAGCCTTCGGGTTGATGAATAAAAACTTCTTCATTGAGAATACCATTTAAAAATGCAGTTTTTACATCCATTTGATAGATTGTAAAATTCTTATGTGCTGCATAAGCCAAAAAGATACGAATGGCTTCTATTCGTGCAACCGGAGCAAACGTTTCTTCAAAGTCAATGCCCTCCTGTTGAGCATACCCTTTCGCAACTAACCGTGCTTTATTACGAATAACAATCCCATTTTCATCCTTTTTATTCTTGAAAATCCACTTAGTACCAATAACAGATTTCCCGGGTGGTTTTGGAACCAGACGCCAAACTTTTAAGCGTTCGAATTGATTTATTTCTTCTTGCATTGCAAGAATCCAGTCTGGGTCTGACAGAGCGTCACTGACTTTCTTAGGTTCATCTGAGCTTAGAAAAGCAGAGAATTGACATTCATCGGCAGTGGCTTTTCGAGTTTGAACAGAAGATGCAGGATTTCCAATTATTTGATGAAGAGGATGATCTTTTGTCCATTTAAGAGAATGCGGAAGTGGTAGTTGACCCGGATTAATATTTGACGTATAAGTGAATTCTGGATGTGGGATTATTGCAGTTTGAGTGTTGGATGTAACCGGTGGTGGATCAACACGTGTAACGTTGAATTTAGAGAAATCAATCACCAAAGGTTGAACTTGAGCTTGAGCTAAAGATGAGTCCGATGTATTAGTAGCTTGAGCAGGAGGTGAATGAGTATCCGGTGATGATTGGTTGTCCAATGATTTAGAAGAATCTGAATCAGTTAAGATTGTATTGTGAGCACTGGAAGTATGAGATGGAGAATCAGTAGAGCTTGAAGTTTGCATTTCAATACAGTAATAGATTGAACATCGGCCACTGATGGAATTTGATCGTCAGTTTTATCTACTGATGTGTGTCTAATGTTATGATAATCATCATAAAAATGTTCAAATAAAATCTCAAGATCATTGACCGATGTGGAGGGAGATGATGAAGGTAAGGGAGATTCGTTTTCTGAAGTGAGTGACTCAATTGGAAAAGTCTCATCAAAGTTAACGTTAACACTTTCCCTAAGCGTCCGATTTGACCGATTATACACTCCATAAGAAGCGGAGTCTCGTGAATATCCCACAAAAATTCCTTCATCAGCTTTTTCATCAAATTTATTCAATTTATCTTTATCATTCAGGATGAAACATCGACTCCCAAAAATATGTAAAAATTTGACATTTGGAATTCGTTTATTGATTAATTCATATGGAGTTTTGTTGTATGCTTTGTTGATAATTGAACGATTTTGAGTGAAGCATGCCGTACTGATGGCTTCTGCCCAAAGAGATAATGGGAGTTTAGAATATGAAAGCATGGTACGAGCAGCTTCAACTAAAGTACGATTTCTTCGTTCAACAACCCCATTTTGTTGAGGTGTACGGGCAGCGGAAAATTGATGGGTTATACCAACTGATTCAAGAAAAGAATCTAACTTTTGATTTTTAAATTCAGTTCCATTATCAGTACGCATGGTATGTACTTTTAAGTCTAAATTTGTTTGTGTTTTCTTGATAAAGGCTATGATGATATTAGAGGCTTCATCTTTTGTACGTAAGAAATGAACCCATGTATAACGAGAATAATCATCAACAATTACCAACACATAGCGTTTGCCTGCTAAAGATTGAACGCTCATGGGACCACATAAATCCATATGAAGTAATTCAAGCGGTTTTGAAGTACTTTGTACTGGTTTGGACTTATGAGACTTCTTAGTCATTTTGCCCATTTCGCACGACGAAGATAGATGATCTTTTTCAAATTTAACATCCGGAAGACCAGAGACATGACCACCTTTTACCAATTTATTGATTGTTTTGAAGTTAAGGTGAGAGAGGCGACGGTGCCATAACCAAGATTCATCTGATGATGCTGTTAACATTAAACAAACTTCTTCAAGTGGGACCACATCATTTAGATTGATAGTAAACAAATTTGTATCACGTTTTCCTGTAAGAAGATCTTCACCATCATAGGTGAGAACAGCACATTTCTTAGTTCGAAAGTTGACTTCCAACGTTTTGTCACAAAATTGACCAATACTAAAAAGATTGTGAGCGAGATCATCTACATAAGCCACATTTCGAATGACTAAATGGTGACGAATGATATCACCAATACCCATGATGGCAGCTAGATGATCATTTCCAAAACGAACAGTTCCCAAATATTTGTCTCTAAAATTCGTTAACAAGTTCTTGTTTCCGGTCATGTGTCGTGTACAACCAGAATCAAGATACCATACATTCTACATAAAACAATTAACACAAAAAGGTACCCAATCAGATATGGGTCCTAAACGATTAGTAAACAATGTTTTATGAAGAATGATTGAAACATAATGAAGTTAGAGATTTTGAGAACTGCAAGGAGGCAGTTCTATTTTTCGTATTTTTATAATCCATTGGAAGGATTGTTCAGGGGAATGTAAAATCCAGGTTGATTTCTCATTTTGAATCCATTTGTATTGAACAAACTGGGATCGTTTTGGATTTTGCTTGTTAGAAGTAGGTGTGACACCATATTGTGCAGATTTGGATGGTGAAACAACCCGATAAACAAGGTTTGAAGATTTGGGTGCTGAAACTACACGATAAACTAATTTTGGAGTTTTTGGAGAAAAACGTGTAGTTAGTGATGTTTTAGATTCAGAGAGCATTATTTTGCAAGGTTCTGGGTAACAAATTGTACATGAATGAATGATTGAACCATTTTTATGAAGTACATCATGTTGAGAACCATATGGGGCATCTTTTCTTACAAAATATCGTGTATCATATTGAGAAATTGGTTTATTAGTTTTTCGATCAAAATAAACCTTTTTACTATTTTTATCTGTTTTAACAATCAAATTAACACCATTAACAGAATGATTAATAGGACGATTGTTAAGGCAAAAAGCCTTGCCCATTTGGATCTTAAGATAACAAAACAACCTAGACTAGCTTTGATTAATATGTAGAATAATATAGCTAAGTTTAGGTCTGATACTGAGTGATCAGTATTGGAACTCAGTATCAGCACTCAGTATCAGATAGTGATACTGAGTACAAGGACTGAGTTGAAGGACTGAGTTACAATATGTAACGGACTAAGATCAAATCCCTTGATCTTAGTCATTTTCCTACCTTAGTCCTTCGGTTACTCCTTTGCTCATTATGTAAGATCTCTATATCATTATAAATAGAGATCATCTTGCCAAGGAGAACTTACCAATTCACTTTACACTTTCATACCTTTTGTAATTGATCAGTGGTCTTGTTATTCCGCAACAAGCCACACTTAGTGGAATTATACATTTGACTCATATCTTGTTCTTATACAATATTTGTCTTAGAGTTATAATTAACCAATCAATTAACGATCTAAACCAGGGTGTTGTGACCTAACAACTGGTATCAGAGCAGGCTAAATAAACTCTTATTAGTCGATCTATAACCCTGGCAGCCATTCCTTATACTTATCCTTCACTTACTCCAAAATCAAAAATGTCTACCATTGTTGCACCAATTATGTCTGGAAAGGGAGTACCCATCTTTGATGGTAAAGACTTCCATCAATGGAAGCTAAAAGCTCAGTGGTATCTCGAATCCATTCATCATGAAATGCTCACTGTGCTAAATGATGGTCCTATCATCCCACAAACTGTGGAACCCGTTGCTGCTACTGATGATGCTCCTGAGAGCATAAGGACAGTTCCAAAACTGAAACACACCTGGACTGATACTGACCGTCAGTTATTCAGTCTAGACTCAAGAGGAAAGGGAGTGATTGGTAATGCTGTTACCAAAGAAATACTTAATGCAATTATGAAATTGCCAATAGCAAAGGCTATGTGGGATAGCCTATCAGTCACCTATGAAGGCACAGCAAAGGTGAAGTTGCAAAGAAAAAGCAACATGAGAAGGAAATATGAAAACTTCTTCTCAACTCCTAATGAAGACATCACCACTCTCTATAACAGGTTCAATATTGTTATCCATGATTTAATCAGTGTAGGCATTGTGAAAGAGGAAGGAGAGCTTGTTCAAAAGTTCCTGGATAGTCTTCCTCAACAATTTCTTGACATGACAAACTCTGTCAATGTTGCTAACAACATTGAGTCATACACTCTTCAAACTTTGTATGGTCTAATGTTGAATCATGAGGAGAATAATGCTGCAAGACTGATCAACTGGAAGAAAACTGACAAGTCTTCCACTGGCATGGCTCTAGTTGTGCAACAGGCCTATACTGTGACTGAGCCAGATGAACCAGAAGTTGATCTAGCTGATGCTGAGACAGAAGAGCTTGAAACTCAAATGGCTCTTATGTCTATGAAGCTGGATCAGTTGAAGAAGAAGAGGCTTGGTGTTAGCTCTTCTAATACTGACCCAAGATCAGGTCTTTGCTATAGGTGTGGAAAGCCTGGACATATTGCTGCAAATTGTCATACCAAGTCTTCTGAGACTGAGCAAAATGACAAAATTGCATACCGAGCAAAGAGGTATAGAGACAAGTATGTCAAACTGAAGAACTGGAGCAAGGGCAAGAGGGCAGAAGGGAATGGAGCACCTCATCAAGCGCTTTACTCTGAAGCTTGGATGGATGAGGACATAAGTGATGATGAGGAAGAGATTGAGAATAAAGCCTTTATGGCTTTCACTGAAGATGATTTGAAGAGCTCCTTTGAAAAGGATATCAAAGAGGCTGAGAGGATGAGTGTTCATACTGATTGGGATTCCACTCAGTTGTACAAGGTAAGTTCCTTTCAAACTTATTCAGTGAATGAAAAAACTAAGATTTTTGAGTATATGATTGTTGATCTTAAAACTTATGTACAAAAAGAAAAAGCTTTAAAATTAATAATTCAAGAACTTGAAAGGGTAGATAATGAAAACTTAGATAAATTAGCAAAGTATAAAGATTTAGAACTAAACCTTTCAGATTTAAAGGACATTAACCAAAGATTAGCTGATAAAGCTCACTTACACAAACTTGAAAAAGAAAAATTTGAAAAACAGTGTAAATCTTGGGGAAATGCTTCAATAAAATTAAATAAATGTTTATATCAACAATTTCCAGAAAATGTGAGGGCTGCACTTGGTGTTGATCCTCAATTTAAAAATAGGAATAATTTTGCTGATTTATTTGAAGAATTTTCTAATATGAACCCTATTAAATTTATAAAAGCTAAAACGTTTTGTGAAGTTGGATGTCAAACCGAGTCAGATGATGAGGAAAATGAAATTTTAGAAAAACCTATTGGTCCCTCCATCTGCTCAAAGTGCTATACTGAGCTACAAGAACCCAGTATTGAATTTTCTATAAAAGAAATTTATGATACTGAGCTCCCAATAGATCAGTATGACACTTCTGCTGTTCCACCTTTTGAATTATTATTTAATAACAACTTTTGAATTATATAATGATAATAAGACAACTTCTATTTCCAATGTTTCATCTAATACAGAAGTTGCAGGAACAGAAACATCATATACTGAGAAATCTAAAGAACCTGTTAAAGTTGTTTCTTCAAAACATGATAAACAAAAAACAACTTCAACCTGGTCCACAGTTGGTAGAAACAAGAAGTCTTACACTAATAAAATTAGAAAGACTTCTATGCCAAATAAAAAGAAGCAATCAGATCCACCACCCTTTAAACCAGTAAAACAAAATGTTAAAACACCTATTAAAAATGACAAAAATAACATTTTAAAAACACTTGGTGATCAGGTCAAATCTTTAAGTAAACAATTTGCAAAACTTGTTCATACTGATCTACCAAAAGTGCAACATTTTTCTAAAATACCTTATGAAAATATGTTTAGAAATAGACCTAGAAAATGTTATAGGTGTCATCATACTGGTCATAAGGGAGATGAATGCTGGACTGATCTCTCAAGTCCTAGGTACTCAGTACCAAAGAAAATGAGAGAAACTAAGTCAGTATCACCAAAGAAAACCTCAAAAGTTTTCACCGAAGTGATACTGACCTCTCCACATAAAGAGATCAAGTCAAAATATGTTTATCCCACCAAAGGTCCCATTCAAAAATGGGTTCCTAAAAAGAACTAACTCTTATTTTGTGTCTTGTGCAGGGTGACAGAAAATGGTATTTAGATAGTGGCTGCTCAAGACACATGACAGGCAGTATGGAATACCTTCTCAATTATACTCCAGAAAAGGGTCCTTCTGTTAAATTTGGAGATGACTCGGTGGGAAAGACAAGAGGTTATGGTGTGATCAAGGCAGGCAACATAACTTTTAAAAGAGTTGCCTATGTAGAGGGTCTTAAACACAATCTGCTCAGTATCAGCCAGATGTGTGATGATGACAATGAAGCTCAATTCAGGAAGTTTGCAGGAATCATCTACAATGATAAAGGCCAGCCTGTACTCATTGCTAGAAGAGAAAAAGATGTATATGTGGTCAACCTATCTGAAATAGACCCAACTATTCGAGTATGCCTGCTTTCTAAAGTCGAGCCAGAATTGCATTGGCTATGGCACAAGAAACTCTCTCACATCAACTTTAGAAATATCAACGAGCTCAGTATGAAGAAACTGGTGAGAGGGTTGCCCACTATTACTTATTCAAAAGATAAGTTATGCTCAGCATGTGAAATGGGCAAGCAGAAGAGGAGCTCATTCAAGTCCAAAGTCAATCATTCCATTAATGAACCTCTTACTATGATACATATGGATCTTTTTGGCCCCATCAGCACACCATCTTTGGCCAAAAAGATCTATACTCTAGTGTTGGTTGATGAATTTTCAAGATATACTTGGGTTATCTTCCTCAAGACTAAGTCAGATGCAACAACAGAAATCATTGCCTTTATAAAAAGAGAGGAACTTCAAAAAGGCAACAAGGTCAAGCAACTTAGAAGTGACCATGGTACTGAGTTTAAGAACTCAGTATTAGCCGATTTCTGTGAAGAAAAAGGAATCATTCAAAACTTCTCTGCAGCCTACACACCACAACAAAAATGGTGTTGTAGAAAGAAAGAATAGAACACTGATTGAAGCTGCAAGAACTTTATTATGTCATGCTGGACTGACACTGAGTTTCTGGGCTGAAGCTGTAAACTGTGCAAACTTCACTCAGAATAGAGCCACTATAGTCCAAAGACATCTGAAGACTCCATATGAGTTATACAATGGCAAGATTCCTAATGTGGAATACTTCCACATCTTTGGGAGTAAATGCTTTGTACTCAGTACAAAACAAAATCTCAACAAATTTGCTCCCAAAGCAAATGAAGGTGTGTTCATGGGCTACTCTCCACACTCTAAAGCCTTCAGAGTGTATATCATCTCAACCAAGGTGATTATAGAATCTATTCATGTTACATTTGATGAAGATCAGAATGAGCATTCTACCTCAGCAAGTGAAGACATAAGTGGCTTAGATATTCTATGCAATCCAGAAAACTCCATTGCTGAACAGCCCAAGTTTCATCCACACTTTATTCCCAATAAGTTTAATGAAACTGATCAAGTTCAAACTCAGTATCACTCAACTGCGACTAATACTGAGGTTCCCATAACAGAGGACCTCCATACTGAGTTTCCAACTAATGATCTGAACCACTCTACCTATGAAGAAGGTGAAACATCCAACACTTCTCAAGAATCAACATCAACTATGCAAAATGAAGATGAACAGCAACCTGCGCTGTCTAATACTGACCAGAATTCCACTCAGTATCAGACACAAGACACACCAAATCAACAAGATATTGTTGATCCTATTTCAAATGCTCCTCTAGGAAACAATTTAAGGGAACACAGAGACCATCCACACTCAAACATTATTGGTCCTATTGAAGAAGGTGTCCAAACAAGAAGAAAATTAGAATTTCCAACCCAAGCAACTGCAAATTTTTGTTTCTTCTCAAGTTTCCTATCTACCATTGAACCAAAGAAAGCTGATGAAGCTTTATTAGATGAAGATTGGGTAGAGGCTATGCAAGAAGAGCTCACAGAGTTTGAGAGAAACAAAGTTTGGAACTTAGTACCACCTCTTACTGGCAAAACTATTATTGGTACTAAGTGGGTGTTCAGAAACAAGATGGATAAGGATGGTGTTGTCATCAGAAACAAAGCAAGGTTAGTTGCTCAAGGTTACAGGCAAGAAGAAGGCATTGACTATGATGAAACTTTTGCACCAGTTGCAAGAATTGAAGCTATTAGGTTGTATCTTGCATATGCAGCCTTTAAGAATTTCAAAGTTTATCAGATGGATGTCAAAAGTGCTTTTCTAAATGGAAAACTACAAGAAGAAGTTTATGTTAAACAACCTCCAGGTTTTGTTGATCCTAAATTTCCTAATTATGTTTTCAAGCTTGATAAAGCTCTATATGGGCTCAAACAAGCTCCAAGAGCCTGGTATGACACCCTGTCTGAGTACCTTATTGAAAATAAATTTACAAGAGGTAAAATTGATAAAACATTATTTTCAAAACGGAAAGGCTCTGACATCTTACTCATTCAGATATATGTAGATGATATTATCTTTGGCTCCACTGACAAGTCAATGTGTGACTGGTTTGCTAAGATAATGTCAACTCAGTATCAGATGAGTATGATGGGAGAACTTACTTACTTTCTTGGTTTACAAGTTGAACAAAAGCCTGATGGCACTTTTATAAATCAAAGTAAGTATGTGCATGACATGTTAAAGAAATACAAATTTGAAAATTTATCTTCCATGCACACTCCTATGGGTACTCAGGATAAGATAAGTAAGGATGAAACTGGTAAACCAGTATGTCAATCCACATACCGAGGTATGATTGGTTCCTTACTTTACTTAACTGCTAGCAGGCCTGATATCATGTTTGCCACATGTTTGTGTGCTCAGTATCAGGCTGATCCTAAAGAATCACACATGAAAGCAGTTAAGCCCATCTTTAGATATCTTACAGGTACTCCTAACCTGGGTCTTTGGTATCCCAAAGATTCAAACTTTCACCTTGAAGGGTACACAGATGCGGATTTTGCAGGTTGTAGATTGGACAGAAAGAGCACAAGTGGAGGATGTCAATTCCTAGGTGGAAGACTAGTTGGTTGGTCATCCAAGAAGCAAAATTCGGTAGCAACTTCCACAGTGGAAGCAGAATATGTTGCTGCAGGAAGTTGTTGTGCTCAATTATTATGGATGCAGTATCAACTCTTACACTATGGGTTCAACTTTCATAAGACTCCCATTCATTGTGATAACAAGAGTGCTATTGCTATAACAGAGAACCCAGTCTATCACTCCAAAACCAAGCACATTGATATCAGACACCACTTTATTCGAGATAATGTGGAAAAAGGTAAGGTTGAGGTAGATTATGTACCAACAGATGAACAATTGGCCGATGTGTTTACTAAACCTCTTCCCGAGGAAAGGTTTATGTATTTACTAGGGCAATTAGGTATGTTGAATCCTTAATCTTTCTTAATTTTCTTTAAAACTGAACGCTCAGTATCACTCATGTTGATACTGACCCCTCAGTATCACTAGTCTGTTATCATCAAAATTTAAAATTTTTATTTTTTTTTATTAATTTCAAGAGTAAATTAATTATTTTTATAATTGTAAAAATTTTTTTAAACTAATTTTTTTTTAAACTCAGTATTAGGGTATGACGGCGTTCACACCGAGCTTAACCCTCATACTGCCCAACGGTAACCTTTCTTAATAGGAAAGTTATCGTTTGCACAGGATAAGGCAGTCAAATCAGCTGGTTTAACTTCCCAATACCTTAATTATCTTTCAAACACCTATAAATAACCGTTTTTTTACTTCAAATATCTTTTAACAGTTATTTCATTCTTTTATTTTAAATTCTCTCTGCGATTAACGATTTCACTTTCTATTAGCAAGCAAAAACTCTTAAATCAAAATCACAGATGGCGAATTACACTTTCGTTGCTCCAGAGGTTGAATCGGAAATCAAATTCAGAAATGATGAACTGCCCAGGTTTGCGAGGAACAACATCACAGCAAATTTCACTATTCCTCAAGCCTGGGTATGCCAAGAATTCACAAACATTGTGACTTTTATGAAGCATTGCCCAATTGCTCGTGCACTGACATTGTGACTTTTATGAAACATTGTGAATTCACAAACATTGTCTCCTCGAGCAATTTATCCAGAAATGCTATGCGAGTTTTGGTACTCTGCCACACTCGATTCTCCAGATATGATTGCTGGGTGGGTAATTAGACATCAAAGAAGGGCATTTGTTTCTACTGCCATCATTCGTGAAACACTGAGGCTTCCCGCTCAAGCTCAGTATGACCCATTCATTGATAGAACAGAGGCACGCGCAGTATTGCCATTCTTGGGTAGAAGAGGAATAACGGGAATCATCAAAAGAAACGAATTTGGTCCTATGTGGGGTATTCTCATTACAACAATTATTCGGTGTATGACCCACAAGACGGGTGCTTTGGACCAAATAAATGAATTTGGGATGCAAATAGTACATGCTCTGTACTATGGAAGAAACATTGATTATGCACGGCTCATTTTCAATGAATTAGCTACTTTGGTTCGGGCTAACACAAGGGAATGTAATGTCCCTTTCTGCAGATTCTTATCACTCATCTTTCAAAACTCAATGCCCACACATTCTTATGATGAGTTTCACAGTCCAATGGTTGATCTTCCTCCTCTTAGTGAGAAGATCTTCTTTTACAGGCCAAGACAAGGAGAGCCTCTACTGAGTCCTTATATGTGGGCCATTGTTCAAGAACACATAAATGAGGAAGCAGACATGTCTGATTCTGAATCAGACAATGATGATGATGATGATGATAATGATGATAATAGTGGTAATGGAGGAAATGCTGGTCAAGATGTTGAGATGCCAGATGTGCAGGATGTTCCACAAGTTCAAGAACCGACTCAACCACATTCCTCTCCTACTGAGTCGACTGAAGCCACACAGCTTGTCCTCAGAAGAAGAAGAAGAAACCTCTCACCAGTCATTATGGATGTGTTATCATCTGAGGTGGTGCAGCCTGCAAATGTTCCATCATTAACTGCTTCTCTTCAAGCCCAAAGCTTAGTTGCAGCCACCGCTGACCTTCCAGGTCCAGAACTAGTTCCAACTGCTAAACCAATTGAGGAACCTCATGTTCCTCTTGATGTGGAGATTCAATATGAGCAAACTACACTGGAAGGTGCTCATCAAGAAAGACAAGTCGGTATTGAAGATGTTGGTGCTGCACATCAACAATCACATGATCCTGCACCGACCTCTGCAGATGCTAGAAGGGAATCTGACAGAGTCTCAGGTATGAATTTCTAAAAAGCCTTTAAACTTCTATATATATATATATATATATATATATATATATATATATATATATATATATATATATATATATATATATATATATTTCATTCCCAAATAGAGACTAAGTATTGGCCAGTACCAACTCAATACTGACCAAAGTCTCAAACGATCTTTCAAATATATATCCTTCTATGGCCAACATAGCTAGCCCACTGCTGCTATGAAAAATGCATATACTGAGCACTTTCAATTGATCATTGTCAGTCTACAGTTGTCTCAACATTTAAAGAGACAATGGTGGTTGATGTCACACTGACACCCATTGGTGCTGCTTGAATAATGTCCAACTTATTTTTGAGTTAGGTAGCATAATTCAAGAAATGATCACAAACCCTTAAGCCACAAAATCCAAAAATTTTCCATGGGGTTTAGCCACATCTTTGTTATCACTCTAATACCGAGTGATAAACATTGAAAATAACAAGAAGCACATCCCAGGCTTCGAATTCCCAAACCCAAACCTTTTAGTAAATGTGACTTATCCTATACTGAGCTACTTAAATTTTCACACTCACTTTTACTAAAATCTTCTTACACATGCTATGCACAAGTCCACAATATTTCATCATAAACCAGATGAAATACAGACTTCACAAACTCTGTTTATATGATTATAGAATTAAACAACACCACAATTCTATTTGATAAACCTCTCTTTCTAACCAGTTTTATATTTTTTTTGTTTCTTTAGCACCATCTGTGCAGGGTATTCCAGCATCACAGGCTGCAGAAGAACAAGTGACTCTGCAAGCAATCATGCAGAATATTCTGGCCATTCAACACACTCAGAATACAATTTTGGCCAGAATGGACACAATGAGTAGGGACATTGACTCCATCAAACAGTCAGTCTCACTACTCCAACAACAACATAAGCCTCCATCTCCTCCACCATCCTCACATGGTGGACATAATGAAGAAGGAGAAGGCGGCGATGATCCTGCACATATGCAATCACCCTCCCATGCCAATACTGAGGGTGATACTGATGCTGCGACTGGGCCCATGCCATCCCCTACCATTGAAGCACCACAAGGGGACATGGGTGGTGATATTGATCCTCTTCCCTCCCCATCCAATGATAACAATAAGGGGGAGAAGCGACAAAGAGATACTGAGGTTGATCAACCTGAGCCATCTGCTCAGGGGGAGAAAAGACAAAGATTGAATGAAGACCAACCTCCACAACAAGAACAACAACAACAACAACATCAGCAGAGTCCTCATACTGAACCACTTCGATTTCAGTATGAGAGAAGAAGACAAAGAAGTAGGTCAGTACCACACTTTGAAGACCCACTTGAGCCATCTGCTCAGGGGGAGACTCACACTGACCAACCACAGCAAGCTTATACTGAGCCACCTGTTCTAGAAGAAAATAACTTGCAAATTGTGGTATATAGGCCTTTCATCTGGCCTATTGCTGATGATGAAGATGAAGAACCAGGTTTAGTGAACTATGCACTGAATCTGGTAGAACAAGAAAATTCTTCATCATCATCCTCGGATGGTGAAGAACCAGAAAATCTGGTGATTAGAAGAAGGAGTTCCTTATCAAGAAGACCCATCAATTCAGTTCTCACTTCTTCTGAATCAAGTGAGGAACCTGCTCCTTTGGTAACAAGACAAAGAAGACCTGTTCATACATTGGACATTGATACTGAGCAGGCTCCAAGACTGACTTCTCAACAACTCTGGGCAGAATAAGAAAGATTTTTATATGAGCAAGAGTTGGGAATCAAAGCTGAACCAGAATCTGACCCAGATACTGATACTCCTGGTCCTTCACATAGAATCTCAAGAAAGGGTCCAGACCATATTCAACATTATTGGAATATGGTTGCTGCTAGGACTCAGTATAAGGAGGAAAGGAAGGAGTTCTTGAGGACCAAAACATTTCCAAATGTAAGGGGGATACATTGGTTAAATCTGGATGTCAATAAAGTAAAAGTGAAGCTCAAAGAAGGAAGAATCACTATCACTTGTACTGGCTTAACCAGTCCTCCGATGAAGATATTTATTCATGATATTCAAAGAATTGGTCTTCAAGACTGGGTGAAGATCACAAGACTGATCAAAGAGCTTCCAAAGAAATCAACTTATGATCAAATAGTCTTGGATGAGATCTGTGCAGTAGCTGCAGTATGTTATGAGAAGGACTTACTTCATGAAATAGAGTATAGAACACTAAGTGTCATGACTGAGGCTTACTCAAACAACAGACCAGAATGTCTTCATACATACAAGTATCTTAAAAAGTACCCTCTTCCTCCTAACCTTGTTTTCCAAGATCAAAAGAGTGTCATATATCCAACTTCTGGATATCTGTATACTGACTCAGAGGATAGAGAGTGCTTCATTTCTGAAGAAGATCTACCAAGAGCTCAAATCAGTCACCTTGTTGGACTGAAATGGATGATCACCAAGAAAGAAGACTCTTGGTTCAGAAAGAAGATTGTTGCAGTTCTGAATTGTAGAAGGGATGAACTCAAAAGCAGAGAAGAGTTTGTCCACATCAAACAAGAAGTCTTCTATGAGAATGAAGCCATCAACAGCAAATGAAGAAGAAGATGTTGCTACCTATGCTGTTGTATTTTTTGTTTATCTCTTTGTAATTGTTTTGTTATCATTAGATAGGGGGAGATTGTTAAGGCAAAAAGCCTTGCCCCTTTGGATCTTAAGATAACAAAACAACCTAGACTAGCTTTGATTAATATGTAGAATAATATAGCTAAGTTTAGGTCTGATACTGAGTGATCAGTATTGGAACTCAGTATTAGCACTCAGTATCAGATAGTGATACTGAGTACAAGGACTGAGTAGAAGGACTGAGTTACAATATGTAATGGACTAAGATCAAATCCCTTGATCTTAGTCATTTTCCTACCTTAGTCCTTCGGTTACTCCTTTGCTCATTATGTAAGATCTCTATATCATTATAAATAGAGATCATCTTGCAAAAGAGAACTTACCAATTCACTTTACACTTTCATACCTTTTGTAATTGATCAGTGGTCTTGTTATTCCGCAATAAGCCACACTTAGTGGAATTATACATTTGACTCATATCTTGTTCTTATACAATATTTGTCTTGGAGTTATAATTAACCAATCAATTAACCAACTAAACCAGGGTGTTGTGACCTAACAACGATAAATTGCGATATCATACACAATGCCATAACATGTAGCAGGAGAAATAAAGTTTGTTGAGTTATTATATTTATTGAAATTTGAAAAAGAAGAAGCTAAAAACGAAGGAGATCTAGACTTCTTAAGTTCTTTTGACTTAAGCATACTAGACTTAGACGAATTAGACTTCTTAGACAGCTCAACTTCTTTCACCCCGCCTTGCTTTGGTCTCCAATGCTTGAAATTTAAAATTCTATCTGAAAAATTTAAAACAGGAGAATTAGAATTTTGTTTTAAACGAGTTGGAATTTTAGGAGTTGAGAAATTATCAGTGTGAGACTTGGGCTTTGGAGAAGCACTTTGACCAGAAATAGATGTTTTAAGCACGTTAGCTAGTTGATTTTCTAACTCATGAATTTTATTTTGTAAACTAGATTTTTCATTGTCAAATGCCTTATGTGTGTTATCTATTTCATTTTCCAATTGACAGATTTTCCTTTCTAGAATTAGAGATGGTATGTAAATCTTTGGTGTGACTTTTGTTGAAGTACAACATCACCTTTAATCTCAAATTCTTCTGGTGTAATAATCGGAAAATAATCATCATTTTCAAAGTTTGCGTTTTTAGTTTCATATATTTTATTTAACTCGGTGTAATTGAATCTAATTTGCACATTCTCCTTTTTAGCTCTGTTAAACGTCTCAATTTCTTCCTCTTCGTTTGTCATTTTGATAAAGCTTGGCATTATATCTCTGTATCTGGGATCATATAATGTTGGAACCATTTTACACGCCTTCTTAAGATATTCTGGATTATCAGCGCCTAGCCCTTCTCTCGAATTGAAATATTTGAAATCTTTGGGCTTGTTTAAATGAATGGTTTGATCAGTATGTCCTCGTTTTACAATTAATTCTTCAAGATGTTTGATATGTGAATTCAATTTATGAGTCTCATTTTTAAGCGTCTGAATCATAATTTGTTTATTTCTCGTTTCTTTTAATACAATGATTTTTTGATCATGTAATTCCTCTGTTAACTCTTTGATTTTAGAGTTTAGAGAGTTAAATTGTTTTTCAATTTCTTCAAACTCTTTTTCTTTACGTGCAATACTGTTTTTGTTAATTTGATAATCACGCCAAACTTTAGAGTAAAGTTTGTAATTATGATCATATTTATCTTTAAACTCTGATACTTGCTGTTGTAACCTCAGATTTTCTTGTTTGAAAACTGTTTGTTGTTGAATATAATGAGCAATTTTATTACCCAGAAAAGCATTTTGTTCATTTTGTTTTTCCAAATTAGTTAAGCGATCTTGAAGTTGATTATTTAAATTTTCTGCATTCAAAATGTTTTGTTTTAACGAATCAACTTCAGATGTCTGATTTGGAACAAAACAAGTATCAGAATTAGTGGAATTATTTTCATTAGTGGGAAGAGAAGTGTGTACCTTGCCATCCTCGCCATCTGTCTCAGCAATTCTTTCAGCAACCTCAGCATTTTCTCTCGCCATAAAGCACAGGTTGGCAGCATGTTCTTCATCTTCTGGATCCGACTCCTCCATCCATTGAAGGTCTTCTGCTAACAACGCTTTTCCTGCCTCAATTTGTTTGGCCATTAGCGTCTTCCTTTTAAAGAACTCAGAATCACGGACTTTAGGTTTCTTACAATCACGTGAGTAGTGTCCAGCAATTCCACAATTGTAACATTTTTTCTATGGATCCAATGGTATGAGCTTTGGCTTTTCAGTTGATTGTGTTGTAGATGAAGTAGGTGGAGCAGATTTGAAGTTGGATGAGTATCTTTGGTTTTTGTTTGTTGGTTTGGAGTAGTACTTCTTCTGATAGTTTGAGATTAGGGACATTGCCTGAAGTACATCCTCAAGATCTTTTTCCATATCATCAGGTGGTGAGTATGCAGACGGTTCTACATTTTCTGACATTTTAGGATATGTAGAATACTGATGATGTTGCTTGGTGAGGAATGAAAGGGTATCTGCAGTCTCTTGGAGGTTTTGAGCTGTCTCCTGACGACTTTTAGTTAAGTTTTTGACCATTGGCTCATTTTGGTGCAAATATTCAAACAGTTCATGAATGTCAATCATACTGAGATCCTTATGTTGCATGGCACTATTCCCAAACATTTCCCACTCAGGAAGAAGACAATTTATAAATTTGATATTCACCTCCAAATTCTCTTTTCGCAAGTAGTTTTTGCGAAGATCATTCAACAATGTACAATACCGATGATAAGTGCTCTACAGGTCTTCTCCGATTGTGGCTTTGAATGTCTGATAATTGTTCAAAGCAGAAACCATTTTAGCTTTGTTTCCTAAAACCGTGCCCTCCATTTGCTTTCTGATTTCATCCCATATCTCTTTACCCGTTTCAAGGCTATCCAAACTGTTGTAGATTTCATTTGGCAGTCCTTGAAGTATAAATGAATATGCTTGAACATCGGCTTTGGCACGTCGTTTTTGTTGAGTATTATACTCTTCAGGAGGAATTAGACGTTTACCACCAATTAATGGAGGAGTAGCAGTTGGATCAACAACGATGTCATCATAAAATACAGCTTCTCCATTATTGAGTGACTCAATAATTTCTTTGTGTAGCTCCTGATTCTTAATAAAGTGGAGAAATCGTTTCTTCCACTGAGCATATTCTCCTCTATACAAAACCGGTGGTTTTATATCAGTTCCGATTGTGAGTGCATCTTTAGAAGACATTTTAAAATGATTTTTAAGGAAAATTGGAATTAAAAAAAATTGGGCCGAGGATTGTGTTCAGGCCGAAGACTATGTTCGGGCCGAAGATTTGTTTGGGCCGAAGGATTTGTTCGGGCCGAAGAGTAGTTCGGGCCGAAGATTGTTCGGGCCGAAGATTGTTCGGGCCGAAGAGTAGTTCGGGCCGAAGATTGCTCGAGCCGAACAAGTGAGGAGTTCGAGAACAGTGATGAGTTCGGGCCGAAAATCTTGTTCGGGCCGAAGTTCTATTTGAGCTGATCAATGAATTCAAAATTAAGGTTGAACAGTGAAGAGTTCGATCCGAATACTGAGCCGAGAACTTGAGCCGAAGACCTTGTGCCGAACACTGAGCCGAGCACTTTCAAGTCGAACACTGAGCCGAGAATAGTGAAAAGTTCGGGCCGAACTTGTTCTTGAGCTGTTCGTGTTTGCAGCTTCAAAAACTCACCATTTTGATTCAATCGAGCTCGCTCAATACTTGACCAATTTCACTGATTCCAATCCCTAAATGCTCGAAAATGATTTCCTAACACTTTGATCCAATAATATCCTTCAATCCATAACAACACAGCTCCAATTCTTCGATTTTCAGGGACTTTTTCAACTTTTCAACTTTTCACTAAAATCACTGAATCATGATCAATTGTTGATGGAATTGATCGAAATTTGATTCTGTTGTTATTAGAATCAATGGAGAAACACTAATCTTCACTCAGTTCATCGAGTTAAACAGAAAACTTACAACATTAATTTTCAAGTGACGAACAAACTTTTTCTTCTATAAAACTCAGATCTGAACGAATTTAGCTTGATTTTGGATCCACTCACAGAGAGTTTTTGCTTTGATACCAATTGAGAGATCTAATGTGATTGAAATGAAGCTAATTCATGATGATTTGAAGAAGAATTGAAAATTAAGTGTGTGTGTTCTTGGTGTAATGAGTGTGTGTAGTTGAGAGAGAAAGATGGAGGGAAGGAGCTTTCAAAATTGTAAATTTCAATTTAATGAGGGAAAACTTACATCATTAGTCATCACAAGGGGTATTTATACCCTAATCTCTAAACACACTTAAACTAGTCTAATTAAGGCTAATTACATCATTTAAGCTCAAAACTAGTCCTAACATAGTCCATTACTAAGCATCATATCATTAAATTAACTTCAAAACCTGAACTATGTGAAAATTTGATCTCGGGACTAAAACATAAATCACCTTCAGCTTCAACTTCCTCATACAGCTAATTAAATATATCAAATACTTGACTTAAACAAAAATTACTTGATCCTAAATTTATTATAATCCAAATGCAAGCGTGAGAATCGTGCATACTTAGAGGTTTACATCAACATCACCACTACAAACACGAAACACAATTATTCCTAGGTTAATTAGGGAATGCAGCTGGACTCCTCCTTAACCAGATCGACATGCATGCAAAGGAATTGAAAACAAAAACTAAAATGAAAATACGGTTACGATAATTATATCAAGCAATGGGAAGCAGCTCAATCTTGATCTCGGAAACGGTAACATTTTCAGTTCCTTCAACTGGCACCAAAGCCACCAAAACATACTCATCACCTTCAGCTTTAAGATCCTCCAAAATTCCCGTGATTCCAAACATCGACCCAGTTGACATTTTCATGGGCTGACCTTCAAGCCCATGCTGCAGTTGTTCAAACGTACCGGCAAACTCACTATCAGCCGCCGTGATTGGGGTTCCGTCATCCACGTCATCAATAAGCACGTTGAACTTGCAATATTTCGTGCCGTCAAATTCGATTCCGTTCACGTACAAGATCTCTCTCACTTTGTTCTTCTCCTCTTTGGTCCGGTTTAAAGCCGGTCTCTTCACGAGAACCTTCACTGTTTTGTCTAACTTTATCGGGAATTTAATCTCTTCCACTTTCTTGACTTTTCCCATTGACTGAGTTGCAATTTGTGACCCGGCGGCGCGTGGAGTCGGCGAATAATCGATCCATGGTGTTTCGGAAGCTTTGAACCGGTAACCCATCTTTAACGTGTCTAAACAATCTCTGTTGTAGACACGTACGAGATTCTTGTTCTCATCGTAAAACACGTAAGATGCATTATTCCAGTCATCAAAGTCGGTGGGATCTTTGTTGTACTCGCTCAACTTATGCCAGAGTGTCCACATCCGGTCCACATTGGAATGGTGGCAGTAGAAAACCGGGTCAAACCCGGCCGAATAGAAGTTCCCCATGTCCTCCCGGTTGGCCATCCTAGGATTACCAATCCACACGTGCACCCTCGTGTGGACCCCTCTATCTATGGTCCCAGGTAACATGACCCCGTCAGGGCCGGCAACCATGCGGCCGCCAAAGAAGGCGTCCGTGCCGGTGCCTGACGTGACCATGTTGTTGTAGACAACAGCCAGATTCCCGTTGATAATCTCCTCGTCTGTACCACCAACGTTGTTGAAATCAAGGAGAGTCGGCGGGAGGTGGGTGACGTCTCTGTACGCGCTAAACAGCGGGTTGTTTCTCACGTTTGGTGGGCCCCCGTTGATTGAAACGGGGGTTTCAAACATAGCTGGAAGGGTCATCCCGTTAGGGTTGTCTCAGTTCCAGTATGGTAACGCGAAAGTTGGATCATCAATCAAAGCTCCCAAAATCCTTTCATTGAAATATAAATACCACCGATGGAACGGAAAGAAGAGCCAATTGTTGTGGATTTGGAGAGTAAGCTTATCATAACCACTCATTTCTTGAGTGAAAGCCGCATTGCAATAAGCACAATGGATCTTACCTTGATTCTTCCAACTTCTCGGGTCATTATCGGGTAGTTCCTTCATTAATTTGATTGCCGTTTGATACTTAAGGATGTACTCATCATCCAACTCGTGTGCTGGTAGTCGAACACGAGGTGTTGGATTTGTAGGCAAGACATAATCTACTGGAAACGATTGTGGTGAGGTTAATGGAGGACAACAAACGACACCTCTTATGGCGTCATTCATGTTACCAATTCCTTCCTTAGCATTAACACAAAGTGCAATGTTATCAGGAGCAACGATGGGGACCGCACCGGCAGATGGAATGGCGGTTAAGTTGGTGGCACCATATAGACCACCGAGCCCTAGAAGCACGTTACGCCGGTCAACATTCTTTTGCATGTCAAGTGAAGTTTTGGTTTCGGAGTTTTGGTGGTTTTCATTACCGTTGCATGAGACTTTGAAAGTGCGATATTGGGAAGATGTTTTGGAAAATAAGGTGGTGTTTTTTGTAGTAAGAAGAGGGGATGATAAGCTGAAAGAAGCCATAATGTTTTTGGTGGTGAAGTGATCGATTTAGGTGCTTCATTTATATAGAGAAATTTCCGGAGAAAGTGGATCTCCATCGGGAGTGTTTGGACATGTGCTTTTAATAATATGATTTAATTTATAATCAACTTGACCCTCGTGGATATTTAAATGAAGTATGTAAAATTTTCCTTAAACGTACCTCTTCGATTTAAATATTTGAATTCAGCGGTATATATAGGAATATATTATTTATTTTCTAGTATGCATTTACAAAACAGCTTCGAAGCATTTTTAATGTTCTGTTTTGTGGAAAACATGTAATTATAACGTACTGACATATGGAATCTACATTGTACGATCGAGTTAAACAATTCTTTTGTTTAACATGTTTAGAACCTAAATTAGGAAACGGTATTAGATATACTGAGAGAGATGATATTTGAAACTACAACTTAACATTCTTATTGAGTTATGTATGCTAAACAAAATGAAAACCTAGGCTTAACTATTTGGGCCATATGGGCCTTTTATTTACTAGTAGTATTTTTTAGCAAAGAACGCCTAGATGTATATCCTGTTTTAATGCAGTATCTGAATTTTACAAGCCTATTCTGCCTGATTACAATAAAAAACATTTAAATTAATAAGGTCAGTTTTTAGAGAGAGTTATTAATTTCTCGATAAATTAATAATTTTTAATTTAAAGAGTTGAACGTGTTTAATATCTTCTTAAGCAAGTTTGACATATGACTATTGAATGACTTTAAATTAACTAGCAGGGTACCCGCGCAATGCGGCGGCGGGTACCCGTAACTAAATTGTCCGACATAAAAAGAAATTGTTGACTGTGCGTTTTAAGTTTACGCGTTATGTTGGATGTTTTTTGGGATAAAACAAAGTATCAAGTAGATCAGTTGGTTATCACACAGTCCGTACTCGCAAAAGGTCTTGGGTTTGAATCCCCTAAGCAATATTTTTTTATTTTGTGGTGTTTAAAATATTTTCCAAAGTAGAAATTTAAGATTAAGATCAAGATTAAAACCTTCTAAACTTAGAAGGCCTAATGCTTTAAGAAAGAGTAAGATAAGATAAGATACACTGGAAATCAGTAATAACTTTTGAAGTACAATAATAAATGTAAACAATAATGACTTTTCAATAGAGTGTAATATTTTTTTTCCAGGTTCTATGAATTATTAATTTATGATTATCTTGGGACCGAAAATTATAAATAGATCTCTCAAAAAATTATGATCTTATTATTTTATCGATTTTTTTAGAATTTTTACATTAGCCCAAGTCAGGACCGGACACATTATTATTTTAGAGAGTTTATTAATTTACCGAGTATTAATTTTAAGAGATTTTACTGTAGTAACTATTTGTGGCAATATTTTTCAAGATTCGTTGATGAGTTAGACTATTTTTAATAAAATGTCGTTATTTTATTTTTTAAAAATAAATGAAAAAGATATGGTGAGATATAAATTAAAATGGTGTGGTGTGGTGCGTATTTTCTCAGAAATGATATAGTGTTGTTGCTTAAGTGACATATGATGTGGCAGAAAAATGATGTGGCTTGTGGTACCCATATCCACTAGTTTAAACTACCATATGTACATGCTTATGTTTTGTGGTTGTTGGAATTCCTAAGTGTAGGCTATTATTTCAAAGAACAATCAATGGATTAAGCAATAACAAGTAGAAATTAGGAAGATTTAGATTGATTGAAGAACATGAACACTTTGCTATGGATGGAAAGATTACAATTTAGGAAAAGGTTAGAGGCAATTAGGTTACTACTTACTATTTATACCTAGGCCTACTATAGACTAAATACAAAATGGTCCCTAGACTATTGGTTACAACAAATGTGACCCAACAATCTCCCCCTTTATAACAATAGTCTGGGAAGCGTATCTTCGAAGTCTTCATCTTTAGCAAAAGCTGAACCTTGTAGATATTTCGTTGAATAATGATGTATCAGGATCTGCTTGAGCTTTGTTAATCTATGAAAACGAATACTTCTTGTAGCTTTTCAACCACCAAAAGTATTTTGAAGACTTTACTTTGAAGATATAATTGATCGACCAAAAATAAGACCCATAATGTTAGAGAGATTAACAGCGGAAGTCTTTTCTTGAAGTTTGTGGCTTTATGTCGATCTGTTGTTCTTGATAATTGTTGTTGAGGTAAAATATTGATAACTGTTACGCTCCCCCTCAAACAAACAATTATTCCTTCACGGGAGTTGGATTAAACGTTTTTGAAATTTACTCCCCGGTGAACGAGTTGCCAATTATGAATTTATGTCAATCTGTTCTTGATAATTGTTGTTGGGGTAAAATGTTGATAAGGTTTACGCTCCCCCTCAAACAAACAATTATCTCTTTACGGGAGTTGGATTAAACGTTTTGAAATTTACTCCCCCTTAACTGGTGCATATATGTGGGCTAATGTTTCATTAATCTTCATAATATTGTAAGAATCTCTAAATTTGTTCTCGCAGATTGAGCTTAAGAAGAATTTTCGGTGAATGCATTAAATCTTTATAAAAAGAATTTCTGAAACGTATCTTCTCCCCCTCATGATGAATATGATTTATCTGATTCATCATGTAAAATGTGAAGTTCCACGAGTTGAAATTAAGGAGAATCTTCGATTTAAGGAACGAAATAAGTGGAATATGAAGATGCCCCTTTGATGAAAATGTGATGAACAATGATTATACATTTTTTTTTGAAATAATCAATATACATCACATTTTATCATTTATACCCTGACCGTTGTTGATAATGTAAGAATACGATCTATTGTTTGTCGATTAATTCCTTGACCGTTGTTGATGAGGTAAAAGTACAGTTATCAAATATAGCATCTGATTTCTTGACCGTTGTTGATAATGTTGAAGTACGGTCATCAAATCTTGCACCATAGTCAATCAGGGTAACCCGGGATCAAATAGATTGCCCGTTAACACGACAGTTACAGAAACTGTGTGACCTACGTTCAGTGTTGGCTTTGATGTTAGCACTGGTAGGATTTCCATTCAATCATCGTGGAATACCAATATTTTTGGTATCACTATGAATGTTCCGGCAATATCACAAAGATATGCTTGATAGAATTCCTGTGTCCTAAAAGTGTTTAATTCGGTTCTAGACTCGATTAGTGGACAAACGAAGGCGAGGACTAGAGAGAGTTGTTCTCTTTTTCAATATCAACAATCTCCAAGTGAGATGTCGATAGTAGATGTGGCAATCTCCGTGATTTTGAAACAAGTACTTTTTGTACTTGAGTGGTCAGTGGGGGTTGTGCATAGCATTACTGGGTCCATGATGTCTTAATCAGAAAGCAACTTATGCAGTCTGATATTGATGTGGTTACCCGGTCTTTTGTTCGGTTTAGGGAGGGTTTTCCGTTTTCTTTAACCCTTTCACACACGCTCCTCACACAACTCACTTTTTCATTTTCAACCATACCCTCGTTTTTTTGTGTTACCATGTGATAAGCTGATTTGCACTCCATACTTCATACCCCTCTAAATTTTTACCTCAGCGCACCCCAATCAAGATCCCACGATACTTGATTCTGCTCACCTAGACCTAGGACCCTCACTTTTTAGTTCCTATATTGTCGGTGGGTCCGGGGAAGATCATGCTGGATATAGCAGATCATTGGAGTAATTTGAGAGTGTTTTATTACGCTCATGTGCATTTTAATCAGCTTTTTAAAGATGTTTCATTTTAGGAGTTTCACATGGATTTTTCGGTAACACCGGACTCGAATAGAGTATCCGTTAGCACACGGTATGAATCGGTAGTCGTTTGCACAACCGTTGATTCAAATGTGTGACTTGCGTTTAGAGTTGGCATGATTTTAGCTCTAGCAGGATTTCCACTCGATCCTCGTGAAACATCATATTGTGATGCCACTACGAGTGTTCCGATGGATTCACGGAGATCCATTTTTGTAGTGCAAGTGTCCTATATTGGAAAGATTCTTGGGGGTGAGAACTAGACACACTGTGCATACAAAGAGATTTAACCCGGGGCAGGAGGTTATTATGTTTCAATACCAACATACTCCGAATGAGTAGTCAGTAGTTTTTGTGCTACGTCCCCTAATGAATTGAAACAAATTCCTGTTGAGAGGAATTTGAGTGGTTGGTGTTGGCGTGCATTTGATTTACTGGGCCAGTAAAGTCTAGTGAAACATTCAACGCATGAATGATCACCTATTTGTATGGTTTCCCGGTTTGTTGACAGTTTGGATGCACTCAAAGATGTGTTTTCTTAAATTTATCATGTTTTCACATCACCACTCACCTATTACTGTACCCTAGACCTAAACCCTCGCATTTACCAACGGTTGATAAATATTACCCTGGGAAGGTAGAGCTGGTTTTGGCAAAACCATGGGAAGGAAAGTCTTTTAAAAATAGTGAGTAACGAGAATTAAAAGAATTTGTAATAAACAGATGCTATCTTTACTAGGGATCTAGTAAAGAGATCGTTTACGGATATTACAATGACTTATAATTAACGTTACAAACTTAAAACCGTTTAATTTGGGTATTTTGTTTTGATTTTCTATATTTTCTCTCCCTAGAAATAATAATTCCCCCCTAGAATTAATATTCCCCCCCCCCCCCGACAAAACAAAGGTATGAAAATGTTTAGAGGTTTGAGGACGTACCTTAAGCATCGTCAGAGGGTTGAAGGAGAGTTTTTGCGGTGAAGATTGATTGAGCTTCGTGCTTTCTTTTGATGATCGGGTTCTGAATCTGTTTTGATCAGAAGCCATGTTCCAAACACCTTTCGAGATTCGGGAATGATGATCATTTGAAGCGCAGCATCAGCTCCCCCTTGACTGATGAGATGAAAATTTTCTCCCCCTCGATCGGTGACGACTTTTGACGAACGGGTTTCAAGACGAATTTCTTGAAAGCCATTTCAATGAAGAGCGGGTTATACACTGAAGTATGTATAAGCCATCTGTTGTGGCCCGAGTTATACACTGAAGTGTGTATAAGTCATTTGTTGTTTGCCCGAGTTATACACTGAAGTGTGTATAAGTCATTCTGCAAAAACAAATCATACTACTTTTGGTACCCATATTTGTTTGGGTCTGATGGTGTTAGTGTTAGAATGAAACCATCGATAAATTGTATCGATTTGATGTAAAGATTTTGAATTCCAAGAATAATTGAAACTCGATATTTCACGTTCAAATAATTTCTGAGGAATTATATGAGATTTTTGAGTTTTAGGAATCCATTTTGCATTTGAGCTCATAGGGGTTTTACAGACAAAACCATGATTTGTTATGGGCAATGATCTAAAAATTGTTTTAGGTGCCAATTAAATTAAATCGTTTCTCGTATACCTCAAAGTGTTTGTTTTAGAAATGAATTTCTTTGAAGGTGTACGATGCTTTGAATTAAAATTACAAGGTTCCGGAAATTTTGAATTTTCAAAGAACTTTTTACTCTTTTGAAGAGAATAAGTGGTAAATTGTGAGATCTTTTTGGTAACAGATTTTGAAGATTTACCGGTGTAAATCTTAATTGGAACTTGTATTTCTTGTTTTCCTTTGTCAATGATTTTAGATTTAAAACTTTCTTCTAGCTTGATTTTCAAACCTTCGTTTTTAGTTTGAGACAAAGAAAGATCTGTTTCAAGAGATGTAATTTTATCTAGCAATTTTATTTTATCAATATTAAAATTATTGATTTGTTTTTGTAAATCAGATCCAAAATTACATTCAAGTTGTTTGAATTTATCAGTCAAAATACATTTTTCAGCACAGACAGAATCATATTTTTCGATGTTCAAACTATTCAACTGGTTGGAGTCATGAAGTTATTTTGTTAGTTCAGCAATCTGAATTTTAAAGTTCTCAGAATCTGTTTCAAAAGTTGTAATTTTTGATTGAAAATTTGCATTTTCAGATTCAAGAGCTTGAATTTTATCAGTTAAAATACCAATTTTGCAATGAATTTTTTCACTTTTCTCCAATTTTTCTTTGAACCCATTACTTAATCGTAAATTCTTAACACTATCATGAAATGATTTTTCAAATAAAACATAATTCTGCGTACTTGTAATTTCCCACATTACAGCTGATTCTTTTGATTCAAAAATTACCTTATGAAGTGATTTAATTAAATTTTCATCCATTTTAGCTCTTTTAGTTTCAAAATGTGAAATTTTCAAATAAAATGATGTGACAAAACGAATTGGACTATGAAAAAATTGGATTTTAACAAATATTTTGTTTCGTTTGAGCTTAAAAAGTGTTAGGCTCCTAAATAATGATTTCAGAAATTCTAAAACAAATATGATTTTTGGCTCGATTTCTCTCTCTACAATTGTGAAAACAAATATATAGAAAAATATGACTTATACAGCTTAACGGTTTTAATTGAATTTAATTTGAAAATTGTGGGCCAAATTAGGTGTTGAGCCAATTTCGTTTTAAGATTGTGGATCAATTCTGACGTTGGGCCAGTCTCACACAAAGTTGATTTCAAAAACTTATTTTGTGATTAGTTGAATGTGCAACTAATGAAGGATTGAGAAAAATATAAAATTTTTAATTAAATATCAGAATTTCATGTTTCTCAAAATCTTACCAACCCAAAACTCGATGGTTTAGGTCAGCACCATTCAAGCACAAGGTACAAACCCCCATGCATGATTCACCAACATAACATTAAAGATCAAATAAAAATTTTATCCACTGTTCGTTACAATTCGTTACAATTCGTCGGCGGTTATTGATATTGTTCGGTGATGAAGGTTTGATTGGTCACCGGAAAGACAATTCGTTACAGGTTTGAAAAATTGAACGACACGGTGAAGCTTAAGGTGTTGTCGATGTCACCGGAGACAGACGGTGAAAACAGTGGTTGCCGGAGATGGCTTGAATTTCAGAACTCACCGGAGTTGCGATATGGTGGAACGGTGGTCGTAGTCCTTCCGATGGTGGCAAAAGCTTTGGTGGTTCATGGTTGTGGGCGGTTGTTGCGGAGGACGGTGGAGCCGGAGAAAAAGTTTTTGGGTGACGAACGGATGAGTTATCACTGATAAAAACGACGGTTTGGTGGTGACTTCGTTATCGTGATGCAGAGATAGTCAGCAGAAGACAGTGGTTAGAGATTCGTGAAAGATGGCGAACGACGGTGAAGATAGAGGACTCGCCAGATGTGTAGAAGGTCGATGGTGAAGAAGGTTACCGGAATTAAACGACAATGGTCACCTGAACAGAACTAGATGTACTCGCCGGGGAAGATGATCGGAGAAGAAAGTTAACGGCGGAGGTATTTGTTGAAAAGAGAGAGACGATGAGTGATGATTGCTTAAGATGAAGGAGAAGAAAGTTAACGGCGGAGGTATTTGTTGAAAAGAGAGAGACGATGAGTGATGGTTGCTTAAGATGAAGGAAGATGTTAGGTTAGTGCCAACGGTGCGTCAATGCACCCGTCCTTGGCAACTCTTAACCCGTCGACGGAGGAAGCCGTTGGCACGGAGGCATCGCGTGGCGCGTCAGTAGAAAGGCGTCGGGGTGAGGACGGATTGGGGGATGGCGTCGTGAGGCTTGTGAGGGGGGAGGGGGTGTTTGGGTAATATTTTAATAATTTTTTAAGTGGGGATGGGTTAGTGATGGGTTAGTGATGTGTTGTTGTTGGCACGACCTCGTCAGTAACCCGTCAGTAGGGATGTGTTTAGTGACGCGTCACGGTTGGGAGAGGCCTTGACTGTGACAATTGTGCAAGAGTATTGAGTAGAGAGTATTAACGATTATGTAAAATGATGTATGATGGAGATGGGTGAAATGTGTGATTTCTGATAAAGGGGGAGAGAGTCGAATTGTATGGATCACGTGACTTGACAGAGTGGCTTTATGTCCTTTTCTTTTTCCATCTTTCAAAAGGCGTCGTATGGTATGACTTTTGAATTTTGAACAGTGGGCCGAGGTCTTTTAGTTTCTCAGGCCGAGGACTTTTGGGTTCTCGGGCCGAGGACTTTTGGGTTTCGGGTCGAACTCTTTTGGGTTTAAGAACAGATCGTGATTTTCATAAAAATTTCACTATTTTGATCATAATTTTCTCATTTCTTAACCAAATTGAGTGATTCTTCTTGCAAAACGTTCATTTTTCAATTACCTACAATCTTATTTAAACACTTTTTCGAAAACAAGTTCTAATTTTCTCAGATCTGCCCGAAAAGTTCCGAAAATTTGATGTTCTTCATGTGTTCTTCATTTTTTACTTTAAAAATCAAATTAAACCTTGTTTTTGATGATTTTAATATGAAATTTGATACTGATTTGCTCGAAATCAGTAGTAGAACAAAATTATAATGTTAAAAACGTGAATCTTACCTTTGATTTTGACCAGATTTGATTTTCCCCAACTTTTTCTTCAAAAACTCTTCAAAAAAAACATCAAAATCTTCAAAAATTTGCTTAATCACAGCTGATTTGGATCGAATCTATGAAGACTTTTGCTCTGATACCAATTGAATTGCATAAAACAACAATCAATCCATGGCTTGATGATTATATGATGAATTTAGATGAAAACTTGGAGAAGAAGAGAGAGTTTTAGAGAGAGAAAGTAGAGAGATGGAGGAGAGAACAATTGCTGGAAAATTGAAATGATTAATGTGCAAAAGTTAAGGAATTAAGCCTTACACTTTGGTTTATATACCATGGCTTAATTCCTTGATTAATTAAGACTAATCCTAATCTTAACTAAACTATTATACAATGTTACAATTTACCCCCTAGACTATTAATTACAATAAAATACTACCCAACAATCTCCCCCTTTGTAACAATAGTTTAGGTTGCATATCTTTGAAGTCTTCTTTGTTTGTAAAGCTGGAGCCGAGTGTGAAACCGTTGTGCAGTTCTGTTTGAGATATCAGCATCAGCTTTAGATAATTTTCATTATTTTCCTTTAAATTTAAAATCAAAAATTTGCTTAATCACAGCTGATTTGGATCGAATCTATGAAGACTTTTGCTCTGATACCAAATGTAGGTTATTATTTCAAAGAACAATCAATGGATTAAGCAATAACAAGTAGAAATTAGGAAGATTTAGATTGATTGAAGTACATGAACACTTTGCTATGGATGGAAAGATTACAATTTAGGCAAAGGTTAGAGGCAATTAGGTTACTACTTACTATTTATACCTAGGCCTACTATCGACTAAATACAAAATGGTCCCTAAACTATTGGTTACAACAAATGTGACCCAACACTAAGTCCAGTAAAAGGAAAGTCCCTTTTATGGTATGTGGATCTCCAAGGAATTACAGTTTGAGTAGGAATTGTGTTTCCAAATATAGACTAATTTTAGCCTATAAATACATATGTCAAGTTAGGGTTTTATGTATCCAAACAATTGTATTGAGTTTAGAGTTATATTCTCAATTTTAATCAAAGAATTATTTTGGTTATTTTGTTCTTGGTTCTTTAATTGGTATCAGAACCGATCATGGGTGATAACCCGCCGCCGACGAGAGGGAAGGAGGTTGGGACGACCTCCGTCCAATGTCCGATGCTCACGTCCACAAACTACACGGTGTGGGCGTTGCGCGTCAAAGTGGTGCTGCGTATTCACAAGGTGTGGGAAACGATTGACACGGGAACGATCGATAATGCCGAAAAAACCGATCTAGCAATGGGTTTATTATATCAATCGATCCCCGAAAGTCTGATCATGCAAATCGGTGATCAAGATTCGAGCAAGAAGCTGTGGGACGCAATCAAGACCAGATACGTTGGGGCCACTCGCATAAAAGAAGCTCGATTGCAAACCCTAATGTCCGATTTCGATAGACTCAAGATGGCGGATTGCGAGACAATCGACGACTATGCGGCAAAGTTGTCCGAGATTGCCTCGAAATCAGCGGCGCTAGGAGAAGCTATTGAAGAATCGAAACTCGTGAAGAAATTTCTCAAAACTCTTCCACGAAGTAAGTTTATTCACATTGTTGCTTCTCTTGAGCAGGTACTTGATCTTAATGAAACCGGGTTTGAAGACGTTGTGGGACGCTTGAAGGCTTACGAAGAACGAATCACTGAAGATGATTCCGCGGACAGTAGTCAACTCAAAACCACAATGAAAAGGAAGTAAAAACACCGGTAAAGGCAAGTCACAAGCTTTCGAGAAGAAAGGCGGTCAGAATCAAGGAAAAGAAAAGAAGGATCGGTCAAAAATCGTTTGTTATCGGTGCGACAAATCGGGTCACTTTGCGTCTCAGTGCCCGGATCGAAAACAAAAACAACAAGAGTCAAACTACGTTGAAACCAATGATAATGATGCCGCCTTATTCAAGCATGAGATCGATTTTTTAAACAAAGAAAAAGTGATACCGTCTCGATACGATTCAAAAGAAAAAGATGTATGGTATCTCGATAATGGGGCACACAATCATATAACCGGAAACCGGTCCTACTTTACCGAACTCAATGAAAATATTACCGGCCGTGTGAAGTTTGGCGACAATTCATGTGTCGCTATTAAAGGAAAAGGTGCGATACTTTTTCAAGGAAAAACGGGGCAACAACGACTAATGACAAAGATTTACTATATACCAGATCTCAAGAATAATATCATTAGTCTTGGGCAAACCACGGAAACCAGCTGTCGCATCCTGATGAATGGTAATTATCTTACCATGCATGATGCTAATGGGTGTCTTTTGATGAAGGTACAACGAACTCCATATCGTCTTTATAAAATTCGTTTACAAATTGGAACCCCGGTGTGCCTTCACTCAAAAATCAGTGAAGACACTTGGCGTTGGCATGCCCGACTCGGACACATCAACTTCGAGTCAATGAAAAGGATGTCGAATAAGGGGCTAGTAAAAGGATTGCCAAAAGTTGATCATATAAATCAACTTTGTGAATCTTGTTTGGTAGGAAAACAAACAAGAATCCGTTTCCAAACGCCACCTCCTATAAAGCAAACGAACCACTCGAACTAGTTTCACGGTGACTTATGTGGTCCGATCACACCGGCCACAATAGGAGGAAAAAGGTATGTTTTCACTTTAATTGATGATTATTCACGTTTTATGTGGACATATCTTTTAAAAGAAAAAGGCGAAGCTTTCACTCACTTCAAAAAATTCAAGACTTTGGCGGAGAAAGAAATAGAAAAGTCGTTGAAAGTATTTCGAAGTGATCGGGGAGGTGAATTTATGTCAACGGAATTCCAAGAATTTTGTGAGAAAAAAGGAATCAAGCGACATCTCACCGCTCCGTACACACCCCAACAAAACGGGGTTGTGGAAAGACGAAATCGAACACTTATGGAGATGACAAGAAGCATATTGAAAGCCATGCAAGTTCCAAATAATTTTTGGGGAGAGGCGGCAAATCACTCAACTTACATTATCAATCGGGTTTATACTCGAGTGTTGGTTGACAAAACACCGTATGAAAAACTCAAAAAGAAAACGCCGAATCTCGAACATATCGTGTGTTTGGGTGTCTAGCTTATGCAAAAACACAACTGGAATGGGTTAAAGCTATGAACTCCGAAATCGAGTCAATAAACAAGAATGACACATGGAAGTTAGTCGACAAGCCAATGGGGGTGAAACCAATCGGGTTAAAATGGGTTTTCAAGGTCAAGAAAAAATTGGATGTGATCAAGAAATTCAAGACGGAAATGGCAAAGAACTTTGAGATGTCCGATCTTGGTAAATTAACATATTATCTTGGTATTGAAGTAACCCAAGATAATTCAAGGATCGCCATCAAACAAGAATCATATGCTCATCGAATCTTGAAAGAAGCTAGTATGCACGACTGCAATGCGGCTCATTTGCCTATGGAGCCGGGTTTGAAGTTGTCAAAAGCCGAAGAAGAACCAGAAGTTGATGCAACCCAATACCGAAAACTTGTGTGGTGTCTACGATACTTGTTACAAACAAGACCAGACATGGCATATGCGGTTGGAGTTGTGAGCGGATATATGCAAAACCCGAGACAGTCACATTGGGCGGCAATCAAGCAAATCCTAAGGTACCTTCGCGGTACTACGAGATATGGCATTAAATATGAAAGAAACGGAGAAAAGCTACTTAAAGGTTATAGTGATAGTAGTCATAACATTGATCCGGATGATGGAAGAAGCAAAACCGGGCATGTGTTTTACTATGGTTCGTCCCCAATTACGTGGTGCTCACAAAAGCAAGACACCGTTGCTTTATCATCATGTGAGGCAGAATTCATGGCTGCCAATGCAACAACATGTCAAACGGTTTGGTTACAAGAATTGTTGAGCGAAATATCAAACAAGAAACAAGATGTTGTCACTATTCGTGTTGATAACAAATCGGCAATTGCTCTCACCAAGAACCCGGTCTTTCACGGAAGAAGCAATCACATTCATGCACGATTCCATTACATACGTGAACGTGTTGAAGATGAACAAGTAAAGGTCGAGTATGTATCAGGTTAATTGCAAAAGGCAGACATATTAACCAAACCGTTGGCACGAACAAGGTTCAAAGAAATGAGGAGCTTAATCGGAGTTGAAGACTTCTCAAGTGCACCTTAGGAATTCGGGGGTGATTGTTGGAATTCCTAAGTCCGATAAAAGGAAAGTCCCTTTTATGGTATGTGGATCTCCAAGGAATTACAATTTGAGTAGGAATTGTGTTTCTAAATATAGACTAATTTTAGCCTATAAATATATATGTCAAATTAGGGTTTTATGTATCCAAATAATTATATTGAGTTTAGAGTTATATTCTCAATTTTAATCAAAGAGTTATTTTGGTTATTTTGTTCTTGGTTCTTTAGTGGTCGAGTGTTTATGGTGCTGAGTTTGTTTCGCCATTGTATTTTTTTTGCTTGCTTCTGCTTACTTTTTTGTAGCTTTGGCGTAGGTAGTTATATATTTCAGCCTTTCTAAAAAAGGAATTTGAGCCAAATAATTTTAATATATTACGTACAGATAAAAAAAACAGAATCAAAGTCAATATTGCACGTATAGCTAACACACCATAATTATTTTTTATTTTAATATGACAGAAACATTTCTAAAATATCAATTATTTTTTTCATTATTTAAGCGACAAAAACAAAATAGATAAAGAAATTAGTGAGGAGTTAGAGATAACAAAGCATCGTTCAAACAATTAAAAGCTATAGAAAAAAACCTCGATCATTTTAAGATACTAGAGACTATACGAGATCGAACAACTCCTCTAAACACCGCTACTCACAGGGGCGAACGCATGTGGAACCAAGTGGTGTCCATGGTCACCACTTGGTGGATCACTTCCATGTGGAAAAACATTTGATAAAAGAAAATTAGTGATAAATTTGTATGTGGTCCTCACGCAAAATTTTATGAAAACTCAGTTAAATTTAGTTCTGTATTCGCCATTGGCTACTCAAATGACTTAGAACAACCACCACACATGGATGAACACCACCTGGAACCTAGAAAGGCTAACATTAAATACTTATTATCTTTGATATCTAATAATATCTTAATCAGAATCGAATTTGTCCTCTTCTAGAAAGCTCAATGTCTTCTGTAAAATGAGAAGTGGTATTACTTCTTATCTATCTACTAGATTAAAATAAGTGTCAAAATTAAGACATGATATAAGAAAAGAGTATTATTGAATTACACGGTAGGAATTTGAGTGCTAAGAAAATGTAGGAAAAAAATATAATTTCTTTTATAAAATGACCAATCATAATAGAAAAATGATTTTAATGGAAATATTAGAAACATTAGTTACATCAAAGCCCACAAAAAAACGTTCATTCACATTAACGACGAGTGTTCGATGTATGGATTACAATACCACTCTAACTATTAGTTAATAGTGTAAGAAGGTCGTAATCTATTTCTACATTAATTATTATAATGCTATATTAGCATCAAATCTATTTAGGCAGGTGGGTATAGGTCCAAGTGACTATATAACAACACCTACCACATGTGGAGTGGGCGGTTTCCATGTGATTACTGTTCCCTTCACGACATGTGCTCTTTTGTGGCAGTGGCTATTGCCTTATCATCAAAACTCTTCACTGTGTGAAGAGGAGTGATGTTCCATTTATCTCCACTTGCGACATAAGCTCTTTAACGTCGTCCATGTAACTATACCGATAGCCTTAAGTGAAACACTTTAGATTCCAGTCTCGTGCAGTATTAATAATTAAATAGGACTAGTTAAATAATAGTCAGAAAATTATTAAAATCTACATTTTCAAATAAATAGATCAATTATATAAGGACGAGTGGATTTGGGTGGTAGGTAGGATGATACACTTAAATTTTATTTAAATTGGATCTCGCACGTGCTAACCAATAAGTTGACTAGTATTTCGAAATTAACAAATAGTTTGTAGCCATGCGTTTAAATTTGGATTATCTTAACTTTGTCATCAATGTATATTTTACAAAATTAAGCATGTGCGTCTTGATTAGGGCATTATATTTTGTTACAACCAAAATAACAAGTATATCTAATAGTCCCACCGGTACAGAAAACCTTTGTAGATGCAGGTGAAACAATAAAGGGGCGTTTTGGCTCGACGTAATCCTCTATAATGTAATTGAAATCGGTTGTAACTGAATTCAGTTGGAATTGAATACGGTTACGCGTTTGGCTACCAAAATTTTGTGTTGCAATTCAAATCAATACTTATGCATTTTTTTTAAAACTTTTTTAGATTTTTTTTTTTAATTTTATTATTTTTTATTTAATTTGTTTATTATTATTTTTTTAAATTTTTAAATTTTTTTATTTTTTAATAATTTAAGTTTTTTTTAATTTTTTTTAAAAAATATAAATTTTATTTTTTTAATTTTTTTAAAAAATTTAAATTTTTAATATTTTTTAAAAAAATTAATTTTTTTGAAAAATTTTATTTTTTTATGTTTATTTTTAAATTTAAATTTTTTAATTTTTTAAATTTTTTAAAAAACTTTTAAATACTCCCTCCGTCCCACAAAAAAATTTACATTTCTCATTAAACTTTTGTCCCACAAAAAAATTTACATTTCTCACATTTGATGGACCCCACATAATAAAATATTATTATTACTAAGAACCCCATCATTAATATCCACTAACTATCTTTCTCTATCCAATCCAACCTTATATTTTAATCAAAAATATTATTAGTGACCACACGACTAACTATTACCTAAATTCTTATGCCCAAGAGAAATATAAACTTCTTTTGTGGGACGGAGGGAGTATTTTTTAACGATTTTAAAATCTGAAGCAAACAAAATATTCAAATTTGTTAGTTAACTAAAGGACCGTAATTGAATTCATAGGGTGTTGGGACAGATTTCAATTAAAACGAATATCGTATTTCAAAATTACGTCGTAATTGAATTACGAAAAAAAAGTACATCCAAACGTCCCTCCGTAATGTAATTGAATTACAATTACGGAGGATTACAGATGATTACGTCAAAACAAACGGGGCCTAAGGGTGTGTTGGGTATAGAGAATAGAATTGCAGAGAAATGATTGTAGAGAATGGAAATGCAGAGAAAGAAAATTAGTCTGGAGAATGGAGTTGACTCTTCTATTTGGTAGCACAGATACTTCAACAGAGAATTGTAATAGAGAAACATTTCACATGTTTGGTACAATAAAAAAATCAATAGAGACTGTACCGACTTTATCATTAGCAAACATACTTCCTTCGTATCACAACAAGTGATACACTTTATATAAATGGGTGTTTCATAATAAGTGATACACTTCAAAAGTTACCTTATTTGACAAAAATGTGGGACCCAACTTTCACTAACTATCCACTTTAATAAAGTGAAATTACCATTATACCTTTACTTTTACTTTTAAAATTTATTAATATCACTTTATCCAAGAAAAGTGAGACCCATCATCCACTAACTGTCTACATTATTATATTTTAACTCATACTTTAATTTTTTGCCTCAAAATTCGTGAAAACTTAAATGTATCACTTATTGTTATACAGAGGAAGTATATTTTTTTCACAACAATAATTATTAAAACACATAACATACAAAAATATGAATAAATTAATAATAATAATAATAATAATAATAATAATAATAATAATAATAATAATAATGATAATAATGCATTAATAAAATCAATAATAACATCAAAAAACATAGTTTTTAATTAAACTGTGATCACATTAAAAAGCATCACTTCAATCGTCTAAAAGAAGTAGCTCAAACTTCTAAGTATTTCAACCATAGTGTAACCAAGAACAATATTTGAACCATAAACAGTCATCTCATGAAGCAATTGGTGTAAGATTTTACCAATGACTTCCTTCATTTCTTTAATTGTTGAACTCCATTTTTAAACATAACAGATGTAAGATTAGCATTGATTGACACAATTTGTAGATGTATCTTCCATGAAAGCAGAAAGACACATAATCAATTATTTTGATAGTAAGAACATGCAAATGAATACTAAACATCCATTAAGCAATATATCAATGGTGACTTCACTTGTAGCAAATATCACGAAAAACTACATAAAAAGATACGTAATGTTAAGACAAACTACGTAAATCAATGTATCTACATTTTTTTCACAATAATCATTATTTAAATACAATCTCATTTTTTTTCCACGAAGAAGCGACATTTTCGAACAAGCTTGGATGCAACACATACAACAACACTTTCTAAATGTATATGCACAACAATGACACCTACTCTAGCAAGCATTTCTGATTGTGTTGGTGGTGTGAACCCAAAAACAGGAATGATGTTTTCATGGGTTGCAACCACACTACAAAACCCTAGCCCGAGATGGTGTAACTATTGTATTTATTCGGTTTTTGGGGTGTTGGGTTTTCATTTTTCCTTGTTTTTTTCCTAATTTTGAAGGAACTTGTTATAGAGAAAATATGTATACAATCATTACCCAACGATGTCAGCCAATTTGATTTCGTCCGCCACCAATTTGATTCAGTACCTGCAACTATGTCACCCAATTTGACTGCGTCCGCCACCAAGCCCTGTAAAGATAGAACCCGAAGAGGAAAAGAAACATTACAATACAGAGAGCTGGGTTACAGAGAGCGAGACAGAGAATGATACAGAGAGAGCGAGCATGAGATAACCTTTTCGCTAGGGAGAAGACGAGCAGAAGGTAACCAACATCGGTTGTAGAGAAGACGAGGAAAGCCGGTTGTGGAGAACACGAGAATGAAAATGTGGTTTGAAAGGAAGGGTAGGGTAATTTTAATTCTCCGTGTTTTTTTTTACATATCTCGACTTATCAATTCTCTCTGTATATCTTTATTCAATAGAGAATTGAAATAAGGGAATTGAAATTTTTTTATTTCTCCCTTTCCTTTTCTTAATGCAACCAAACAAGAGATTTGCTTTCTAATTCCATGTCTCACTTCTTAATTCTCTGTACCAAACACACCCTAAGTTGGTGCAGGTTGTACATAAGATTAAATTAATATGAGAAATATTGAGGATGGTTCATTCATTCATTTGAGAAAGAGAGAATTACAAAACTTACAAAGTAAGAAGTCTTATATCTTCTTATATGCAAAGTAAGAAGGCCTATATCTGCTTATATACAAAGTTTTGAAGGGAGAACATAAAAGTCAAACTATAATAAAATGTAACAAGCTAACTAACTAATCTAACTGTAGAGGTTAAATTAACTAATCCGGGTTAGTTAAGTTGAGTGAATGAGTTACATCATTTTGCAGCTTCTGAAGTATTTGGAGTGAGCAATATATTGAATTATAGTTTGACTGGCATTTACTTTATGTATACCAGTACCTCCCTCGCAAGTTGGCAATGTGTAACGGTAACATATGCCAAACTTGGAAATGCACGTGAGGTGTTTTGCTAAGACCTTTGGTTAATACATATGTAGTTTGAGCATTATAGGGTATAAATGTAGGAAGAATGTGACCCTCTTTAATTTTGTCTCTGACAAAGTGACAATCTATGTCAATGTTTTTGGTTCGAGCATGTTGTACAAGATTTGAGGCAAGTGCTTCAGTAGATTCATTGTCACAAAAAATAGTAGTAGCGCCTCGAAAAGAAACTTTAAGATCTTGGAGAAGGCATTTTAACCATGATATTTCACATGTGCAGTCAGCTAATGCTCTGTATTCTGTTTCGGTTGATGATCTAGAAACAATCGTTTGTTTCTTAGATTGCCAAGAAAGTAGACAAGATCCAAGGAAAATGCAATAACCGGTGACTGGTCTTCTTGATGTAATGCAATGAGCCAAGTCACTATCAGATTATGCAATGAGCTGTAAGGAATTGTTTTTGGGAAAAAAACAATCCCTGACTAGGTGATAATTTGATGTATCTTAGAACTTTAAGAAGAGTTTTGGGATGTGTAGTTCTTGGATTATGTTTATATTGGTTCAAAGATTGTGCTGCAAATGACCGATATGGTCATGTAATGGTTAAGTATAGAAGTGTACCAACTAAAGTCCTATATAGTGATATATCATGAAGAGGCTCACCATCAATGTCATTTAGTTGGACATTGGGATCTATAGGTGTGGTAGATGGTTTTTCATTAATCATGCCTAATGTTTCTAGTAATTCAAGGGCATACTTTCTTTGAGACACAGTGATTCCATCCGTGTTTCTTAAAAACTCAATACCCAAATAATAATGTAAAGGACCCAAATCTTTGATACTGAATCTTTGATGAAGTTGAGACTTGATATTAGTGATGAGGGTGTTGTTATTACCAGTTAAGTGTATGTCATCAACATAGTCCACTAAGGCTAGAAACGTGTTATCTTTACAGTAAGTAAACATAGACGTGTCTGATGGATTTATGTGCACAGTTAGTCAACCTATGGTGATACATCAATGCCTACGAAACACTTAAGGGTCACACCGGTGAGTGCATGTAATACGAGTAAGATATGTAATGATACTTGGAAGAGGAATGATTCATAATAGTCATTTATGAATCAAGTTAAGGTATTAAGTTAAATTCAACTTATTACTAGATTAGTTTATCTAACTAATTAATACAAGTATTTGTACATTTACTAGTTGAGTAAATATACAATGTATTAATTATATATTATCCATAATATGATTTAAAGCAATTAAATCATATGGTAATTGGATAATATTATTGTTAAAATTATATAAATATAAAGTTTATTATATAATTAATTATTAAAAGTATAAAATACAAAGTATATATTTCGTGTATATAATACCGAAATATATGAGTGTATAATACTAGACATTTAATAATTAAGTGCAACAATAATAAATAGATAAACTATAAGGGATGGAAGTGTAAAAAGGAAAAGTTTAATTAAGAAACGTTTCTTAATTAAATTAGAAGGACTAAAGTGAAAGATCTTCTATTATAAATAGAAGATCTAAGGCTTCACTTAAGGGTGCTAATGCTTAAGCCTAAGCCACGAAATTTCCTTCCCCCTCCTCCCTATTTCGGCCGAAACACAACATCAAGAACACAAGCCTTGTGTTCTTCGTGTTCTTCGTTCGTTCTTCGTGTTCTTCAAGTCTTGAAGAACAAGGATCATTTCAAGGATCAACTAGAAGATCACTCGTCGTGTTCATCATCAGTGGACTTACTTAAGCAAGATTAAGGTATGTTTTGGGAAACCCTTTCTCCTCTTCCCTCTTGTTCGATCGGACGAGAACACCAAGAACCCTAGGGTTCTTGGTGAGTGTTCGACGAACACACACAAGTATGTGTGTGTGTTCGAGGTTTTCGTATAAGGTTTCTTTCTTGTTAATCAAGTTTAGATTTCCAACATCCCAATCCTTTAGGGTTTAAGGATTAAGTTTAATCTCTGTTCCGCTTTAGGGATTAAACTAGCTAGTTGGTTTAACCGACAAGAGTAATGTTCTTGTCAGTATCGTCGAACCAAGCATACTAGGGGTTGACCAAGTGGTCGATCAGTGTTATGCAACCCTTCAGTGGTATCAGAGCGTTGGTTTAGAAATCTAAACAAGAATAACAAAGTCTTTGTTTGTTTAAATTTCTAAGTTTTTATTTTTGTTCCTTCTTCTTTTTCTTCCTTGTAGATTTCGAAAAGGGTAAAGAGCCCTAGACCAAGAATATTAAACAGTTTAGTTTAATTGGTCATAAGGATTCTATACCCTAGTAATTTCGAGATCTAGAAAGAACCCTAGGACCAAGAACATTAAACTAGTTTTTAGTTTAATTGGTCAAAAGGATTCTTTCCCTAACCCAGATATTTCGAAAATTCTAAGAACCCTAGGATCAAGAATGTCAAAACTTTTGGTCAAGAGGATTCTTTCCTTATTCTTTTGATCTTCAAAATCTAGGACCAAGTATGTTAAACTAGTTTTTAGTTTAATTGGTCAAAAAAGATTCTTTCCTTTTCTCCCAAGATTTCGAAAATTATGGAGGATACTTGGACACCAAGTTTGATTAAACTAGTTTAGTTTAATTGGTGGAAAAGTTTCCTAGGCTTAAGGAAATTTTTCGAAACCCTAGATTCAACCTAGGACCAAGAACATTAAACTAGTTTAGTCTAATTGGTTAATAGGATTAATCAAGAACATAATCTAGAACCTAGAAAATTAAACAAGTTTATGTTTAATAAGGTTTAATTATTGTTTTAGTAGATTTATTAAAGCTAGTTCTTTAAACCTAGAAATCTTGACAAAGTTTTTTTTGTCTATAAGGTTTGTATTAAAAAGTTTAAATAAATTTATTAAAGTTATAATCTATCCTAGAATTTGAACAAAGATTATTGTTTAAATAGGATTGATTAGGATTAATCATTAACTAAAAGATGTTATTGATCAAGAAAGTTAAAAGTAGGTTTTAATTGATCAAGAACAAGATAAGAGTTTAATTAATTAAATTTAAATAAGGATTAAAAAGGAGGTGTTAATTTCTAAGTTTTAAAATTAACAAGATGTATTTATATTATATTATATAATTTTTCGGATTTTCAAATTATTTAATAGTGATTTTAAAAGATAAAATAGTTTGTACGTATTTTAATTAGTCTAAGTTAAAATACAAATGTACAAATTAGGTGTAATACTCTTATTAAGAATGTTATAAGTTTTTAAAGAAATAAATTATATATATATATATATATATATTAAATACAATATTAAATGGACATTAAATTAAATGTTATTTTGATCATAGTTATAATATTAAGTAACTAGAAATTTGAATTAAGTTATAATTTGAACTAGAATGTACAAAAGTTGTAAACAACTAGAAATTGTACAAACGAAGTTATATTATAATTAGATGATACAAAAGTTATAACTATTATAATTAGATTGTATAAAGTTATAAGTAATTATAACTAGTTATTTATACAAGTATATATTACGAGTTACGTAAAATACTAGATTAATGACCAAGAGTAAAATAACATAGGAAATTTTAGAACCTATATTTAACTAGTCTAAGTTAAATATAAGAATGGTTTAAAACAAACTAAGATTATTATATATAGCTTATATATATAATAAGTTTATTCGTGTTCACCAAGTACAAACTAGTGATTGTGTTTACTCAAGTTCCATCATGGTTGTTGGAATTAGTGGGAGCTACACAAGAAAGTCACAAAGTTTATAAATGTGTCCCTAGGACATATTTTGGAGAATCTAATAAGTAAATGTTTAATTTTATTATTAAACATAGAAAAACTAGTTATGTTAAATTAGAGTTATGACTTGTGTTCGTAAGTTATAAAGAATTAAAATCTCTATTTTAAAGTTTAACATATGGTTTGAAGTTTTTCAAGTAAATAAAACAAGTACGTTTTATTAAGATAAGATTTTTCACAAAACCTAGTAATATCTTTTGTACACCTCGTCTTTAGGTATACAAAGTAAAATCGAACAAATTTAAAACTTAAAGTTTTAAAAGATATTTAAAAAGGCGTCTTGTGGAATTCTTGAATAACACAAGTCGCACATTTTAAATAAAGATTAATATTGGAATAAGGTTTAAGTTTAGTTTAAGACTTAAACAAACCCAAGAAAATCTTAGATCGAAGTAATATCCACCTAATGGAACACCTCACTTGTTCAACGATTTTCATATTGTAAGGATAAAGAACCTTAGATATGGATTCAAATCATTGCGAGTGTTAGGGTGCGTAAGGTTCTGTGATAATCGGGAGTCCCGGCGCAGAACGTCGCACTGTCTTAAATGGTCTGATCTACTTTGGTGATAATCGGGAGTCCCGGCCCAAAAAGTACTTGAGAAGAATAAACATACTAGACTTTATAGCAACTTAGAAATGTGCAATTAAATTGTACAAAGTTGTAGTAAGTTAAAAGTCTAAAGATTTTACGACCCCTAGGAATCGTATCAAGTTTTGGTACGATCGGTAAGGATGTTACCTACCAGAAACAACATGTCTCGTCGGGAAGTGCCCAAACCTTGCGGCGAGAATGTGATATATGGATCCTAGGCCTAACATATAAATTACGGGTTTATAATATATTTTAGAGAATTTTTGTTTATGATTACTAATTAAACTGGGTTTGATTTGTAGATGGCAGCAACAATCACAACGACAAATACCAACAATCTCTCACTACGCTTGTTTCTAGAAAAGGACGAATTGACTGGGTCAATATTTCTCAATTGGAAGCATGATCTTCAGATTATGCTTAGGCATGAGAGAAAAGGAAATGTCCTAGAAAGAGCAATGCTAAATGCCCCTGACGCGAATGCTAGAAATGAACCAGTATAAGCATATTACGCTTGTAGAGTGTTCAACTCTTGCAATATGGTTATGGGATCATCAGTAAGTGCTCACGTCATGAAAATGAAAGAGCACAGGATCATGTTGAATGACTAGGACACCCAGTACCGTTGCAGTTAGCAACAGTAATGATACTCAACTCGTTGTTAGATGACTATAAGTCTTATGTAGTCAACTACAACATGCATAACATGGAGCAATCCATTGTTGAGCTACATTCCATGCTCAAGACTAATGAGTTGAGTTTGGGGACCAAATTTAAGAATGATCTTGTAGTAACTGATGATGGTAGTGAAAAGAGAAAGAGGCGCAGTGGAAAGGGTAAGGGTAAAACCAATCTCAGCCAAGACGTTCCTAAGGGTAATGGAGTCAAACAAAAGGTCAAGAAGGTGAAGCCAAACAAGGCAAGTACCGAGAAACGGTGTCTTGGTTGTGGCGAGGGTCAAAGGGTAGGAGGCAATGCAAGCTCCTCAGTTGACTTGACCAACTTCTAGATATTCACTTCAAGACACTTGTAAAGTTTATTACGAGTAACTCAACTTTTGCAACCTTTTATTGCAAGAGATGATGGAAAGTGAAGATGGACTAACATGAGATAATGATCCCACGAAGACCACATTTTAATTCAGTATTTTTCGTATGGATTCAGTAAAACAATTTTCGTTTTTAAGTTGTTTTGAACAAAATTACATTTTCTATTTTTATGAGGTTGTAAAGTTGTACGAGGTTGAAAAACTGTTTGAGGTAAAAAAAAATTTATTATCAATATATAATAAGAAAATTTGTAATAAACAGTTGCAATCCGTACCAATTAAGATTGGTAATGAGATCGTTTACGGATATTACAAAAATTGATATCTCATATTGATAATTATATATATAAAAAAATTTTGAAAGGAGCATTGAGACAGTATCTAGTGATTATAATGGATGCTCCCCCTCGACAGTTGTTTTTCAAAAATCATAGAGCAATTATGCTCCCCCTTGTCATAAGAATGTCAATTTTCTCCCCCTTAACAAGTGAATATATTAAATCTCCCCCTCAACCAATGATATCGATGAAGAACGGGTTTCAAGCAGATGTACTTGAAAACCATCTTATTCTTTATTAAAAAAAATGAAAAACAAAAACAATGAAAACAATAAAAAAAAATAAAGCAGTAAAACGGTTTAAGTTTTGAGATTTAGCATACCAATCTTAGACACAAGAAAATTAAAGCGTTTTTCGTCTAAAGCCTTGGTAAACAAATCAGCTAATTGAAGATCGGTTGACACGAAGTACAATTCCACAGTACCTTGTTCAACATGGTCTTTGATAAAATGATATCGAAGATCGATGTGTTTAGTTTTGGAATGTTGAACAGGATTGCATGAAATTGCAATTGCACTTCGTGAATCACAATATAAAGGAATACAACTGTACAAAAAGCCATAATCTTTTAATTGCGATTGCATCCAAATTACCTGGGATAAGCAGCTTGCAGCAGCAACATATTCTGCTTCTGCAGTGGAGAGAGAAACACAATTTTGCTTTCGAGAAGACCAACTCACCAACTTATCTCCCAGAAATTGGACACTTCCAGAGGTACTCTTGCGATCCAGCATACACCCCGCATGATCGGCATCAGAAAAAGTAGACAAATGAAACGAAGTTTCTTTAGGATACCACAAACCAAGATCTCGAGTACCCTTTAGATAACGAAATATACGCTTGACTGCTTGAATATGTGATTCTTTAGGAGCAGCCTGATACCGAGCACATATGCATGTAGAAAACATAATGTCTGGTCGACTCGAGGTTAGATATAACAGTGATCCAATCATCCCCCGATAATTAGTGACATCAACAATTTTACCATCAGGATCAGCATGCATTTTGGAACCAGGCGACATCGGTGTCGAAATTGGTTTACAATCATCCATGAGATATTTTTTCAAAAGATCAGTGATATACTTGGATTGATTAATAAAGATCCCGGTAGGTAATTGGCGAACTTGAAGACCAAGAAAGAAGTTCATCTCCCCCATCATACTCATTTCAAACCGTTTGACCATGAGAGCAGAAAACTTTTTACAGTATATGGGATTCGTAGAACCAAAAATGATATCGTCGACATAAATCTGAATAAGCACAATATCCTCCCCATGTCTCTTGATGAATAGAGTTGTATCAACTTTTCCTTTTGTGAAACTAGAGTCAACTAAGAATTGGGAAAGGACATCATACCATGCACGAGGAGCTTGTTTTAACCCATATAATGCTTTGTCGAGAATATACACATGATCAGGAAAACTTGGATCTACGAAGCCTTCGGGTTGATGAATAAAAACTTCTTCATTGAGAATACCATTTAAAAATGCAGTTTTTATATCCATTTGATAGATTGTAAAATTCTTATGTGCTGCATAAGCCAAAAAGATACGAATGGCTTCTATTCGTGCAACCGGAGCAAACGTTTCTTCAAAGTCAATGCCCTCCTGTTGAGCATACCCTTTCACAACTAACCGTGCTTTATTACGAATAACAATCCCATTTTCATCCTTTTTATTCTTGAAAATCCACTTAGTACCAATAACAGATTTCCCAGGTGGTTTTGGAACCAGACGCCAAACTTTTAAGCGTTCGAATTGATTTATTTCTTCTTGCATTGCAAGAATCCAGTCTGGGTCTGACAGAGCGTCACTGACTTTCTTAGGTTCATCTGAGCTTAGAAAAGCAGAGAATTGACATTCATCGGCAGTGGCTTTTCGAGTTTGAACAGAAGATGCAGGATTTCCAATTATTTGATGAAGAGGATGATCTTTTGTCCATTTAAGAGAATGCGGAAGTGGTAGTTGACCCGGATTAATATTTGACGTATCAGTGAATTCTGGATGTGGGATTATTGCAGTTTGAGTGTTGGATGTAACCGGTGGTGGATCAACACGTGTAACGTTGAATTTAGAGAAATCAATCACCAAAGGTTGAACTTGAGCTTGAGCTAAAGATGAGTCCGATGTATTAGTAGCTTGAGCAGGAGGTGAATGAGTATCCGGTGATGATTGGTTGTCCAATGATTTAGAAGAATCTGAATCAGTTAAGATTGTATTGTGAGCACTGGAAGTATGAGATGGAGAATCAGTAGAGCTTGAAGTTTGCATTTCAGGTACAGTAATAGATTGAACATCGGCCACTGATGGAATTTGATCGTCAGTTTTATCTACTGATGTGTGTCTAATGTTATGATAATCATCATAAAAATGTTCAAATAAAATCTCAAGATCATTGACCGATGTGGAGGGAGATGATGAAGGTAAGGGAGATTCGTTTTCTGAAGTGAGTGACTCAATTGGAAAAGTCTCATCAAAGTTAACGTTAACACTTTCCCTAAGCGTCCGATTTGACCGATTATACACTCCATAAGAAGCGGAGTCTCGTGAATATCCCACAAAAATTCCTTCATCAGCTTTTTCATCAAATTTATTCAATTTATCTTTATCATTCAGGATGAAACATCGACTCCCAAAAATATGTAAAAATTTGACATTTGCAATTCGTTTATTGATTAATTCATATGGAGTTTTGTTGTATGCTTTGTTGATAATTGAACGATTTTGAGTGAAGCATGCCGTACTGATGGCTTCTGCCCAAAGAGATCATGGGAGTTTAGAATATGAAAGCATGGTACGAGCAGCTTCAACTAAAGTACGATTTCTTCGTTCAACAACCCCATTTTGTTGAGGTGTACGGGCAGCGGAAAATTGATGGGTTATACCAACTGATTCAAGAAAAGAATCTAACTTTTGATTTTTAAATTCAGTTCCATTATCAGTACGAATGGTATGTACTTTTAAGTCTAAATTTGTTTGTGTTTTCTTGATAAAGGCTATGATGATATTAGCGGCTTCATCTTTTGTACGTAAGAAATGAACCCATGTATAACGAGAATAATCATCAACAATTACCAACACATAGCGTTTGCCTGCTAAAGATTGAACGCTCATGGGACCACATAAATCCATATGAAGTAATTCAAGCGGTTTTGAAGTACTTTGTACTGGTTTGGACTTATGAGACTTCTTAGTCATTTTGCCCATTTCGCACGACGAAGATAGATGATCTTTTTCAAATTTAACATCCGGAAGACCAGAGACATGACCACCTTTTACCAATTTATTGATTGTTTTGAAGTTAAGGTGAGAGAGGCGACGGTGCCATAACCAAGATTCATCTGATGATGCTGTTAACATTAAACAAGCTTCTTCAAGTGGGACCACATCATTTAGATTGATAGTAAACAAATTTGTATCACGTTTTCCTGTAAGAAGATCTTCACCATCATAGGTGAGAACAACACATTTCTTAGTTCGAAAGTTGACTTCCAACGTTTTGTCACAAAATTGACCAATACTAAAAAGATTGTGAGCGAGATCATCTACATAAGCCACATTTCGAATGACTAAATGGTGACGAATGATATCACCAATACCCATGATGGCAGCTAGATGATCATTTCCAAAACGAACAGTTCCCAAATATTTGTCTCTAAAATTCGTTAACAAGTTCTTGTTTCCGGTCATGTGTCGTGTACAACCAGAATCAAGATGCCATACATTCTACATAAAACAATTAACAGAAAAAGGTACCCAATCAGATATGGATCCTAAACGATTAGTAAACAATGTTTTATGAAGAATGATTGAAACATAATGAAGTTAGAGATTTTGAGAACTGCAAGGAGGCAGTTCTATTTTTCGAATTTTTATAATCCATTGGAAGGATTGTTCAGGGGAATGTAAAATCCAGGTTGATTTCTCATTTTGAATCCATTTGTATTGAACAAACTGGGATCGTTTTGGATTTTGCTTGTTAGAAGTAGGTGTGACACCAGATTGTGCAGATTTGGATGGTGAAACAACCCGATAAACAAGGTTTGAAGATTTGGGTACTGAAACTACACGATAAACTAATTTTGGAGTTTTTGGGGAAAAACGTGTAGTTAGTGATGTTTTAGATTCAGAGAGCATTATTTTGCAAGGTTCTGGGTAACAAATTGTACATGAATGAATGATTGAACCATTTTTATGAAGTACATCATGTCGAGAACCACATGGGGCATCTTTTCTTACAAAATATCGTGTATCATATTGAGAAATTGGTTTATTAGTTTTTCGATCAAAATAAACCTTTTTACTATTTTTATCTGTTTTAACAATCAAATTAACACCATTAACAGAATGATTAACAGGACGATTGTTAAGGCAAAAAGCCTTGCCCCTTTGGATCTTAAGATAACAAAACAACCTAGACTAGCTTTGATTAATATGTAGAATAATATAGCTAAGTTTAGGTCTGATACTGAGTGATCAGTATTGGAACTCAGTATCAGCACTCAGTATCAGATAGTGATACTGAGTACAAGGACTGAGTTGAAGGACTGAGTTACAATATGTAACGGACTAAGATCAAATCCCTTGATCTTAGTCATTTTCCTACCTTAGTCCTTCGGTTACTCCTTTGCTCATTATGTAAGATCTCTATATCATTATAAATAGAGATCATCTTGCAAAGGAGAACTTACCAATTCACTTTACACTTTCATACCTTTTGTAATTGATCAGTGGTCTTGTTATTCCGCAACAAGCCACACTTAGTGGAATTATACATTTGACTCATATCTTATTCTTATACAATATTTGTCTTAGAGTTATAATTAACCAATCAATTAACCAACTAAACCAGGGTGTTGTGACCTAACAACTGGTATCAGAGCAGGCTAAATAAACTCTTATTAGTCGATCTATAACCCTGGCAGCCATTCCTTATACTTATCCTTCACTTACTCCAAAATCAAAAATGTCTACCATTGTTGCACCAATTATGTCTGGAAAGGGAGTACCCATCTTTGATGGTAAAGACTTCCATCAATGGAAGCTAAAAGCTCAGTGGTATCTCGAATCCATTCATCATGAAATGCTCACTGTGCTAAATGATGCTCCTATCATCCCACAAACTGTGGAACCCGTTGTTGCTACTGATGATGCTCCTGAGAGCATAAGGACAGTTCCAAAACTGAAACACACCTGGACTGAAACTGACCGTCAGTTATTCAGTCTAGACTCAAGAGCAAAGGGAGTGATTGGTAATGCTGTTACCAAAGAAATACTTAATGCAATTATGAAATTGCCAATAGCAAAGGCTATGTGGGATAGCCTATCAGTCACCTATGAAGGCACAGCAAAGGTGAAGTTGCAAAGAAAAAGCAACATGGGAAGGAAATATGAAAACTTCTTCTCAACTCCTAATGAAGACATCACCACTCTCTATAACAGGTTCAATACTGTTATCCATGATTTAATCAGTGTAGGCATTGTGAAAGAGGAAGGAGAGCTTGTTCAAAAGTTCCTGGATAGTCTTCCTCAAAATTTTCTTGACATGACAAACTCTGTCAATGCTGCTAACAACATTGAGTCATACACTCTTCAAACTTTGTATGGTCTAATGTTGAATCATGAGGAGAATAATGCTGCAAGACTGATCAACTGGAAGAAAACTGACAAGTCTTCCACTGGCATGGCTCTAGTTGTGCAACAGGCCTATACTGTGACTGAGCCAGATGAACCAGAAGTTGATCTAGCTGATGCTGAGACAGAAGAGCTTGAAACTCAAATGGCTCTTATGTCTATGAAGCTGGATCAGTTGAAGAAGAAGAAGAGGCTTGGTGTTAGCTCTTCTAATACTGACCCAAGATCAGGTCTTTGCTATAGGTGTGGAAAGCCTGGACATATTGCTGGAAATTGTCATACCAAGTCTTCTGAGACTGAGCAAAATGACAAAATTGCATACCGAGCAAAGAGGTATAGAGACAAGTATGTCAAACTGAAGAACTGGAGCAAGGGCAAGAGGGCAGAAGGGAATGGAGCACCTCATCAAGCGCTATACTCTGAAGCTTGGATGGATGAGGACATAAGTGATGATGAGGAAGAGATTGAGAATAAAGCCTTTATGGCTTTCACTGAAGATGATTTGAAGAGCTCCTTTGAAAAGGATATCAAAGAGGCTGAGAGGATGAGTGTTCATACTGATTGGGATTCCACTCAGTTGTACAAGGTAAGTTCCTTTCAAACTTATTCAGTGAATGAAAAAACTAAGATTTTTGAGTATATGATTGTTGATCTTAAAACTTATGTACAAAAAGAAAAAGCTTTAAAATTAATAATTCAAGAACTTGAAAGGGTAGATAATGAAAACTTAGATAAATTAGCAAAGTATAAAGATTTAGAACTAAACCTTTCAGATTTAAAGGACATTAACCAAAGATTAGCTGATAAAGCTCACTTACACAAACTTGAAAAAGAAAAATTTGAAAAACAGTGTAAATCTTGGGGAAATGCTTCAATAAAATTAAATAAATGTTTATATCAACAATTTCCAGAAAATGTGAGGGCTGCACTTGGTGTTGATCCTCAATTTAAAAATAGGAATAATTTTGCTGATTTATTTGAAGAATTTTCTAATATGAACCCTATTAAATTTATAAAAGCTAAAACGTTTTGTGAAGTTGGATGTCAAACCGAGTCAGATGATGAGGAAAATGAAATTTTAGAAAAACCTATTGGTCCCTCCATCTGCTCAAAGTGCTATACTGAGCTACAAGAACCCAGTATTGAATTTTCTATAAAAGAAATTTCTGATACTGAGCTCCCAATAGATCAGTATGACACTTCTGCTGTTCCACCTTTTGAATTATTATTTAATACAACAACTTTTGAATTATATAATGATAATAAGACAACTTCTATTTCCAATGTTTCATCTAATACAGAAGTTGCAGGAACAGAAACATCATATACTGAGAAATCTAAAGAACCTGTTAAAGTTGTTTCTTCAAAACATGATAAACAAAAAACAACTTCAACCTGGTCCACAGTTGGTAGAAACAAGAAGTCTTACACTAATAAAATTAGAAAGACTTCTATGCCAAATAAAAAGAAGCAATCAGATCCACCACCCTTTAAACCAGTAAAACAAAATGTTAAAACACCTATTAAAAATGATAAAAATAACATTTTAAAAACACTTGGTGATCAGGTCAAATCTTTAAGTAAACAATTTGCAAAACTTGTTCATACTGATCTACCAAAAGTGCAACATTTTTCTAAAATACCTTATGAAAATATGTTTAGAAATAGACCTAGAAAATGTTATAGGTGTCATCATACTGGTCATAAGGGAGATGAATGCTGGACTGATCTCTCAAGTCCTAGGTACTCAGTACCAAAGAAAAGGAGAGAAACTAAGTCAGTATCACCAAAGAAAACCTCAAAAGTTTTCACCGAAGTGATACTGACCTCTCCACATAAAGAGATCAAGTCAAAATATGTTTATCCCACCAAAGGTCCCATTCAAAAATGGGTTCCTAAAAAGAACTAACTCTTATTTTGTGTCTTGTGCAGGGTGACAGAAAATGGTATTTAGATAGTGGCTGCTCAAGACACATGACAGGCAGTATGGAATACCTTCTCAATTATACTCCAGAGAAGGGTCCTTCTGTTAAATTTGGAGATGACTCGGTGGGAAAGACAAGAGGTTATGGTGTGATCAAGGCAGGCAACATAACTTTTAAAAGAGTTGCCTATGTAGAGGGTCTTAAACACAATCTGCTCAGTATCAGCCAGATGTGTGATGATGACAATGAAGCTCAATTCAGGAAGGTTGCAGGAATCATCTACAATGATAAAGGCCAGCCTGTACTCATTGCTAGAAGAGAAAAAGATGTATATGTGGTCAACCTATCTGAAATAGACCCAACTATTCGAGTATGCCTGCTTTCTAAAGTCGAGCCAGAATTGCATTGGCTATGGCACAAGAAACTCTCTCACATCAACTTTAGAAATATCAACGAGCTCAGTATGAAGAAACTGGTGAGAGGGTTGCCCACTATTACTTATTCAAAAGATAAGTTATGCTCAGCATGTGAAATGGGCAAGCAGAAGAGGAGTTCATTCAAGTCCAAAGTCAATCATTCCATTAATGAACCTCTTACTATGATACATATGGATCTTTTTGGCCCCATCAGCACACCATCTTTGGCCAAAAAGATCTATACTCTAGTCTTGGTTGATGAATTTTCAAGATATACTTGGGTTATCTTCCTCAAGACTAAGTCAGATGCAACAACAGAAATCATTGCCTTTATAAAAAGAGAGGAACTTCAAAAAGGCAACAAGGTCAAGCAACTTAGAAGTGACCATGGTACTGAGTTTAAGAACTCAGTATTAGCCGATTTCTGTGAAGAAAAAGGAATCATTCAAAACTTCTCTGCAGCCTACACACCACAACAAAATGGTGTTGTAGAAAGAAAGAATAGAACACTGATTGAAGCTGCAAGAACTTTATTATGTCATGCTGGACTGACACTGAGTTTCTGGGCTGAAGCTGTAAACTGTGCAAACTTCACTCAGAATAGAGCCACTATAGTCCAAAGACATCTGAAGACTCCATATGAGTTATACAATGGCAAGATTCCTAATGTGGAATACTTCCACATCTTTGGGAGTAAATGCTTTGTACTCAGTACAAAACAAAATCTCAACAAATTTGCTCCCAAAGCAAATGAAGGTGTGTTCATGGGCTACTCTCCACACTCTAAAGCCTTCAGAGTGTATATCATCTCAACCAAGGTGATTATAGAATCTATTCATGTTACCTTTGATGAAGATCAGAATGAGCATTCTACCTCAGCAAGTGAAGACATAAGTGGCTTAGATATTCTATGCAATCCAGAAAACTCCATTGCTGAACAGCCCAAGTTTCATCCACACTTTATTCCCAATAAGTTTAATGAAACTGATAAAGTTCAAACTCAGTATCACTCAACTGTGACTAATACTGAGGTTCCCATAACAGAGGACCTCCATACTGAGTTTCCAACTAATGATCTGAACCACTCTACCTATGAAGAAGGTGAAACATCCAACACTTCACAAGAATCAACATCAACTATGCAAAATGAAGATGAACAGTAACCTGCGCTGTCTAATACCGACCAGAATTCCACTCAGTATCAGACACAAGACACACCAAATCAACAAGATATTGTTGATCCTATTTCAAATGCTCCTCTAGGAAACAATTTAAGGGAACACAGAGACCATCCACACTCAAACATTATTGGTCCTATTGAAGAAGGTGTCCAAACAAGAAGAAAATTAGAATTTCCAACCCAAGCAACTGCAAATTTTTGTTTCTTCTCAAGTTTCCTATCTACCATTGAACCAAAGAAAGCTGATGAAGCTTTATTAGATGAAGATTGGGTAGAGGCTATGCAAGAAGAGCTCACAGAGTTTGAGAGAAACAAAGTTTGGAACTTAGTACCACCTCTTACTGGCAAAACTATTATTGGTACTAAGTGGGTGTTCAGAAACAAGATGGACAAGGATGGTGTTGTCATCAGAAACAAAGCAAGGTTAGTTGCTCAAGGTTACATGCAAGAAGAAGGCATTGACTATGATGAAACTTTTGCACCAGTTGCAAGAATTGAAGCTATTAGGTTGTATCTTGCATATGCAGCCTTTAAAAATTTCAAAGTTTATCAGATGGATGTTAAAAGTGCTTTTCTAAATGGAAAACTACAAGAAGAAGTTTATGTTAAACAACCTCCAGGTTTTGTTGATCCTAAATTTCCTAATTATGTTTTCAAGCTTGATAAAGCTCTATATGGGCTCAAACAAGCTCCAAGAGCCTGGTATGACACCCTGTCTGAGTACCTTATTGAAAATAAATTTACAAGAGGTAAAATTGATAAAACATTATTTTCAAACCGGAAAGGCTCTGACATCTTACTCATTCAGATATATGTAGGTGATATTATCTTTGGCTCCACTGACAAGTCAATGTGTGACTGCTTTGCTAAGATAATGTCAACTCAGTATCAGATGAGTATGATGGGAGAACTTACTTACTTTCTTGGTTTACAAGTTGAACAAAAGCCTGATGGCACTTTTATAAATCAAAGTAAGTATGTGCATGACATGTTAAAGAAATACAAATTTGAAAATTTGTCTTCCATGCACACTCCTATGGGTACTCAGGATAAGATAAGTAAGGATGAAACTGGTAAACCAGTATGTCAATCCACATACCGAGGTATGATTGGTTCCTTACTTTACTTAACTGCTAGCAGGCCTGATATCATGTTTGCCACATGTTTGTGTGCTCGGTATCAGGCTGATCCTAAAGAATCACACATGAAAGCAGTTAAGCGCATCTTTAGATATCTTACAGGTACTCCTAACCTGGGTCTTTGGTATCCCAAAGATTCAAACTTTCACCTTGAAGGGTACACAGATGCAGATTTTGCAGGTTGTAGATTGGACAGAAAGAGCACAAGTGGAGGATGTCAATTCCTAGGTGGAAGACTAGTTGGTTGGTCATCCAAGAAGCAAAATTCGGTAGCAACTTCCACAGTGGAAGCAGAATATGTTGCTGCAGGAAGTTGTTGTGCTCAATTATTATGGATGCAGTATCAACTCTTAGACTATGGGTTCAACTTTCATAAGACTCCCATTCATTGTGATAACAAGAGTGCTATTGCTATAACAGAGAACCCAGTCTATCACTCCAAAACCAAGCACATTGATATCAGACACCATTTTATTCGAGATAATGTGGAAAAAGGTAAGGTTGAGGTAGATTATGTACCAACAGATGAACAATTGGCCGATGTGTTTACTAAACCTCTTCCTGAGGAAAGGTTTATGTATTTACTAGGGCAATTAGGTATGTTGAATCCTTAATCTTTCTTAATTTTCTTTAAAACTGAACGCTCAGTATCACTCCTGTTGATACTGACCCCTCAGTATCACTAGTCTGTTATCATCAAAATTTAAAATTTTTATTTTTTTTATTAATTTCAAGAGTAAATTAATTATTTTTATAATTGTAAAAAATTTTTTAAACTAATTTTTTTTTAAACTAATTTTTTTTTAAACTCAGTATTAGGGTATGACGGCGTTCACACCGAGCTTAACCCTCATACTGCCCAACGATAACGTTTCTTAATAGGAAAGTTACCGTTTGCACAGGATAAGGCAGTCAAATCAGCCGGTTTAACTTCCCAATACCTTAATTATCTTTCAAACATCTATAAATAACCGTTTTTTTACTTCAAATATCTTTTAACAGTTATTTCATTCTTTTATTTTAAATTCTCTCTGCGATTAACGATTTCACTTTCTATTAGCAAGCAAAAACTCTTAAATCAAAATCACAGATGGCGAATTACACTTTCGTTGCTCCAGAGGTTGAATCGGAAATCAAATTCAGAAATGATGAACTGCCCAGGTTTGCGAGGAACAACATCACAGCAAATTTCACTATTCCTCAAGCCTGGGTATGCCAAGAATTCACAAACATTGTGACTTTTATGAAGCATTGCCCAATTGCTCGTGCACTGACATTGTGACTTTTATGAAACATTGTGAATTCACAAACATTGTCTCCTCGAGCAATTTATCCAGAAATGCTATGCGAGTTTTGGTACTCTGCCACACTCGATTCTCCAGATATGATTGCTGGGTGGGTAATTAGAGATCAAAGAAGGGCATTTGTTTCTACTGCCATCATTCGTGAAACACTGAGGCTTCCCGCTCAAGCTCAGTATGACCCATTCATTGATAGAACAGAGGCACGCGCAGTATTGCCATTCTTGGGTAGAAGAGGAATAACGGGAATCATTGAAAGAAACGAATTTGGTCCTATGTGGGGTATTCTCATTACAACAATTATTCGGTGTATGACCCACAAGACGGGTGCTTTGGACCAAATAAATGAATTTGGGATGCAAATAGTACATGCTCTGTACTATGGAAGAAACATTGATTATGCACGGCTCATTTTCAATGAATTAGCTACTTTGATTCGGGCTAACACAAGGGAATGTAATGTCCCTTTCTGCAGATTCTTATCACTCATCTTTCAACACTCAATGCCCACACATTCTTATGATGAGTTTCACAGTCCAATGGTTGATCTTCCTCCTCTTAGTGAGAAGATCTTCTTTTACAGGCCAAGACAAGGAGAGCCTCTACTGAGTCCTTATATGTGGGCCATTGTTCAAGAACACATAAATGAGGAAGCAGACATGTCTGATTCTGAATCAGACAATGATGATGATGATGATGATGATGATAATGATAGTGGTAATGGAGGAAATGTTGGTCAAGATGTTGAGATGCCAGATATGCAGGATGTTCCACAAGTTCAAGAACCGACTCAACCACATTCCTCTCCTACTGAGTCGACTGAAGCCACACAGCTTGTCCTCAGAAGAAGAAGAAGAAACCTCTCACCAGTCATTATGGATGTGTTATCATCTGAGGAGGTGCAGCCTGCAAATGTTCCATCATTAACTGCTTCTCTTCAAGCCCAAAGCTTAGTTGCAGCCACCGCTGACCTTCCAGGTCCAGAACTAGTTCCAACTGCTAAACCAATTGAGGAACCTCATGTTCCTCTTGATGTGGAGATTCAATAAGAGCAAACTACACTGGAAGGTGCTCATCAAGAAAGACAAGTCGGTATTGAAGATGTTGGTGCTGCACATCAACAATCACATGATCCTGCACCGACCTCTGCAGATGCTAGAAGGGAATCTGACAGAGTCTCAGGTATGAATTTCTAAAAAGCCTTTAAACTTCTATATATATTTCATTCCCAAATAGAGACTAAGTATTGGCCAGTACCAACTCAATACTGACCAAAGTCTCAAACGATCTTTCAAATATATATCCTTCTATGGCCAACATAGCTAGCCCACTGCTGCTATGAAAAATGCATATACTGAGCACTTTCAATTGATCATTGTCAGTCTACAGTTGTCTCAACATTTAAAGAGACAATGGTGGTTGATGTCACACTGACACCCATTGGTGCTGCTTGAATAATGTCCAACTTATTTTTGAGTTGGGTAGCATAATTCAAGAAATGATCACAAACCCTTAAGCCACAAAATCCAAAAATTTTCCATGGGGTTTAGCCACATCTTTGTTATCACTCTAATACCGAGTGATAAACATTGAAAATAACAAGAAGCACATCCCAGGCTTCGAATTCCCAAACCCAAACCTTTTAGTAAATGTGACTTATCCTATACTGAGCTACTTAAATTTTCACACTCACTTTTACTAAAATCTTCTTACACATGCTATGCACAAGTCCACAATATTTCATCATAAACCAGATGAAATACAGACTTCACAAACTCTGTTTATATGATTATAGAATTAAACAACACCACAATTCTATTTGATAAACCTCTCTTTCTAACCAGTTTTATATTTTTTTTTGTTTCTTTAGCACCATCTGTGCAGGGTATTCCAGCATCACAGGCTGCAGAAGAACAAGTGACTCTGCAAGCAATCATGCAGAATATTCTGGCCATTCAACACACTCAGAATACAATTTTGGCCAGAATGGACACTATGAGTAGGGACATTGACTCCATCAAACAGTCAGTCTCACTACTCCAACAACAAAATAAGCCTCCATCTCCTCCACCATCCTCACATGGTGGACATAATGAAGAAGGAGAAGGCGGCGATGATCCTGCACATATGCAATCACCCTCCCATGCCAATACTGAGGGTGATACTGATGCTGCGACTGAGCCCATGCCATCCCCTACCATTGAAGCACCACAAGGGGACATGGGTGGTGATATTGATCCTCTTCCCTCCCCATCCAATGATAACAATAAGGGGGAGAAGCAACAAAGAGATACTGAGGTTGATCAACCTGAGCCATCTGCTCAGGGGGAGAAAAGACAAAGATTGAATGAAGACCAACCTCCACAACAAGAACAACAACAACAACAACATCAGCAGAGTCCTCATACTGAACCACTTTGATTTCAGTATGAGAGAAGAAGACAAAGAAGTAGGTCAGTACCACACTTTGAAGACCCACTTGAGCCATCTGCTCAGGGGGAGACTCACACTGACCAACCACAGCAAGCTTATACTGAGCCACCTGTTCTAGAAGAAAATAACTTGCAAATTGGGGTATATAGGCCTTTCATCTGGCCTATTGCTGATGATGAAGATGAAGAACCAGGTTTAGTGAACTATGCACTGAATCTGGTAGAACAAGAAAATTCTTCATCATCATCCTCGGATGATGAAGAACCAGAAAATCTGGTGATTAGAAGAAGGAGTTCCTTATCAAGAAGACCCATCAATTCAGTTCTCACTTCTTCTGAATAAAGTGAGGAACCTGCTCCTTTGGTAACAAGACAAAGAAGACCTGTTCATACATTGGACAGTGATACTGAGCAGGCTCCAAGACTGACTTCTCAACAACTCTGGGCAGAACAAGAAAGATTTTTATATGAGCAAGAGTTGGGAATCAAAGCTGAACCAGAATCTGACCCAGATACTGATACTCCTGGTCCTTCACATAGAATCTCAAGAAAGGGTCCAGACCATATTCAACATTATTGGAATATGGTTGCTGCTAGGACTCAGTATAAGGAGGAAAGGAAGGAGTTCTTGAGGACCAAAACATTTCCAAATGTAAGGGGGATACATTGGTTAAATCTGGATGTCAATAAAGTAAAAGTGAAGCTCAAAGAAGGAAGAATCACTATCACTTGTACTGGCTTAACCAGTCCTCCGATGAAGATATTTATTCATGATATTCAAAGAATTGGTCTTCAAGACTGGGTGAAGATCACAAGACTGATCAAAGAGCTTCCAAAGAAATCAACTTATGATCAAATAGTCTTGCATGAGATCTGTGCAGTAGCTGCAGTATGTTATGAGAAGGACTTACTTCATGAAATAGAGTATAGAACACTAAGTGTCATGACTGAGGCTTACTCAAACAACAGACCAGAATGTCTTCATACATACAAGTATCTTAAAAAGTACCCTCTTCCTCCTAACCTTGTTTTCCAGGATCAAAAGAGTGTCATATATCCAACTTCTGGATATATGTATACTGACTCAGAGGATAGAGAGTGCTTCATTTCTGAAGAAGATCTACCAAGAGCTCAAATCAGTCACCTTGTTGGACTGAAATGGATGATCACCAAGAAAGAAGACTCTTGGTTCAGAAAGAAGATTGTTGCAGTTCTGAATTGTAGAAGGGATGAACTCAAAAGCAGAGAAGAGTTTGTCCACATCAAACAAGAAGTCTTCTATGAGAATGAAGCCATCAACAGCAAATGAAGAAGAAGATGTTGCTACCTATGCTGTTGTATTTTTTGTTTATCTCTTTGTAATTGTTTTGTTATCATTAGATAGGGGGAGATTGTTAAGGCAAAAAGCCTTGCCCCTTTTGATCTTAAGATAACAAAACAACCTAGACTAGCTTTGATTAATATGTAGAATAATATAGCTAAGTTTAGGTCTGATACTGAGTGATCAGTATTGGAACTCAGTATTAGCACTCAGTATCAGATAGTGATACTGAGTACAAGGACTGAGTAGAAGGACTGAGTTACAATATGTAACGGACTAAGATCAAATCCCTTGATCTTAGTCATTTTCCTACCTTAGTCCTTCGGTTACTCCTTTGCTCATTATGTAAGATCTCTATATCATTATAAATAGAGATCATCTTGCAAAAGAGAACTTACCAATTCACTTTACACTTTCATACCTTTTGTAATTGATCAGTGGTCTTGTTATTCTGTAATAAGCCACACTTAGTGGAATTATACATTTGACTCATATCTTGTTCTTATACAATATTTGTCTTGGAGTTATAATTAACCAATCAATTAACCAACTAAACCAGGGTGTTGTGACCTAACAACGATAAATTGCGATATCATACACAATGCCATAACATGTAGCAGGAGAAATAAAGTTTGTTGAGTTATTACATTTATTGAAATTTGAAAAAGAAGAAGCTAAAAACGAAGGAGATCTAGACTTCTTAAGTTCTTTTGACTTAAGCATACTAGACTTAGACGAATTAGACTTCTTAGACAGCTCAACTTCTTTCACCCCACCTTGCTTTGGTCTCCAATGCTTGGAATTTAAAATTCTATCTGAAAAATTTAAAACAGGAGAATTAGAATTTTGTTTTAAACGAGTTGGAATTTTAGGAGTTGAGAAATTATCAGTGTGAGACTTGGGCTTTGGAGAAGCACTTTGACCAGAAATAGATGTTTTAAGCACGTTAGCTAGTTGATTTTCTAACTCATGAATTTTATTTTGTAAACTAGATTTTTCATTGTCAAATGCCTTATGTGTGTTATCTATTTCATTTTCCAATTGACAGATTTTCCTTTCTAGAATTAGAGATGGTATGTAAATCTTTGGTGTGACTTTTGTTGAAGTACAGCATCACCTTTAATCTCAAATTCTTCTGGTGTAATAATCGGAAAATAATCATCATTTTCAAAGTTTGCGTTTTTAGTTTCATATATTTTATTTAACTCGGTGTAATTGAATCTAATTTGCACATTCTCCTTTTTAGCTCTGTTAAACGTCTCAATTTCTTCCTCTTCGTTTGTCATTTTGATAAAGCTTGGCATTATATCTCTGTATCTGGGATCATATAATGTTGGAACCATTTTACACGCCTTCTTAAGATATTCTGGATTATCAGCGCCTAGCCCTTCTCTCGAATTGAAATATTTGAAATCTTTGGGCTTGTTTAAATGAATGGTTTGATCAGTATGTCCTCGTTTTACAATTAATTCTTCAAGATGTTTGATATGTGAATTCAATTTATGAGTCTCATTTTTAAGCGTCTGAATCATAATTTGTTTATTTCTCGTTTCTTTTAATACAATGATTTTTTGATCATGTAATTCCTCTGTTAACTCTTTGATTTTAGAGTTTAGAGAGTTAAATTGTTTTTCAATTTCTTCAAACTCTTTTTCTTTACGTGCAATACTGTTTTTGTTAATTTGATAATCACGCCAAACTTTAGAGTAAAGTTTGTAATTATGATCATATTTATCTTTAAACTCTGATACTTGCTGTTGTAACCTCAGATTTTCTTGTTTGAAAACTGTTTGTTGTTGAATATAATGAGCAATTTTATTACCCAGAAAAGCATTTTGTTCATTTTGTTTTTCCAAATTAGTTAAGCGATCTTGAAGTTGATTATTTAAATTTTCTGCATTCAAAAGGTTTTGTTTTAACGAATCAACTTCAGATGTCTGATTTGGAACAAAACAAGTATCAGAATTAGTGGAATTATTTTCATTAGTGGGAAGAGAAGTGTGTACCTTGCCATCCTCGCCATCTGTCTCAGCAATTCTTTCAGCAACCTCAGCATTTTCTCTCGCCATAAAGCACAGGTTGGCAGCATGTTCTTCATCTTCTGGATCCGACTCCTCCATCCATTGAAGGTCTTCTGCTAACAACGCTTTTCCTGCCTCAATTTGTTTGGCCATTAGCATCTTCCTTTTAAAGAACTCAGAATCACGGACTTTAGGTTTCTTACAATCACGTGAGTAGTGTCCAGCAATTCCACAATTGTAACATTTTTTCTATGGATCCAATGGTATGAGCTTTGGCTTTTCAGTTGATTGTGTTGTAGATGAAGTAGGTGGAGCAGATTTGAAGTTGGATGAGTATCTTTGGTTTTTGTTTGTTGGTTTGGAGTAGTACTTCTTCTGATAGTTTGAGATTAGGGACATTGCCTGAAGTACATCCTCAAGATCTTTTTCCATATCATCAGGTGGTGAGTATGCAGACGGTTCTACATTTTCTGACATTTTAGGATATGTAGAATACTGATGATGTTGCTTGGTGAGGAATGAAAGGGTATCTGCAGTCTCTTGGAGGTTTTGAGCTGTCTCCTGACGACTTTTAGTTAAGTTTTTAACCATTGGCTCATTTTGGTGCAAATATTCAAACAGTTCATGAATGTCAATCATACTGAGATCCTTATGTTGCATGGCACTATTCCCAAACATTTCCCACTCAGGAAGAAGACAATTGATAAATTTGATATTCACCTCCAAATTCTCTTTTCGCAAGTAGTTTTTGCGAAGATCATTCAACAATGTACAATACCGATGATAAGTGCTCTACAGGTCTTCTCCGATTGTGGCTTTGAATGTCTGATAATTGTTCAAAGCAGAAACCATTTAGCTTTGTTTCCTAAAACCGTGCCCTCCATTTGCTTTCTGATTTCATCCCATATCTCTTTACCCGTTTCAAGGCTATCCAAACTGTTGTAGATTTCATTTGGCAGTCCTTGAAGTATAAATGAATATGCTTGAACATCGGCTTTGGCACGTCGTTTTTGTTGAGTATTATACTCTTCAGGAGGAATTAGACGTTTACCACCAATAAATGGAGGAGTAGCAGTTGGATCAACAACGATGTCATCATAAAATACAGCTTCTCCATTATTGAGTGACTCAATAATTTCTTTGTGTAGCTCCTGATTCTTAATAAAGTGGAGAAATCGTTTCTTCCACTGAGCATATTCTCCTCTATACAAAACCGGTGGTTTTATATCAGTTCCGATTGTGAGTGCATCTTTAGAAGACATTTTAAAATGATTTTTAAGGAAAATTGGAATTAAAAAAAAATTGGGCCGAGGATTGTGTTCAGGCCGAAGACTATGTTCGGGCCGAAGATTTGTTTGGGCCGAAGGATTTGTTCGGGCCGAAGAGTAGTTCGGGCCGAAGATTGTTCGGGCCGAAGAGTAGTTCGGGCCGAAGATTGCTCGAGCCGAACAAGTGAGGAGTTCGAGAACAGTGATGAGTTCGGGCCGAAAATCTTGTTCGGGCCGAAGTTCTATTTGAGCTGATCAATGAAGTCAAAATTAAGGTTGAACAGTGAAGAGTTCGAGCCGAATACTGAGCCGAGAACTTGAGCCGAAGACCTTGTGCCGAACACTGAGCCGAGCACTTTCAAGTCGAACACTGAGCCGAGAATAGTGAAAAGTTCGGGCCGAACTTGTTCTTGAGCTGTTCGTGTTTGCAGCTTCAAAAACTCACCATTTTGATTCAATCGAGCTCGCTCAATACTTGACCAATTTCACTGATTCCAATCCCTAAATGCTCGAAAATGATTTCCTAACACTTTGATCCAATAATATCCTTCAATCCATAACAACACAGCTCCAATTCTTCGATTTTCAGAGACTTTTTCAACTTTTCAACTTTTCACTAAAATCACTTAATCATGATCAATTGTTGATGGAATTGATCGAAATTTGATTCTGTTGTTATTAGAATCAATGGAGAAACACTAATCTTCACTCAATTCATCGAGTTAAACAGAAAACTTACAACATTAATTTTCAAGTGACGAACAAACTTTTTCTTCTATAAAACTCAGATCTGAACGAATTTAGCTTGATTTTGGATCCACTCACAGAGAGTTTTTGCTTTGATACCAATTGAGAGATCTAATGTGATTGAAATGAAGCTAATTCATGATGATTTGAAGAAGAACTGAAAATTAAGTGTGTGTGTGTTCTTGGTGTAATGAGTGTGTGTAGTTGAGAGAGAAAGATGGAGGGAAGGAGCTTTCAAAATTGTAAATTTCAATTTAATGAGGGAAAACTTACATCATTAGTCATCACAAGGGGTATTTATACCCTAACCTCTAAACACACTTAAACTAGTCTAATTAAGGCTAATTACATCATTTAAGCTCAAAACTAATCCTAACATAGTCCATTACTAAGCATCATATCATTAAATTAACTTCAAAACCTGAACTATGTGAAAATTTGATCTCGGGACTAAAACATAAATCACCTTCAGCTTCAACTTCCTCATACAGCTAATTAAATATATCAAATACTTGACTTAAACAAAAATTACTTGATCCTAAATTTATTATAATCCAAATGCAAGCGTGAGAATCGTGCATACTTAGAGGTTTACATCAACATCACCACTACAAACACGAAACACAATTATTCCTAGGTTAATTAGGGAATGCAGCTGGACTCCTCCTTAACCAGATCGACATGCATGCAAAGGAATTGAAAACAAAAACTAAAATGAAAATACGGTTACGATAATTATATCAAGCAATGGGAAGCAGCTCAATCTTGATCTCGGAAACGGTAACATTTTCAGTTCCTTCAACTGGCACCAAAGCCACCAAAACATACTCATCACCTTCAGCTTTAAGATCCTCCAAAATTCCCGTGATTCCAAACATCGACCCAGTTGACATTTTCATGGGCTGACCTTCAAGCCCATGCTGCAGTTGTTCAAACGTACCGGCAAACTCACTATCAGCCGCCGTGATTGGGGTTCCGTCATCCACGTCATCAATAAGCACGTTGAACTTGCAATATTTCGTGCCGTCAAATTCGATTCCGTTCACGTACAAGATCTCTCTCACTTTGTTCTTCTCCTCTTTGGTCCGGTTTAAAGCCGGTCTCTTCACGAGAACCTTCACTGTTTTGTCTAACTTTATCGGGAATTTAATCTCTTCCACTTTCTTGACTTTTCCCATTGACTGAGTTGCAATTTGTGACCCGGCGGCGCGTGGAGTCGGCGAATAATCAATCCATGGTGTTTCGGAAGCTTTGAACCGGTAACCCATCTTTAACGTGTCTAAACTGTTGGAAATGGTGTCCAACGTCATCAAATAAACGGTTTGACTTGGTCAACGTAAATTAAAGTCCTACTGGTGTTGCTCTTGGGGCGCAACCGAACACGAGAATAAACGAACCGGGCTTTGATTAATTGTTTAATCAAATGTGTAACGGGCTAGATGGACTGGAATAAGTTAATGGGTAATTAACTAGTTATTCCATAGTGGGCTTGGTTTAATTAATGATTTAATTAAACAAGACGGGCTTAGGTTAATTTGAGCCCGACTCAAATTAGGAAACTAGTTTTTCCAAAACCTATATATAGGGTGCATGGGGTATTGACTTAAACCACACAATCTTCTTGGTTTGCACCCTATTCGGCCGAACCATCTCTCCCTCCTCCCTCCGTCCGACTGCCGGCTACCGGAACCACCGCCGCCGCCACCGTGGTGCCACCGTGATCTGCCGTCGACCGAAAAGAGTTTTTCGGTTAGGGTTTCATTTGGGTTTTCTCAAGGGTACTTTACACTACGTCGTGGTGTATCGTCTCGTTCGTTGTCAACCTCGAGTGTGATCAAGTAGAGGGATTCTTTCTTGAATCCTAAGTTCGTTGACAAGTTCTGGCTCGAACAAGATCGCAAGGATTCACATCACCAAGTGTTGCCAATGTAAGTGATTTATTTATTTTATTCATAGCTACCTTAGACTCGTAGATCTAAACGATCCTTTATCGTTTCGTCGTTTATAGTTATGATTTGTTCGTAAATTCCGCGACGAACAAAGTGTCGGTAAATTGATACGAAACCCAACAGTGGTATCAGAGAGTTGTTCTACGAATCTAAGAGTGTTAGATCCGAAATTCGAAAAAGAAAAAAGTTTTTTTTTGTTTTTGTTTATTTCGGAATTTCCGAAATTCGGAAATTAATAAATAAATATATATATTTTAATTTTGTAAAATTGTTTTAAATTAAAATATGGTAAGTGGATAATTTTAAAAAAGGTTTAAAATTATCAAGATATTTTTTCCATAATTATCTTGCCTATTATTTAAAATTAGATTAAATAAAAGATTGTATTTATATTTTAAAATTTCGGTTTTATATATAAATATATATTTATTTAATGTTTTAAATAAATCAAAATTTATTATACATGTATATGTATTTTCGGATATGTATATAGATGTATTTGAATAAAAGATTTGAATAAGATAATATTTATATTTATATAAATTGATTTGGTAAATATATAGATAATTATTTAAAAGGAGTTTTTAAATAAAGATGTCAATTTAAAATAGGAATATACACAAAGTGTGTATATCCGAATTTTTAATAAAATTTTAGGGGTTTCGGATTTTCTATAATTATTTAGATTTGATTTTGTATTTATATAATGTAATATAAAATATCTCCAAAGAGATAAAATCATAAATCTAAAAGATAATTATAATATATACATATATTAGATATGTATTAAATTAATAGTATAATTTTATATGTATATATATATATATATATATATATATATATTTTCGAAAATTCAAAATTCCTATATATATATCAAAATAGTTTTGATATATTCCTCCGTTATAATATTATGTAAATAAAAGTATATTTAAATATTATAATAAAATATAATTAATTAATTATTAAAAGGAGCGTCCTCGCATTTTAATGGAATTAAAAGAATTATATATATTACTTCAGTTGAGATAAATTAAAAGTTTAATTTGGCATATAATAAAAGTTTATATATGTACAACTAAAGTAAATACATTAAACAAAACTTCCCGTTTAGTGTTAAATGTGAAAGATTGTGCTCTCCATGAGAGACACGCACTCATCTATAATCTGATTAACGAAGCGCGTGCAATTGAGCCGGTACGTTAATTTTGAGATTCTAATCGTGGGTGAATAGATTCTCGAGATACCCAAGCGAACTTGAGCCGGGGATCTTCGTGAGTGCTTTCATGGTAGATTCACCGTCAAATTCATGATCCACGGTATCCCTGTCATGAATTATGTGACGAGCATAGAATCGAGATTAACATGCCATTTTAAAAGTTTAAAATGAATCTAAAAGATCTAGGGATTTCATAGTGATTGAAATTAACAAAAGTATGTTTCTTTATGAAATTATTCGGTGTGAATTACGGCATTCCTCTTCACATCAAATAACGTAATGTTGGATCCTAGCCTTAATTTGATTATTGGGTAAATGATGTTAAGGATTATCTAATAAATAAACTAACAAAGAAATTATTTCTTTTGTAGATGTCTAATCCAATCAATAACAACAACAATCAAAATCTTCTACCACCTCCTTCACTTCCACCACTTTTCTATGGATCGTCCATAACCAAAATTTCACGTCGTGGTAGAAACACTGACTTGGATTTTGTGGAGTATATGGACAATACTCGAGCTGTTAATAAAAACCTTAAACTCATTGAGACATGTAAAATGGAAAAATGGGAATCAGTTTGTGACTTCATCGAAAGGATGAGAGGTTACGTAAATAATTCAGAAAGTCTGTGTTTGACTATCTCTAACAAGTCAGCTGTTGATATGATATTATACAAGCTGAACCCTGAATATTCCTCATACGTATTAGATTACGAGAAGAATAAAAGAGATCTTACAATCATAGAGTTATACAAAGAACTTATGGTTGTTGAAAAGAACCTGTTATTGGCTTGTAACTGTGATTTTAAAATTCCCGTCTTGAACATTGAATCAAGTAAAGCTATAAGAGATGAACCTTCTCGTTCTGAAAGAAAGAGAAAAGCTGAAGTTAGGAATGTCCAACGGAAGCTCAAAAGGATCTCTCTTATAGCGCCAAAAGATTCAATATGTTTTTACTGCAATGAGAAAGGGCACTGGAAAAGAAGCTGCCCAAAGTACTTGGATGATCTGAAAAATCAGAGAGTCCAAAAGTCTGGACCATCAGGTACTTTTATGATCGAACTTCATAGTACTTCTATGTCTAGTTCTTGGGTTCTTGATACAGGGTGTGGTACTCACATTTGCACTGATATGTAGGGACTAAAGAATAGCAGGAAGCTGAAGCATGTTGAGCTGAATCTAATCATGGGAAACAGAGTCTCGGCTGCTGTCACCAAGATTGGAGATTTTGAGCTCATGCTTAGTAGTGATAGTTCGATTACTTTATTAGATGTTTGTTATTCGCCTTGCATGGCACGAAACATTATTTCATTTTATGCGATGTTTAAGGATGGTTTTACTTTTAGTTTTGATAATAAAAATGGTTCTATTTTAGTTCATAAAAATGATGTTTTTATATTCAAAGCTATTCCTTGTTCTGGCATATATGAAAGTGTTGTTTGCGTTAACAATAGAAATCTAATATTGAATGTTGATTCGTCCAAAAGTGTATTGGATAAATCATGTCTATGGCATTGTCGCTTAGGCCACATAAACAAGAAAAGAATCGCCAAACTCCAAAAGGATGGAGTGTTGGCATCATTTGACCTCAAATCGAATGATGTGTGCGAATCTTGTTTACTTGGCAAGATGACAAAGGCGCCATTCACAGGAACTTGTGAGAGAGGCAAAGACTTGTTGGATCTTGTACACACTGACGTGTGTGGACCATTCAAGTCAAGCACTAGACATGGTGAAAGATACTTCGTCACATTTACTGATGATTTCAGTAGATATGGTTATGTTTATTTGATTAAACATAAGTCAGAAACTTTTGAAACGTTCAAAGTATTTCAAAACAAAGTAGAGAATCAATTGGGCAAAAGGATTAAGATGCTCCGCTCTGACAGGGGTGGAGAGTATCTTAGTCAAGAGTTCATTGATCATCTAAAGAGTTGTGGAATAGTATCCCAACTCTCACCTCCTAGAACTCCACAACTTAATGGAGTGTCTGAGAGGAGAAATCGAACATTGTTAGATATGGTTCGATCGATGATGAGTCATGCAACTCTTCCAGTGAGCTTCTAGGGTTACGCCCTAGAAACAGCAGCTCATATCTTGAACCTTGTACCAACTAAGAAGGTTTCCAAGACACCCTCTGAAATGTGGACAGGGAATCCTCCCTCGCTCCGACATTTGAAAATCTGGGGTTGTGAGGTTTACGTGGGACACGAAACTCATGACAAACTGGAAAGAAAATCAGAGAAGTGTCATTTCATTGGCTACCCTCGCCAGTCTTTTGGATATCGGTTTTACAAACCGGCTGAGAACAAAGTGTTCATAGCTCGAAGAGGATTCTTTCTTGAGAGAGAGCTATTATCCAAAGAAGCTAGTGGGAGCAAAATTGATCTTGAAGAGTCTAAAGAGTCAACCAATGAAACTGAATCGAAACCTTTAGTTGACACTAGTACTCAACCTGAGGATGAGACTCCTGTTGAACAAAATGATATAACTCCTACCATTCCACGTAGATCCTCTAGAGTTGTTCGCCCTCCTGAGCATCTTGGTGATTATTATGAATACCATATTGCTGAAGGCGATGCATCGACTGATAATGGTTTACCAGTTGATGATGATGAGCCATCAAACTATAAGGAAGCTATGGAAGGCCCTCAGGCCGATAAATGGAAAGAGGCTATGGAGAGCGAGATTCAGTCCATGTATGACAATCAAGTATGGAACTTGGTTGACGTTACACCTGGCATTAAAACCGTTGGGTGTAAATGGATCTTCACGAAGAAGACAGACATGGATGGGAATGTGCACACTTATAAGGCTAGGCTGGTTGCAAAAGGTTATACTCAAACTCATGGAATTGATTATGATGAAACCTTTTCACCAGTAGCCAAGATAAAGTCTATAAGGATATTGCTTGCAATAGCTGCATTTCATGACTATGAAATTTGGCAGATGGATGTGAAAACTGCTTTCCTGAACGGAAAGTTAACTGAGGATGTCTATATGGCACAACCAGAAGGTTTTATCCACAAACAACATCCTAAGAGAGTGTGTAAGCTTGAGAAATCCATCTATGGATTGAAACAAGCATCTCGAAGTTGGAATCTTTGCTTTCACGAAAGAGTCAAACAGCTTGGATTTTCGAGAAGCGAAGATGAGTCCTGTGTTTATATCAAAACTAGTGGGAGCACAGTCTTCCTAGTATTATATGTGGATGACATATTGCTCATTGGCAACCACATTCCTACACTGCAAGATGTGAAGTCTTGGTTGGGAAAGTGTTTTGCAATGAAGGATCTAGGAGATGCAGCGTACATACTTGGAATCAAGATATATAGAGATAGAGAAAAACGTCTAATAGGATTAAGCCAGAGAACATACTTAGACAAGATATTGAAGAGGTTTCATATGCTTGAGTCTAAGAAAGGTTATTTACCAATGAACCATGGCATGATTTTGACTAAGAGTCAATGTCCCAGCACTGAGTTAGAGCGGGATAAGATGAGTCGAATCCCATATGCTTCGGCTATAGGATCGATCATGTATGCCATGATATGTACTCGTCCTGATGTTTCATATGCTTTGCGCATGGTGAGTCGATATCAGGACAACCCTGGAAATAATCATTGGATAGCGGTGAAATCGATTCTCAAGTACCTAAGGAGAACAAAAGATATGTTCTTAGTGTATGGTGGGTATTCTTATTGAATGGAGGAGCTGTCACATGGAAGAGTTCCAAGCAGAAGACAGTTGCTGATTCGACATGTGAATCTGAGTATATTGCTGCTAGTGAAGCAGCAAAAGAGGCCACATGGTTAAAGAATTTCATAGGTGACCTTGGTGTTGTAACAAGCATCAAGGACGCAGTGAAAATCTACTGTGATAATGAAGGTGCAGTCGCCCTGACTAAAGAATCCAAAGATCACAGTCGAACCAGGCATATACTCAGAAAGTATCACTATGTGCAAAACCGTGTTGAGGAAGGGGACATCATCGTGACTAGGGTATCATCGGATGAGAATCCGGCTGATCCATTCACAAAGCCACTGAGTCGATCCAAGCATGATGAACATGCTAGGACGATAGGAATTAGATTTCAAAGTGACTTGTACTAGTTTATTTATTGAAACTGTATTACAAATATTAAATTGTATGAATGGATGATTTATTTATGGTGATTAAATAATTTGCAAGTGTTCTATCATTCATATAGTATTTAAATTTGTGTTTCATTTTTGCATGTTTAGAACAAATTCCAAAGTTATCTAAGAGATCATTTAAACGTCCACAGTCGATCATTCTCATGGGAATGAGAAGTGAATTAAGATTTCATGGAGAGGTAGTAGACTGTTCATAGAGATTGAACATTGTATAGATATTGCTGCTACTCTCATGAGCATTTAAATGGAGATTTTAAATGTTGGACCAACCCATGCTCAGAGTATTACCACATGGACAAATTCAAAGGTAATAGTGAGATGGTAATATCATATAGGTCTTAAAACCTAGATACATTAGTCTCCTAGTATGAGTTCGTGATGCATTGGTTTGCTCCAACGCTATTCGTAAATCATAGCTATACAGAGTACTTCCATGTGTTATGTAACGATTATGGCAGAGACGATGTAAGTCGAAGTTTATTCACTCCTTCTTTCAAAAGTATGAAAGAAGAGATATGTTAGAGCAAAACACAGATCAACTTATTACTGATGCTGCAGTTAGTACTGATCATGCTTAGTACTGATGGGGCAGAACATATTACTACTGATGAAGTTGATACTGGTGATACTATAACTTAGTTACTACTGATCATGCAAAGATTGAAGATACTACTGATCTTAGTAGTTACTACTGACGATGGTTTCTGGACTTACTACTGATCACCAAGTTTACTACTGATGATGCATATTTACTACTGGTGATTGGTTTTACTATTGATACGCGTTTTTGAAGAATATCAAGTCCGAGATCTTCGTAGAGATAGTTATAGAATGTAAATCAATGTATATCTTTTATTATTCGATGTAAAGCAAGTTCTAGAATAACTAGGGTAAATAGTTTAGCTTCAAGGACTATTATAAATAGTTCCTTACGAATTGTAAATGTACGTGTGTATTGTTAATTCAATAATATACATTGAAGCTTTTTGTGAAACTGGGTTCTGAATACTTTCGCATATTATTTACAGTTCATTGTTCTTAATTACATTGATATAGTGTTGATCCGCTGCAACTTCTATATTCAATTAGATCTAAAGTGTTTATTAAGTTTTCTATAGTTAATCGATCCTGACAAGTGGTATCAGAGCTTATTGGTTCTAGATCTACTATTTGTTAAGAACAACAAAAAGTTTTAATCTTTAAAACACACACATTGATAATCATGTCGGATAACAATGAAAGCACTCAGGCCAATAAAATCCCTATACTCACTCCCAATAACTTTGGGATGTGGAAGAATCGAATTAAGCAATACATGCTTATTACAGATTCTTCCATGTGGGAAGTTGTCCTTGAAGGAAACAAAACTGGTCCTGGTCAAGCAAGCAGCTCTGCAACTGAGGCAGACAAACTCAAGTGTGAGAAGGAAAAGAAGGACAAGGGCATCGAACTCAAAGCTCTAAGCACTCTCCTACTGGCCATTCCTAACGATTATCAACATCTCTTTGTTGAGTATGATGATGCTAAGGTACTATGGGAAGCACTGGAGAAGAGATTTGTTGGGACCAAGAGCACCAAAAGGAACATGAAGTCTGTTCTCAAACAAGACTTTGAAAATTTCAAAGGAAAACCCAATGAAACACTCACTCAAGTGTTTGACAGATTCAACAAGCTAATTGGTGAACTTAACCAGGTTGGGGTTAAGATGGATCAAGAAGATGTCAACATGAAGTTCCTAAGATCTCTTAGTGAAGAATGGGCCATGTATACAGTGGTATATAGACAAAGAGATGCTCTAGAAGAAAAAGAGTTGGATGAACTCTACAATGATCTCAGAGTATTTGAAACTGAGGTAAACCAAAAGAACCCTTCTATTTCTTCTAATAATGCTGCATTTGTCTCTAGTACAGGTCAAGGTCAGGAAACCTTCACAGGAAAGGCTGCAGATTCTAAGGATGCTGCAAGAGAATCCTTCTTCACTAGTCATGTGCATACTGCATTGATTAGTGATGACTTGGAACAATTAAACCCAGATGATCTTGAGGAGATGGATCTTAAATGGCAGATGGCTATGCTGAGCCTAAGGACAAAAAGATTCTTAAAGAGAACTGGTAGGACAAGCCTCAACTTCAACAAAGGTGACAAAGCTGGATTTGACAAAACTAAAGTCAAATGTTACAACTGTAACAACCTTGGTCACTTTTCAAAAGAATGTCCTCAGCCAGACAAAAGATCAAAATCAACTGCCCTTGTATCACAACAAGGACAAGGTTATGACTGGAGCTTCCAAGCAGAAGAGCATGCTCAAAATCAAGCTCTCATGGCCTTTACTGACAACAAAACTGAGGTAAAACCTAAACCTTGTACTTCTGAATGTGCTAAAATTGTTAAAAACTTAGAAAAAGAAAACACTAAATTAAATGAAGATTTAGCAAAAGCAGTGAGAAGAAATCATGAATTTGATGGTGTAATTACTGATCAAGAACATCAAATAAAGGTGTACCAGATGATTGATCAAAGGATAAAGGAAGAATTGCTTCAGGCTGTGGATGAGAAAGAATTTTATGAAATAAAAAATAAAGAACTAACAAGTAAATTAGAAGAATGTCAGCTTGAAATTGAACAAAATAAATTAACAATTAAAAAATTTGAGAGAAGCACTAAAATTCTTGATGAATTAACTAATAATCAAACTACAGAAAAAGTTGTTCATGGGGTGGGATATCATGCTGTACCACCTCCATATAAAATCATTCCACCACTTAAAAACAGTTCAGAAAGAATCATTAATGAATTAAAAACTGAAAATCAAACTGAATCACATAATGAAACATCTGAATCAAATGATTCTTCTGATGATGATCAATCAATTGAATTTACAATCTCTCAAACTGAATCACCAAAATCAATTGATACAAGTTTTCACACAGCTCAAAGTCCAAATGAATCTCCTAAATATAATGCAGAAAATGTACCAAAAATTTTAACAAGGGGAAATGAAAGAAATAAAAAACAACTCTTAGACCAAAGAATACCTGAAGGTGCTAAAAATAAAAAATTAAGATGTGTTATATGCAAGAAAATGAACCATTTAGCAAAGGATTGTCACTTCAATCCAATAAACTGCAAAGAGTTAAAGGAATTTAAAATTTTTAAAGAAAATGCAAAAACTCAAAAGTTAAAAAATACTACTGGTCCTTCAGTAGTAAATAAAATTAAAACTCCAATTGCTGAAACTCCAAGATTTGGAAGAAGTGCCCCAAGATTTGTGCAAAAAAGAAGAGCTGGAAGCCCAAAGAACAACAATTACTTCAAGAACAATGGAAAATCCAATCAAAATAAACAATATTTTAAATTTTCCAACACCAGTATAAACTTTAACAACTTTACTACTGGTGTTAACCCTAATTATAATGCTGTATGGTACCAGTACAAGAATACTACTGGTAAAAACCCTAATTACAAAAATACTACTGCTCCCAAAACAACTTTCAAAAATACTACTGGTGTCAACCCTAAAAACACTACTGGTCATTCTAAACATGGTAAGTACCCAAATACTACTGGTCCATCAGTAGTAAAGCATTCAAAAGCAAAAATTCACGAGTACAAACCAAGATCAGTAGGAAATTCTCACACCAGTACTACTTTCAAAAGGGCAGTAGTAAAACAAAACACCAGTAATAAACAAGTATGGGTACCAAAAGTGTTTAAAGTTAAAACTCCCAAAGCTTATTTCTCAAAGGATGAACCCAAGACATATAAAGCTTGGGTTCCCAAACTTAACTAATCCTTTACTCACTTGTGCAGAGCATTCAGATCCCAGAAGAAGGAAGAACATGGCATATTGATAGTGGATGCTCAAGGCACATGACTGGAAATCTGCAAATTCTTAAAGATTTCAAGTCATTTGATGGAGGATATGTGGCTTTTGGTGAGAATCCCCAAGGAGGTAAGATTACAGGTAAAGGTACTGTTACTAATGGCAAAATTACCTTTGATGATGTATTTTATGTAGCTGAACTAAAATACAATCTTGTCAGTGTGTCTCAAGTTTGTGATAAAAAGAACAAAATTCTTTTCACAGACATTGAGTGCATCATTCTTTCTCCTGATTTTATTTTAGATGAAAAATATGTTGTTTTAAGAACTCCAAGGAGAAACAATGTGTATTGCCTAGATATAGGGGGAGAACTCATTTCTACAAATGAGGTCAACTGTTTTATATCCAAGGCAAACACCACTGAATCAGAACTATGGCATAGAAGGATGTGTCACACAAATTTTAAAAACATGAATAATTTAGTAAAAAGAAATCTGGTCATTGGACTACCTCAAAAACAATTCATGTGTGATCATCACTGTGTTGCATGCCTAAAAGGTAAACAACACAAGACTTCTCATAAGTCCAAAACTGTGAACTCTATTTCTGTTCCTTTGCAGCTCTTACATATGGACCTTTTTGGACCTACAAATGTAATGAGTATTGGAAAGAAACAATATTGCCTTGTTATTACTGATGACTTTTCCAGATATACATGGGTTTTCTTTCTCAGGACAAAGGATGAAACAAGTGAACTCATAAAGAACTTAATTGTCAAACTGGAGAACACATATGATCAAAAAGTTAAAGCCATAAGATGAGATAATGGCACAGAATTTAAAAATGCTAACTTAATTAATTTTTGTAATCTTAAAGGAATTGACAGGCAATACAGCTCACCTAGAACTCCACAACAAAATGGTGTAGCTGAAAGAAGAAATAGAACCATCATAGAAGCAGCAAGATCAATGCTAGCAGACTCAAAATTACCAATTACTTTTTGGGCTGAAGCTGTTAATACTGCCTGTTATGTTCAAAACAGAGTATTAATAGTAAAGCCACATTTTAAAACACCTTATGAACTTTTTAATAAAATAAAATTCTATAAGCTTTCTAAAATCATTTGGTTGTCCTTGTACTATTTTGATTACAAGAGAACAAATTGGTAAGTTTGACTGCAAATCTGATGATGGAATCTTTGTGGGATATTCTACTCAAAGCAAATCATATAGAGTATTCAACAAAAGACTAAGGATAATTGAAGAAAGCATCAATGTATCCTTTAATGAAAATGTACCTAATGAACAAGGAAATGGTCCAGATTGGCTATTTGACATAGACAATCTAACCAAATCTTTTAATTCTAACATGAATTTCAATGCAGGTAATTCAAATTGTCCCAATCAAAAGGAAGGAACATCATCAGTTAATACTGGTCAAGAGGAGATGAGATACATTGTAGTTAATACTGATCCAATAGTTAATACTGATGTCAGTAATAACTCAAGTTCTGGAACCAGTAGTAACTCTGAGAATGAGGACAGTAGTAATTCAAATACTACTGATACCAGTAATAGTACTCAAAATACTACTGGTCCCAACATTAACCTAGATTCTCAAGATACTACTGATACCAGTAACAACAATAATACTACTGATCTCAATGAAGACAATAGCAGTAGAAACTCTGACCAAGATGATGATGAACCAAACTTCAATGACAATGAAGGATCACCAGAAGAACAATTGCCTGAGACAAATGAGTCCAATCTTGAAAATCAACTAGTAGTTGATAAAACTACAACCACAAGGACTCAGAAAAACCATCCATTAGACCTTGTTCTAAGTGATGTTAACTCACCACTTCAAACAAGAAGCAAATTAAATAAAAGCCTAACTGCAAACATGTGTAATATAAGTCTTATTGCTAATGAGTGTATGTTTGAATGCTTTTTGTCTCAGGATGAACCAAAGAAGATCCAACAAGCAATGAAGGACTCAAACTGGATTGAGGCAATGCAAGAAGAACTCCTTCAATTCAAGTTACAAGCTGTTTGGACACTTGTACCTCTACCCAAAGGAAAAAGAGCCATTGGAACAAGATGGATCTTCAGAAACAAGAAAGATGAAAGAGGTATAGTGATCAAAAACAAAGCCAGACTTGTAGCACAAGGATACACTCAAGAAGAAGGAATAGACTATGATGAAGTATATGCTCCTGTTGCTAGAATTGAAGCTATAAGAATATTTCTAGCATATGCTTCATTCAAAAAGTTCAAAGTCTATCAAATGGATGTGAAGAGTGCATTCCTATATGGGAAGATTGAAGAAGAGGTCTATGTTTGCCAACCTCCAGGTTTTGAAGATCCAAAACATGGTGATTATGTGTTCAAATTGGATAAAGCTCTGTATGGCCTACATCAGGCACCAAGAGCATGGTATGACACATTATCATCATACCTATTGAAGAACAACTTTAAAAGAAGAGCCATTGACAAAACTTTGTTTACAAAGAAAGTCAAAGATGATATACTACTGGTACAAATTTATGTAGATGATATCATCTTTGGCTCAACCAATGATTTACTATGCAAAGAATTTGAAGAACTGATGCAGATTAAATTCAAGATGAGCTCTATGGGACCAATGAACTTTTTCCTTGGACTCCAAGTCAATCAAAGAACAGATGGTATTCTGATAAATCAATCAAAATATGTCAAAGACATCTTGGAAAAGTTTGATTTGAAAGACAGTAAAAGTGCTAGTACACCAATGGAAACACACAAACACCTACATCCTGATGTTGAGGGGGAGGATGTAGATGAACACTTATATAGATCAATGATAGGTTCTTTGATGTACTTAACTGCTTCAAGACCTGACATTATGTATAGTGTTTGTGTGTGTGCAAGATATCAAGCAAGACCCAAAGAACTACACTTGCAGGCTGTTAAAAGAATATTCAGATACTTGAAAGGCAAACCATCACTAGGTTATGGTATCCACATGATTCACCCTTTGAACTCATAGCCTACACAGATAGTGACTATGGAGGTGAATGTCAAGATAGAAAGTCCACTACTGGTGGATGTCCATTCTTTGGATCAAGACTGGTGTCATGGCAATGTAAGAAGCAAACAAATGTATCAACATCAACTGCTGAAGTAGAATATGTAGCTGCATCTGCTTGTTGTGCTCAAGTACTCTGGATTCAAAACCAGCTTCTAGACTTTAGTATCTCTATCCTTAAAACTCCTATTTTTATTGATAATCAAAGTGCTATTAGTATTGTGAATAATCCAGTAAAACACTCAAAAACTAAACACATTGAAATAAGATTTCACTTTATAAGAGATTGTAATGAAAAGAAATTAATCAAAGTAGTTAAAATCCATACTGATGATCAATTAGCAGATCTTCTTACAAAAGCATTTGATGTAGGAAGATTCAACTTCTTGGTTAGCAGTATTGGAATGATTTTGATAAATTAAAATCTCACTTAAAATCATGTGTAAAGTTATTGTTGTAATATATTATTTATTTACTTAAGTGTTTTACTACTGGTATTTCTGTATTACTGGTGTGTAGGCATGTGCACAAAATACTACTGGTAGTTAAATACTACTGGTGTGTATTAGGTAACCCAAATACTACTGGTAAGTCAGTACTACTGGTATTCACATATACTACTGGTCTTGTGTGTTAGTAGTTACTACTGATGTCTATAGTTACTACTGATGTCAAAATCCTTAGTCACTACTGATGTTAGTAGATACTACTGACGTTTTACTACTGATATCTTATTTACTACTGGTCTTTCAGAAACACAATTACCAAACTAACCCCCATGAAAATAACCGTTATGTTATGATTCGAAGGACATTTTAGTAGTTTTGCAGGTTAAATCGAAAGATATAAAAGGCGGCAGTCGATTAGTTTAGCATTATCTTCACTTCGATTTGCTAAATCCTCTCGATAAACCCTAGCTTACGATCAAAAACCCTTCGTCAATAACAAAATTCACTCCTGTTCTTCACAAAATTCAACAAAAATGGCAACTCTAAAATCTTTGAATGTTTAAACCGATCTTAAATATTTAGAATTTCACAACATGTGTGCCTTCCTAAAGAATCCCGACGGCACAAAAGATTTTCGACCGATCGTCAAGTTCTTGAGAAATTCCTATATACAGTTTGCCTTAACTGTAAAACCAACATCATATCAACAGCACTTGGTGGATTTCTGGACCAATGCTGAGCAAACGGAAGGAACAACCGTATCAATGATCAAATCACAAGTAGATGGAAAGCATATCACAGTAACAGAACAATCAATCAGACACCATCTACAACTTCACGATGATTCAGGTATGTCTACTCTTCCTAAGGAATACATTGCTGAAATTTTACAAAAAATGGGTTATGAGGGAAGACTCAATATAGTAACATTTCAAAAGGGTCTTCTCTCTCCACAATGGAAATTCTTAGTACATACTATTCAGCATTGTATTTCTCCAAAAAGAAGTACTTGGAATGAGTTTAATAAGGCAATAGCCTCTGCTGTTGTCTGTTTATCCACAGACCAAGTATTTAATTTTTCTCAAATGATTTTTGAAGGTATGTTGGGAAATCTTAGTTCTTCTAAATTTTTAATGTATCCCAGATTTCTACAAATATCATAAATTGTGAATTACAAAACTTGTCAACTCCTAAAAACATTTTCATACTACCAGAGTTGAACAAGAAAGTTTTCTCAAATATGAGAAAACAATTTAAATTTTCAGGCAAGGAAACCCCTTTGTTTCCTAACATGATCAATGATCAAACTCAAATTGGAGAGGGTTCAACCATTGCTACAACCCAAGTTGAACCACAACCCACTCCATCACCCCCAAATACAGCCCAAACACCACCCCAACTAGCCACTCAATCACCAGCCCAAACAGAAGTCCTGAATGTGTCCCAGGAACTTGATATGAATCTGCAGAGTGCTACTCTTCACTCTGTGGAAGACCTACCAGATAAAACCAAAAATATTTCCACACTTTACAAAAGAAAGAAATCTTTAAAGGACACCAGGGGACACATTGAGTCAAACCCCAGGCTCCAAGAGTTGTCCTCCAAGGAGGAGAGAGGACATGAGGCGACGGCTTTCACTACTGATGCCCCAAAGGTGGGTGCACAGGACAGTGAAAACATAATTAGGACCCAGACGTCGGCAACTTTGAGTGATGACTCATTTGAGGAGTTACTCAAAGGACCCCGGTGCCAAGAAACCACAAGGGGGGGCATCTCTGCTTCTTCTAGGAAGAAGAGGATGTCTAAAAGACCCATTTCATCACCAAGAAGTGATGAGGGCAGACCTATGGATTTGACGGATAGGATGGAAAACCTTCAAACCAATGTACCTGTTAGTGAGCCCGATGATCTTGCTAGATGGAGTGAGGGCAGTATTAAAATCCAACAATTGACGGAAAAAGTGGATTCTCTTGAATCCACAGTATAAAATTGTCTTGAATATCTCACAAACCAAGGAAAAACGATGGCTGCAATGAAAAGGCATGTCAATACCATCAACAAAAGAATGAGATTCTATGAGCACAGGCTTCATCAACAAACTAAAATCATCAGGAAATTGAAGAAGAAAATTGATGATAGTGAGGCTCCACCAGTTGAGCTCACTAAGGGGGAGAAGGACAACATACAAACTATGATTGATGAATCAATTGCACCAGCAGCATCTTCTCTCCTAAATTTAAAAGAAACAGAAGTTGATGAAGGCCCAGAAATGATGGTTACTGAAGATGAGCCTGTTACTACTGCTACAATGGAAGAACAAGTTGAAAAAGAAATACCAGTAGTAACCCCTACTACTGATATTATAGCAGTAGTAAATGAAGAAGAGGAATTGAAAGCACCAAATACTACTGATGCCCTATAAGTAGTAACTCCTGAAGTCACACCAGTAGTAACTACTCTGGTTACTACTGAAGAGGAAGAACTACAATTCTCAGAGCTGATTGAAAGAGAAAGACATGTCATCATCTCCAAACCACCAACACCTGATCAACCACTTATCATACCTGACATTGATGATAATGTGAATTGGTTTGAGGTAGATGAATGTACACTTCCTCCACACCCTAAAATCTTACCAGAAGGTCAACTACATCTGTTTTATCCAAAACTTCTGATGATGGGTATCCCTGATATGAAATACATTCCACCTCCACCATCTGCTCACATTGGAAAAGGAAAAGAAGTATATGATGATGATTATCCAAATAGAGCATTAGGACATCACATGGTAAACAAGATTAATCATGTCAGAGCAGAAAAGCAATCCAGATGGAGAATTAAACACAGAAAATTTTTGGAGAAAGTGGAAATGTATCAAGCTTTAGTAGAAAAGAAAAAGAAAGTTCAAAGTGCAACTCCTGTTCAAATACCTACTCAAATCAAAGATGTTCAGATAGAAGCCCAAGAAGCAGAATTCAAAAGGCTCAGAAAAGTAGAAGAAGAACATCTAAACTGTCTTGAAGATCTGGTAGCTGAATGTAAAAGAACAAAAGGTGATCTACCAGATGATATCTTTGAACAAAAGACACTTATGATAGACTTTCTCAAAACAAAAGGGCACAGTGCAAAATCTTTTGGAAGAATGAAGATGATAACTATAATTGAAAAATACTGCACTGCAAAGAAGAAAGACTTGGCTGAACAAGAAGCTGAAGAAACAAAGAAAGCCAAAACTTTAATCCCAATCAGTCCAAACTTAATCAAAGCTGGTAGTGTTTCAACTACTGGTGATACTTCAACTCCCCAATCAAAGAAAAGAAAACCTGTTGATCAAGAACAAAGCTCAAAGAAGAAATCAAAACAAATTGTACCAGTTCTTGAAATGCCTATTGCTCCATTGCAGAACAATCCAATTATTAACTGGAGAGTGATACAGAACAATGTTATAGAGGTCATAAGGGAAGACAAAGTTGTACAAAGATTCACTGGATGGTTACCATTAATCAGATCATGCTCTAGAAGTGATGTAATCAAGCTTCTGATTATTGGAAAACCTAGAATGACAAAGAAATCATGGAAAGAGTCTGGTGCTGGATACTTAACAAAAATGATAGATGCTGCATTTTATCCAGATAATTATCCAGAACAATTTACAGATCCAGGTAATGTGTATGCTTGGAATGTCATTCCTACTGCCAATATGTACTTCTTTGAGAAATCAGGCAAAGTATGTGAATTGTACTTATATGAAAACGAATATCCACATTCTGAGAAGACTATGTATCAGATATTCATAAACACTTTGATGAAACCCTATGATGCTGTTATGTTCCAAAACAAACTAAATTACTTTACAAAGAGGAACAGCAAATATATTATTGAACAAAGGCTTCAACAGAATCAAAGAACTCTTGAGAAAAGAAGAAGAGAATAAGAAGAACAAAAGAAAATTGATTGATTAAAAGATAATCAATAAGTTTAGGGGAGATTGTTAGAGCAAAACACAGATCAACTTATTACTGATGCTGCAGTTAGTACTGATCATGCTTAGTACTGATGGGGCAGAACATATTACTACTGATGAAGTTGATACTGGTGATACTATAATTTAGTTACTACTGATCATGCAAAGATTGAAGATACTACTGATCTTAGTAGTTACTACTGACGATGGTTTCTGGACTTACTACTGATCACCAAGTTTACTACTGATGATGCATATTTACTTCTGGTGATTGGTTTTACTACTGATACGCGTTTTTTAAGAATATCAAGTCCGAGATCTTCGTAGAGATAGTTATAGAATGTAAATCAATGTATATCTTTTATTATTCGATGTAAAGCAAGTCCTAGAATAACTAGGGTAAATAGTTTAGCTTCAAGGACTATTATAAATAGTTCCTTACGAATTGTAAACGTACGTGTGTATTGTTAACTCAATAATATACATTGAAGCTTTTTGTGAAACTGTGTTCTTAATACTTTCGCATATTATTTACAGTTCATTGTTCTTAATTACATTGATATAGTGTTGATCCGCTGCAACTTCTATATTCAATTAGATCTAAAGTGTTTATTAACTTTTCTATAGTTAATCGATCCTGACAAGATATCTTTGGGCCCCCTGTTGATTTGATGTGACAAATTAAAACCTGCGCAGGTCATGACTAAATTGAAAGTTCAATTAGTAGTCTTAATCAGTCGTCATAAATCTCGATCAGGAAACATAGTCGTGACTAGAGATTGACGATTGTCCGTGTCTCTAGTTAACGGGATGTCGCGAAGTGAAGGACATATGATCACTTATCTTAGGAACTGTATTCTGATAAGATTCAGAGTTCAACAGCTGCATTATTTGCACACTTTAAAAGTATGCTTGACAGACGTTTATAGTTGATGAGATGTCCAAGTGGGAGACTGTTGGAAATGGTGTCCAACGTCATCAAATAAACGGTTTGACTTGGTCAACGTAAATTAAAGTCCTACTGGGGTTGCTCTTGGGGCGCAACCGAACACGAGAATAAACGAACCGGGCTTTGATTAATTGTTTAATCAAATGTGTAACGGCTAGATGGACTGGAATAAGTTAATGGGTAATTAACTAGTTATTCCATAGTGGGCTTGGTTTAATTAATGATTTAATTAAACAAGACGGGCTTAGGTTAATTTGAGCCCGACTCAAATTAGGAAACTAGTTTTTCCAAAACCTATATATAGGGTGCATGGGGTATTGACCTAAACACACAATCTTCTTGGTTTGCACCCTATTCGGCCGAACCATCTCTCCCTCCTCCCTCCGTCCGACTGCCGGCTGCCGGAACCACCGCCGCCGCCCCCGTGGTGCCACCGTGATCCGCCGTCGACCGAAAAGAGTTTTTCGGTTAGGGTTTCGTTTGGGTTTTCTCAAGGGTACTTTACACTACGTCGTGGTGTATCGTCTCGTTCGTTGTCAACCTCGAGTGTGATCAAGTAGATGGATTCTTTTTTAATCCTAAGTTCGTTGACAAGTTCTGGCTCGAACAAGATCGCAAGGATTCGCATCACCAAGTGTTGCCAATGTAAGTGATTTATTTATTTTATTCATAGCTACCTTAGACTCGTAGATCTAAACGATCCTTTATCGTTTCGTCGTTTATCGTTATGATTTGTTCGTAAATTCCGCGACGAACAAAGTGTCGGTAAATTGGTACGAAATCCAACATAAACAATCTCTGTTGTAGACACGTACGAGATACTTGTTCTCATCGTAAAACACGTAAGATGCATTATTCCAGTCATCAAAGTCGGTGGGATCTTAGTTGTACTCGCTCAACTTATGCCAGAGTGTCCACATCTGGTCCACATTGGAATGGTGGCAGTAGAAAACCGGGTCAAACCCGGCCGAATAGAAGTTCCCCATGTCCTCCCGGTTGGCCATCCTAGGATTACCAATCCACACGTGCACCCTCGTGTGGACCCCTCTATCTATGGTCCCAGGTAACATGACCCCGTCAGGGCCGGCAACCATGCGGCCGCCAAAGAAGGCGTCCGTGCCGGTGCCTGACGTGACCATGTTGTTGTAGACAGCAGCCAGATTCCCATTGATAATCTCCTCATCTGTACCACCAACGTTGTTGAAATCAAGGAGAGTCGGGAGGTGGGTGACGTCTCTGTACGCGCTAAACAGCAGGTTGTTTCTCGCGTTTGGTGGGCCCCCGTTGATTGAAAAGGGGGTTTCAAACATAGCTGGAAGGGTCATCCCGTTAGGGTTGTCTCAGTTCCAGTATGGTAACGCGAAAGTTGGATCATCAATCAAAGCTCCCAAAATCCTTTCATAGAAATATAAATACCACCGATGGAACGGAAAGAAGAGCCAATTGTTGTGGATTTGGAGAGTAAGCTTATCATAACCACTCATTTCTTGAGTGAAAGCCGCATTGCAATAAGCACAATGGATCTTACCTTGATTCTTCCAACTTCTCGGGTCATCATCGGGTAGTTCCTTCATTAATTTGATTGCCGTTTGATACTTAAGGATGTACTCATCATCCAACTCGTGTGCTGGTAGTCGAACACGAGGTGTTGGATTTGTAGACAAGACATAATCTACTGGAAACGATTGTGGTGAGGTTAATGGAGGACAACAAACGACACCTCTTATGGCGTCATTCATGTTACCAATTCCTTCCTTAGCATTAACACAAAGTGCAATGTTATCAGGAGCAACGATGGGGACCGCACCGGCAGATGGAATGGCGGTTAAGTTGGCGGCACCATATAGACCACCGAGCCCTAGAAGCACGTTACGCCGGTCAACATTCTTTTGCATGTCAAGTGAAGTTTTGGTTTCGGAGTTTTGGTGGTTTTCATTACCGTTGCATGAGACTTTGAAAGTGCGTTATTGGGAAGATGTTTTGGAAAATAAGGTGGTGTTTTTTGTAGTAAGAAGAGGGGATGATAAGCTGAAAGAAGCCATAATGTTTTTGGTGGTGAAGTGATCCATTTAGGTGCTTCATTTATATAGAGAAATTTCCGGAGAAAGTGGATCTCCATCGGGAGTGTTTGGAGATGTGCTTTTAATAATATGATTTAATTTATAATCAACTTGACCCTCGTGGATATTTAAATGAAGTATGTAAAATTTTCCTTAAACGTACCTCTTCGATTTAAATATTTGAATTCAGCGGTATATATAGGAATATATTATTTATTTTCTAGTATGCATTTACAAAACAGCTTCGAAGCATTTTTAATGTTCTGTTTTGTGAAAACATGTAATTACTGACATATGGAATCTACATTGTACGATCGAGTTAAACAATTCTTTTGTTTAACATGTTTAGAACCTAAATTAGGAAACGGTATTAGATATACTGAGAGAGATGATATTTGAAACTACAACTTAACATTCTTATTGAGTTATGTATGCTAAACAAAATGAAAACCTAGGCTTAACTATTTGGGCCATATGGGCCTTTTATTTACTAGTAGTATTTTTTAGCAAAGAACGCCTAGATGTATATCCTGTTTTAATGCAGTATCTGAATTTTACAAGCCTATTCTGCCTGATTACAATAAAAAAAAATTAAATTAATAAGGTCAGTTTTTAGAGAGAGTTATTAATTTCTCGATAAATTAATAATTTTTAATTTAAAGAGTTGAACGTGTTTAATATCTTCTTAAGCAAGTTTGACATATGACTATTGAATGACTTTAAATTAACTAGCAGGGTACTCGCGCAATGCGGCGGCGGGTACCCGTAACTAAATTGTCCGACATAAAAAGAAATTGTTTACAGTGCGTTTTAAGTTTACGCGTTATGTTGGATGTTTTTTGGGATAAAACAAAGTATCAAGTAGATCAATTGGTTATCACACAGTCCGTACTCGCAAAAGGTCTTGGGTTTGAATCCCCTAAGCAAATTTTTTTATTTTGTGGTGTTTAAAATATTTCCCAAAGTAGAAATTTAAGATTAAGATTAAGATTAAAACCATCTAAACTTAGAAGGCCTAATGCTTTAAGAAAGAGTAAGATAAGATAAGATACATTGGAAATCAGTAATAACTTTTGAAGTACAATAATAAATGTAAACAATAATGACTTTTCAATAGAGTGTAATATTTTTTTTCCAGGTTCTATGAATTATTAATTTATGTTTATCTTAGCACCGAAAATTATAAATAGATCTCTCAAAAAATTATGATCTTATTATTTTATCGATTTTTTAGAATTTTTACATTAGCCCAAGTCAGGACCGGACACATTATTATTTTAGAGAGTTTATTAATTTACCGAGTATTAATTTTAAGAGATTTTACTGTAGTAACTATTTGTGGCAATATTTTTCAAGATTCGTTGATGAGTTAGACTATTTTTAATAAAATGTCGTTATTTTATTTTTTAAAAATAAATGAAAAAGATATGGTGAGATATAAATTAAAATGGTGTGGTGTGGTGCGTATTTCCTCATAAATGATATAGTGTTGTTGCTTAAGTGACATATGATGTGGCAGAAAAATGATGTGGCTTGTGGTACCCATATCCACTAGTTTAAACTACCATATGTGCTTATGTTTTGTGGTTGTTGGAATTCCTAAGTGTAGGCTATTATTTCAAAGAACAATCAATGGATTAAGCAATAACAAGTAGAAATTAGGAAGATTTAGATTGATTGAAGAACATGAACACTTTGCTATGGATGGAAAGATTACAATTTAGGCAAAGGTTAGAGGCAATTAGGTTACTACTTACTATTTATACCTAGGCCTACTATCGACTAAATACAAAATGGTCCCTAGACTATTGGTTACAAAAAATGTGACCCAACAATCTCCCCCTTTATAACAATAGTCTGGGAAGCGTATCTTCGAAGTCTTCATCTTTAGCAAAAGCTGAACCTTGTAGATATTTCGTTGAATAATGATGTATCAGGATCTGTTTGAGCTTTGTTAATCTGTGAAAACGAATACTTCTTGTAGCTTTTCAACCACAAAAAGTATTTTGAAGACTTTACTTTGAAGATACATATTGATCGACCAAAAATAAGACCCATAATGATAGAGAGATTAACAGCGGAAGTCTTTTCTTGAAGTTTGTGGCTTTATGTCGATATGTTGTTCTTGAGGTAAAATATTGATAACTGTTATGCTCCCCCTCAAACAAACAATTATTCCTTCACGGGAGTTGGATTAAACGTTTTTGAAATTTACTCCCCGGTGAACGAATTGCCAATTATGAATTTATGTCAATCTGTTCTTGATAATTTTTGTTGGGGTAAAATGTTGATAAGGTTTACGCTCCCCCTCAAACAAACAATTATCTCTTTACGGGAGTTGGATTAAACGTTTTGAAATTTACTCCCCCTTAACTGGTGCGTATATGTGGGCTAATGTTTCATTAATCTTCATAATATTGTAAGAATCTCTAAATTTGTTCTCGCAGATTGAGCTTAAGAAGAATTTTCGGTGAATGCATTAAATCTTTATAAAAAAAATTTCTGAAACGTATCTTCTCCCCCTCATGATGAATATGATTTATCTGATTCATCATGTAAAATGTGAAGTTCCACGAGTTGAAATTAAGGAGAATCTTCGATTTAAGGAACGGAATAAGTGGAATATGAAGATGCCCCTTTGATGAAAATGTGATGAACAATGATTATACATTTTTTTTGTAATAATCAATATACATCACATTTTATCATTTATACCCTGACCGTTGTTGATAATGTAAGAATACGATCTATTGTTTGTCGTTTAATTCCTTGACCGTTGTTGATGAGGTAAAAGTACAGTTATCAAATATAGCATCTGATTTCTTGACCGTTGTTGATAATGTTGAAGTACGGTCATCAAATCTTGCACCATAGTCAATCAGGGTAACCCGGGATCACATAGATTGCCCGTTAACACGACAGTTACAGAAACTGTCTGACCTACGTTCAGTGTTGGCTTTGATGTTAGCACTGGTAGGATTTCCATTCAATCATCGTGGAATACCAATATTTTTGGTATCACTATGAATGTTCCGGCAATATCACAAAGATATGCTTGATAGAATGCCCGTGTCCTAAAAGTGTTTAATTCGGTTCTAGACTCGATTAGTGGACAAACGAAGGCGAGGACTAGAGAGAGTTGTTCTCTTTTTCAATATCAACAATCTCCAAGTGAGATGTCGATAGTAGATGTGGCAATCTTCGCGATTTTGAAACAAGTACTTTTTGTACTTGAGTGGCCAGTGGGGGTTGTGCATAGCATCACTGGGTCCATGATGTCTTAATCAGAAAGCAACTTATGCAGTCTGATATAGATGTGGTTACCCGGTCTTTTGTTCGGTTTAGGGAGGGTTTTCCGTTTTCTTTAACCCTTTCACACACGCTCCTCACACAACTCACTTTTTCATTTTCAACCATACCCTCATTTTTTTGTGTTACCATGTGATAAGCTGATTTTCACTCCATACTTCATACCCCCTCTCAATTTTTACCTCAGCGCACCCCAATCAAGATCCCACGATACTTGATTCTGCTCAACTAGACCTAGGACCCTCACTTTTTAGTTCCTATACTGTCGGTGGCTCCGGGGAAGATCATGCTGGATATAGCAGATCATTGGAGTAATTTGAGAGTGTTTTATTACGCTCATGTGCATTTTAATCAGCTTTTTAAAGATGTTTCATTTTAGGAGTTTCACATGGATTTTTCGGTAACACCGGACTCGAATAGAGTATCCGTTAGCACACGATATGAATCGGTAGTCGTTTGCACAACCGTTGATTCAAATGTGTGACCTGCGTTTAGAGTTGGCATGATTTTAGCTCTAGCAGGATTTCCACTCGATCCTCGTGAAACATCAGATTGTGATGCCACTACGAGTGTTCCGATGGATTCACGGAGATCCATTTTTGTAGTGCAAGTGTCCTATATTGGAAAGATTCTTGGGGGTGAGAACTAGACACACTGTGCATACAAAGAGATTTAACCCGGGGCAGGAGGTTATTATGTTTCAATACCAACATACTCCGAATGAGTAGTCAGTAGTTTTTGTGCTACGTCCCCTAATGAATTGAAACAAATTCCTGTTGAGAGGAATTTGAGTGGTTGGTGTTGGCGTGCATTTGATTTACTGGGCCAGTAAAGTCTAGTGAAACATTCAACGCATGAATGATCACCTATTTGTATGGTTGCCCGGTTTGTTGACAGTTTGGATGCACTCAAAGATGTGTTTTCTTAAATTTATCATGTTTTCACATCACCACTCACCTATTACTGTATCCTAGACCTAAACCCTCGCATTTACCAACGGTTGATAAATATTACCCTGGGAAGGTAGAGCTGGTTTTGGCAAAACCATGGGAAGGAAAGTCTTTTAAAAATAGTGAGTAACGAGAATTAAAAGAATTTGTAATAAACAGATGCTATCTTTACTAGGGATCTAGTAAAGAGATCGTTTACGGATAGTACAATGACTTATAATTAACGTTACAAACTTAAAACCGTTTAATTTGGGTATTTTGTTTTGATTTTCTATATTTTCTCTCCCTAGAAATAATAATTCTCCCCCTAGAATTAATATTTCCCCCCCTCGACAAAACAAAGGTATGAAAATGTTTAGAGGTTTGAGGACGTACCTTAAGCATCGTCAGAGGGTTGAAGGAGAGTTTTTGCGGTGAAGATTGATTGAGCTTCGTGCTTTCTTTTGATGATCGGGTTCTGAATCTGTTTTGATCAGAAGCCATGTTCCAAACACCTTTTGACATTCGGGAATGATGATCATTTGATGCGCAGCATCAGCTCCCCCTTGACTGATGAGATGAAAATTTTCTCCCCCTCGATCGGTGACGACTTTTGACGAACGGGTTTCAAGACGAATTTCTTGAAAGCCATTTCAATGAAGAGCGGGTTATACACTGAAGTATGTATAAGCCATCTGTTGTGGCCCGAGTTATACACTCAAGTGTGTATAAGTCATTTGTTGTGGCCCGAGTTATACACTGAAGTGTGTATAAGTCATTCTGCAAAAACAAATCATACTACTTTTGGTACCCATATTTGTTTGGGTCTGATGGTGTTAGTGTTAGAATGAAACCATCGATAAATTGTATCAATTTGATGTAAAGATTTTGAATTCCAAGAATAATTGAAACTCGATATTTCACGTTCAAATAATTTCCGAGGAATTATATGAGATTTTTGAGTTTTAGGAATCCATTTTGCATTTGAGCTCATAGGGGTTTTATAGACAAAACCATGATTTGTTATGGGCAATGATCTAAAAATTGTTTTAGGTGCCAATGAAATTAAATCGTTTCTCGTATACCTCAAAGTGTTTGTTTTAGAAATGAATTTCTTTGAAGGTGTACGATGCTTTGAATTAAAATTACAAGGTTCCGGAAATTTTGAATTTTCAAAGAACTTTTTACTCTTTTGAAGAGAATAAGTGGTAAATTGTGAGATCTTTTTGGTAACAGATTTTGAAGATTTACCGGTGTAAATCTTAATTGGAACTTGTATTTCTTGTTTTCCTTTGTCAATGATTTTAGATTTAAAACTTTCTTCTAGCTTGATTTTCAAACCTTCGTTTTTAGTTTGAGACAAAGAAAGATCTGTTTCAAGAGATGCAATTTTATCTAGCAATTTTATTTTACCAATATTAAAAATATTGATTTGTTTTTGTAAATCAGATCCAAAATTACATTCAAGTTGTTTGAATTTATCAGTCAAAATATATTTTTCAGCACAGACAGAATCATATTTTACGATGTTCAAACTATTCAACTGGTTGGAGTCATGAAGTTATTTTGTTAGTTCAGCAATCTGAATTTTAAAGTTCTCAGAATCTGTTTCAAAAGTTGTAATTTTTGATTGAAAATTTGCATTTTCAGATTCAAGAGCTTGAATTTTATCAGTTAAAATACCAATTTTGCAATGAATTTTTTCACTTTTCTCCAATTTTTCTTTGAACCCATTACTTAATCGTAAATTCTTAACACTATCATGAAATGATTTTTCAAATAAAACATAATTCTGCGTACTTGTAATTTCCCACATTACAGCTGATTCTTTTGATTCAAATATTACCTTATGAAGTGATTTAATTAAATTTTCATCCATTTTAGTTTCAAAATGTGAAATTTTCAAATAAAATGATGTGACAAAACGAATTGGACTATGAAAAAATTGGATTTTAACAAATATTTTGTTTCGTTTGAGCTTAAAAAGTGTTAGGCTCCTAAATAATGATTTCAGAAATTCTAAAACAAATATGATTTTTGGCTCGATTTCTCTCTCTACAATTGTGAAAACAAATATTAGAAAAATATGACTTATACAGCTTAATGGTTTTAATTGATTTTAATTTGAAAATTGTGGGCCAAATTAGGTGTTGAGCCAATTTCGTTTTAAGATTGTGGATCAATTCTGACGTTGGGCCAGTCTCACACAAAGTTGATTTCAAAAGCTTATTTTGTGATTAGTTGAATGTGCAACTAATGAAGGATTGAGAAAAATATAAAATTTTTAATTAAATATCAGAATTTCATGTTTCTCAAAATCTTACCAACCCAAAACTCGATGGTTTAGGTCAGCACCATTCAAGCACAAGGTACAAACCCCCATGCATGATTCACCAACATAACATTAAAGATCAAATAAAAATTTTATCCACTGTTCGTTACAATTCGTTACAATTCGTCGGCGGTTATTGATATTGTTCGGTGATGAAGGTTTGATTGGTCACCAGAAAGACAATTCGTTACAGGTTTGAAAAATTGAACGACACGGTGAAGCTTAAGGTGTTGTCGATGTCACCGGAGACAGACGGTGAAAACAGTGGTTGCCGGAGATGGCTTGAATTTCAGAACTCACCGGAGTTGCGATATGGTGGAACGGTGGTCGTAGTCCTTCCGATGGTGGCAAAAGCTTTGGTGGTTCATGGTCGTGGGCGGTGGTTGCGGAGGACGGTGGAGCCGGAGAAAAAGTTTTTGGGTGACGAACGGATGAGTTATCACTGATAAAAATGACGGTTTGGTGGTGACTTCGTTATCGTGATGCAGAGATAGTCAGCGGAAGACGGTGGTTAGAGATTCGTGAAAGATGGCGAACGACGGTGAAGATAGAGGACTCGCCAGATGTGTAGAAGGTCGATGGTGAAGAAGGTTACCGGAATTAAACGACAATGGTCACCTGAACAGAACTAGATGTACTCGCCGGGGAAGATGATCGGAGAAGAAAGTTAACGGCGGAGGTATTTGTTGAAAAGAGAGAGACGATGAGTGATGGTTTCTTAAGATGAAGGAAGATGTTAGGTTAGTGCCAACGGTGCGTCAATGCACCCGTCCTTGGCAACTCTTAACCCGTCGACGGAGGAAGCCGTTGGCACGGCGGCATCGCGGGGCGCGTCAGTAGAAAGGCGTCGGGGTGAGGACGGATTGGGGGATGGCGTCGTGAGGCTTGTGAGGGGGGAGGGGGTGTTTGGGTAATATTTTAATAATTTTTTAAGTGGGGATGGGTTAGTGATGGGTTAGTGATGTGTTGTTGTTGGCACGACCTCGTCAGTAACCCGTCAGTAGGGATGTGTTTAGTGATATGTTTAGTGACGCGTCACGGTTGGGAGAGGCCTTGACTGTGACAATTGTGCAAGAGTATGGAGTAGAGAGTATTAACGATTATGTAAAATGATGTATGATGGAGATGGGTGAAATGTGTGATTTCTGATAAAGGGGGAGAGAGTCGAATTGTATGGATCACGTGACTTGACAGAGTGGCTTTATGTCCTTTTCTTTTTCCATCTTTCAAAAGGCGTCGTATGGTATGACTTTTGAATTTTGAACAGTGGGCCGAGGTCTTTTAGTTTCTCAGGCCGAGGACTTTTGGGTTCTCGGGCCGAGGACTTTTGGGTTTCGGGTCGAACTCTTTTGGGTTTAAGAATAGATCGTGATTTTCATAAAAATTTCACTATTTTGATCATAATTTTCTCATTTCTTAACCAAATTAAGTGATTCTTCTTGCAAAACGAATCACTGAAGATGATTCCGCGGACAGTAGTCAACTCAAAACCACAATGAAAAGGAAGTAAAAACACCGGTAAAGGCAAGTCACAAGCTTTCGAGAAGAAAGGCGGTCAGAATCAAGGAAAAGAAAAGAAGGATCGGTCAAAAATCGTTTGTTATCGGTGCGACAAACCGGGACACTTTGCGTCTCAGTGCCCGGATCGAAAACAAAAACAACAAGAGTCAAACTACGTTGAAACCAATGATAACGATGCCGCCTTATTCAAGCATGAGATCGATTTTTTAAACGAAGAAAAAGTGATACCGTCTCGATACGATTCAAAAGAAAAAGATGTATGGTATCTCGATAATGGGGCACACAATCATATGACCGGAAACCGGTCCTACTTTACCGAACTCAATGAAAATATTACCGGCCGTGTGAAGTTTGGCGACAATTCATGTGTCGCTATTAAAGGAAAAGGTGCGATACCTTTTCAAGGAAAAACGGGGCAACAACGACTAATGACAGAGATTTACTATATACCAGATCTCAAGAATAATATCATTAGTCTTGGGCAAACCACGGAAACCAGCTGTCGCATCCTGATGAATGGTAATTATCTTACCATGCATGATGCTAATGGGTGTCTTTTGATGAAGGTACAACGAACTCCATATCGTCTTTATAAAATTCGTTTACAAATTGGAACCCCGGTGTGCCTTCACTCAAAAATCAGTGAAGACACTTGGCGTTGGCATGCCCGACTCGGACACATCAACTTCGAGTCAATGAAAAGGATGTCGAATAAGGGGCTAGTAAAAGGATTGCCAAAAGTTGATCATATAAATCAACTTTGTGAATCTTGTTTGGTAGGAAAACAAACAAGAAATCCGTTTCCAAACGCCACCTCCTATAAAGCAAACGAACCACTCGAACTAGTTTCACGGTGACTTATGTGGTCCGATCACACCGGCCACAATAGGAGGAAAAAGGTATGTTTTCACTTTAATTGATGATTATTCACGTTTTATGTGGACATATCTTTTAAAAGAAAAAGGCGAAGCTTTCACTCACTTCAAAAAATTCAAGACTTTGGCGGAGAAAGAAATAGAAAAGTCGTTGAAAGTATTTCGAAGTGATCGGGGAGGTGAATTTATGTCAACGGAATTCCAAGAATTTTGTGAGAAAAAAGGAATCAAGCGACATCTCACCGCTCCGTACACACCCCAACAAAACGGGGTTGTGGAAAGATGAAATCGAACACTTATGGAGATGACAAGAAGCATATTGAAAGCCATGCAAGTTCCAAATAATTTTTGGGGAGAGGCGGCAAATCACTCAACTTACATTATCAATCGGGTTTATACTCGAGTGTTGGTTGACAAAATACCCTATGAAAAACTCAAAAAGAAAAGGCCGAATCTCGAACATATGCGTGTGTTTGGGTGTCTAGCTTATGCAAAAACACAACCGGAATGGGTTAAAGCTATGAACTCCGAAATCGAGTCAATAAACAAGAATGACACATGGAAGTTAGTCGACAAGCCAATGGGGGTGAAACCAATCGGGTTAAATTGGGTTTTCAAGGTCAAGAAAAAATTGGATGTGATCAAGAAATTCAAGACGGAAATGGCAAAGAACTTTGAGATGTCCGATCTTGGTAAATTAACATATTATCTTGGTATTGAAGTAACCCAATATAATTCAAGGATCGCCATCAAACTAGAATCATATGCTCATCGAATCTTGAAAGAAGCTAGTATGCACGACTGCAATGCGGCTCATTTGCCTATGGAGCCGGGTTTGAAGTTGTCAAAAGCCGAAGAAGAACCAGAAGTTGATGCAACCCAATACCGAAAACTTGTGTGGTGTCTACGATACTTGTTACAAACAAGACCAGACATGGCATATGCGGTTGGAGTTGTGAGCGGATATATGCAAAACCCGAGACAGTCACATTGGGCGGCAATCAAGCAAATCCTAAGGTACCTTCGCGGTACTACGAGATATGGCATTAAATATGAAAGAAACGGAGAAAGGCTACTTAAAGGTTATAGTGATAGTAGTCATAACATTGATCCGGATGAAGGAAGAAGCAAAACCGGGCATGTGTTTTACTATGGTTCGTCCCCAATTACGTGGTGCTCACAAAAGCAAGATACCGTTGCTTTATCATCATGTGAGGCAGAATTCATGGCTGCCAATGCAGCAGCATGTCAAACGGTTTGGTTACAAGAATTGTTGAGCGAAATATCAAACACGAAACAAGATGTTGTCACTATTCGTGTTGATAACAAATCGGCAATTGCTCTCACCAAGAACCCGGTCTTTCACGGAAGAAGCAATCACATTCATGCACGATTCCATTACATACGTGAACGTGTTGAAGATGAACAAGTAAAGGTCGAGTATGTATCAGGTTAATTGCAAAAGGCAGACATATTAACCAAACCGTTGGCACGAACAAGGTTCAAAGAAATGAGGAGCTTAATCGGAGTTGAAGACTTCTCAAGTGCACCTTAGGAATCCGGGGGTGATTGTTGGAATTCCTAAGTCCAATAAAAGGAAAGTCCCTTTTATGGTATGTGGATCTCCAAGGAATTACAATTTGAGTAGGAATTGTGTTTCCAAATATAGACTAATTTTAGCCTATAAATATATATGTCAAATTAGGGTTTTATGTATCCAAATAATTATATTGAGTTTAGAGTTATATTCTCAATTTTAATCAAAGAGTTATTTTGGTTATTTTGTTCTTGGTTCTTTAGTGGTCGAGTGTTTATGGTGCTGAGTTTGTTTCGCCATTGTATTTTTTTTGCTTGCTTCTGCTTACTTTTTTGTAGCTTTGGCGTAGGTAGTTATATATTTCAGCCTTTCTAAAAAAGGAATTTGAGCCAAATAATTTTAATGTATTACGTAGAGATAAAAAAAACAGAATCGAAGTTAATATTGCACGTATAGCTAACACACCATAATTATTTTTTATTTTAATATCACAGAAACATTTCTAAAATATCAATTATTTTTTTCATTATTTAAGCAACAAAAACAAAATAGATAAAGAAATTAGTGAGGAGTTAGAGATAACAAAGCATCGTTCAAACAATTAAAAGCTATAGAAAAAAACCTCGATCATTTTAAGATACTAGAGACTATACGAGATCGAACAACTCCTCTAAACACCGCTACTCACAGGGGCGAACGCATGTGGAACCAAGTGGTGTCCATGGTCACCACTTGGTGGATCACTTCCATGTAGAAAAACATTTGATAAAAGAAAATTAGTGATAAATTTGTATGTGGTCCTCACGCAAAATTTTATGAAAACTCAGTTAAATTTAGTTCTTTATTCGCCATTGGCTACTCAAATGACTTAGAACAACCACCACACATGGATGAACACCACCTGGAACCTAGAAAGGCTAACATTAAATACTTATTATCTTTGATATCTAATAATATCTTAATCAGAATCGAATTTGTCCTCTTCTAGAAAGCTCAATGTCTTCTATAAAATGAGAAGTGGTATTACTTCTTATCTATCTACTAGATTAAAATAAGTGTCAAAATTAAGACATGATATAAGAAAAGAGTATTATTGAATTACACGGTAGGAATTTGAGTGCTAAGAAAATGTAGGAAAAAATATAATTTCTTTTATAAAATGACCAATCATAATAAAAAATGATTTTAATGGAAATATTAGAAACATTAGTTACATCAAAGCCCACAAAAAAACGTTCATTCTCATTAACGACGAGTGTTCGATGTATGGATTACAATACCACTCTAACTATTAGTTAATAATGTAAGAAGGTCGTAATCTATTTCTACATTAATTATTATAATGCTATATTAGCATCAAAACTATTTAGGCAGGTGGGTATAGGTCCAAGTGACTATATAACAACACCTACCACATGTGGAGTGGGCGGTTTCCATGTGATTACTGTTCCCTTCACGACATGTGCTCTTTTGTGGCAGTGGCTATTGCCTTATCATCAAAACTCTTCACTGTGTGAAGAGGAGTGATGTTCCATTTATCTCCACGTCATGATCACTTGCGACATAAGCTCTTTAACGTCGTCCATGTAACTATACCGATAGCCTTAAGTGAAACACTTTAGATTCCAGTCTCGTGCAGTATTAATAATTAAATAGGACTAGTTAAATAATAGTCAGAAAATTATTAAGATCTACATTTTCAAATAAATAGATCAATTATATAAGGACAAGTGGATTTGGGAGGTAGGTAGGATGATACACTTAAATTTTATTTAAATTGGATCTCGTACGTGCTAACCAATAAGTTGACTAGTATTTCGAAATTAACAAATAGTTTGTAGCCATGCGTTTAAATTTGGATTATCTTAGGCTAAACGGTATGGGCAAGGAGGCGTTACCGTGGGGCTGAGGTGGCCATTGGCCACGGCATGGTGAAGGCTATGAACACCGCCCCCCTGCACGGCGTGGGGGCGGGTGGTGGAAGGGCGTGGCCACGGACACGAGCCATAACGGGCGTGGGAGCGAGAGTTTCGATGGTTTTTTGAACGTTGATCGGTCATGTTACCATCTGTCTTCATTTTTCTCCTTGGATTTGAGAGAGTTGCAGATGACGAACGTTGAAGACGACGAACGTTGAAGATGGAAGTTCTAGGGTTTTTTAGTGTGTTTTATTGGGCTTTTAAAAATAAGTGGCCTTAAAAATAAACCTTTTTGTTTTGGGCTTTTTTTCATGTATACAAACACAAGCCCAATTATGTATATATTTAACTTATTTTGCTGAATTAATTTATAAAGAAAAGTTGTTGAAATAATTTAATTTAATAAATTGTTAATTTATATTTTTTAAAATAAATGGAAAAGAAATGATGAGTTGGAAAAAAAATGGTGTGGTGTGGTGTGGTGGGTATTTCCTAGATAAAGTGGGGTGGTGTGGTGTGGTGTGATTGCTGAGGTGGCTGATGATGTGGCAGAAAAAAGGATGTGATTGTGAGGCCCATACCCCATAGCCTTAACTTTGTCATCAATGTATATTTTACAAAATTAAGCATGTGCTTCTTGATTAAGGCATTATATCTTGTTACAACCAAAATAACAAGTATATCTAATAGTCCCACCGGTACAGAAAACCTTTGTAGATGCAGGTGAAACAATAAAGGGGCGTTTTGGCTCGACGTAATCCTCTATAATGTAATTGAAATCGGTTGTAACTGAATTCAGTTGGAATTGAATTCAGTTGTAATTGAATACGGTTACGCGTTTGGCTACCAAAATTTTGTGTTGCAATTCAAATCAATACTTATGCATTTTTTTTAAAACTTTTTTAAATTCTTTTTTTAATTTTATTATTTTTTATTTAATTTGTTTTTTATTATATTTTTAAATTTTTAAATTTTTTTATTTTTTAATAATTTAAGTTTTTTTATTTTTTTAAAAAATTTAAATTTTATTTTTTTAATTTTTTTAAAAAAATTTAAAATTTTAATATTTTTTTAAAAAATTAATTTTTTTGAAAATTTTTATTTTTTTATGTTTATGTTTATTTTTAAATTTAAATATTTTAATTTTTTAAATTTTTTAAAAAACTTTTAAATACTCCCTCCATCCCACAAAAAAGTTTACATTTCTCATTAAACTTTTGTCCCACAAAAAAACTTACATTTCTCACATTTGATGGACCCCACATAATAAAATATTATTATTACTAAGAACTCCATCATTAATATCCACTAACTATCTTTCTCTATCCAATCCAACCTTATATTTTAATCAAAAATATTATTAGTGACCACACGACTAACTATTACCTAAATTCTTATGCCCAAGAGAAATGTAAACTTCTTTTGTGGGACGGAGGGAGTATTTTTTAACGATTTTAAAATCTGAAGCAAACAAAATATTCAAATTTGTTAGTTAACTAAAGGACCGTAATTGAATTCATAGGGTGTTGGGACAAATTTCAATTAAAACGAATATCGTATTTCAAAATTACGTCGTAATTGAATTACGAAAAAAAGTACATCCAAACGTCCCTCCGTAATGTAATTGAATTACAATTACGGAGGATTACAGATGATTACGTCAAAACAAACGGGGCCTAAGGGTGTGTTGGGTATATAGAATAGAATTGCAGAGAAATGATTGTAGAGAATGGAAATGCAGAGAAAGAAAATTAGTCTGGAGAATGGAGTTGACTCTTCTGTTTGGTAGCACAGATACTTCAACAGAGAATTGTAACAGAGAAACATTTCACATGTTTGGTACAATAAAAAAATCAATAGAGACTGTACCGACTTTATCATTAGCAAACATACTTCCTCCGTATCACAATAAGTGATACACTTTATATAAATGGGTGTTTCATAATAAGTGATACACTTCAAAAGTTACCTTATTTGACAAAAATGTGGGACCCAACTTTCACTAACTATCCACTTTAATAAAGTGAAATTACCATTATACCTTTACTTTTACTTTTAAAATTTATTAATATCACTTTATCCAAGAAAAGTGAGACTCATCATCCACTAACTGTCTACATTATTATATTTTAACTCATACTTTAATTTTTTGCCTCAAAATTCGTGAAAACTTAAACGTATCACTTATTGTTATACAGAGGAAGTATATTTTTTTCACAACAATAATTATTAAAACACATAACATACAAAAATATGAATAAATTAATAATAATAATAATAATAATAATAATAATAATAATAATAATAATAATAATAATAATAATAATAATAATAATAATGATGATAATAATGCATTAATAAAATCAATAATAACATCAAAAAACATAGTTTTTAATTAAACTGTGATCACATTAAAAAGCATCACTTCAATCGTCTAAAAAAAGTAGCTCAAACTTCTAAGTATTTCAACCATAGTGTAACCAAGAACAATATTTGAACCATAAACAGTCATCTCATGAAGCAATTGGTGTAAGATTTTACCAATGACTTCCTTCATTTCTTTAATTGTTGAACTTCATTTTTAAACATAACAGATGTAAGATTAGCATTGATTGACACAATTTGTAGATGTATCTGCCATGAAAGCAGAAAGACACATAATCAATTATTTTGATAGTAAGAACATGCAAATGAATACTAAACATCCATTAAGCAATATATCAATGGTGACTTCACTTGTAGCAAATATCACGAAAAACTACATAAAAAGATACGTAATGTCACGACAAACTACGTAAATCAATGTATCTACATTTTTTTTCACAATAATCATTATTTAAATACAATCTCATTTTTTTTTCCACGAAGAAGCGACATTTTCGAACAAGCTTGGATGCAACACATACAACAACACTTTCTAAATGTATATGCACAGCAATGACCACCTACTCTAGCAAGCATTTCTGATTGTGTTGGTGGTGTGAACCCAAAAACAGGAATGATGTTTTCATGGGTTGCAACCACACTACCCAACCCTAGCCCGAGATGGTGTAACTATTGTATTTATTCGGTTTTTGGGGTGTTGGGTTTTCATTTTTTCTTGTTTTCTTCCTAATTTTGAAGGAACTCGTTATAGAGAAAATATGTATACAATCATTACCCAACGATGTCAGCCAATTTGATTTCGTCCGCCACCAATTTGATTCAGTACCTGCAACTATGTCACCCAATTTGACTGCATCCGCCACCAAGCCCTGTAAAGATAGAACCCGAAGAGGAAAAGAAACATTACAATACAGAGAGTTGGGTTACAGAGAGCGAGACAGAGAATGATACAGAGAGAGCGAGCATGAGATAACCTTTTCGCTAGGGAGAAGACGAGCAGAAGGTAACCAACATCGGTTGTAGAGAAGACGAGGAACGCCGGTTGTGGAGAACACAAGAATGAAAATGTGGTTTGAAAGGAAGGGTAGGGTAATTTTAATTCTCCGTGTTTTTTTACATATCTCGACTTATCAATTCTCTCTGTATATCTTTATTCAATAGAGAATTGAAATAAGGGAATTGAAATTTTTTTATTTCTCCCTTTCCTTTTCTTAATGCAACCAAACAAGAGATTTGCTTTCTAATTCCATGTCTCACTTCTTAATTCTCTGTACCAAACACACCCTAAGTTGGTGCAGGTTGTACATAAGATTAAATTAATATGAGAAAAATTGAGGATGGTTCATTCATTCATTTGAGAAAGAGAGAATTACAAAACTTACAAAGTAAGAAGTCTTATATCTTCTTATATGCAAAGTAAGAAGGCCTATATCTGCTTATATACAAAGTTTTGAAGGGGGAACATAAAAGTCAAACTATAATAAAATGTAACAAGCTAACTAACTAATCTAACTGTAGAGGTTAAATTAACTAATCCGGGTTAGTTGAGTTGAGTGAATGAGTTACATCATTTTGCAGCTTCTGAAGTATTTGGAGTGAGCAATATATTGAATTATAGTTTGACTGGCATTTACTTTATGTATACCAGTACCTCCCTCGCAAGTTGGCAATGTGTAACGGTAACATATGCCAAACTTGGAAATGCATGTGAGGTGTTTTGCTAAGACATTTGGTTAATACATCTGTAGTTTGAGCATTATAGGGTATAAATGTAGGAAGAATGTGACCCTCTTTAATTTTGTCTCTGACAAAGTGACAATATATCTCAATGTTTTTGGTTCGAGCATGTTGTACAAGATTTGAGGCAAGTGCATCAGTAGATTCATTGTCACAAAAAATAGTAGTAGCGCCTCGAAAAGAAACTTTAAGATCTTGGAGAAGGCATTTTAACCATGATATTTCACATGTGCAGTCAGCTAATGCTCTGTATTTTGTTTCGGTTGATGATCTAGAAACAATCGTTTGTTTCTTAGATTGCCAAGAAAGTAGACAAGATCCAAGGAAAATGCAATAACCGGTGACTGGTCTTCTTGATGTAATGCAATGAGCCAAGTCACTATCAGATTATGCAATGAGCTGTAAGGAATTGTTTTTGGGAAAAAAACAATCCCTGACTAGGTGATAATTTGATGTATCTTAGAACTTTAAGAAGAGTTTTGAAATGTGTAGTTCTTGGATTATGTGTATATTGGTTCAAAGATTGTGCTGCAAATGACAGACATGGTCATGTAATGGTTAAGTATAGAAGTGTACCAACTAAAGTCCTATATAGTGATATATCATGAAGAGGCTCACCATCAATGTCATTTAGTTGGACATTGGGATCTATAGGTGTGGTAGATGGTTTTTCATTAATCATGCCTACTGTTTCTAGTAATTCAAGGGCATACTTTCTTTGAGACACAGTGATTCCATCCGTGTTTCTTAAAAACTCAATACCCAAATAATAATGTAAAGGACCCAAATCTTTGATACTGAATCTTTGATGAAGTTGAGACTTGATATTAGTGATGAGGGTGTTGTTATTACCAGTTAAGTGTATGTCATCAACATAGTCCACTAAGGCTAGAAACGTGTTATATTTACAGTAAGTAAACATAGACGTGTCTGATGGATTTATGTGCACAGTTAGTCAACCTATGGTGATACATCAATGCCTACGAAACACTTAAGGGTCACACCGGTGAGTGCATGTAATACGAGTAAGATATGTAATGATACTTGGAAGAGGAATGATTCATAATAGTCATTTATGAATCAAGTTAAGGTATTAAGTTAAGTTCAACTTATTACTAGATTAGTTTATCTAACTAATTAATACAAGTATTTGTACATTTACTAGTTGAGTAAATATACAATGTATTAATTATAGATTATCCGTAATATGATTTAAAGCAATTAAATCATATGGTAATTGGATAATATTATTGTTAAAATTATATAAATATAAAGTTTATTATATAATTAATTATTAAAAGTATAAAATACAAAGTATATATTTCGTGTATATAATACCGAAATATATGAGTGTATAATACTAGACATTTAATAATTAAGTGCAACAATAATAAATAGATAAACTATAAGGGATGGAAGTGTAAAAAGGAAAAGTTTAATTAAGAAACGTTTCTTAATTAAATTAGAAGGACTAAAGCGAAAGATCTTCTATTATAAATAGAAGATCTAAGGCTTCACTTAAGGGTGCTAATGCTTAAGCCTAAGCCACGAAATTTCCTCCCCCCTCCTCCCTATTTCGGCCGAAACACAACATCAAGAACACAAGCCTTGTGTTCTTCGTGTTCTTCGTTCGTTCTTCGTGTTCTTCAAGTCTTGAAGAACAAGGATCATTTCAAGGATCAACTAGAAGATCACTCGTCGTGTTCATCATCAGTGGACTTACTTAAGCAAGATTAAGGTATGTTTTGGGAAACCCTTTCTCCTCTTCCCTCTTGTTCGATCGGACGAGAACACCAAGAACCCTAGGGTTCTTGGTGAGTGTTCGACGAACACACACAAGTATGTGTGTTCGAGTTTTTCGTATAAGGTTTCTTTCTTGTTAATCAAGTTTAGATTTCCAACATCCCAATCCTTTAGGGTTTAAGGATTAAGTTTAATCTCTGTTCCGCTTTAGGGATTAAACTAGCTAGTTGGTTTAACCGACAAGAGTAATGTTCTTGTCAGTATGGTCGAACCAAGCATACTAGGGGTTGACCAAGTGGTCGATCAGTGTTATGCAACCCTTCAGTGGTATCAGAGCGTTGGTTTAGAAATCTAAACAAGAATAACAAAGTCTTTGTTTGTTTAAATTTCTAAGTTTTTATTTTTGTTCCTTCTTCTTTTTCTTCCTTGTAGATTTCGAAAAGGGTAAAGAGCCCTAGACCAAGAATATTAAACAGTTTAGTTTAATTGGTCATAAGGATTCTATACCCTAGTAATTTCGAGATCTAGAAAGAACCCTAGGACCAAGAACATTAAACTAGTTTTTAGTTTAATTGGTCAAAAGGATTCTTTCCCTAACCTAGATATTTCGAAAATTCTAAGAACCCTAGGATCAAGAATGTCAAAACTTTTGGTCAAGAGGATTCTTTCCTTATTCTTTTGATCTTCAAAATCTAGGACCAAGTATGTTAAACTAGTTTTTAGTTTAATTGGTCAAAAAATATTCTTTCCTTTTCTCCCAAGATTTCGAAAATTATGGAGGATACTTGGACACCAAGTTTGATTTAACTAGTTTAGTTTAATTGGTGGAAAAGTTTCCTAGGCTTAAGGAAATTTTTCGAAACCCTAGATTCAACCTAGGACCAAGAACATTAAACTAGTTTAGTCTAATTGGTTAATAGGATTAATCAAGAACATAATCTAGAACCTAGAAAATTAAACAAGTTTATGTTTAATAAGGTTTAATTATTGTTTTAGTAGATTTATTAAAGCTAGTTCTTTAAACCTAGAAATCTAGACAAAGTTTTTTTGTCTATAAGGTTTGTATTAAAAAGTTTAAATGAATTTATTAAAGTTATAATCTATCCTAGAATTTGAACAAAGATTATTGTTTAAATAGGATTGATTAGGATTAATCTTTAACTAAAAGATGTTATTGATCAAGAAAGTTAAAAGTAGGTTTTAATTGATCAAGAACAAGATAAGAGTTTAATTAATTAAATTTAAATAAGGATTAAAAAGGAGGTGTTAATTTTTAAGTTTTAAAATTAACAAGATGTATTTATATTATATTATATAATTTTTCGGATTTTCAAATTATTTAAAAGTGATTTTAAAAGATAAAATAGTTTGTACATATTTTAATTAGTCTAAGTAAAAATACAAATGTACAAATTAGGTGTAATATTCTTATTAAGAATGTTATAAGTTTTTAAAGAAATAAATTATATATATATATATATATATATATATATATATATATATATATATATATATATATATATATATATATATATATATATATATATATATATATATATATACAGAGAGCGGTTCATGCGAGAACCAATAAAATTGCGAGAACCGCGAGAACCATTTTCAACCATAGGATTAAATCCATTTAAATTCAAATGAATAGGGGTTGATTTGTCCATGCATAATTATATTAATTAATTACTATTCTTTGTTTATGGAAACCGAATAATTTAAGTTTTATTATTGAAAACATTAACCAAGTATCCTATTTTTTTGGGATTTTTCTTATAATCTCCATAATCAACCCGTCTTCACCATTCGAGAATTTCACCAGATGATCTTGCGACGGAGGAGCTTGTTTCATAGCTGTTCTCGGCTGTTACAAAATTCCTATGGCTAACATCGGTGTTCATTAGTTTTAAATGTTGTTCATCAGTTTTAAATGTTGAATATTGATCATATTCTATCAGCAATATTAAACTAACCCTCATGGTGTTCATCAGTTTTTAATGTTCAATATTGATCATAATCTATCAGTGTATAAAAAAATTAGTATCTTTGGAAAATGTAAACTTCAGCTAACATACATACAAATAAATTTTAAAATCCTTGAATCCAGTGTTGTTAACCAAAACAAAAAAACAAATCTAAAAGTGTCATACAACAAACAAAGCGTGTGTTCATTACTGATCACATAGAGATAGATAGGTGATGAACAACAAAAAACCATACATATATTCACTACTGAACAAAAAAAATGGGCGTTCATTGTACAGATCTGGTTCTGCGGATCTGCTTTTGGAGGCATTTATTTTACAGATCTGGTACGGGCGGTTCTTGTTGATACCAGAGATCTTTAACGGAAGTAAATAAATGGAATGATAACAATTTCCACATCTAGAAGAAAAAGTAAATAAAAACCTGTAACACGTTCATCTTGGCGTTAATCTTAATATTTTTCCTGTACATAACAGATCTGGAATCTTCATCCTTTTCATGTGCATAACACGTATGTCTCTCTTTTTCCTGTAATATATAAAAACCTGCATAACATGTATGGAATCGCCGGAATAGGTTATAGATGTCGCCGTCGCAGAAACGAGCCAGATCGGGGAGAGTGAAACCCGATGTCGTCGCCGGAGTTTTTCGTTGGAAGATCTGATGTGGTGGGAAATGATGGCAGTGCGTGCGGCGGTGGAGTTTTCGCCGGTAACCGCCGAGAATGAAGAAATCAAAGAGAGAGAGAGAGTTTGATGGTCGTCGACGGTGGGTATCGCTACAGTGGTGGGTATAGATCTGATGGTGGTGGGAAACAGGACTGGTGGTGCTGGCAGTGGTCGCCGGAAGCACTTCGTTTGAGGGGGAAGGGGTGCGGCGGGAGAAGAAATTGGGGAGTTTTCTCTGTAAAACACACATATGTGTGTGGAGGTTTTCAAAAGACACGATTTTTCCTAATTTAACATAATATCTTCCTTATTTATTATGAGTAAGTTTACAAAACTACCCCTCCGTGTTTTTCTTTTAATTAATTTGTATTAATTTAATTAAAATATTACCACCTTTAATCTAAACCACTCATCTAAAAATCAAATGGTTAGAAAGTTGTTCTCGCGGTTCTCGCAATAATAGTGGTTCTCGCATGAACCGCTCTCTCTCTCTCTCTCTCTATATATATATATATATATATATATATATATATATATATATATATATATATATATATATATATATATATATATATATATATATATATATAGGGGACAATTCAGCGCAGAACCCGTTTAAGCTACAGAACCGCAGAACTTTTTTTAGACCAATCACAATTTAGTAATTTAATTTATGATTATTTAATTCATTTAATATTTCAAGGGTATTTTTGACATTGTACATTTTTATTTTTAGTTTCCTTTTTTATAAGTTTCCTAAAATTTAGGAATTAAATTCAGATTTTTAATGATACATGTATGTTATATTTTCGGCTCTGCATTGATGTATATGTCATATTTACGGATCTGCATTGATGTATATGTTATTTTTAAGATTAGGTTCTACGGTTATTTTAACCAAAACATACACTTTATTATAACAATAAAAAATATTAGGTAACATATATGTACAAGATAATACTTATGTATCTAAAAATATTGAACACACACATTTTACATCGATGTACACAAAAACTAAGTAACATCTATGTAGAAACATTGATGGTTCTTTCGAAATTATGATCTTCATCTTTGTAGAGTTTTGATAATCTTTACCGTCTTCATATTCATAACAATCTTTAGCCACACCACGAGTTCCCTTTTCAATATGGTACCAAGATTTTTAAATTTCATTTTCTCTCGTGAGTTTGACCCTGCAAGCTGGAAAACACAAAATAAACTCATATAAAACATAACTTTTGATATATACATATGTGTATGTAGAGTAGCATTGATGTATATAGACACGGTAACATCGATGTACACACATTATAGATACAGTATCATTGATGTACACACATTATAGATGCTCTAACATTGATGTACACACATCAAATCAGATAATTACATGTGTTTTGTTTGCCAAAAGTTAACCCAGAATGCTTATTGGTCAATAGAGTCAACAAAGAGAAACTAATAAGATCAATAAGAAAACCTCGTCACATAATTGGCAATAATATGATAAAATAAAAACACTACAATACAAAAAATATAAATGTAAAAATACCTTGTAATTTTAGATTAAAAAACCCAATTATTTTGAACTCTGCTTACGGCGTCATTAAAATTGATGTGTAGTTTCGACCTTGAGATGCTTAAACATAAGCATATTTTACTTTCATACCTATCAACATCCTATGTTGCATACATCCTCTGTTTCATAAAAGTTTCATAACATCCTCTGTTTCATAACATCCTCTGTTTCATAACATCCGCTGTTGCATAACATGTTATATTAATTTTCTATCCGCCCCAACAGTTGACCTGTTTTGACCTATGAAACATCACTACAAAATGTGGATTATGTAATTTAACAAATTAATTTACAGAAAAATGAGAGTGACAAATGCACTTACTGGTTCACATTATAACATAAATATGGCAGGCATAACAAAAACATGATCCAGTGGCGTGTGATGAGACGTAGAAAACACAATGCTCATAAACTCAGGCAATGTAATGTGGTTTATCTTAGTTGCTAACTCATACGGGTTGATATAATGAGCTTCGAAGTCTAAAAAGCACATTACCTACAAATATAACATCTGTAATAATTCATTATTACATGATAAAGATACTTTAATTAGTAATTCCATGTGCAAAAATTAACAAATTAATAAGAACTGAGTACTTCAAATGATTGGCTCTAATTCTTATATACTTTGTTACTTAGCAATTTTCCGTGAAAATTAACAAATTAATACAGGATAAAATCAATAGCAATTCCATCATGCAATAAACAACCTAAATTTAGCCAATAAAATTGCACTTTCTCCAACCAATATGAACTTAATTAGAAATAGGGATTCATGTGATACTTTAAGATGTTTATGAATTTGATTATAAATTACCTTTAATTTTTCCACCACGTACAAGATTGTATATATCCTTTATGATCTTTGGCCTCACAAACTCTTAATGGAGAATCTGTTAACTCGTCGGTATAAAATTGCATCAGATTACCTTTAATTTTTCCAGCGCGTGCAAGATTACATATTCTAGAACCGCCGCATAGAGAGAGATGTAGGTTATAGAAGAACGGTGAGAGAAGGGAGAATTGTGCTCTAGAATCGCCAGAAGTGGTGGAGGGCGGCCGTTCATAGCAAAAATGGAGATGGTGAGAGAAAGTGGGGTAGGGTTAATGGAGAGGGAAGGGAAATGAGAGAAAATAGGGGGACGGTTTTTGTTTTTGTAAACTACCTATTTTACCCTTTTATTTTATTTATTATTAAAAATATAAAAGTTTTATTTACAAAAATATTACGATTGATCTAGGCCGTTAATTATACAATTTAACGGTATAAGATTGGGTTCTGCGGTTCTGTAGCTTAAATGGGTTCTGCGTTGAATTGTACACTATATATATATATATATATATTAAATACAATATTAAATGGACATTAAATTAAATGTTATTTTGATCATAGTTATAATATTAAGTAATTAGAAATTTGTATTAAGTTATAATTTGAACTAGAATGTACAAAAGTTGTAAACAACTAGAAATTGTACAAACGAAGTTATATTATAATTAGATGATACAAAAGTTATAATTATTATAATTAGATTGTATAAAGTTATAAGTAATTATAACTAGTTATTTATACAAGTATATATTACGAGTTACGAAAAATACTAGATTAATGACCAAGAGTAAAATAACATAGGAAATTTTAGAACCTATATTTAACTAGTATAAGTTAAATATAAGAATGGTTTAAAACAAACTAAGATTATTATATATAGCTTATATATATAATAAGTTTATTCGTGTTCACCAAGTACAAACTAGTGATTGTGTTTACTCAAGTTCCATCATGGTTGTTGGAATTAGTGGGAGCTACACAAGAAAGTCACAAAGTTTATAAATGTGTCCCTAGGACATATTTTGGAGAATCTAATAAGTAAATGTTTAATTTTATTATTAAACATAGAAAAACTAGTTATGTTAAATTAGAGTTATGACTTGTGTTCTTAAGTTATAAAGAATTAAAATCTCTATTTTAAAGTTTAACATATGGTTTGAAGTTTTTCAAGTAAATAAAACAAGTACGTTTTATTAAGATAAGGTTTTTCACAAAACCTATTAATATCTTTTGTACACCTCGTCTTTAGGTATACAAAGTAAAATCGAACAAATTTAAAACTTAAAGTTTTAAAAGATATTTAAAAAGGCGTCTTGTGGAATTCTTGAATAACACAAGTCGCACATTTTAAATAAAGATTAATATTGAAATAAGGTTTAAGTTTAGTTTAAGACTTAAACAAACCCAAGAAAATCTTAGATCGAAGTAATATCCACCTAATGGAACACCTCATGTCACACCCCGCCAAAAATGAGTTTTACTTCATTTAAAATGTTTTGCGGAAGAACGAAGGTGTAACGTTCATGACAACATAACAAAAATTAAGTAAACAAACAACCACGCAATAACGAAAAATAAACGTTTGTTTCACTTTCCAAAAGTAGAAATTGTTTGAAATGAAATGATTGTTCGTAAACTTAATGTTTTAATCATGGCTCACAACAATCTCAATGCTCATATCCTTCAAACTCCACTGCACCTAATTACCTGGAAAAACATAAATAGTAAAAGGGTCAACAATAATGTTGAGTGAATCCACAGGGTTAATGTTTATGATAAGAGTAAAGTGATTTGCTACTCAAAATGTTTGTTATGAAAATGGTTTATGACTGAAAATGTATAAGGTTCAACACTCATATGATATGAGTAGTAAGTATGAAAATGTTTAGTATAGTTGTAGAATGTATACAACTACTAGTTATGTTTATGAAAAAGTGTTGAACAAAATGTTGTGTTTGACATCGCATGAACAGTTATCCCCAACAGGTAGCTAGTCTATTGAGTTAATATACCAACCCCTAAGTCCACAATCAACACTTCAACTCCAGTATGTTATGTTATTTTATGGATATACACTCCTGGAGATGTCTTGGATAAACCAAGTAATGATCAAACGTTCGTTGGGAGGATGAGTGTCAGCCAATAGTACTATCTGCATATCCATGGTCTAGATCCACTAGTTAATGATTGCTGGTAACCTTAGTCCGGTATAATAATTGTTTGTCATGCCAACGCGATAATGAAAATGTAACGATGTTGTTGTACAGTCATAGTAAAACAGTAGCAGTTGTGTTTATGTTTTCCACCCCAAAGTTTATAAAAACAGTAAAAGAGTAAAAGGGGTCTTTGGACTCACCTGGCAAAGCTTAGTAACAAGAAACTTAAGACAGAGGAATCCTCGGGAGACTCCTAGCTTCCTAAATGATTTAACTACTGATTAGACTAAGCTAACACAGGCGATACTATATACGATATAAGATATATGATATACGTTAAATGTTATGTTATATGTTTTGTGACATCGAATGAACTTGGATTAATAAAATGAAATGAAATGAAATGCATTGGGTTTTATAAAATGAAATGAAATAGGCTCCAAAATGAAATGAAATGACATGAAATGAAATGATTCTCAACATGAAATGATATGAAATGAAATGGGCTTCGAAATGAAATGAAATGAAATGGGCTTGGGTTAGGCTTATTGGGCCTAGATTGGGCCTATTGGGCCTAATGGGCTTTAATGGATTGGGCCACTTGGGCCTCTTATTGGGCCTAGGTCCACTTAGGTTGGGCCATGAATTGGGCTTGGCCCAATTGGGTTCGGTTTGGTTAGGTATGGGCCAAAGGTTTGGGCTTTGGTCCAAATGGGCTTGGATACTAATGGGCCAACTAAGGTTTAGGCCCGATGGACTAAAGTAGATCGATATGGGCCAAGTACGGGCCTTGGCCCGATTGAGTATTCGGGTTTGGGTTGATCGGTTTGGCTCAAGATCCGGCCTTGACCCGGTTTGACTTATTGGTCAACATTAGTCAAAATTAGTCAACAAAAGTCAACACTTGGGTTCTAGATTTCGGCTAGGGTTTAGGGTATACTATAATTTGGTCAACCAAAGTCAACGATGGTCAATCTAGCTATCAAATGGTCAAATAGTCAACCATGAAAGTCAATTAGGGTTAGGGTTTGATGAGGCTCGGCTAGGGTTTGACCTAGGGTTGGCCGAATGGCCAAAACCCTACGGGTTTGTGGCTAGGTTCGGTCTATATCGGCTTGGTTCAAGGTTTAGGGGTCTAGTTAGGGTCTAGAGTTCTAGATCTAAGGTTTTAGCATGCACACGACAAGATCTAGGGTTCTAGGTCACGGATTTAGGTATCAAAACAAACAATAAACATACCCCTAATGTATACGGTCATAAACATGCATACAATCGACATATACATGCAAGCATGCTACGGGTTTAAGGGTAGGGACGCATGCCGAGACCATATGGCCTTGGCCATGGTCTCGGGTTCGAGTTTAGGGACCGAATAAACAAGAAAACAAATGAAATTCATATGGGGAATCGGTATACCTTGCGATCGGATCAAGAAATGAATGAAGATGCTCGAGTGGAGCTTGGGATCGACGAAGATGATGATGATGTTGCTTGCGGCCGGGATCAACAAAGGGTAAATGAATTCGGTAATGGGGTTTAAATAGGGTAAGAGTCTAGGGTTTTATGGTAGAGTTTGAGTAGAAGTACAACTCTTTCAAATGAGATGAGGATAAGATCAAACAAATCAAAAGGAAAAGATATAGGCATCACCACACTTGGTGGTTCGGCCGTTCAAGGGTCACGAGTAAGGTCTAGGAGGCCGGCCACATTTGATGGTCGGTCTAGACTTGGTGTTGGGTTAGATGGTTCGTACATTCGAGTCACGTTCATTTAAATCGTTACGTTTATTGTTTAACCGGTAAACTTGTCGTTTTAGAAATGATTTAGCTCAAAGTGTGTCACCATAAGAAAGTAATAATGTTGTGTTGACTAAAATAGTCAAACACTAATGTATGGTGTAAAAATATGTATGTTTGTTGTGTGTTAGGAATGCCAAAAATAGAAATGTCCAAAAATAGAAACTTTCTAAATAAGGAAAGTTCTAGAAATGAAATGAAGTTACATACTAGAAATATCGAGTTGTCACACCTCACTTGTTCAACGATTTTCATATTGTAAGGATAAAGAACCTTAGATATGGATTCAAATCATTGCGAGTGTTAGGGTGCGTAAGGTTCTGTGATAATCGGGAGTCCCGGCGCAGAACGTCGCACTGTCTTAAATGGTCTGATCTACTTTGGTGATAATCGGGAGTCCCGGCCCAAAAAGTACTTGAGTAGAATAAACATACTAGACTTTATAGCAACTTAGAAATGTGCAATTAAATTGTACAAAGTTGTAGTAAGTTAAAAGTCTAAAGATTTACGACCCCTAGGAATCGTATCAAGTTTTGGTACGATCGGTAAGGATGTTACCTACCAGAAACAACATGTCTCGTCGGGAAGTGCCCAAACCTTGCGGCGAGAATGTGATATATGGATCCTAGGCCTAACATATAAATTATGGGTTTATAATATATTTTAGAGAATGTTTGTTTATGATTACTAATTAAACTGGGTTTGATTTGTAGATGGAAGCAACAATCACAACGACAAATACCAACAATCTCTCACTACGCTTGTTTCTAGAAAAAGACGAATTGACTGGGTCAATATTTCTCAATTGGAAGCATGATCTTCAGATTATGCTTAGGCATGAGAGAAAAGGAAATGTCCTAGAAAGAGCAATGCTAAATGCCCCTGACGCGAATGCTAGAAATGAACCAGTATAAGCATATTACGCTTGTAGAGTGTTCAACTCTTGCAATATGGTTATGGGATCATCAGTAAGTGCTCACGTCATGAAAATGAAAGAGCGCATGGATCATGTTGAATGACTAGGACACCCAGTACCGTTGCAGTTAGCAACAATAATGATACTCAACTCGTTGTTAGATGACTATAAGTCTTATGTAGTCAACTACAACATGCATAACATGGAGCAATCCATTGTTGAGCTACATTCCATGCTCAAGACTAATGAGTTGAGTTTGGGGACCAAATTTAAGAATGATCTTGTAGTAACTGATGATGGTAGTGAAAAGAGAAAGAGGCGCAGTGGAAAGGTAAAAGGTAAAACCAATCTCAGCCAAGACGTTCCTAAGGGTAATGGAGTCAAACAAAAGGTCAAGAAGGTGAAGCCAAACAAGGCAAGTACCGAGAAACGGTGTCTTGGTTGTGGCGAGGGTCAAAGGGTAGGAGGCAATGCAAGCTCCTCAGTTGACTTGACCAACTTCTAGATATTCACTTCAAGACACTTGTAAAGTTTATTACGAGTAACTCAACTTTTGCAACCTTTTATTGCAAGAGATGATGGAAAGTGAAGATGGACTAACATGAGATAATGATCCCACAAAGACCACGTTTTAATTCAGTATTTTTCGTATGGATTCAGTAAAACAATTTTCGTTTTTAAGTTGTTTTGAACAAAATTACATTTTCTATTTTTATGATAAATTTTGGTATTTTAAATTTATCGTTGAATCCATGGTTGAATTATATTGTGTGTGCATGTGTGTTAATTATACTAGTCAAGTTTTATGACTAGATTATAAAGTCAAGTATTGACTTAATAATGATCTCATTGTTTATATTTGTTTGATTGTTGTGTGAATATCTTAGAAGCTCAAATTACTTAGATGCTAGTAATTAGAAATTTTTTCTAATGAAAGTATTTAAGAGTTTTTATGGAAAGCATAGAGTTCAAGGTACATTGAACTTATTTAAAACATCTTAAGTAATGGTTACTTATGATAGTAAGTTTTAAAGTATTAGGGTTAATATAGTATGATTATATTGGATATAATCAAGATAGATTTTAAAGAGTATTATTACAAGTCTTTCATACTTGTGATTAAGGAATTTAATGAAGTAATAATTTCCTAATAGGAATAATTGAATATTCGTATAATCCAAGGAAAATGACTTAGACATTAAATGAACGCTTAAAAGGGACAAACTATATTAAAGAATTACGAATTAAAAGGTATTATTGCAAGTCTTTTATACTTGTAATAAATACAACATTTGATCAAGTCATAATTCCCTAATAGGAATAATGGATATTTGAGAAATACTAGAAATGACTTTGGCATTAAATGAGATTCTTAAAAGATGCTAATACACTTAAGAATTGAAAGTATCGTTTCAAGTGTCTTATACTTGTTAGATACAGTAACCAATGAAAGTTATGATTCCCTCAAAAGGAATGTTGGATATGCGCAAATCCAAATGATGACTCTGATAATTGATTAATTCGTAAAGGGTTAAACTATAAGTTTTGACTAGGTCAAAAGTAGTAGTTTAAGTGATGCTTTTTTCCATAAAATTTAGTGGGAGCTATGACTAACATATTCATTAGAGGTACTAATGAATATAGTAAGTTAGTTAAGATATTACCAACAAGGTATTACCAAGTCGTTAGCCAACGAGTTAAGAGAAATGATAAATGATCGTTGATTAGATTATTGCAAGCCTAATAGCGTGGTCACAAGTCTTGTGATTAATTATTGCAAATCTAATAGGATATTCACACTCCAGTGAATAAGTTAATCATTTAAGAAAATTTCTTTAACTAGTAGTGATATATCTACAAATCAAGTGACTAAAAGAGGCTTTAGTTACAAGGCGAATTTTATGATTCAAGAAACTAAGGAGTTACTTTCCAGTCCTCCTATGTTTACCGAATTGCATAAAAGGCAAGATAAGTAATGATCCAGTAATAATTCTGTATCTATGTCCAGTGAGGAATAATACATGAGTTAGCATCATTATTATTCAGACTTTGTATGTTTTAAAAGATCCATGAATAAAAGTTACTTTATTCAAAAGATATAATCCGTGACTACTCGTCTTGGTGGGAACCTTGATGGGACGTTAACGTCATCGTGGTATTTGGTGGTAGATTCGAAGTTCTGCGAAGATAGCTACACAAGTTTTGTGTAAACCAAATATCGGTGATATTCTGTTGGAGCTCGACGAATATTGGATTGACCACCGTGATAATACTTCGTGGTTGAAAAGTTCAAAAGTATTATTCACTAGGATTGTCCTTAAGCCCGAGGTATTTGGTTTAGGATACAATTACTAATGTACTTTGGTTCATCTTAGACAAGCCGAAATATGGTTGTCATACGAGGTCTTACTGGGTACAGAGGAAATTTTATTTTTGAATCGAAATATAACAAGATGGTAATTGCACCTCTTTTTAGGAGAGATATTTAAGGGTCCCTTGACATGATGATAAAACTGAAAATGCACGGCCGTGCTCAACGAACTGATCTGCTCTTTGTCGTTATCACATAGTTTTAAATCAAGAGGTCAAGAAATGATTTCGAGTACATGAGTTGATAATTTCTACCATGCTCGTATTCGTTATCACAAATATCGTGCTGCAAGGGATAAACCTAACAACGTTTCCCAATAAGTAGAGACAGAGTGTTCTTTACTAGGAGACGCTATTAAAGAGGTTTTTTTTTCCGAAACTATACCTGGGTTACATAAGCTGTTTTTATGGGGTTGGTTACCTACATGCCTATCTGGAGGGCCATTGTAGCTCGTGTCATCAAGCTAAGGTTACAAACTTGCACAAGTGGGAGTCTGATAGATTTATGTGCACAGTTAGTCAACCTATGGTGATACATCCATGCCTACGAAACACTTAAGGGTCACACCGGTGAGTGCATGTAATACGAGTAAGATACGTAATGATACTTGGAAGATGAATGATTCATAATAGTCATTTATGAATCAAGTTAAAGTATTAAGTTAAGTTCAACTTATTACTAGATTAGTTTATCTAACTAATTAATACAAGTATTTGTACATTTACTAGCTGAGTAAATATACAATGTGTTAATTATAGATTATCCATAATATGATTTAAAGCAATTAAATCATATGGTAATTGGATAATATTATTGTTAAAATTATATAAATATAAAGTTTATTATATAATTAATTATTAAAAGTATAAAATACAAAGTATATATTTCGTGTATAAAATACCGAAATATATGAGTGTATAATACAAGACATTTAATAATTAAGTGCAACAATAATAAATAGATAAACTATAAGGGATGGAAGTGTAAAAAGGAAAAGTTTAATTAAGAAACGTTTCTTAATTAAATTAGAAGGACTAAAGTGAAAGATCATCTATTATAAATAGAAGATCTAAGGCTTCACTTAAGGGTGCTAATGCTTAACCCTAAGCCACGAAATTTCCTTCCCCCTCCTCCCTATTTCGGCCGAAACACAATATCAAGAACACAAGCCTTGTGTTCTTCGTGTTCTTCGTTCGTTCTTCGTGTTCTTCAAGTCTTGAAGAACAAGGATCATTACAAGGATCAACTAGAAGATCACTCGTCGTGTTCATCATCAATGGACTTACTTAAGCAAGATTAAGGTATGTTTTGGGAAACCCTTTCTCCTCTTCCCTCTTGTTCGATCGGACGAGAACACCAAGAACCCTAGGGTTCTTGGTGAGTGTTCGACGAACACACACAAGTATGTGTGTGTGTGTTCGAGTTTTTCGTATAAGGTTTCTTTCTTGTTAATCTAGTTTAGATTTCCAACGTCCCAACCTTTAGGGTTTAAGGATTAAGTTTAATCTCAGTTCCGCTTTAGGGATTAAACTAGCTAGTTGGTGTAACCGACAAGAGTAATGTTCTTGTCAGTATGGTCGAACCAAGCATACTAGGGGTTGACCCAAGTGGTCGATCAGTGTTATGAAACCCTTCAGTGTCTGCATAGCTCTATTTAAAACCAAGGTCTGTGAGAAATGAGGTGATTTTTGTGAACCACTATCGGTTGGCTTGTTTAAGACCATAAAGGGTTTTGTTTAGTTTACACACAAGGTTAGGAGATGAAGTTTGTAAATAGCCCTGTGGAATAGACATATAAACTTCTTCATGTAGGTCTCCATGTAGAAAACATTGTTGTTGTCTAGTTGTGCAATGTACGAGTCATGATGAACTGCAATGGTCAATAAAGTTCTAATTGTGACCATTTTGGCTACAAGAGAAAATGTCTCCTTGTAGTTAATACCCTCCTTTTGGGTAAATCCTTCAGCTACTAGGCATGCTTAGCAACGTTCAATAGTTCCATCAGCATGAAATTTAACCTGAAACACCCGTTTGCATAGGATTAAGAGTCCATGTATTATTTTTCTCAAGGGCATTACTTTCAGTTTTCATTGCATCTATCCAACTTTGATCTTTAGAGGCCTGAGTATATGATTGTGGTTCCTTCAGTGTGTTGATGGTGTTGATTAGATGTCGAGAAGAGGATGAGAAAATGTTTGAGTAATTTATGAATTTTGAGTAGTGAAATTTTGTGAGTGAGTTGGCAGATTTAGAACGTAATGTATGATCGTAGTCTTTGAATTTGGTGGGTATTTTGTGAGATCCTTGGGATGTTCTTCTTGGAGGAATTGAGGAGAGTTTTGGTGAGGGTGGAGAAGTAGGAGGTGTTGTAGAGGTGGAAGAGTGTTTATTATAATCTGTAGATGAGGTAGAATGAGAGTTGGAATCTGAGGTTGGATTTAAATTGTGTTGATTTGAGGAAGAATTGAATTAAGAGGATATATCCGGATTTATAGGAGCTGTAGAGTCTGGATTTAATTGTGGATCTGGAGTCACAAGAATGGGTGGTTCTGGATTTGTAGAGATAGTTGGATTTGAGTTGGAAGTTGAGTTAGTATTTGGTGAATCTAAATTCATAGATGAGTTGTGGGTTGGATTAGGGTAGGAGTTTTAGATGAATTAAAGTTTGACTGAGATGAAAATTCATGCCTGAATTATTTATATCAATAGTTGAGGTTGGTAAAGTATATGTTGGAGCAAAAGTGTGTGGAGGGGTGGAAGTTGGTGGAGAAGTAGATGTTTAAAAAAGAAAGACATGTTCATTGAAAGTGACATGTCTACTGAAAAAAGTCTTGTGAGTTTCGAGATTGTAAAGAAGATAACCCTTTTGGTTTGTTGGGTAACCAAGGAGAACAAAGTGGGTAGCTCGAGGACCAAACTTGTCATTTGACTTGTTATATACAAAAGCTTGACGACCTACAACCTTTAGGTGTGTAAGATTGGGTGGAGTATTATAAATCACTTCATAGGGGCTTTTATATTTTATAGGCTTTGAAGGTAACCTATTAATAATGTAGGCTGCTGCTAGGATGTGGTAACCCCATAATTTGATTGGAAGAGCAGCATGAAATCAAATTGCTCTAGCTACCTCAAGTAGATGTTTGTGTTTTCTTTCAACTCGAGCATTTTGCTGAGGTGTGTAAGCGTAACTTGTTTGATGAAGAATTCCATGAGATTGAAACAATTCTGCGAGAGAGGAGTATAGAAACTCACCACCATTGTCACTCCTAATTGTTTTTATAGAAATGTTGAAATGATTAAGGACATAAGAGTGAAATATTTTTATGTTAGAGATTGCATGATATTTGCTGGCTAGAATGTAGACCTATGTGGCCCTAGAGTGATCGTCCACAATTCTGAGAAAGTACTTACATGGGGTTTTTGTAAGGTCCCGGTATGTCAATGATATGACCAAAATTATACGTAAAAACATCTCGAGTTTTGGTCATATCTAACTCATTTTAGCTAGAAATTCATTAGGAGTTAGGACATATACTTTCAAAACTTGTTTTTCTTAATGTTTCAGGCAAAGATGACAATTTATAAAAGAATTGTGTGTTTTGGAAATAATGTTAAGGATTATAAATAAATAAACTAACAAAGAAAATGTTTTCTTTTGTAGGTATCTAATTCCAATAACAACAACGTTAACCAAAATCTTGCACCACCACCTCCACTTCCACTATCACCGAATATTTCTTAATTTTCCATCATAAAAGTTCCACATCGTGTGAAAATCACGAAGTTTAACTATGTGGAATATCTGAAGGAATATCTGAACAATTCTCGAGCTGCCCATGATAACATGAGACTCATTGTAACTTGCAAGATGCAAGAGGGAGAATTTGTGTGTGACTTTGTTGAAAAGATGAGAGGTTACTTTAACAGACCAGAAAGTCTGGGATTGGTTGCCTCAGAAGAGCTAGCTGCCGACATGATCTTGGACAAGCGAACTCCAGCATATTCTTGAAGGATTTATGTGCACAGTCAAGTACACGTGTCATCGTGTCCAATGTTATAAGGCACTAAAGGGTCACACCACTACACACCCAATAATGGACAACCGAATAAAGTAAGTTGTGTGGAATAATTAACTAGTTAAGTTAAGAGTAAATTACACGAATAGTCCTTGTGATTTTCCAATAGTTTTGGATTTGGTCCATAACTTTCAGAAATTACACTCATGGTCACCGTGGTTTGTAATTTGTATTGCTTTTGGTCCAAAATCCTAACAGACGTTAAATTAGTCTATTAATTATTTTGAAATGACTAAAATGCCCCTTAACTTATTCTTTTCATTTAATGGTTAATTTATTTAACCACCCCTCCCCTCCCCACTATCGCGTCACCTGCATCTGGGTTTCAAGCTCGTATTCGGTGATGACACCGTCGTAGTCGCCGGAGCCCATGGTTTTTCCGGTGGACCCAGGTTTCCATTTTAGGCTGCTGAGTTTCGCAGGAGTACATATGCAAACACAGCATGCGGTAGCGTTATGTAAGTTGTAGACTCAGATTTTTCTAGCGATGTCGCCGGTGGCGAAGAGGGTGCCAGAAGAGTTGACTTCTATGACACCTAGGGTGTCGGAGATGTGTCCACCGGTAACGGAGGCTGAAACGACGGTGGAGACTACGAAGTCCTTCGTAACATATTTATAATCGAATTGAATTGTTGATCAAGCAAAGCTGTATAGATTAAAATTTGTTTTTGTGGTAGACAAGTTTGATTAGGTTCTTGCTTGACTCCTTCGTAATGTTTCTTTCATTGGTATTGGTATCCTCTCTGTTAAGCTTATGAATTAGGGCACCCAACCCCAATTTAATGATCAACAATCTTTCATTGGTATTGGTATGTTCTATGATGGTTAAATCATGGTGATGACTCATAATCCGGGAGCTATCTGCACATTTTCGAATATTAGCACTACCATAACTCCGTGGAAGCTTACACCTATTTCCATTAATTCCTGTGTCTTACCAAAGGGATGTTTTTCTTCATTCTTCTGCAAAGGATTTACTTGTCACAAAACTCATCAATCATCGCACCGAATAGCATTCAAGAAATTGCTAGTAAGAAACACCTTTCTCTTCTCTTCTAATTTTGTATCTTAATAATCCTCTGTTTTTAAAAAGCTAAGCTACTGGTTGCCAGCAGCAGGACTCGGTTTCTTCGGATGATGATGAGTACCGATCATCCCGCAATATAGCAACACGCTTGTTTAAAAGATACCGGAACTTTATAGACAGTGAAGGCCTTGACAATCTTAAAGTAAACTCAATTTATTAATTCTTCTCACTAACATCACATGCTTAATGATTTCAATAATAATAATTAGGAATTCATTAGCGCTGGGGTAAACGCATATGCCTTAGGGTGTACAGATGCTGTAACACCACAATCTTAGAGCCATTTTTTTTTAAATATGCATACGGAAGCGAATTAAGAAATAACATAACTTCTACTTATTACACAACATAAAAACAATTTACATATTAACTGAATATATAAAACATTTAAGGTGTTATTGAAAACGGGCTCGACTTGGTTTACAAAATCAGAGTACGGTCAGACTTCCAAAATCCGACTCTAGTCAAGCTAAATCCATAACCTGAAAAGAGTCAACAAATGAGGGATTAGCACAAAGCTAAGTGAATAGAAATAACAAACATTTTGCATAACCCCAACAAATTAGAGACAAGAGAAATCAATCTGGAAACCCGTCCAAACTTCCACAAGCAATTGGACGTTAAGAGAGTATCGGCTGACTTGCGCAGAACCTACAACTGTTGTTGGCCGAACAACAGTTTACCGATGGCTACTTTACTATTGGCACGGTAGTCCCCCCTAACGGAACACATCCGTAGGAGTCCGAGCACCCCATCCAATAGTAACGAAGCCTAGCCAAAACCCACTCATAGCTAAACTCTAGAAAACATGTGCACATACTACCATTAACAATCACACAATTAATGGTACCACTGGAAAATTATTAAAAACCAAGAAAAATGAATTTTCCCAAAACCAGCCAAGATAGCGCCGCTATCCGAGATAGCGTCGCTATCTTTCCAGAAGATAGCGCCGCTATCCAAAGATAACGCCGCTATCTGCCAAAAGATAGCGTCCGCTATCTCAATACCAAATGTTATTTCAGCCGCTGTTCAATTTTCCAAAAACGAAGCAGAGATAGCGCCGCTATCTTAGAGATAGCGCCGCTATCTCCCCCAGACCAGCCAAAATGCTGCATTTTTCTCCTACAAGTCTACCATACCAAAACCTTTGTATATCACACAAGAAGAAGGTTAAATCCACTCACCTTTGCTTCCTTTTAGTACCGAGCTAAGTAATCTTATATCACTAAGGCTCCTTCCCTTTTCCTGTATAAAACGAACACCGAATTAGTCACCCGAAATCACTAATTTTTGCAACAAGTAATATAGGTCAAGACCACATCTTTATGCAACAATTTGCAACCAATTACTTGTATTCCAACACACATCAAGTACTAAGGTCTAAAACTTCATCAAGACAATCCACTATGCAATTTTAACCAAGTTGCACATACTAGGCCCAAACGGGTCAAAAACAAGAATAATGAATCGGGAATCTACACAACACCTTCCAATGGGTTAGACTACATGATCATCATCAAAATTACATATCTAACAAGTTACTTGCATCCAATTGCAAGTTTCACCAACTTTGACCTTATTTAGGTCAATTGCACCAATTGTCAATCAAACGGGTCAAGGCCCTAAACCAACATGATTATACTTCCCAACTAGACAACTAACATATAAATGACATGAAATTGACAATTAAAGTTTACAAGACACACAAGACTAAAGTCAACTCCCAGGTTTGACCAAAGTCAACAATCCATAATTTAGCTAGTTATGACTAAATTTCAATCTAGCCAAACACTACCATCCTTTAGGCATTTTCACAATAGCTAACTAGTCATCCTCATAACTAACAATTATCATTCTAACATGCATAATTTAACATAACAACACCTTAAGAACATCAAGATTCACATTTCACCAATTTAAGGGAAAATCTCCATCTTCTTCCCAAGAACACCGAAGATGGAGCTTATATGGAAGCTTCACCAAATGGTCCATAACTAGCAACAATTCATGTAACACTTGCAAGAACTCAAATAATCACTAACCATCTAATAATTTCGAATCACAAGCAAGATTCATCAAGAAATTCATAAAAACCCACTTAACTCAAGAACCCTAATTCAACAAAGCTCGAGAACATGAACCCTAGTTTAGGAAAGAAGAAAACTTACTTAGATTGCTTCTAAAATCCGAAAATCACACAAGGGAGACAAGAACTACAAGGATTGATCTTCAATTTTGGGAGAAAAGCTTCAAGTGTGTGTTGAGTGTGTGTGTGTGTCGTGTGTCTGGCAAAGAAAGAAGAGGAAAACCCAAATTGACACCTGCCCACAAACAAAACACATACACCCCCTTCCCCACACAGGTATTTTTTCATTAAACCCAGTATAGGATAATAGGTTCGCAGATAATTAATTTAGACCTAACTAACTCTAATTTTAACAACGAAGATATTTTTAGAACCCCGGTTCAGAAGTGAACCCAAATATGTAAAAATCATTTTAACATTTTAATAACTCAGTTTTACTAATTTTTAACCCCATGGTTAAAAATACAATTAATTCAATTAAATCAAATAAAATCATATAAAATAATAAAATAATAAACAATGAGATATTACTTACCAAAAGTAATAAAATATTCTAGGTCGGGTCTCGGGATATTACAAATCTCCCCTCCTTAAAGAGATTCCGTCCCCGGAATCTCACCTTGATCAAATAAACTTGGGTATCGGCTCTTCATATCCGCCTCGGTTTCCCATGTCATATCGGAACCCAAACTATGTTTCCACTTAACCAAGACCATCAGTATCTGCTTCTTTCTCAATTTCGTTACCTTTCGATCCAAAATTTCTACCTGTTCTTCAACTAACCTCTTTTTCGAATCCACCTATAAATCTTTAATCGGTAACACCGGGATTTCATCATCTATATCACACTTCCTCAAATAACACACATTGAATGTGTCATGAATACCCGACAATTCAGGAGGAAGATCGAGTGCAACGGTTTGGTCATTCACCACCTGACGAATAGAAAACGGCCCAATATATCTCAGTGCTAATTTTCCCCGTTTCCCAAAACGAATAACACCTTTCCATGGGGAAACTTTCAAATAAAACCGTTCACCCTCAACAAATGTCACGGGTCGACGCCGTGGATCCGCGTACATTTTCTGTCTATCCCGAGCCGCCTTCAACTTTTCACGGGCTATTGCCACTTTATCGGCCGTCATCTGAACAATCTCGGGACCCGCAAACTGTTTTTCTCCCGCTTTTAACCAACACGTGGGAGTTCTACACCGTCTACCATACAACATTTCATACGGTGGCATACCGATACTTGAATGATAGGAGTTATTATAAGCAAATTCAATCAAAGGCAAATGAGAATCCCACGATCCACCATATTCTAATACACAAGCCCGCAACATATCTTCTAAAGTTTGAATAGTTCTTTCCGATTGACCGTCTGTTTGTGGATGATAAGCCGTGCTCAAATGATGTACCCAATTTCTCGTTGTAAACTTCTCCAAAAGTTAGAAACAAACCGAGGATCCCGGTCGGATACGATAGATAACGGGATCCCATGTCGGGAAACTATCTCATCAATATACAATTTAGCCAACTTATCAAGTGATGCGGTTTCGTTCGTGGCTAAAAAGTGGGCACTTTTTGTTAATCGATCGACTATAACCCAAATCATATCATGGTTTCTCGGTGTACGGGGAAGCTTGGTGACCAAATCCATTGTTATGTTCTCCCACTTCCATTCGGGTATTTCCAATTGCTTTAACGACCCATACAACTTTTGATGTTCGACTTTGACTTGGGCACAAACATGACATTTGTCAACAAAATGAGCAATATCCGCCTTCATAGTAGGCCACCAATACAAGGCTTTCAAATCATTGTACATTTTTGTACTACCCGGATGAATGGCCAAACGTGACTTATGAGATTCGGTCAAGATTACATCCCGCAAACCCCCAATTAGAGGCACCCAAATTCGAGACCGAAACACTTTCAACCTTCGAGTATCTTCCACCAACTCCTATTTCTTTTTTTTTTTCATAATTTCAGATTTTAAATTTTCATCATTCAAAGCCTCTATTTGGCAAATTCTCAACCGGTCAACGAGATCGGACACGATCTCCACTCGCATAAATTGAATAACTTTTGGCGATTCCTTACGGCTTAAGGCATCGGCCACTACATTGGCTTTCCCCGGATGATATCGAATTTCACAATCGTAGTCTTTTATGAGCTCTAACCATCTTCGTTGCCTCATATTCAAGTCTTTTTGTGTGAAGACATATTGGAGACTTTTATGATCGGTACAAATAATACACTTGGTTCCATAAAGGTAATGTCTCCACAATTTTAATGCAAAAATTACCGCCGCGAGCTCTAAATCATGGGTCTGGTAATTCTTTTCATTGGGTTTCAACTGACGCGAGGCATAAGCAATCACCCGGTCTCTTTGCATTAATACACAACCCAAACCCGCAATAGATGCATCACAATAAACTATAAAATCATCAGAACCTTCGGGTAATGCAGGTATTGGGGCTTGGCACAATAACTCCTTTAAGGTTTGAAACGCCTTTTCTTGCTCATTACCCCACCGATACGGAACGTCTTTTCGGGTCAACTTTGTTAACGGGCTAGCAATCTTTGAAAAATTCTTTATAAACCTTCTATAATACCCAGCCAAACCCCAGAAAGCTCTTAATCTCGGATGGAATTTTCGGGACACTCCAATTCATCACCGCGGTTATCTTCGATGGGTCAACTTTCACCCCGTCTTGACAAATCACATGCCCCAAAAACTGCACTTCTCGGAGCCAAAACTCACACTTCGAGAACTTAGCATAAAGTTGTTCCCGTCTCAAAGTGTCTAAAACTTGTCTCAAATGACTTTAATGATCTAACTCGTTTTTGGAATAAATAAGTATGTCATCAATAAAAACAATCACAAACTTATCAAGGAACGATCGACATATCCGGTTCATTAGATCCATGAATATTGCGGGGGCATTAGTCAAACCGAAAGGCATGACTAAGAATTCATAATGACCATATCTTGTTCGAAACGCGGTCTTAGGAATATCGTTTTCATGAACCCGGACTTGATGGTAGCCTGACCTTAGGTCAATCTTTTAAAAATATGAGGCCCCTTGTAACTGATCAAACAAATCATCTATACGCGGTAACAGATACTTATTCTTAACCGTTCGCTTATTTAATTCCATGTAATCAATGAACATTCTCAATGTGCCATTTTTTTTTTAACAAACAATACCGGTGCACCCCAAGGTGATGAACTCGACCTGATAAAACCCTTATCCAGTAATTCCTGTAACTGATTCATCATTTCCCGAATTTCTGACGGTGCCAATCTGTACGGAGCCTTGGCTACGGGACTGGCTCCCGGAAGCAAATCAATTTTAAATTCTACCTCCCGAACGGGAGGTAACCCAGGCAGCTCATCAGGAAAGACCTCCGGGTATTCCGATACCACCCGGACGTCTCTAACAACCTGCTTTTCTTTTCTGACATCAATGGCATAGGCAAGAAATGATTCACACCCTTTAGCAAGAGATTTTCTGGCTTTCATATATGAGATAATAGGGAGAGATGCATTAAGCCGATCCCCACGGGCCACTACTTGTGTCCCGTCAGGCAATGAAAAGGAAATTAATTTCTTATCACAATTAATTAATACTTTATTTAAACTAAGCCAATTCATTCCAAGGACCACATCAAAACCAGATATTGGCATTAACAATAAAAACATATTAAAACATGCCCCTTCAATATCAATATTTATTCCAGTCACAGATGTTGTGACTGGAACCACATAACCATCAGCTACCTCCACTTCCAATGGAGTAGTTACCACAGATGTAGGCAATTTCAACTTAGCATGAAAATCCACATAAATAAATGAGCGATTAGCTTCAGAATCAAACAACACACGAGCATCAATGTTATTTATCGGGAACATACCGGTAATGACATCGTCAGTAGTGGTAACCTCTTCAACCGACATCCTAAATGCTCAGCCCTCTGGTGTAGGACGATTCTTCCTCTTCTGAGGAGATGATGCCACCGATCCCCCAACCGACCCGGATCCCGAACCCGATCTCCTTTCTGATGGGCAATCACCGGCCCGGTGACCCTCTTTATAGCAGTTCCAACATACACTCCGGGGAAACGTACACTTACCCAAATCATGCCCATGTTGACCACATCTAACACAACGCATTGTTTGTGTAGTACATGCATCGTTGTGAGAAGATCTGCACCTAGCACACCATTATGCTTTCTGACCTGAATTATTTCCCGACTGTTTACAGTTTGAGCTTGTATACCTTTGATTTCCTTGACCTTTCTTAGTTTGTTGGGAACCCGATTGTGTGGACTTAAACTTTTGATACCGCGTTCTTTCTTTATTCGCCCAATCGGGGGTATTCAAATCACCTTCAGCTGCCTTTGCAAAATCAAAGGCTTGGGACAAGTTTGTTGCAAGTCTAGCCACACCTCGGTATTCAGGCCGTAAGGCTTGAATAAAATGTTTTATTCTGGATGGCTTATCAGGCACCCACTGTTGTACAAATCTCAACTTCTCATTAAATTGCTCTATCAAATAATCTACCGACATCCTCTCCGTCATTCGCAAATTTAAGAATTCCGATCGAATCCTATCCATCTCAAATGAATTACAGTAACGCTTGCAAACCTGCTCCCTAAATTGATCCCATGTTATACTGTTAATGGTTTCCTTTGGTAGGCGTTCAACCAAAGTATCCCACCAATTCATGGCACCACCGGTTAATTTACGGGTTGCATACATCACCCTAAATTTGTCTTCACAACCACACGCATCCAAAGTTCTATCCATCTCCCTCAACCAATTCATTGTAACATTTGGATCTCTACTACCACTGAACTAGGGAGGTTTACAGTCAAGGAATTGTTTAAACGTGCAAGATGGTTTCATGAATTGGTATGGTTGGTTCGGGAATTGAAATTATGGCATACCTTGACTAGGATAAAAATATTGTGGTTGTGACATCATGGGTTGAGGTTCCGATGAGGTTGACATATTAGGAGCTGTCATGGTAAAGGCTGGGGTTGTGGGAAATTGCATTGTCGGGGTGGATAGTGCAGGGTTGGACATAGGAGGGAAATTTGGTGTTTGGGTATTTTGGTTTTTGTTCATGCCATCAACAATACTTTGGAGATGCTCTAACCGGCTTTCCATTCTCAAAATGTAATCTTCCCTTTCCGCATTTACATCCCTAGATGTACCCGTGACTTCCGGTTCAGGCTCCGTTGGGGTTATCAACTGGTTGGGATCGGTATCGGCCATTATCTGTAATAAACACAACATCTCACGAACTGTTAGTCTAAACCGTTAGTACCTACCATACTAACTCCTATCAAACCACAGTTCATATTCACTTAACTAATCCCTCCACTTAAGGAAGTTTGACCAACTCGAGCCAAGATTTGGGAATGGTACACCTAAATATGCAACCATCGCCTAACCGAGGCTCTGATACCAAATTGTAACACCACAATCTTAGAGCCATTTTTGTTAAATATGCATACGGAAGCGAATTAAGAAATACCATAACTCCTACTTATTACACAACATAAAAACCATTTACATATTAACTGAATATATAAAACATTTAAGGTGTTACTGAAAATGGGCTCGACTTGGTTTACAAAATCAGAGTACGGTCAGACTTCCAAAACCCGACTCTAGTCAAGCTAAATCCACAACCTGAAAAGAGTCAACAAATGAGGGATTAGCACAAAACTAAGTGAATAGAAATAACAAACGTTTTGCATAACCACAACAAATTAGAGACAAGAGAAATCAATCTGGAAACCCGTCCAAACTTCCACAAGCAATTGGACGTTAAGAGAGTATCAGCGGACTTGCGCAGAACCTACAACTGTTGTTGGCCGAACAACAGTTTACCGACGGCTACTTTACTATTGGCACGGTAGTCCCCCATAACGGAACACATCCGTAGGAGTCCGAGCACCCCATCCAATAGTAACGAAGCCTATCCAAAACCCACTTATAGCTAAACTGTAGAAAACATGTGCACATACTACCATTAACAATCCCACAATTAATGGTACCACTGGAAAATTATTAAAAACCAAGAAAAATGAATTTTCCCAAAACCAGCCAAGATAGCGCCGCTATCCGAGATAGCGTCGCTATCTTTCCAGAAGATAGCGCCGCTATCTGCCAAAAGATAGCGTCCGCTATCTCAATACCAAACGCTATTTCGGGCCGCTGTTCAATTTTCCAAAAACGAAGCAGAGATAGCGCCGCTATCTTAGAGATAGCGCCGCTATCTCCCCCAGACCAGCCAAAATGCTGCATTTTTCTCCTACAAGTCTACCATACCAAAACCTTTGAACAGAACACAAGAAGAAGGTTAAATCCACTCACCTTTGCTTCCTTTTAGTACCGAGCTCAGTAATCTTATATCACTGAAGCTCCTTCCCTTTTCCTGTACAAAACGAACACCGAGTTAGTCACCCGAAATCACTAATTTTTGGAACAAGTAATATAGGTCAAGACCACATCTTTATGCAACAATTTGCAACCAATTACTTGTATTCCAACACACATCAAATACTAAGGTCTAAAACTTCATCAAGACAATCCACTATGCAATTTTAACCAAGTTGCACATACTAGGCCCAAACGGGTCAAAAACAAGAATAATGAATCGGGAATCTACACAACACCTTCCAATGGGTTAGACTACATGATCAACATCAAAATTACATATCTAACAAGTTACTTGCATCCAATTGCAAGTTTCACCAACTTTGACCTTATTTACGTCAATTGCACCAATTGTCAATCAAACGGGTCAAGGCCCTAAACCTACATGATTATACTTCCCAACCAGACAACTAGCATATAAATGACATGAAATTGACAATTAAAGTTTACAAGTCACACAAGACTAAAGTCAACTCCCAGGTTTGACCAAAGTCAACAATCCATAATTTAGCTAGTTATGATTAAATTTCAATCTAGCCAAACACTACAATCCTTTAGGCATTTTCACAATAGCTAACTAGTCATCCTCATAACTAACAATTATCATTCTAACATGCATAATTGAACATAACCACACCTTAAGAACATCAAGATTCACATTTCACCAATTTAGGGAAGATCTCCATCTTCTTCCCAAGAACACCATTGATGGAGCTTATATGGAAGCTTCACCAAATGGTCCATAACTAGCAACAATTCATGTAACACTTGCAAGAACTCAAATAATCACTAACCCATCTAATAATTTCAAATCACATGCAACAAAGCTCAAGAACATGAACCCTAGTTTAGGAAAGAAGAAAACTTACTTAGATTGCTTCTAAAATCCGAAAATCACACAAGGGAGACAAGAACTACAAGGATTGATCTTCAATTTTGGGAGAAAAGCTTCAAGTGTGTGTTGAGTGTGTGTGTGTGTCGTGTGTCTGGCAAAGAAAGAAGAGGAAAACCCAAATTGACACCAGCCCACAAACAAAACACGTACACCCCCTTCCCCACACATGTATTTTTTCATTAAACACAGTATAGGATAATAGGTTCGCAGATAATTAATTTAGACCTAACTAACTCCAATTTTAACAACGAATATATTTTTAGAACCCCGGTTCAAAAGTGAACCCTAACATGCAAAAATCATTTTAACATTTTAATAACTCAGTTTTACTAATTTTTAACCCTGTGGTTAAAAATATAATTAATTCAATTAAATCAAATAAAATCATATAAAATAATAAAATAATAAACAATGAGATATTACTTACCAAAAATAATAAAATATTCTAGGTCGGGTCTCGGGATGTTACAGATGCAGGTGAAGAGAGAGTGGGGAGGGAAGGGGAGGGGAGGGGTGGTTATATAAATTAAATGAAAAGTATAAGTTGAGGGGTATTTTAGTCATTTCAAAATACTTAACAGCCTAATTTAATGTCTGTTAGGATTTTGGACCAAAAGCAATACAAATTATAAACCACGGTGACCATGACTGTAATTTCTGAAAGTTAGGGACCAAATCCAAAACTATTGACAAACCACATGGACCATTCGTGTAATTTACTCTTAAGTTAATTATAAAAAAGAGAATAAATAATAATAAGTTAATTATTATTTAAGAGGAAGATTAAATATTAAGTTAAATATTTAACGGACGGTTAATTAATAAGACAATTAATTAACTAGTAATAGTCCAAGGGTTTAAAGTGACAAGAGGAAGTTTAATTATGAGATTAATCATAATTAAACTCCAAGGACCTAAAACGGTAACTTAGTTCCTTATAAATAAGGACTAAGGGACAAGGGTTTTAGGGTAATCACATTACACACTCAAAACCCTAATCTCTCCCCTCCCTCTCTCGGCCGAACTCGAACAAACAACCCCTTGGGGTTTCGGTTTGGTGATCGACGATGAACACACACACACACACAAGTTCTTGTGTGATACTTTGTTAGTACAACGCGGTCTTGCAGCGTGTTCAGGTGGTGCAGTAGAGGTGGATCATTCTTTAGCAATCTAAATGTAATGTTCTTAATCTTCTTCTTCTTGTGATCTCATTGATTAGTAGAGATCCAGTAATGTGGGATTCAAGTTCTGCCATGTGAATCCTACAAGGTTTTCCTACAGTGGTATCAGAGCTTCCTACTAATCTCAAAGAGATTCGGTTAAGTTTCTTTTCGTCTAGAAAAGAACCCCAGAAAATTCGAATCCAAGTATGTGTTCTTCAAGTTTTTTGAATGAACATTGGATTGAATAGAGTTCTAGATAAAAAGAAATTAGGTTTCTTTTTCCCTTCTTATTTTTTGAAATTTCGTGTATATGTATATATATTATTAAGTTTTTTTTATCTTAGAAAGAAACTTAGCAAGTTTGATCTAAGAAAATTGTTCAAGTTTATGAACAATTGGATTAAATAGGTTTCAAGACAAAAGAAATTAGGTTTCTTTTTGTTTAGTAAGAAAACCCTAGAATGTTTGATCCAAGAAAAGTTGTTCAAATTTATGAACAATTGGATTGAATAGGATTTTTAGACAAAAAGAAAAAGGTTATTATTATTATTATTATTATAAATTAATTAAAAATTAAAGCGGGAGTCGAAACCAAACCAACCGAGATTCGGTTGAGACTTGGTTCGACGACCGAGTGGTCGACAAAACCAAGTCCACCGAGTTTCGGTTGGGTGATGGTTTCTTGGTGACCAAGTTATCGCATTTAGGGTATAAGATTTTATGTAACGTAAATCGGGAATAAAGAATCTACAAGATTTTATGTATATTCTTTTACTTGTTAAGTCAATCTATGTAAATCTTTTGATTTTTGATTAAATATCAAGAACAAAATCAAAGGGATAGATTTACATAAATCTTGACTAGATTTTTTTTTTAATTAATAATAAAAGATAATAAATTATTAAAACCAAAATAATTTCAGAATTAAGGGGGAAATTGAAATCAGTATGGGTAATTTTATAATTATCAGTTTGTTAATTTAATAATTATCAGTTTATTTATTTAATTAGTATGACATAACCCAAAAGAAGTGACGTTGTGTTTATTTAATATTTTTGAATTTTTCGAATATTTTTTTTTCAGAAATTAATAAAAAATTTATTTTTTTAAATATACAAAACACAAAACCAAGTCTTTGGGGTTATGACATAGCAATTCTCGAAATTGGATGTATTTATTTTTATTTCTTTAATTTACTTTATAGTTGAAATAAAAAGATGGTGATTATATACAGTTTATTTAGAAAACCAAGGTATAAATTAATAATGGTACTTATAAACAGTTTGTTTAGAAAACCAAGTTTAAACTTAATAATGGCAAAGTAAACAGTTTGTTTATAAACCAAGTTTTATAAAGACCAAATTAAAAGTGGAATTTATAAAAAGTTAGTTTATAAAACCAAGTAATTTTAAAAGGTTAAAAACTGGCTAACGTTTTTCAAACAAAGGAAACTCCTTTTTAGAAAATCTTAGATCAGAGTGCAACCCACCTAATGGAACACCTCACTTGTTCAACGATATTCACATTGTAAGGAAAAAGAACCTTAGATGTGGATTCAAATCATTGCGAGTGTTAGGGTGCGTAGGGTCTTGTGATAATCGGGAGTCCCGGCGCAAGGCATCGCACTGTCTTAGGTGGTACGATCTATTTTGGTGATAATCGGGAGTCCCGGCCCAAAGTGCACTAGAGGGATTAAAACATGTACAAGTTTTTTGTTCAACTTGATATCCCGACCATCTAGGAATCGTTTCTAGTCTAGAGGCGATCGGTATGGCTATACCTATCAGAAATAGCGTGGCTCTAATGGGAAGTGCCCAAACCTTGCATTAGAGGGCGTGAAATATGGATCATAGTCTAACTATTATTCTTAAAAGGTAATAATGTTAGAAGTTATTTATTTATCTAATCATACTAACCGTTTGTTGTTTTTCTTATAGATGTCTGTACCGTCAGAAATTCCGTTTTACTCACCAAACGAATCGCGAAAGTTCATCACTGGAAAATGGAAGCTTACTGGTCCGAACTACAAAGTTTGGAAAGTGCATTTTAGGAGGTACCTAAAAGTACAGAATCTACTGTACGTGATAGACGAGGTGCCCTAGGGACAACCAGGGCAAGATGCCCAGGATGACGAGCTTGACGCGTATTATCAGTATATGGCTGATGAATCACAAGTTATGTCGATTCTTATTCTTACTTCATTATCAGAGCTTACTGATAATCTACGTAAGTAACCATGCTATGAGTTTGTCCAGTATCTTGAGGAGTCGTTTAAAGATAGTACTGAAGGTAGTAAGCAGTTCATTTTGCAAGAAATCTTTTCGTCAAAGATGAAAGTGAAGGGTTTCATTGTAACTGATTGACCACTTGGGTCAACCTCCTAGTCACTTGGTTCGAACCACACTGACCAAGAACATGAACTTGTTCTTGACCGGTTAAAACCAACTAGCTGATTTAATCCCTAAAAGCGGAAGTGGGATTAAACCTAATCCTTAAACCCTAAAGGATTGGGAACTTGGAGATCTAGATTAGATTAACAAGAAATAAACCTTGTACGAAAAACTCGAACACACACACACACTTATGTGTGTTCGTCGACTACCACCAAGAACCCTAGGGTTCTTGGAAGTCGCTCGAACAAGAGGAGAGGAAGAAGAGTGTTCCATGAAACATACCTTAGTTAATGCTTAAGATAGATCCACTGATGATGAACACGACGAGCGATCTTCTAGTTGATCACTTGCAACGTTCTTGTTCTTCAATACTTGAAGATTATGAAGAACGAACGAAGAACACAAACTTATGTTCTTGTGTTTGAGGCTTCGACCGAATTAGAGAGAGGAGGGGAGGGGATTTCGTGATTATGGAGGCAAGGATCAAGCATTAGGTTTAAGTCATAAGCCTTCTATTTATAATAGAAGATCTTACACTTAAAACCTTTCTAGTTTAATTAAGATTAACTTCTTAATTAAACTTCCTTTTTACACTTCCATCCCTTATAGTTTTAACTAGTTTATTATTGTTGCACTTAACGATTAAATGTCTAGTATTAATACACTAATAATTCGGTACCCATATACACGAATTATATACTTGTATTTATACTTTTTATAATTAATTATATAATAACCTTTATATAATTTATGCAACAATATTATCCAATTACTATATGATTTAATAGCGTTAAATCATATCATGGATAATCTATAATTAACACATTGTATATTTACTCAACTAGTAAATGTACAAGTACTTGTATTAATTAGTTAGTTAAACTAATCTAGTAATAAGTTAAACTTAACTTAATACTTAACTGATTCATAATGACTATTATGAATCATTCCTCTTCGTAGTATCATTACATATCTCGCTCGTATTACATCCACTCACCGGTGTAACCCTTAAGTGTTTCGTAGGCATGGATGTATCATCATAGGTTGACTAATTGTGCACATAAATCCTCAGACTCCCACTTGTGCAAGTTTGTAACCTTTGTCTTAATGATACGACCTACAGTGGCCTTCTAGATGGGCATGTAGGTAACCAACCCCATAAAAACAGCTTATGTAACCCTGGTATAGTTTTGTGAAAAACTCTTTAATAGCGTCTCCTAGTAAAGAACATTGTGTCTTTACTTCTTGGGTAACGTTGTTAGGTTTATCCCTTGCAGCACGATATTTGTGATAATGAATACGAGCATGGTAGAAATTATCAACTCCTGTATTCGAAATCATTTTATGACTTCTTGATTCAAACTGTTGTGGTAAACGACAAAGAACAAATCAGTTCATTTGGGCATGGCCATGCACTTTCCAGTTATCTCATCATGTCAAAGGACCCATAAATATCTCTCCTAAAAAGGAGGTGCAATTACCATCTTGTTATATTTTGATTCAAAATACAAATTCCTTTGTACCCAGTAAAGCCTCGTATGACAACCATATTTCAGAATTGTCTAAGACGAACCAAAGCACATTAGTCATTGTATCCCAAACCAAATACCTCAGGCTTAAGGACAATCCTAGTGAATAATACTTTTGAACTTTTCAACCACGAAGTATTATCACGGTGGTCAATCCAATATTCGTCGAGCTCCAACAGAATATCACCGATATTTGGTTTACACAAAACTTGTGTAGCTATCTTCGAAGAACTTCGAATATACCACCAAATACCGCGATGACATTAACGTCCCATCAAGGTTCCCACCAAGACGAGTAGTCACAGATTTATATCTTTTTGAATAAATAGTCTTTTATTCATGGATGTTGTAAAACATACAAAGTCTGAATAACAATGATACTAACTCATGTATTAATTCTCACTGGACATAGATACTGAATTATTACTGGATCATTACTTATTCTTTTCGTTTGTGTTGATTGTTCAATGACTATTAATTGTAACTTTTATCACTAATTACAATTAGCCATTTCTATTAAACTAAAGACATAAGACGAGTATTTTAAGAATACTATTACTTTTGTCTTTGCTAGATATTGTTCATGCAACATTTAGAACATATTCTAGTCTTTCCTTTTTATATGATTCGGTAAACATAGGAGGATTGGAAAATTACACCTTTAGTGTTTTTGAATCTATAAAACTTGCCTTATAACTAAATCTCTTTTAGCTACTTGATTTGTAGAAATTCTTACTAGTTAAAGAAATTTCCTTAAATGATTAACTTGTTCACTGGAGTGTGAACATCCTATTAGATTTGCAATAATTAATCACAAGACTTGTGATCACGCTATTAGGTTTGCAGTAATCTAATCAATAATCGTTTATTTCTCTTAACTCTTTGGCTAACGACTTGCTAATTCCTTGTTGTTAATGTCCTAACTAACTTACTATATTCATTAGTACCTCTAATGAATACGTTAGTCATAGCTCCCACTAAATCTTATGGAAATACGCATCTCTTAAACTACTACTTTTGACCTAGTCAAAACTTATAGTTTAACCCTTTAAGAATTAATCAATTATCAAAGTCATCCTTTGGATTTGCGAATATCCAACATTCCTTTTAAGGGAATCATGACTTTCATTGACTATTGTATCTAACAAGTATAAGACACTTGAAACGATACTTCCAATTCTTAAACATATTAGTATTCTTTTAAGAATTTATTTAATGCCAAAGTCATTTCTTGGATTTCTTAAATATCCATTATTCCTATTAGGGAATTATGACTTGATTAAATATTGTATTTATTACAAGTATAAAAGACTTGCAACAATACCTTTTAATTCTTAAATAATTTAATATAGTTTGTCCCTTTTAAGAGTTCATTTAATGTCTAAGTCACCTCACTTGGATTTTACGAATATCCAATTATTCCTGTTAAGGAATTATGACTTCATTAAATTCCTTTATTACAAGTATAAAAGACTTGTGATAATACTCTTTAAAGTCTATCTTGATTATATCCAATGTAACCATACTATATTAATACTAATATTTAAAATGTACTATCATAAGTAAATTAATACTTAAGATGTTTTAACTAGGTTCAATAACTTTTGAACCTTATGCTTCCACAAAATCTCTTAAATACTTTAGAAGAAACTTCTAATTTCTAGTATCTAAGTATTTGAGCTATCTAAGACATTACTCATACAACAATCAAACAAGTATAAAACATGAAATATAAAGTAAATCAAAAACTTGACTTACAATCTAGTCACAAAACTTGACTAGTGTATTTATCACACATACACACAATATAATTCAACCATGGATTCGAATTTATTAAAACCAATAACGAGTTTTAACATAAAAATAAAATGATTATTCAAACAATAAAATAAAAATGTTTTTACTGAATCCATAAAAAATACTAAATTATAAAATCTTGGTGCTCGTGGGATCATCACCATCTCATGCCGGTCATCATCACTTTCCATCTCCTCCTGCAATAAACGATTGCAAAAGTTAGATTACTCGTAATGTACTTTACAAGTATCTTAAAAGTGATTAAGAAGTGTGGTTGTGTTACCTGAGGAACTTGCGTTTCCTCCACCACCACTTGCACTCTTTGGACAATTTCTTATCCAATGCCCAGCCTCACCACACTTGAAGCACCGATTCTTGGTCCTTGTCGTGTTAGGCTTAACCTTCTTGACCTTATGTTTGACACCTTTACCATTTGGCATTTCTTAGCTAGGATTGGTTTTACCCTTTCCTTTACCACCATGCCCTTCTTCATCGCTATCATCAGTTGTGCGACTCCTTTTAGAATTAGTCTTAATATTCAACTCAACAGCCTCGAGCATGGATCGTAGCTCGGGAATGGAATTATCCATATTACGTTTGCTGTAGTTGGCTACAAAGACTTTGTAGTCATCTGACAATGACTTGAGTACAGTGTCAATTGCTAACTGCAATGGCACGTGGTGACCAAGTCTAGTGAGGTGATCAATGTGAACTTTCATTCTCATGACGTGTGCACCTACTGATTCTCCCTGCGCCATCTTGCAAGAAATGAGTGACCTACAAGCGTAAAATGTAGGGGTGAGCATGGGGCGGTTTGGAGCGGTTTTAACTAAAACCAAACCCCGCCCCAAAAGTTCGGGTTTTAAAAATTACACCCCGTTCGGTTTCGGTTTTTCGGTTTTTTCGGGTTTTTCAGTTCGGTTTCGGGGTTTTTTTCGGTTTTTTGTTTTCCTTAAATTTACGAATTTGTGACCTTAAAAATTAATATTATGATTCAAACTCCCAATCTTTAACACATTTCGTTATAAATAAAAAACTAGTAAGTTTAATATAATGTAATGCTAAATTCAAATATAACTTGAAACTTAGAAAATATAGGAATAAATCACCTAGAAATTCAATCATATATTTTATTTAAAGGATAATTAAATGCCAATTTTTTTATAAATACAAGAATATTTTTAAAAATTATGAAAGATATATAATGGCGGGGCGGGGCGGGGTTTTTGTTCGGGTTTTTTATATGCCCCCGAAAACCGCCCCAAACATTCGGGTTTTCCAATAATCAAAACCGTTGACATCGGTTTTTCAAATGGTTCAGTTTTTTCGGGGCTTTTTGTTTCGGGTTTTTTGGTTTCGGTTCGGTTTTTCGGTTTTTATGCTCACCCCTAGTAAAATGCTTGTCTTGGTACATTCTTTGCATCCTTGGTAGGAGCTTTCAACACGTTTCTTTCTCGGTCAATCCTATCCCTCTCTTGTCTGAGCATGATTTTAAAATCACGTTTCCAATTGAGGAAATTTGACCCAGTCATTTCTTTCTTTCCTAGAAAGAAACGTCGCGAGAGTTTGTCGTAAGTTATCGTCGTGTTTGTTGCTATCTACAAATCAAACCCAGTTTAATTAGTAATCATCAATAAACATTCTCTAAAATATATTATAAACCCATAACTAATATTTTAGGCCTAGGATCCATATATCACATTCTCGCTGCAAGGTTTGGGCACTTCTTGACGAGACATGCTATTTCTGGTAGGTAACATCGTTACCGATCGTATCAAGACTTGACACGATTCCAAGGGGTCGTAGAATCTTTAGAGTTATAACTTATTACAACTTTGTACAATCTAACTGTACATTTCTAAGTTAGTAATAAAGTCTAGTATGTTTATTCTACTCAAGTACCTTTTGGGCCGGGACTCCCGATAATCACCAAAGTAGATCAGACCATCTAAGACAGTGCGATGTTCTGCGCCGGGACTTCGGATTATCACAGAACCTTACGCACCCTAACACTCGCAATGATTTGAATCCATATCTAAGGTTCTTTATCCTTACAATATGAATATCGTTTAACAAGTGAGGTGTTCCATTAGGTGGATAGTACTTAGATCTAAGATTTTCTTGGGTTTGTTTAAGTCTTAAACTAAACTTAAACCTTATTCCAATCTTAATCCTTGTTTAAAATGTGTGACTTGTGAATTCAAGAATTCAACAAGACACCTTTTTAAACCTTAAGAACTTTTCTTTAAAACTTATAGTTTCAAGAATTTACGCGCTTTATATGTATACCTAAAACGAGGTGTACAAAATGTTTTACTAGGTTTTGTGAAAAACCTTATCTAGAATAAAACTTACTTATTTTATCTTTCTTGAAAAAATTAAAACTTATGTTAAACTTTTAATTCTTTTACGATTCATAAACTTGAATCATAAATCTAGTTTAACACACCTAGTTTTTCACATGTTTAATAATGAAATTAAACATTTGTTTTGACTTACTAGATTCGACCAAAACTTATCTCTTGACGACACATTTATAAACTTTGTGATTTTCTTGTGTAGCTCCCACTAGCTCCGCTCCAACAACCATGATGAAACTTAAGCAAACACAATCACCGGTCTATACTTGGTGAAACTAATAACCTTATTATATAAAGACTATATATAATAATTCTTAGTTTGTTTAAACCTTTCTTACATTTAACTTGGACTAGTTAAATATAAAGTTAATTGCAAGAATGGTCCCTGTGGTTTGGCCAAATTGCATGTTTGGTCCCTGTGTTTCATTAAGTGCAGGCCCGGTACCTATGGTTTGCATTTTTGTGCACTCATGGTCCCTCACCCCTAACGCTGTTAAAAATATCCATTAATTAGATGGTAATTTGGTCATTTCTATGTCTTCTTCTTCTTCATTGTCTTCTTTCCCAAATTAAACACAAATCTGAAGCCCTAATTAACACAATCTCTTATATTTTCTCTTCACTCTTCCCCAAAACTTGAAATCAAAACCCCCTCTTTTGTCGAGAGCCCATGTTACAATTTTGTTCTTCTGGCGACCTCCCTTTCCCTGTGTCTTCTTCTTCAACACCTCCCCGAAATTCTAACCCTAAAACATTAACCAGCAACCCAATTTTAGTCTCCGGTGACCACAACCATCACAACCCGAAAGCAACTTAGCCCAGCCCCTACTGCCATCGTCTATTCCTCTCCTTCAAACGTTTCTCCATTTGAATCCATGAACCGGAAAACAGTAAAAAAGAAAATGAAGATGGTTACATTTTCAGGAGATATGGAATTAAGGATTCAACGGTTGATACTAACGCATTCCTCGAGCTTTAGGATTTCTGTAATTCAACTCCTAAACCCATATGTAGAAACAATTTTATCTAACTCACGATTTAGGGTTTCACGATTGAGGTTGAAGTCGTTGTTTGCTTGGCAGCTGTCTCCGGCGCAACAAAGATGATCATGATGGCTGTTTCAGCTGTCTCCGCAGACCACGCTCCTGCTCCGGCAGTTGTCTCCGGCGCAACCATGGCTGGTGGAGTCATTTCCGGCAGTTGTCTCCGGCGCAACCACGACTGGTGATTAATGGCGAGGGAATGATGCATTCGATCGATTAAGAAACCGAGGTACGCATTTTGATCTCTCCTGATTTGGGTTTCATGATGAGTTTGGTTTTTGATTGAGGTTCTTTTGTTGCAGAAGATAATTTGGTATATTGTTTTGAAGAAGATGACTTAAACGGAGAGAGAGAGGGATAGGTTGGAGTGGTGGGATCAAATATGCTGAAATGACCAAAGTACCCTCAACTAATGGATGGAAGTTAACGATGTTAGGGTGGAGGGACCATGAGTGCACAAAAATGCAAACCATGGGTACCGCGCCTGCACTTAATGAAACACAGGGACCAAACGTGCAATTTGGCCAAACCACAAGGACCATTCTTGCATTTAACTCTTAAATATAGGTTATAAAGTTCTCTTGTTATTTAACCCTTGATCATTAATCTAGTATCTTACATGACTTGTAAAATACTTATATTATACTTGTATAATTATCTAGTTATAATAACTTATAACTTTGTATATTTCTAGTTTATCATATAATTTCAACTTGTACAATTTCTAGTTATAATGAAATCATAACTTTGTACTTTCTAGTTTCAATTATATAATCAACTTATACAATAACTAGTTATATTATTAACCTTAAAGATCAAAATAACATTATCTTTTTAATGTTCCATTTAATCTTGTATTTAATATATGTACATATAAATACTTTTAAAATAAACTTGTAACATTCTAATAAGAATATTACATCTAATTTATACGTACGTACTTTAACTTGAACTAATTAAAGATACGTATAAACTACTTTATTTATTAAAATTCATTTTACCTTTTTAAATATTTAAAAATCTGAAATATAATATATATATATATATATATATATATATATATATAAGTAAATACATCTTATTAATTTCTTGAACTAAAAATTAACACTTCTTTTAATTCTCATTAATTAGGTAAACCCTAATCTTGTTCTTGATCAATCAAAACTAGGGTTTTGACTTTCTTGATCAAAAACATTATTTATCAAAAAAAAAAAAATTTAATTCTAATCAATCCTATTTAAACAATAAACTTTGTTTAAATTATAAGATAGACTATAACCTAATAAATTTATTTAAACTTTTTAATTTAAACCTTATAGACAATAAACTTTGTCTACATTTCTAGGTTTAAAGAACTAGTCTTAATAAATCTATTAAAAATAATAATTAAACCTATTAAACATAAACTTGTTTAATTATCTAGGTTCTAGATTATTATCTTATTTAATTCATTCAAATCATTAAACTCAAACTAGTTTAATGTTCTTGGTCCTAGATTAAATCTAGGGTTTTCGAAATTTCCTTAAACCCTAGGAAACTTTTCCACCAATTAAACTACGCTAGTTTAACAAACTTGGTATCCAAGTTTCCTCCTAGATTTCGAATTCTAAAGGGATTAGGAAAGAATCCTTTTGACCAATTAAACAAATCTTGTTTAACATACTTGGTCCTAAAGATCTTCCTAGATCTCGAACACCTTTGGGAAAAGGGAAAGAATCCTTTTGATCAATTAAACAAATCTTGTTTAACATATTTGATCTTAGGGTTCTTCCTTGTACACGAAATCTCTAGGGTTTAGAAAAGAAGCCTTTTGATCAATTAAACTAAACTAGTTTAATATTCTTGATCCTAGGGTTCTTTACAATTTTTGAAATTTCTAGGGTTTTTCTAGAATCATTTTGACCAATTAAACTTAACTAGTTTAACATACTTGGTCCTAGGGTTCTTACCCTTTTTCGTACATTAAGAAGAAGATGGAACAAAAAAAAACTTTAATAACATTAAACAAAAAAAACTTGTATCTCTAAACTAACGCTCTGATACCACTGAAGGGTTTCATTGTAACTGATTGACCACTTGGGTCAACCTCCTAGTCACTTGGTTCGAACCACACTGACCAAGAACATGAACTTGTTCTTGACCGGTTAAAACCAACTAGCTGATTTAATCCCTAAAGGCGGAAGTGGGATTAAACCTAATCCTTAAACCCTAAAGGATTGGGATCTTGGAGATCTAGATTAGATTAACAAGAAAGAAACCTTGTACGAAAAACTCGAACACACACACACACTTGTGTGTGTTCGTCGACTACCACTAAGAACCCTAGGGTTCTTCGAAGTCAATCGAACAAGAGGAGAGGAAGAAAAGTGTTCCATGAAACATACCTTAGTTAATGCTTAAGATAGATCCACTGATGATGAACACGGTGAGCGATCTTCTAGTTGATCACTTGTAACGATCTTGTTCTTCAATACTTGAAGAACACGAAGAACGAACGAAGAACACGAAGAACACAAACTTATGTTCTTGTGTTTGAGGCTTCGGCCGAAATAGAGAGAGGAGGGGACGGGATTTCATGATTATGGAGGCAAGGATCAAGCATTAGGTTTAAGTCATAAGCCTTCTATTTATAATAGAAGATCTTACATTTGAAACCCTTGTAGTTTAATTAAGATTAACTTCTTAATTAAACTTCCTTTTTACACTTCCATCCCTTATAGTTTTAACTAGTTTATTATTGTTGCACTTAACGATTAAATGTCTAGTATTAATACACTAATAATTCGGTACCCATATACACGAATTATATACTTGTATTTATACTTTTAATAATTAATTATATAATAACCTTTATATAATTTATGCAACAATATTATCCAATTACTATATGATTTAATAGCTTTAAATCATATCATGGATAATCTATAATTAACACATTGTATATTTACTCAACTAGTAAATGTACAAGTACTTGTCTTAATTAGTTAGTTAAACTAATTAGTAATAAGTTAAACTTAACTTAATACTTAACTGATTCATAATGACTATTATGAATCATTCCTCTTCGTAGTATCATTGCATATCTTGCTCGTATTACATGCACTCACTGGTGTGACCCTTAAGTGTTTCATAGGCATGGATGTATCATCATAGGTTGACTAACTGTGCACATAAATCCTTCAGAAAGATGACCAACCATTGAGTGACCATCTTATTAACATAAGAAGGTTACTAGATTGTATCACCCAAGTAACTGGCACATCAAACCAACATGAACAAGTTCTGTTCTAGTTTGGATCCCTCACTCAATACTATCAGGATGAGGTGGTACGTTTGGTTGGGAGTTTTGATTTGACCGTTGCAGGACTACACGAGAATCTCTTGTGTATACGCGATGTTCAAAGGCTGGAGGAAGAACCACTTCCTGAGGTTCAGATGGATGAGTTCGATGATTGTTTAAGAGACTTTGCTGATTTGTATTGCCCAACTTGTGGCAGCAAGGATATTTGCGAGCACACATCCGATGTGGGATTGTTGGACACTGAATTTTTCAATGATTCAGGTATCTTTATGATTGATTATCTCGTTACTTCTAGTGAATCTTGGGTATTGGATACCGGATGTGGTCATCACATTTGCAATCATTTGCAGGGATTTAAGAAGAACAGGAGGCTGAGACGAGGAGATGTTGAACTACGAGTAGGCGGAGGTCCAAGGTTGGAGCTGAAGCCGTAGGAACATATCTTCTCAAGTTGCCTTCAGGAAGAGTTTTGGAACTTAAAGATTGTTACTATGTTCCTAGACTTATTAAAAATGTTATTTCATTTGATTTACGACAGTGGTTTTTATTATGAGTTTTATGGTAAAACATTTCTTGTTTAAAAGATGATATTTTATATTTTAAAGCAAATTCTCATAATGGTCTATACACGTTAATTCTAAATAACATAGAACGAGACATCTATCATATAAGTAAAAGATCCAAGAGTAACATGAATCAAACTTATCTTTGGCACTGTCGTTTAGGTCATATAAACGAGACTCGCATAAAGAAGCTCCACGATGATGGAATTCTAGAACCATTTGATTTGGAATCATATGCAATATGTGAAGCTTGTTTATCTGGCAAGATGACAAAAGACCCTTTCAACCACTACAATGAAAGGGCAAGCGAGTTGTTAGGGGTTATACACACTGACGTGTGTGGACCCTTTACTCCAGAGGCCAGACGAGGATACCGCTACTTCATTACTTTTACTGACGACCTCAGTAGGTATGGTTATGTCTTTCTTATGAGACTAAAGTCTGAAAGCTTTGACAAGTTCAAAGAATATCAGAGGGAAGTAAAAAATCAACTGGGCAAGAAAATAAAGTCACTTCGGTCGGACCGAGGAGGCGAATATTTTAGCCAAGAGTTCGACGATCATTTGAAGGAATGTGGGATTGTTTCACAACTCACACCTCCGCATACACCTCAGATGAATGGTGTATCAGAAAGGAGGAATCACACCTTGTTAGACATGGTACGCTCAATGATGTGTCGCGCCCCACTACCACTATCATTTTGGGGACATGCACTCGAGACTGCAACATTCACACTGAATAGGGTTCCGACCAAGTCAGTAGAAAAGACTCCGTTCGAGCACTGGACGGGGAGAAAACCAAAATTGTCTTTTCTCAAGATTTGGGGTTGTGAAGCGTATGTTAGACGTAACTTCACAGATAAACTAAACCCCAAGTCAGATAAGTGTATCTTCGATGGATATCCAAGGGAAACCTTAGGATACTATTTCTATCATCAAGAAGACAACAAATTCTTTGTTGCTCGGAAAGGTGTCTTCTTGGAGGAAAATTTTGTAGGAACTGAAACTCCAAGAAAAGAAATTAAGCTTCGAGAAACTGAAGAAAATGAAGATCCACCGGCGACTTCAGTCGAACCAGTGGTTGATCAAAGAATTGTTGATTCCCAACCAGACCCACCGGTTGAGGAAGAAGAAACACACAATCCGCGTAGGTCCAGTAGACCACGCCAAGAACCAGATAGGTATCTTGGATTCATGATCGATGAAGATGATGGAAGTCTACTAGAAACATTAACCTACAGCGAAATTGCTGATGGCATAGAGTCTGAAAGATGGCTCGAGGCTATAAAAGCAGAGATGCAATCCATGTATGACTACCAAGTCTGGATGTTATCAGACTTTCCACCACAGTCACGAGCTATTGGATGCAAGTGGGTTTTCAAGAAGAAAACTGACATGGATGGAAAAGTGCATACTTACAAAGCACGACTTGTCGCAAAGGGTTTCACGCAAACACATGGTGTGGATTATTCTGAAACCTACTCGCCAGTCGCCATGCTTAAGTCTATTAGAATTATTATGGCCATATCAGCATATTACGACTATGAGATATGGCAAATGGATGTTAAAACCGCATTCCTTAACGGGGAGTTGAATGAGGACGTATTCATGATACAACCAGATGGTTTTACTGATCCAAAGAATCCTAATAAAGTATGCAAATTGCTAAAATCCATTTATGAACTGAAGCAAGCATCTAGAAGTTGGAACTTACACTTTGACTAAAGAATCAAAGAATTTGGTTTTGTCAAGAGTGAGTTCGAGGCGTGTGTCTACACTAAATTCAGTGGGAGCATAGTAGTCTTCCTAGTCTTGTATGTTGATGACATACTGCTCATAGGAAACGATATACCAGCATTACAAGGAGTAAAATCCTGGTTAGGTAAATGTTTCCAGATGAAAGACTTGGGAGAAGCCGCGTTTATACTGGGTATAAAGATCTTCAGAGATAGATCTAGGCGGCTTATTGGACTTAGTCAAAGTACAAACATTGACAAAGTACTGAAGAGATTCAGTATGAGTGATTCCAAGAGAGGTCTCATTCCAATGACACATGGCATTACACTGAGCAAAGCTCAGAGTCCTACATCTAGCAAAGAACAAGCTAGGATGAGTTTGGTACCATATGCTTCGGCAATTGGATCAATCATGTATGCCATGTTATGTACTAGGCCCGATATTGCTTACTCCATAAGTCTTACGAGCAGATATCAGAAGAATCCTGGTGAACCCCACTGGGTGGCTGTCAAGAACATTCTCAAGTATTTGAGAAGGACTAAAGAAATGTTCTTGGTCTTTGGAGGTTCAGTGGAAGAATTGTGTGTAACTGGTTACACAGATGCAAGCTTCCAAACCGACAGAGACGATTACAAATCGCAATGGGATTTGTATTCACACTATACGGAGGAGCTATATCTTGGAAGAGTCAGAAACAAGATACGATAGCAGATTCGACTACAGAGGCTGAGTACATTGCCGCAAATGATGCTGGAAAGGAATCCATGTGGCTTAAGAATTTTATCGAGTATCTTAGAGTTATTGCCAGTAACTCTAGACCCATCAAAATATTCTGTGATAATAGTGGAACAATAGCGCAAGTTGTTGAGCCAAGAGAGCATCAAAAGACCAGGCATGTGCGCAGAAAATATCACCTCATACGCGAGTATGTTAGAGAGGGTGATATTATAATTAAGAAAATACCAACGGATGACAACGTTGCTGACCCGTTGACAAAACCACTAGCTGGACCAAAGCAAGAGAAACATGCGCACGCTATAGGCATGCAGTACCTAGATATTGGTAGCTAGTAATTTTGATTATGATCCATAGACATGTTTGAAATTGATACATTATGTAATAACATTTCGTGGGATTGAAATAGAATGTTTTACGTAATATTTTCACATTGTCTATTCTTAACATGTTTTAAACCTATCCTTGATACGCAAAGTTTTGAGTATCTGAAATGTATGTGGTTGCTTGAATTTAGTGGGAGCTAGATTCAAGAGTTAATAAAATTATGAATATTTATCTATTCATAGTTATTGAATAGATAAACAAGTGTTGTTAAAATAAATATTCATAGATGTTTACAGAGTTTGCTAAACATTAGATGTGACCAAAAGATCGAGATTACTTCATGGACCCCAAGCATGAGTAATTTCGAGTAGATGTCCTCTGACCGAGACATTTGGTTTGAGACACGATGACTTCTGATCTTTAGCATTTATCTAACGTCACACCGTAAAAGGGTGATCATAAGGAACTTGACTAAGATAGCGGAAATCGTGGGCAAAATAACGCCAATTGTCAAGATGGAATTTGCACCTTCTTTAACTAGAAGAGATATTTCATGGCCGCTCGACGATTAAGACTACTGAAATGCGTGGCCGCGCTCGGAGAATGATTAGATCATTCGGTAATCCGTTACTGCAGAAAGTTGAAATCAGTGTTGAGAAAATTCTAGTATATAGAACAAGATCCCTGCTCCATGTCTATTACTCAAATTAAGAAATATCATGATGCGAAAGGAAAATATGTTAGTGTTATTCATTTTATGAATATTATCTCTGGATGTAAGAGTTCTTATAACGTGGTTATCCTAAATGTCTGGCTAGGGACCGTTTTAGGCCAACGATGATCAGAAAGTAATTCTTAAGTTGCACAAGTTGGAGTCTGAAGGATTTATGTGCACAGTCAAGTACACGTGTCATCGTGTCCAATGTTATAAGGCACTAAAGGGTCACACCTCTACACACCCAATAATGGACAACCTAATAAAGTAAGTTGTGTGGAATAATTAACTAGCTAAGTTAATTATAAAGAAGAGAATAAATAATAATAAGTTAATTATTATTTAAGAGGAAGATTAAAATGTTACGTCAATTCGAACTTGCTCGATCTGTTCAATTGCGACCTCATAATGCAATCGCATTCTCTGGTCCAATTGCCGTTTTTGTTTCTGTAAGTTAAATATTTAACAGACAGTTAATTAATAAGACAATTAATTAACTAGTAATAGTCCAAGGGTTTAAAGTGACAAGAGGAAGTTTAATTATGAGATTAATCATAATTAAACTCCAAGGACCTAAAAGGTAACTTAGTTCCTTATTAATAAGGACTAAGGAACAAGGGTTTTAGGCTAATCACATTACACACTCAAAACCCTAATCTCTCCCCTCCCTCTCTCGGCTGAACTCGAACAAACAACCCCTTGGGGTTTCGGTTTGGTGATCGATGAAGAACACACACACACACAAGTTCTTGTGTGATACTTTGTTGGTACAACGCGGTCTTGCAGCGTGTTCAAGTGGTGCAGTAGAGGTGGATCATTCTTTAGCAATCTAAAGGTAATGTTCTTAATCTTCTTCTTCTTGTGATCTCATTGATTAGTATAGATCCAGTAATGTGGGATTCAAGTTCCGCCATGTGAATCCTACGAGGTTTTCCTACAATTCTTCATACGTATTAGATTACGACAAGAATAAGAGAGACCTCACAATCATAGAGTTATACAAGGAACTAAAGGTTGCTGAAGCAAAATTGTTAGATACTTGTAACTGTGATACTACAGTCCTAAACATTGAATCATGTGATGCTACCAAAGGTGAACCTTCTCTTCCCAGTGGAAAAGGGAAAGCTGAGGTGGGACATACCCAACGAATGCTTAAGAGAAATAGAACCTCAATGACAACACCTAAAGATTCAATGTGTTTCCACTGCAATGAGATGGGTCACTGGAAGAGGAATTGCCCAAAGTACCTTGATGATCTGAACAATCACAGGATCCAAAAGTCTGGCATCCTAGGTACGTTTGTGATTGAAATTCATACTGCTTCTATGTCTAATTATTGGGATCTAGATAGAGGGTTTCGTACTCACATTTGCACTGATATGCAGGGACTAAGGAATAGTAGGGAACTGAAGCATGGTGAGCTGAATCTAATCATGGGAAACAGAGTCTCGACTGCTCTTACCAACATCGGAGATTATGAGCTCATGCTTAGTAGTGATAATTCAGTTACTTTATTAAACGTTTGTTATTCTCCTTACATGGCAAGAAACATTATTTCATTTTATGCATTGTTTAAGGATGGTTTTACTTTTGGTTTTGATAATGACAATGGTTGCATTTTAGTTTATAAAAATAGTATTTTTATATTTAATGTTATTCGTTGTACTGGCATATATGAAAGAGTTGTTTGCGTTAACAAATAGAAATCTAATAGTAAATGTTGATTCATCCAAAGATGTATTGGATAAATCGTGTTTATGGCACCGTCACTTAGGCCATATAAACAAGAAGAGAATCGCTAAACTCTAAAAGGATGGACTGTAAGAATCATTTAACCTCAAAATCGAATGATGTATGCGAACCTTGTTTACCTAGAAAGATGACAAAGGCGCAATTCACAGGGTCTTGTGAAAGAGACAAAGACTTGTTGGATCTAGTACACACTGATGTGTGTGGATCATTCAAGTCAAGCACTACACATGGTGAGCAATACGCGTCACATTGATTGATGATTTCAATAGATATGAATATGTTTATCTGATTAAACATAAGTCTGAAACCTTTGAAACGTTTAAAGACTTTCAAAACGAAGTTAAGAATCAACTGGGCAAGAAGCTAAGATGCTCCGCTCTGACAGGGGTGGAGAGTGTCTTAGTCAAGAGTTCATCGATCATCTTAAAAGTTGTGGAATAGTATCCCAACTATCACCTCCTAGAATTCCACAATTTAATATAGTATCAGAAAGGAGAAATTGAACACTGTTAGACATGGTTCGATTGATGATGAGTCGAGCAACTCTTCCAGTGAGCTTCAGGGGATGTGCACTAGAAACAACAGCTCATATCTTAAACATTGTACCAACTAAGAAGGTTTCTAAGACCCCCTTTGAAATATGGACATGGAATCTTCCCTCACTCCGACATTTGAAAATCTGTGGTTGTGAAGTTTATGTTGGACATGAAACTCATGACAAACTAGAAATAAAATAAGAGAGATGTCATTTCATTGGCTATCCACGATAGTCTTTTGGATATCGGTTTTACAAACAGGTAGAGAACAAAGTGTTCATAGCTCGAAGAGGATTCTATCTTGAGAGAGAGCTATTATCCAAAGAAGCTAGTGGGAGTAAGATTCATCTTGAAGAGTCCCAAGAGTCAACCGATGAAATAGAAGTAGAATCTATAGTTGACACTAGCATTCAACTAGAGGATGAGACTCATGTTGAACCAAATGATATAACTTCTATCATTTCACATAGCTCCTCTAGAGTTGTTCGACCTCCTGAGCACTTTGGTGAATATTATGATTATCATATTGTTGAAGGTGATGCATCAACTGGTAATGGTTATCGACTGATGATGATGAGCCATCAGACTATAAGGAAGCAATGGAAGGCCCTGAGGCTGAAAAGTGGAAAGAGGCTATGGAAAGCGAGATTCTGTCTATGTATAATAACCAAGTATGAAACTTGGTTGACATTACGCACGGCATTAAAACCATTGGGTTAAATGGATCTTCAAGAAGAAGACATACATGGATGGGGATGTACACACCTTTAAGGCTAGGTTGGTTGCAAAAAGGTATACAAAGGTTATACTCAAAGTAAAGGGATTGATTATTATGAAACCTTTTCACCAGTAGCCAATATAAAGTCTATCAAGATATTGCTTGCTATAGCTGCATTTCATGCTTATGAAATTTGGCAGATGGATGTGAAAAACGCTTTCCTAAATGGAAAACTCACTGAGGATGTGTATATGGCACAACCAGAAGGTTTTATCCTTAAGAAACATCCTAAGAGAGTGTGCAAGCTTGAGAAATCAATTTATGGATTGAAACAAGCATCTCGAAGTTGGAATCTTTGCTTTCATGAAAGAGTCAAAGAGTTTGGATTTTCTAGAAGCGAAGACTTGTCATGTGTATATATCAAAGCTAGTGGGAGCGTTGTAGTCTTCCTAGTATTATATGTTGATGACATATTGCTCATTGGCTATCACATTCCTACACTGCAAGATGTAAAGGCTTGGTTGGGAAAGCGTTTTGCAATGAAGGATCTAGGAGATGCAGCATATATACTTGGAATTAAGATATACATAGATAGAGAAAAACGTCTAATGGGATTGAGCCACAGTACATACTTGGACAAGATATTGAAGAGAATTCATATGCTTGAGTCAAAGAAAGGTTTATTACCAGCACGGAGTTAGAGCGCGAAAGAATGAGTCGAATCCTATATGCTTCGGTTATAGGTTCGAGCATGTATGCCATGGTATGTACTCGTCATGATGTCTCCTATGCCTTCAGCATGGTGAGTCGATTTCAGGACAACCCTGGCAATGATCATTGGATAGCGGTGAAAACGATTCTCAAGTATCTAAGGCGAACAAGAGATATGTTCTTAGTATATGGTGGGAAAGACGAATTGAAAGTGGAAGGTTATTGTGACACGAGTTTCCAAATGGATAGAGATGACATGTGCTAACTATAAGGGTGGGTATTCTTACTAAATGGATGAGCCGTTACTTGGAAAATTTCCAAGCAGAAGATGACAGATGACTCAACTTGTGAATCAGAGTATATTGCTGCTAGTGAAGCAGCAAAAGAAGCTACATGGTTGAAGAACTCCATCGGTGACCTTGGTGTCGTTTCGAGCATCAAGGACCCAATGAAGATCTTCTGTGATAATAAAGGTGCAGTCATTTTAACTAAAGAACCTAAAGACCATGGTAGATCAAAGCATATACTCAGAAAGTATCACTATGTGAGTAAGCGTGTTGAGGAAGGGGACATCATTGTGACGAGAGTATCATTGGAAGAGTGTCATATCTCACAACTTATATTATGGATATATACTTAGATTAGGGAGCAAGAAATATTAACCCTAATCTCTTCCTCTTGCCCCCTTTGGCCGCAGCCTCCAATAAGAAAAAGGGAATTGATTTGTGAAAAAATACTACGCACAAAACAATGCAAATCACTTCCTCCTTTTCTAATATGGTGGTGACGTGAAACAGTTTAGAAAGAAAACAAAATCTTTTGTTTTCTGATTTAAGTTGTCATGTGGTTTTGATTCTTTGAGCAATGAACTAGCATCCCAATTGGCGTTCAAGACGGTGTAGGGTGGATCAACTTTAGAGAGATTCTACGTTGGATCTTTGAGTACTACATTCATAATCATCAGTGATTACAAAGGCTTCAAGGTTATGATTTTCATACTAAACTCTTTATCTTTATTGCTTAATTATCTTGTCAGTATGTAGATCCTTGATTGGCGATTTATTTATTTTCCGCTGCATTTTACTTGATTAAACCATAAATCACTAACAGTGGTATCACGAGTCATCATATTGATTATTTAATTAGCAAGTTTTTTGTAAAAAGTAGCAAGAAATCATCTTTTTTGGCCCCCTAGAGGCGCCCGATCGAAACAAAGAACCCTAGGGTTCTTTGTTTTCGAATTTCTTTAATAGAATGGGGTTAAAAATTTGATTTTTTAGAACCCTAATTGCTAATAGTTACAAAAACTTAAATAAAAAATTAATCTTGTTTATTTAATTTTTTATTTTATTTGGCTTGGTTTTTTATATTAATTGTTAATTTTTCATATGGCAAAACATGTATTTTTGCCATATCCCAAGCGAAAACCTAGTCAAATACTGATCGATTGTGCAAAACCGATGAAAACCTAGACCATTTGTGATTGTGTTGAATGCTTGGATTGTGTGGTTGTTTGAAAAAGCTGTGTTTTTGGTGATGTTGTAATTTTTATTTTTTATTTTTATTTTGGTCCCATTTTTTAGGGCAATTTGCCAATGTAAAAGTAATAGAATAGGTTGTATTTCATTATTTTTTTTGTATTGTAAATTGTTGACCAAGATTGAAGAAAAATGAAGAAAAAGCAAATTTCCGTCACATCAGCAGGAGCTGTATGAAAACATGTTTTCTAGAAGCATACGGACTTCGTTTTGGACGTTTCAAAGGCCTAAAATGCTTGCAAAGTCGTGGGCTACAACTTTCCAGAAGGCAGGGAAGACCAAAGAAGATCCTTCAGTGACTTTTCGGGCTTCAAAGTCTGCTGGAAATTTTTGGTAGATTGCATTTTTCACAAATTTGGTTTCTATTTGCTCATGAATGTCTTGGAGCAAGTGGGAGCCCATTGGGTTTATGTTGGCCTGTTTGGGTTCATGTTAGCCCGTCCCCTAGTTTGACCATTCAGTCCGTCGTGAAGACTCACGTGACCGAACTTAGGTTATCATCGGTCGAGGTTTTACACTAATTGTGTTGCATATTTTATTATATGTTTTGTGGTTGTGGCATAATTTCTATATGATACAAATAATAAAACAATTAAAAATATGATTTTTGAACACAAACATTAAAACATCCAAAAATTTTAATATGATTACTTGTTAATCATCGATGATTACTCTTTAATCTAAACTTGTCTTTTGAGATTAATACAATAAGTTTAAATATGATTTGAAACTTAAAAAATTCCTCTTTAATCATCAATGATTACTTGTTAATCATCGATGATTATTTTTTAAAAATCCATGATTACTGTTTAATCATCAATGATTACTTGTTAATAATCGATGATTACAGTTTAATCATCTATGATTATTCTTTAATCTAAACTTGTTTTTGAGATTAATACAAAAGTTTAAATAAGATTTGAAACCTATAATTTAATAGTCGCTAAAACGTTTTTACCGCTTATTAAACCGACTTATGAAGTGGTATGAATGAAGTACATGATTCATTCATATCTTAAATAATGTTTTTCTTAAAATTGCGTACCTAAAACTTAAGTCACGCAGTCCAATTGTTTGAAATCACTTGCTTCTACTTTTAAATTCACGTGAGACGTGGTTTGAATTTAGATACGAGGTCATTTATGTCTATGCGTGAGACCTAGATTTATTTTGACACGAGTTCACATTGGATGACTAATCGAGTTAACGGTGAGACCTTAACACGAAGTAAAGATGCGACAAACATGCCAGTTGACCCTAGATGATTGTTCACTAGGTGCCATGAAGTCCCATAACTCTAAGAGTTGCACTTGTAATGCAACTGTTGATCGTTACCTACCTATTGGATCTATCATCACTAACAGATCAACTGATGCGGTGATAGAAGCTCAATAGGATCTTAGCTTTTAATTAATTAGATTAATTGGGTAGTTAATTTTTAAAATAAATTATTATTGAAAATACTATTTGTTTGAACTTTGTGCGTTATATAGATAACAACAACAAATAAAAACCTAAGTATCTCCACTCTAAAATCAGTTCTTGAAAACTGAAATCGACTAATATCGAACTCTAAGGATTGTCCTTAGAGATGAGAACAAGTTGATAAACCTATAAGAGGCCTTACCTGAGGCACCTCCTGCCAAAGCTTCTGCTGTTGTTCGTCAAGCCTTTACTGAAACGTTTAACGAACACCAAGAAGTCACTACTCCTATGCTTGTGAGCATGAACTCCGAGATCCGAAGGAACTTCGAGGAACTCACAGCATATGGCACGTTAAGCGAGTTGAAAATGATATTTGAACAACAAGCAGAACATGAAATCTTCGAAACATTTAAAGCATCCCACACTTACAAGCACGGGGACGGCCAATCAGTTAGCAGTTGCATCTTGAATATGAAATGCTATCTTGATCAAATGGAGCGTCTTGGTTACCCTTTACCACAAGTTCTTGGAATGAGCTTGATTCTTACCTCACTATCCAAGGACTATGACCAGTTTGAAAAGAGTTTTAAAAGTACATAGCATGGGGAAGACAATCGGTGAATAACATGCTATGGTAAAACTGGTTGACCAAGGGTTACCCAACAGTTTTCTAGCAATCAGGGAAGGTAAAACCACAAGCACGAGGCAAGAGTCTAGGTAAGGGTAAACTAGTTTACTTTTCCAAAACTACGATTCCCCCACCTGTTAAAAGGAGTACCCTGCAAAGGATATTTCTTGCCATCATTGCGATGAAACCGACCATTAAAGGAGGAACTGTCCTGCCTACTTGGCAGAGTTGATGAAGGACAAATGTGTTCTAGCTAGCACATTAGGTATCTTCATTATAGAACTCTATACTTTTCCTAATAAATCTTGAGTGTATGACATTAGTTGTTGTTAGTCCCCAGACTAAGTAAATAAGATTTGATGATCAAATAGCCAAGAAGAATAAATCAGTTGAAGTATGTATCTCAGCCGAAGTACAAGTATATTCATAAACCTTCAGCTGAGTACGCACTCAGCTCAAGGACAAGTCTAATCAGTAGCCACGCAAGAAGTGATCATTCGAGTTCATGGCCGAAGGACATAAACACGAAGAAGACCACTCAGCTGAAGGTGGAATCAGCTGATGGTACACGCTGCAGATTAAAGACTTTGTGGAAAATGTTGTTGACACTTTGAACATTTTTCTTTCCCGCTCAAAGAAGAATAAAACGATGAAGATCTTCTAGTTTAGAATAGAAGATACATTTTAGAAGTTCATCGTTTGTCCCTCCAAGCATAAAAAGGGAAAGTCAACTTCTTTTGTCTTCTAAAGTACACCTTTTCACCGTGCGTCAGAAAAAGTTGAAAAAGAAGTTGACAGAAAGTACATTCGGGACTTTAGCCTATGCTAATGCATTTAATGTTTCCGTGGACAAGTTGTCACACCCGCCAAATATTGTTCTATAGTAATAAATGATTTGCGGAAGAACGGGATGTAACATTCATGACTTTGATTATTGCAAACATTTAATAGTTTTAAAATGTCATTAATTACTTGAAATAAGTGTTATCAAATATTTATATCTAACTGAAAAAGGTTAAAATAAAAATTAATGTTTAGAAATGAAAAGACATTCGTGACATCTCGACAAAATGCATGTTGATGATCCAAAATCTAAGGACTCAATGCTTCTCCTATTTACCTGAAAAACATATATAAAACGATCAACAAAATTGTTGAGTGAATCCACAGGTTTAATATTTTTTTTGAAATACAAGGTTTTGTAAGCCAAACATGGCAAAATCATATAGTAAAATGTTAACTGAAAATGATTTGAAATACAAGGTTTTTATGTGCCAACCGACATAAATTGTATAACAAAATATAAATCTGAGTTACCTAAAACGTATATGTGACAACAAGATAAAAATATGTGTGATGATAAGATGTTCAAAAATGATTTGATATAAAGAAATGTTGTGATAAAATTTGATATGTAAAAACATGAAAGTAAATACAATAGTAAGATTGTAAAGAGTAGTAAATATTGAAAATGCATGACTGATGTCCTCAACAATTAGCTACGCCATTGAGTTAATATGTCGACCCTAAGCCCATAATCAAACTGCGACTCTAAGTGTGATGTTTCTGTTCTCTAAGATATGCACTCCCCTGACGGTTGGGTAGAATCGTTAAGTAACAACAAAAATGTGGGAGGAAGAGTGTCAGCCAATTGTACCATCTGCATATCCAGGGGCTAGTCGCAACTAGCTAAGATTATGGGATGTAAGCATCTACCTATGCAATACACCTACTTAGTCCGAGCATAAAGACTGCTTTTCATGGTTTGAATAATGTATCGTCACAATAAAAATAATGTAAGCATTTAATAAAACAATTGATAAGTTTTTCACCCCAAATATTTGTAACAACAGTAAATAAAATACGGTAAAAAGTGGGGCTGTGGACTCACAGTCAGGGTAAAATTTGTAAAATATATAGTCAAACGTTTATAAAAGTATTTGATATGTTTTTCACACCAAAGTTGTAATACAATAAAAATAGAGTAAAAGAGGGGATGTGGACTCACCTAATGCAAAGCTTTCCAAAATGCAATTCAAAAAATGCAGTTTCCAACCAAATGGCTTCTAGTGCCCTAAATGCATAAAAGTAACTATGAGCGATAAGTTGGTGACTCTATTGAATTTATTTTGTCTTAAATACGATAAGTTGTATTTTACAAGTTTTGGTAGTAAGGTTTTTTTATAAAAAAAACACTTATTTGTACTCTATAATTATTTAAATAAATACATTTTAAATAATTATAGTAATAAATTATTAATTAAATAAATAAATAATTAATTAAATGAGAATTTTAATATTTTATAACATTCTGAATCTTAACATTTGTAGAACGAAAACGTCACTTGGGTTTTGGGGTTAGATACATCGTCTGGAACAACGACACGTCGGAAAAGGGACCCAAGAACACAGCCGTAACTATTCCGTCACACACTCGTTAACTTTTATGCATACGATAGACAATACCAAAATATTTCTTATACGAATTGCACACACACACTGTTTGTGCGTTGCCGGAGATGACGACGGACACATAAAACCCAGAAAAGAAACGAACAAAACACTCACACACGCATGATCTAGATTCGAGTTTAAAGTTTATACCTTTAGAAAGAGGGAGAGTTGTCGGAGGTTTCTGTTTATCGTCGGAGTTGAACGAACACCCGAGAGAGAGATGGTTGTTTGTCCACCGGAGTTGTAAACTCCTCCTGAGTTGGTGACTTCTTCCTCGTAGTCACCTGGTTCGCCGGGGACGATGAAAACAGATTCTGAGCTCGCCGGAATTTGAGTGCATGTTTGCGCCGGAAAACTTATGTATCGTCGAGGATGATGGACATCTTAGTAAATCCTTTAAGTGTATTCTCTAATGATTTTGCATGATAAGTATGCCTTTAATTCATTGTTTGAATGGTTCGTTTTCTAATGCGTGAGCTAAAGATGATGAATGTTTGTTTTTCTAGGAATTTCGAGCTTTTATACAAATAATCATGTCTTGAGACTCCATCTGTTTTTCACCTTAACACCGAGGCTTCTCTAAGAAGTAGTTGAATTTGTATAGATCTTCAAATCTCAAATCTTGTTGAACTCCATGGGCAACAGTCCATTCCGTTTGTACTTCAAATTTCATACTTTCAGTCTATGTTGGCAGAAGGATTCTCATGAGTTAGGTTCTTTGCAGGATAACTTTTCGAGACTAGTTACATTTTACTATATTCAAATTTTATGTTATTGTTTAACCAGAGGGAGGCAAAGACAAAATTTGGTTGTCTAAGTTTGATAGCGCTGAGGTAGAATGATTAAGTTTCTATACGATACTAGCGTTGGTGTTGAAGTCTTCACGCTTCTCATTATTTAATCACAACGATTGTCCCTAGGTTGGTCGGTTATTGTCGTTCATATTTGACGCGAAATATTCTTGACATTTTCTCTGTTATTTGTTCTTCCCACATCTTCTCAAGTGATTTGCTGTAATGGCCGTCTTTGTTATTAGTCAAGAGGGCTTTAGTCATAGTTGAATCATTTCCATTTCATTCTCTAAACCTAACACTAATGAGGATAGTTGTACTCAATTATTTGATTCCTTTCAATAATCCATGACTTTGATAATTCAACATTATATCATGATATTATAAACTCGATGGCCAGGCGCTTTTATAATATTATCATACAATAGTTCATCATCACTGTCACTTCATAGCTTCATTCTTGAATACCAGTGTTTTCTCGATACCCCTATCGTATGCGAAAATCCAGGGTCATACTTTTGGTTATTTAGAAATTTGGAATTTAAGAGTTGTGCTTAATGTTCATTCTAAAGATATCATAGAGATAATGTCAGTCATCGTTTTCGCGAAAAATCCTAAATGTCTCAAGATTAGTGGAGTGGGAAGTTTAGGTTGAGTGACGATACTCAAATGAGGTATGATGTGAGAGAGTGATATATAATGTGTGATTACAGTATGTGGTGCACGTGTAGAGGAGTTTCTTATTCAATATGCACCAATGATAGGTCATCGTGCTCGATCTTTGTCCAGTAGATTAGAGTAGCCAAAATACTTACTTCCTGTCAACGTCATATGATAATTATAGACTACGTGTTTACCTGTCAGTGATTAGTGAAGTGTGAATACGGTAATGAATATAATGTTATGGGGTATGTGGTGTAAGTGTACAATGAATAATATTCCCTCAAGTACGATTTTACGTGTAAGCATTTAGTGTATCCAATTTTCTACCTAAGTCATGTATAATGTCAAAGCAAGGGCATATTATTAAGGCGTAGGTCTTGTGAATGATATGAAATGCAATTCTATATGTAATGAGACTCTATATGAAAGACAAATCTTTATACATTAGCTGTATATGAAATGCAAAGCTATATTAAATGAGACTTTATGTAAATGCAACTCTATATAAAATGAGACTCTTATATAAAATGCAACTCTATATGAATGAGACTATGGATGCCACGAACATGTTTTGACTCAAAATAATTTGTCCAAAAATCTTTTTGAAGTTATAGATTAATTTACTAATTCACTATAACCTATGGCTCTGATACCAATCTGTCACACCCGCCAAAAATGGTTCTATAGTAATAAATGATTTGCGGAAGAACGGGATGTAACATTCATGAGTAAAACAACTTTTATTATTGCAAACATTTAATAGTTTTAAAATGTCATTAATTACTTGAAATAAGTGTTATCAAATATTTATATCTAACTAAAAAGGTTAAAATAAAAATTAATGTTTAGAAATGAAAAGACATTCGTGGCATCTCAACAAAATGCATGTTGATGATCCAAAGTCTAAGGACTCAATGCTTCTCCTATTTACGTGAAAAACATATTCAAAACGATCAACAAAATTGTTGAGTGAATCCACATGTTTAATATTAGTTTTGAAATACAAGGTTTTGTAAGCCAAACATGGCAAAATCATATAGTAAAATGTTAATTGAAAATGATTTGAAATACAAGGTTTTTATGTGTAACCGACATAAATTGTATAATAAAATATAAATTTGAGTTACCCAAAACGTATAGGTGCCAACAAGGTAAAAATATGTGTGATGATAAGATGTTCAAAAATGTGTTGATATAAAGAAATGTTGTGATAATATTTGATATGTAAAAACATGAAAGTAAATAAAATAGTAATATTGTAAAGAGTAGTAATATTGAAAATGCATGACTGATGTCCCCAACAGTTAGCTACGCCATTGAGTTAATATGTCGACCCTAAGCCCATAATCTAACTGCAACTCTAAGTGTGATGTTTCTGTTCTCTAAGATATGCACTCCCCTGACGGTTGGGTAGAACCGTTAAGTAGCAACAATAATGTGGGAGGAAGAGTGTCAGCCAATGGTACCATCTGCATATCCAGGGCCTAGTCGCAACTAGCTAAGATTATGGCATGTAAGCGTCTACCTATGCACTACACCTACTTAGTCCGAGCATAAAGACTTTTTGTCATGGTTTGAATAATGTATCATCACAATAAAAATAATGTAAGCATTTAATAAAACAATTGATAAGTTTTTCACCCCAAATATTTGTAACAACAATAAATAATATACGGTAAAAAGTGGGGCTATGGACTCACAGTCAGGGTAAGATTTGTAAAATATATAGTCAAACGTTTATAAAAGTATTTGATATGTTTTTCACCCCAAAGTTGTAATACAATAAAAAAAGAGTAAAAAACGGGCTGTGGACTCACCTAATGCAAAGCTTTCCAAAATGCAATTCAAAAAATGCAGTTTCCAACCAAATGGCTTTAGTGCTCTAATGCATAAAAGTAACTATGAGCGATAAGTTGGTGACCCAATTGAATTTATTTTGTCTTAAATACGATAAGTTGTATTTTACAAGTTTTGGTAGTTTGGTTTTCTAAAAACAAAATAGCTAATTGTACTCTATAATGATTTAAATAAATACATTTTAAATAATTATAGTAATAAATTATTAATTAAATAAATAAATAATTAATTAAATGAGAATTTTAATATTTTATAACGACTGAATCTTAATATTTGTAGAATGAAAACGTCACTTGGGTTTTGGGGTTAGATACATCGTCTGGAACAGCGACTCATCGGAAAAGGGACCCAAGAACACAGCCGTAACTATTCCGTCACACACTCGTTAACTTTTATGCATACGGTAGACAATACCAAAATGTTTCTTATACCAATTGCACACACACACACACTGTTTGTGCGTTGCCGGAGATGACAACGGACACATAAAAACCAGAAAAGAAACGAACAAAACACTCACACACGCATGATCTAGATTAGAGTTTAAAGTTTATACCTTTAGAAAGAGAGAGAGCTGTTGGAGGTTTCTGTTTATCGTCGGAGTTGAACGAACACCCGAGAGAGAGATGGTTGTTTGTCCGCAGGAGTTGAAAACTCCTCCTGAGATGGTGACTTCTGCCTCGTAGTCACCTGGTTCACCGGGGATGATGAAAACAGATTCTGAGCTTGCCGGATTTTGAGTGCATGTTTGCGCCGAAAAACTTCTGTATCGCATAGGAATATAGAAACGAGATATGGCGACTGGGGTAATGTATAATAGCTTTAGGGTTTTCTTATTTATTTAAGTAGGGTTATTTTAGGCTTTTGGTAAGATGTGTTTGGATTGGAGGATTAAATAAGTAAATGATATTGATCGGTTGAGTTAATATAGTGTGTTATAACAAAATAAAAGTTGATTCGGTGGGAGGGTGTACGTGGCCGAGAAAGAGGAGTGAACTAGTTGTATATTTAAATAGTATATTAATTTGTTTAGGCATTACTTGATATATATGAATACGGGTACAAGTGTTTATTAATATAGTGTATTGACTTAAATTTATTAGTTTAGATATACTTTTGACCATTTTCATTATGTTTGTATTGTACCGATTGTTAGATGTTGTTACTTGTTTAATAACACGTGTAAAGTGTTTTATAGTTTGCTTTTCATACACATTTATTTAATTGAGCTATTGTACCATTATAAATTATAAAATTTATACTTTTGATTTGGTTTATAATTATGTTGTGTCACCAACTCGCTAACTAATTGATCAAATCATAAAATACAAATAAAATGATGATGCACAAATGATGACGTGTATTTTAATAAAACATGATGTCTAGGGTTGCACTAACTTAAATGCAGTCTAGTTAAGATCATAAATGTCATTAGGGTTTATCGTTAGACTTAAATTAAACTAAATGCACTTATAAATTAAATTAGGGTCATGTTACACTATTAGGGTTCCAATAAATGTCGAATTAAATGTCTAAATTTTAGGGTTTTCACATTCTCCCCTTGTAAAAAAAATTTCGTCCCGAAATTTAACACAATGTAATAATAGGTTAGTGGTCGGAAGAAAGGTGTGAATGTTGGCGTTTCATGGTACGACTTTCGTTTAGGTGAATCTAGATTAACTTTCTCATTTGATTGTTTTCGTTCATAGGAATAAAATGTTTTGATGTTCTCAAGCGATTAATTAACGATTTCCCAAATCATATTGTGACTATTAGAAGTTTGACGTAACTAGTGATAAAAAGAAAACCTAATGAAATTGGTTCTCATTTCTTTTCGGAAAAGTCGAGTTGTTGTAGGAGACATGAAAGTAGGCACGGAAGTTTATGGTGATGTATCTTAGTGACATAGATTATAATCTCCCTTTTCGTATTTGGCCCCCACTTCATCTTCTTCATATGTTTATACATCTTATTTGCACCGGGATGAATCGAGTATGTACTTTTATGAGCTTCGTCCAAAATGATGTCACGAAAGCTTCCGAAGCTTGGAACTTATATCCTATTCACGATGTATACAATGTTCCATCAAACTTGGTTTCTAGTTGTTTCTCCATACTGCAAAGAAATTCTCCTTTAGTGTTCTCTTCTTTTAAATATCGATTTGGAAACCGTGGATTTAGGAACATAGATTTGTGCAGTGAGATCGGTTCGAATAGGAATTTCTAATGCTCGCACTTGACGTGGTTGATACGTTCTTTTCGACTAAGGGTGTTGGCCACTAAGTTTGGCCTTCCCGAGATGATACGTGATTTCATAGTCGTTATTGTTTAGCAATCTCGACACAATGTCGTTGCCTCATGTTTATATTCCTTCTGATTGAAAATATGTTGAAGGCTTTACTGGTTGGTAAGATAGTACATTAGGTACCATACAGATAATGTCTCCAGATTATATTTTATTTTTTTACGTAAATTCTATGGCACCTAATTCGAGATCATGGGTACTGTAGTTATTTCCATTGATTTTCAATTGTCAAGAGGCGTTTGCGATTTCTCTCCCATTTTGATACAACAAGCAACATAATCTTGATGTGATGCGTCACAATATACGATGGCGTTTTTGGTTCCTTTAGGTTTCGGCTAGGATTGGTTCACTACACAGTTTGTACTTTAAGGATTGAAATACAGTATCTTGTTTTCCACTCTAGTCCAATTTCTCACCTTTTTGGGTTGGAGAGATTACGGTTTGGGCCACTTTGGTATAATTTCGAGTAAACCATCAGTAAGTAGTCGATAAGGACAAGAAATTTACGTACTTCTGTCGGAGACTTCGGGACTTTCCAATTTCTAATCTCCTCAATCTTTGCATGATCTACGTGTATTCTCGACTCATGTAACGCGTCTTGGAAAATTTATCGTACAGTTTCGCCTTTTCAAGTGATTCTAAAATTTGTCTAAGGTGTTCTTCGTGTTCAACTTGAGTTCGAGAATGGATTAGGATATCGTATATAGCCATGATGACAACTTAACGAGGTATTGTTTACACAACAAGAGTTAACTCAAATGGGCATAACAAGAACAAAAGTGATAATAATGAGTTTTGAATGTGGTCTTAAGTACACCTCATCTAAACGAAATTTCAGCTGGTAATTACTCGAGCGTAAATAAATTATAGAATAGAAGACTGATCCTTGTAATTGGTCGAATAGGTCATCAATACGCAGATGTCGATAGCGATTCATAATGGATACTTTGTTAATTTCCAGATAGGCTATTAGCATTTGATTAGATCTACTATGATATTCATGTGAATGGAAGAGATTCTTATTGGGAAGCATTCAATCATATAGATCTTAGTTATAGAAGTTTTTGGTAGTTGTAGAGACAGCTCTCATGTCTTGAGAGGATTTAGGGGTTAGGTTGTCGCACGATCAGTAAGGCTCTTGGGATCAGTTAAGTTATAAATTCAATATGTCAAGGATGATGGACATCTTAGTAAATCCTTTAGGAGTATTCTCTAATGATTTTGCATGATAAGTATGCCTTTAATTCGTCGTTTGAATGATTCGTTTTCTAATGCGTGAGCTAAAGATGATGAATGTTTGTTTTTCTAGGAATTTCGAGCTTTTATGCAAATAATCATGTGTTGACACTCCATCTGTTTTTCACCTTAACACCGAGGCTTCTCTAAAAAGTAGTTGAATTTGTATAGATCTTCCAAATCTCAAATCTTGTTGAACTCCATGGGCAACAGTCCATTCCGTTTGTACTTCAAATTTCATACTTTCAGTCTATGTTGGCAGAAGGATTCTCATGAGTTAGGTTCTTTGCAGGATAACTTTTTGAGGCTAGTTAAAATTTACTATATTCAAATTTTATGTTATTGTTTAACCAGAGGGAGGCAAAGACAAAATTTGGTTGTCTAAGTTTGATAGCGTTGAGGTAGAATGATTAAGTTGCTATACGATACTAGCGTTGGTGTTGAAGTCTTCACGCTTCTCATTATTTAATCACAACGATTGTCCATAGGTTGGTCGGTTATTGTCGTTCATATTCGACGCGAAATATTCTTGACATTTTCTCTGTTATTTGTTCTTCCCACATCTTCTCAAGTGATTTGCTGTAATGGCCGTCTTTGTTATTAGTCAAGAGGGCTTTAGTCCATTGTTGAATCATTTCCATTTTGTTCTCTAAACCTAACACTAATGAGGATAGTTGTACTCAATTATTTGATTCCTTTCAATAATCCATGACTTTGATAATTCCACATTATATCATGATACTATAAACTCGGTGGCCAGGCGCTTTTATAATATTATCATACAATATTTCGTCATCACTGTCACTTCATAGCTTCATTCTTGAATACCAGTGTTTTCTCGATACCCCTATCGTATGCGAAAATCCAGGGTCATACTTTTGGTTATTTAGAAATATGGAATTTAAGAGTTGTGCTTAATGTTCATTCTAAAGATATCATAGAGATAATGTCCAGTCATCGTTTTCGAGAAGAATCCTAAATGTCTCAATATTAGTGGAGTGGGAAGTTTAGGTTGAGGTGACGATACTCAAGTGAGGTATGATGTGAGAGAGTGATATATAATGTGTGATTACAGTATGTGGTGCACGTTTAGAGGTGTTTCTTATTCAATATCCACCAATGATATGTCATCGTGGTCGATCTTTGTCCAGTAGAGTAGAGTAGCCAAAATACTTACTTCCTGTCGACGTTATATGATAATTATAGACTACGTGTTTACGTGTAAGTGATTAGTGAAGTGTGAATACGGTAATGAATATAATGTTATGGGGTATGTGGTGTAAGTGTACAATGAATAATATTCCCTCAAGTACGGTTTTACGTGCAAGCATTTAGTGTATCCAATTTTCTACCTAAGTCATGTATAATGTCAAAGCAAGGGCATATTATTAAGGCGTAGGTATTGTGAATGATATGAAATGCAATTCTATATGTAATGAGACTCTATATGAAAGACAACTCTATATAAATTAGCTCTATATGAAATGCAAAGCTATATTAAATGAGACTTTATGTAAATGCAACTCTATATAAAATGAGACTTATATAAAATGCAACTCTATATGAATGAGACTATGGATGCCACGAACATGTTTTGACTCAAAATAATTAGTCCAAAAATCTTTTTGAAGTTATAGATTAGTTTACTAATTCACTATAACCAATGGCACTGATACCAATATGTCACACTCGCCAAAAATGGTTCTATAGTAATAAATGATTTGCGGAAGAACGGGATGTAACATTCATGAGTAACACAACATTTATTATTGCAAACATTTAATAGTTTTAAAATGTCATTAATTACTTGAAATAAGTGTTATCAAATATTTATATGTAACTGAAAAAGGTTAAAATAAAAATTAATGTTTAGAAATGAAAAGGCATTCGTGGCATCTCGACAAAATGCATGTTGACGATCCAAAGTCTAAGGACTCAATGCTTCTCCTATTTACCTGAAAAACATATATAAAACGATCAACAAAATTGTTGAGTGAATCCACATGTTTAATATTAGTTTTGAAATACAAGGTTTGTAAGCCAAACATGGCAAAATCATATAGTAAAATGTTAATTGAAAATGATTTGAAATACAAGGTTTTTATGTGCCAACCGACATAAATTGTATAATAAAATATAAATTTAAGTTACCCAAAACGTATATGTGCCAACAAGGTAAAAATATGTGTGATGATAGATGTTCAAAAATGATTTGATATAAAGAAATGTTGTGATAATTTTGATATGTAAAAACATGAAAGTAAATAAAATAGTAAGATTGTAAAGAGTAGTAACATTGAAAATGCATGACTGATGTCCCCAAAAGTTAGGTACGCCATTGAGTTAATATGTCGACCCTAAGCCCATAATCAAACTGCAACTCTAAGTGTGATGTTTCTGTTCTTTTCTAAGATATGCACTCCCCTGATGGTTGGGTAGAACCGTTAAGTAACAACAAAAATGTGGGAGGAAGAGTGTCAGCCAATGGTACCATCTGCATATCCAGGGCCTAGTCGCAACTAGCTAAGATTATGGCATGTAAGCATCTACATGTGCACTACAGCTACTTAGTCCGAGCATAAAAACTGTTTGTCATGGTTTAAATATTGTATCATCACAATAAAAATAATGTAAGCATTTAATAAAACAATTGATAAGTTTTTCACTCCAAATATTTGTAACAACAGTAAAAAATATACGGTAAAAAGTGGGGCTGTGGACTCACATTCAGGGTAAGATTTGTAAAATATATAGTCAAATGTTTATAAAAGTATTTGATATGTTATTCACCCCAAAGTTGTAATACAATAAAAATAGAGTAAAAGAGGGGTTGTGGACTCACCTGATGCAAAGCTTTCCAAAATGCAATTAAAAAAATGCAGTTTCCAACCAAATGACTTCTAGTGCCCTAATGCATAAAAGTAACTATGAGCGATAAGTTGGTGACTCTATTGAATTTATTTTGTCTTAAATACGAAAAGTTGTATTTTACAATTTTGGTAGTTTGGTTTTCTAAAAAAAACAGTTAATTGTACTCTATAATTATTTAAATAAATACATTTTAAATAACTATAGTAATAAATTATTAATTAAATAAATAAATAATTAATTAAATGAGAATTTTAATATTTTATAACGTTCTGAATCTTAACATTTGTAAAATGAAAACGTCACTTAGGTTTTGGGGTTAGATACATCGTCTGGAACAACGACTCGTCGGAAAAGGGACCCAAGAACACAGCCGTAACTATTCCGTCACACACTCGTTAACTTTTATGCATACGGTAGATAATACGAAAACGTTTCTTATACCAATTGCACACACACACTGTTTGTGCGTTGCCGGAGATGACGACGGACACATAAAACCCAGAAAAGAAACGAACAAAACACTCACACACGCATGATCTAGATTCGAGTTTAAAGTTTATACCTTTAGAAAAAGAGAGAGCTGTCGGAGGTTTCTGTTTATCGTCGGAGTTGAACGAACACCCGAGAGAGAGATGGTTGTTTGTCCGCCGGAGTTGTAAACTCCTCCTGAGATGGTGACTTCTGCCTCGTAGTCACCTGGTTCGCCGGGGACGATAAAAACAGATTCTGAGCACTCCGGAATTTGAGTGCATGTTTGTGCCGGAAAAATTCTGTATCGCCGAGGAATATAGAAACGAGATATGGCGACTGGGTAATGTATAATAGCTTTAGGGTTTTCTTATTTATTTAAGTAGGGTTATTTTAGGCTTTTGGTAAGATGTGTTTTGATTGGTGGATTAAATAAGTAAATGATATTGATCGGTTGAGTTAATATAGTGTGTTATAACAAAATAAAAGTTGATTCGGTGGGAGGGTGAACGTGGCCGAGAAAGAGGAGTAAACTAGTTGGGTATTAAAATAGTTTATTAATTTTGTTTAGGCATTACTTGATATATATGAATACGGGTATAATTGTTTATTGATATAGTGTATTGACTAAAATTTATTAGTTTAGATATACTTTTGACCATTTTCATTATGTTTGTATTGTACCGATTGTTAGATGTTGTTACTTGTTTAATAACTCGTGTAAGGTGTTTTATAGTTTGCTTTTCATACACATTTATTTAATTGAGCTATTGTACCATTATAAATTATAAAATTTATACTTTTTATTTGGTTTATAATTATGTTGTGTCACCAACTCGCTAACTAATTGATCAAATCATAAAATGAAAATAAAAATGATGATGCACAAATGATGACGTGTATTTTAATAAAACATGATGTCTAGGGTTGCACTAACTGAAATGCAGTCTAGTTAAGATCATAAATGACATTAGGGTTTTTATCGTTAGACTTAAATTAAACTAAATGCACTTATAAATTAAATTAGGGTCATGTTACACTATTAGGGTTCCAATAAATGTCGAATTAAATGTCTAAATTTTACGAGTAAGATATGTAATGATACTTGGAAGAGGATTGATTCATAATAGTCATTTATGAATCAAGTTAAGTATTAAGTTAAGTCCAACTTATTACTGAATTAGTTTATCTAACTAATTAATACAAGTATTTGTACATTTACTAGTTGAGTAAATATACAATGTGTTAATTATAGATTATCCATAATATGATTTAAAGTGATTAAATCATATGGTGTTGGATAATATTATTGTCTAAATTATATAAAGTTTATTATATAATTAATTATTAAAAGTATTAATACAAAGTATATATTTCATATATGTATTTATATATACACGAAATATATTAAGTGTATAATACTAGACATTTAATAGTTAAGTGCAATAATAAAAGAATAATAAACTATAAGGAAAGGAAACGTATAAAGGAAAGTTTAATTAAAGAATTGATCTTAATTAAACTAGAGGGTCCTAAGCGCAACTTATTTATCTATAAATAAGAGGCTTATGGTAACCCTAAAACCCCTTACACCATCACACGAATCCTCTCCCTCTCCCTCTCCCTTGTTTCGGCCGAATACACCAAGAACACCAACCATGTCGTTCTTCGTTCTTCGTGTTCTTCAAGTCTTTGAAGATCAAGATCATTACAAGGATCAACTAGAAGGTCGCTCGTCGTGTTCATCATCAGTGGACTTTCTTAAGCAAACAACAATGTATGTTTTGGGAAACCTTTTTCCCCTTCTTCTCCCCTTGGTCGAATTCGAACCCATCTTGGTGTTAGTCGAATTATACACAAGTATGTGTGTGTGTTCGAGTTTTTCGTACAAGGTTTCTTTCTTGTTAATCAAGTCTAGATTTCCAAGATCCCAGTCCTTTAGGGTTTAAGGATTAGGTTTAATCTCAGTTCCGCTTTAGGGATTAAATCAGCTAGTTGGTTTAACCGACAAGAGTCATGTTCTTGTCAGTATGGTCGAACCAAGCATACTAGGAGGTTGACCCAAGTGGTCAATCAGTGTTATGAAACCCTTCAGTGGTATCAGAGCATTGGTTTAGAAATCTAAACAAGATCAACAAAGGTTTTGGTTGTTTTTTTTGTTCCAACTTCTTCTTCTTCTTCTTGATGTTCAAATAAGAGGGTAAGAACCCTAGGACCAAGTATGTTAAACTAGTTAAGTTTAATTGGTCAAAAGGATTCTAGAAAACCCTAGAAATTTCATGAAAGGCAAAGAATCCTAGGATCAAGTATGTTTAAACAAGATTTGTTTAATTGGTCAAAAGGCTTCTTTCCCTAACCCTAGAATTTTCGAAAATATGAAGAACCCTAGGATCAAGAATGTCAAAATTTTTGAACAAGAGGATTCTTTCCTTATTTATTTGATCTTCAAAATCTGGGACCAAGTATGTTAAACCAAGTTTTGGTTTAATTGGTCAAAAATGATTCTTCCTTTTTTTCAAGATTTTCGAGATCTAGGAGGAAACTTGGACACCAAGTTTGATTAAACTAGTTTAGTTTAATTGGTGGAAAAGTTTCTTAGGCATAAGGAATTTCGAAACCCTAGAATAACCTAGGACCAAGAACATTAAACTAGTTTAGTTTAATTGGTTAAAAGAATTAATTAAGATAATAAACTAAAACCTAGATAATTAAACAAGATCATGTTTAATAGGTTTAATTATTATTTTAATAGATTTATTAAGACTAGTTCTTTAAACCTAGAAACTTAGACAAAGTTTTATTGTATATAAGGTTTAAATTAAAAAGTTTAAATAAATTTATTAAGGTTATAATCTATCCTAGAATTTAAAACAAAGTTTTTTTGTTTTGATAGGATTGATTGGGATTAATTTTTGATAAATGATGTTTTTGATCAAGAAAGTCAAAACCCTAGTTTTGATTGATCAAGAACAAGATTAGGGTTTGTCTAATTAAAAAGATTAAAAGAAGTGTTAATTTTTAAGTTCTAAAATTAACAAGAAGTATTTATTTATTTATATATATAATTTCGGATTTTTAAATATTTAAAAAGGTAAAATGAATTTTAATAAATAAAGTAGTTTATACGTATTTTTAATTAGTTCAAGTTAAAGTACATACGTATAAATTAGATGTAATATTCTTATTAGAATGTTACAAGTTTATTTTTAAAAAATAATTATATGTACATATATTAAATACAAGATTAAATGGAACATTAAAAGATAATGTTATTTTGATCTTAAAAGATAATAGTATAACTAGTTATTGTATAAGTTGTTATATAATTAAGACTAGAAAGTATAAAGTTATGATTTCATTATAACTAGAAATTGTACAAGTTGAGATTATATGATGAACTAGAAATATACAAAGTTATATATTATTATTATAAGGTGTATAAAGTTATAAGTTATTATAACTAGATAATTATACAAGTATAATACAAGTATTTTACAAGTCATGTAAGATACTAGATTAATGATCAAGAGATAAATAACAAGAAAACTTTATAACCTATATTTAACTAGTTCAAGTTAAATGTAAGAAAGGTTTTAACGAACTAAGAATTATTATATATAGTCTTTATATGATAAGGTTATTATTTTCACCAAGTATAGACCGGTGATTGTTTTTGCTTAAGTTCCACCATGGTTGTTGGAGCTAGTGGGAGCTACACAAGAAAATCACAAAGTTTATGAATGTGTCGTTAAGACATAAGTTTTGGTCGAATCTAATAAGTCAAAAAAAAAACAAATGTTTAATTTCATTAATAAACATGTGAAAAACTAGGTGTGTTAAACTAGATTTATGATTCAAGTTTATGAATCGTAGAAGAATTAAAAGTTTAACATAAGTTTTAAAGTGTTTCAAGAAAGATAAAACAAGTAAGTTTTATTCTAGATAAGGTTTTTCACAAAACCTAGTAAAACGTTTTGTACACCTCGTTTTAGGTATATATATGAAGCGCGCAACTTCTTGAAACTATATGTTTTAAAGAAAAGTTCTTAAGGTTTAAAAAAGGTGTCTTGTATAATTCTTGAATTCACAAGTCACACATTTTAAACAAGGATTCAGAATGGAAAAGGGTTTGAGTTTAGTTTAAGACTTAAACAAACCCAAGAAAATCTTAGATCTAAGTACTATCCACCTAATGGAACACCTCACTTGTTCAACGATATTCATATTGTAAGGATAAAGAACCTTAGATATGGATTCAAATCATTGCGAGTGTTAGGGTGCGTAAGGTTCTGTGATAATTGGGAGTCCCGGCGCAGAGCATCGCACTGTCTTAGATGGTCTGATCTACTTTGGTGCTAATCGGGAGTCCCGGCCCAAAAAGTACTTGAGTAAAACAAACATACTAGACTTTATTACTAACATAGAAATGTACAATTAGATTGTATAAAGTTGTTATACGTCTAAAGATTCTACGATCCCTAAGAATCGTGTCAAGTCTTGATACGATCGGTTAGGATGTTACCTACCAGAAATAGCATGTCTCGTTGGGAAGTGCCCAAACCTTGCGGCGAGAATGTGATATATGGATCCTAGGCCTAAAATATTAATTATGGGTTTATAATATATTTTAGAGAATATTTATTGAAGATTACTAATTAAAATGGGTTTGATTTGTAGATGGCGGCAACAACCACAACGACAAGTACCAACAATCTCTCACTTCGCTCAATCCTCGAAAAAGACAAGTTGACTGGGTCAAACTTTCTCAATTGGGAGCGCAATCTTCGCATTGTGCTCAGGCATGAGAGAAAGTGGTATGTCTTGGAAAGAGCAGTACCTAATGTCCGTGCCGCTAATGCTAGAGTTGAAACGAGGCAAGCTTATGATAAGCATGTCAGTGATGCACTCGATGTGAGTTGTCTAATGCTCGCCACTATGAGTCCCGAGTTACAAGCGGGACTTATGGATGTGCCTTCATTTGAGATGATCCAGCAACTTCGGGATTCATTTCAAGAGCAAGTTCGCACTGAGAGGTTCGACATCAATCGAGCCTTCAACTCTTGCAAGATGGTCAAAGGAACACCGGTGAGTGCCCACGTCATGAAAATGAAAGGGCACGTGAATCACCTTGCTAGACTTGGTCACCCCATACCATTGCAAATGGCAACAGACACTATACTCAATTCATTGTCTGATGACTACAAGCCTTTTGTGGTCAACTACAATATGCATAATATGGAGAAATCCATTGCTGAGCTACATTCCATGCTCAAGACAGCTGAATTGAGTTTGGGGACCAAATCTAAGGATGTTCTAATGATCACTAATGGCAGTGGTGGTGGCAAGAAGAGAAAAGTGCATGGTGGTAAAGGAAAGGGTAAAACCAATCCTAACCAAGGAGTGCCAAATGGTAAAGGTGTCAAACATAAGGTCAAGAAGGTAAAGCCTAACACAGCGAGAACTGAGAATCGGTGCTTCAAGTGTGGTGAGGCTGGGCGTTGGAAAAGAAATTGTCCAAAGGGTGCAATGGTGGTGGAGGAAACGCAAGTTCCTCAGGTAACACAGCCACACTTCTTAATCACTTTAAGATACTTGTAAAGTACATGATGAGTAATCTAACTTTTGCAATCATTTATTGCAGGAGGAGATAGAAAGTGATGATGACCGGCATGAGATGATGATGATCCCACGAGCACCAAGATTTTATAATTCATTATTTTATGGATTCAGTAAAACAATTTCATTTTTTGGATAATTTTTATTTTATGTTAAAACAAGTTTTTCTTTGGTTTTAATAAGAACCCATGGTTGAATTATATTATGTTATGTGTGCATGTGTCACAATTACAATAGTCAAGGTTTATGACTAGATTGTAATTTAAGTTTTTGATTTACTTTATATTTCCATGTTTTATACTTGTTTGATTATTGTATGAGTAATGTCTTAGATAGCTCAAATACATAGATACTAGAAATTAGAAGTTTCTTCTAAAGTATTTAAGAGGTTTTATGGAAGCATAAGGTTCAAAAGTTATTGAACCTAGTTAAAACATCTTAAGTATTAAATTACTTATGATAGTACGTTTTAAATATTAGTATTAATATAGTATGATTATATTAGATATAATCAAGATAGACTTTAAAGAGTATTATTACAAGTCTTTCATACTTGTGATAAAGGAATTTAATGAAGTCATAATTCCTTAATAGGAATAATTGGATATTCGTAAAATCCAAGTGAAATGACTTAGACATTAAGTGAACTCTTAAAAGGAACAAACTATATTAAAGTATTTAAGAATTAAAAGGTATTATTGCAAGTCTTTTATACTTGTAATTAATACAATATTTAATCAAGTCATAATTCCCTAATAGGAATAATGGATATTTAAGAAATACAAGAAATGACTTTGACATTAAATAAAATTCTTAAAAGATACTAATACACTTAAGAATTGGAAGTATCGTTTCAAGTGTCTCATACTTGTTAGATACAGTAATCAATGAAAGTCATGATTCCCTTATCAGGAATGTTGGATATTCGCAAATCCAAAGAATGACTTTGATGATTGATTAATTCTTAAACGATTAAACTATAAGTTTTGACTAGGTCAAAAGTAGTAGTTTAAGTGATGCTTATTTCTATAAAATTTAGTGGGAGCTATAACTAACGTATTCATTAAAGGTACTAATGAATATAGTAAGTTAGTTAGGACATTAACAACAAGGAATTACCAAGTCGTTAGCCAAGGAGTTATGAGAAATAAATGATCATTGATTAGATTATTGCAAACCTAATAGCGTGATCACAAGTCTTGTGATTAATTATTGCATATCTAATAGGATGTTCACATTCCAGTGAACAAGTTAATCATTTAAGGAAATTTCTTTAACTAGTAAGAATGTCTACAAATCAGGTAGCTAAAAGAGATTTAGCTACAAGTCAAGTTTTATAGATTCAAGAAACTAAGGAGCTATTTTCCAGTCCTCCTATGTTTACCGAATCATATAAAAAAGGAAATACTAGAATATGTTCTAAATGTTGCATGAACAATATCTGGCAAAGACAAAAGTAGTAGTATTCTTAAAATACTCGTCTTATGTCTTTAGTTTAATAGAAATGACTAATTGTAATTAGTGATAAAAGTTACAATTAAAGAGTCATTGAGCAATCAACACAAACGCAAAGAATAAGTAATGATCCAGTAATAATTCAGTATCTATGTCCAATGAGGAATAATACATGAGTTAGTATCATTATTATTTAGACTTTGTATGTTTTACAATATCCATGAATAAAAGTCTATTTATTCAAAAAGATATAAATCCGTGACTACTCTTCTTGGTGTGAACCTTGATGGGACGTTAACGTCATCGCGGTATTTGGTGGTAGATTCGAAGTTCTTCGAAGATAGCTACACAAGTTTTTGTGTAAACCAAATATCGGTGATATTCTGTTAGAGCTCAACGAATATTGGATTGACCACCGTGATAATACTTCGTGGTTGAAAAGTTTAAAAGTATTATTCACTAGGATTGTCCTTAGCCGGAGGTATTTGGTTTAGGATACAATGACTAATGTACTTTGGTTCGTCTTAGACAATTCTGAAATATGGTTGTCATACGAGTCTTTACTGGGTACAAAGGAAATTGTATTTTGAATCGAAATATAACAAGATGGTAATTGCACCTCCTTTTTAGGAGAGATATTTATAGGTCCTTTGACATGATGAGATAACTGGAAAGTGCATGGTCATGCCCAAACGAACTGATTTGTTCTTTGTCGTTTATCACAACAGTTTGAATCAAGAAGTCATGAAATGATTTCGAATACAGGAGATGATAATTTCTACCATGCTCGTATTCGTTATCACAAATATCGTGCTGCAAGGGATGAACCTAACAACGTTACCCAAGAAGTAAAGACAGAGTGTTCTTTACTAGGAGACGCTATTAAATATTTTTTTCACAAAACTATACCAGGGTTACATAAGCTTTTTTTATGGGGTTGGTTACCTACATGCCCATCTAGAAGGCCACTGTAGCTCGTATCATTAAGACAAAGGTTACGAACTTGCACAAGTGGGAGTCTGAAGGAATTATGTGCACAGTTAGTCAACCTATGATGATACATCCATGCCTATGAAACACTTAAGGGTCACACCGGTGAGTGCATGTAATACGAGTAAGATATGTAATGATACTTGGAAGAGAATTGATTCATAATAGTCATTTATGAATCAAGTTAAGTATTAAGTTAAGTCCAACTTATTACTGAATTAGTTTATCTAACTAATTAATACAAGTATTTGTACATTTAGTAGTTGAGTAAATATACAATGTGATAATTATATATTATCCATAATATGATTTAAAGTGATTAAATCATATGGTTTTGGATAATATTATTGTCTAAATTATATAAAGTTTATTATATAATTAATTATTAAAAGTATTAATACAAAGTATATATTTCGTATATGTATTTATATATACACGAGATATATTAAGTGTATAATACTAGACATTTAATAGTTAAGTACAATAATAAAAGAATAATAAACTATAAGGAAAGGAAACGTAAAAAGGAGAGTTTAATTAAAGAATTGATCTTAATTAAACTAGAGGGTCCAAAGCGCAACTTATTTATCTATAAATAAGAGGCTTAGGGTAACCCTAAAATCCCTTACACCATCACATGAATCCTCTCCCTCTCCCTCTCCCTTGTTTCGGCCGAATACACCAAGAACATCAACCTTAGTGTTCTTCGTTCTTCGTGTTCTTCATGTTCTTCAAGTCTTTGAAGATCAAGATCATTACAAGGATCAACTAGAAGGTCGTTCGTCGTGTTCATCATCAGTGGACTTTCTTAAGCAAACAACAAGGTATGTTTTGGGAAACCTTTTTCCCCTTCTTCTCCCCTTGGTCGAATTCGAACCCAAGAACCCTAGGGTTCTTGGTGTTTGTCGAATTACACACAAGTATGTGTGTGTGTTCAAGTTTTTCGTACAAGGTTTCTTTCTTGTTAATCAAGTCTAGATTTTCAAGATCCCAATCCTTTAGGGTTTAAGGATTAGATTTAATCTCAGTTCCGCTTGAGGGATTAAATCAGCTAGTTGGTTTAACAGACAAGAGTCATGTTCTTGTCAGTATGGTCGAACCAAGCATACTAGGAGGTTGACCCAAGTGGTCAATTAGTGTTATGAAACCATTACTGTTGATGAATTCCGAACTGCTTGCGGGTTCGATTTTCTGTTCCCCTGTGAACTTCATCAGAAGATGAAATCTTCTGAAGAGGCAAAGAAGAGTCTGATTGATATCACTGGATATCGATTAGAAAAAGCTGATGACAGGGTTCCTATCTTCAAGAAGTCTCAGCTGTCGAAACCATGGGCCTACTTCTTCACTCATATCATACAATGCATCGGAGGCAACCATGGGTCTCAAAACCAGTGCAATTCAAAGCTCCAGATCTTTACTGAAGCCCTAATCACCGGTCAGCGGATTGATTATGGAAAGCTGGTAGTCGAGGAGGTCAAAACCAAGCTCAAAGGAAAGGGAACTCATATTCCATATATTCGATTCTTCACTCTCAGCATCGCTCACGTGATGTTGAATACGGAAATCGACTACGAAGACCTGGAGGGGGATTGGTTTCATGTACGAACTCTATCTAACAACATCTTTTACAACAAAAAGGATGATGTTCAAGGTAAACCCCTCACCTCGTATATGCTGAAGATCATTGAAGATCACACTAGATCCAAGACGGATCAAAACAAGGGCACCAAATCGAAGAAATCTGCCCATAAACGAAGTAAGTCTTCTTCTCATGAAGAGGGTCCATCAGCTGCCACCAAGGTTTTAATTGGCAGTGATAGAACTCCCACGTCAGCAGGAACATCTTGTCCAGCTGATGTGGAAGCAGAGGCTGAAGAGGAGGTTGCTCCTTTAAAAAGTAGAAGAGTTAAGAAATCAGCCAACCGCCCTCTCACCGCCTCTCCCTCTTCGCCATCCTCACCTACTGGTCCCCGTGCTCCTTCTTCGCCTCGATCGATCGAAGAAGGGACGACCACCAGTTTTGGTGATGTTGCGTTAGATGATGCTGATTTGGCATCAGCAACATCATCAGGATTCTTCCAGGATCCTCGAGGTATTCCTTTGAATCCTCGTTTGAGTGAATTACGATCAGAAGCTGTGTCAGCGCCCTTGGCTGAGCTCCCTTCTCGTTTCCACTCTTGCAGTGTTTCTTTTAGATCTCCATCATTCGGAGTATCTAGTCAAATACTACTTGTTGAATCCATTCCTCTTCCTTCTTTTCCTCCACCTGTTGATCTCTCAACAGGTCAGCAGCTTTCAAAATAGCAATTTTCTTTCTTTAGGAGTAAGTGTCGGCTCCACACTTCTGCGTAGCTCCTCAACTGATTCAATATCAGTTGTTGTAACAAGGGGACAAACTCCACAAGCAACCTCAGTCTCTCAACAGACTGCTTGTGAAGTTTTTGGCTCATCCCAAGCCACCCGAGAGTCAGCTGCACACACACCACCACCAACTTCTTCCTCACTTTCTGAGTCAGCAGTTGACGATAGATTGACTGGAAACCAAGTCTTTCTTGAAAGTATTCTTTCTGTTTCCCACAACACCCCCAGTAGAACCCAGCTGGAGGTCGAGGAAACCACCACCGCCGATGAAGAGACAACTGTAGACCCAGTTGTTACTGAGGAACAAACCCAAGCTGCCTGTGATCGCGAACGTTTTCGCCAACTGAGCTGTGAGGCAGCTGACCCACCACCCAGAGGAATTAATCCTCATGTCTCTGAAGGGTTTCATTGTAACTTATTGACCACTTGGGTCAACCTCCTAGTATGCTTTGTTCGTACCATACTGACAAGAACATGAACTTGTTATTGTCGGTTAAACCAACTAGCTAGTTTAATCCCTAAAAGTGGAACTGAGATTAAACTTAATCCTTAAACCCTAAAGGATTATGGGATGTTGGAAATCTAAACTAGATTAACAAGAAAGAAACCTTGTATGAAAAACTCGAACACACACATAGCTTATGTGGTTCGTTCGACCATCAACCAAAGAACCCTAGGGTTCTTTGGTCGAATTCGTCCAAGAGGGGAGAAGGGAGAAAAGGGTTTCCCAAAACATACCTTAATGTTTGCTTAAGAAAGTCCACTGATGATGAACACAACGAGTGACCTTCTAGTTGATCCTTGCAATGAACCTGTTCTTCAAAACTTGAAGAACACGAAGAACGAAAGAAGAACGAAGAACACCAAACTTGGTGTTCAAGTTTCGGCTGAAATCTCCAAGGAGGAGGAGAGCGATTTCATCTAGGGTTGTAGGGAAGTGAATGGTTAGGTTTAAATGAAACCTTAAGCCTTCTATATATAATAGAATAAGTTACATTTAAGTCCTTCTAATTTATTTATAATTAATCTCTTAATTAAACTTATCCTCTTACACTTTAAACCCTTGTAGTTTATCTAGTTATATTGTTGCACTTAACTACTGAATGTCTAGTATTTATACACTTAATATATTTCGGTATTATACATACACGAAATATATACTTGTATTAATACCTTTAATAATTAATTATGTATAATAACTTTTATATAATTTACACAATAATATTATCCAATTACCATATGATTTAATTGTCTAAAATCATATTATGGATACTCTTTAATTAACACATTGTAAATTTACTCAACTAGTAAATGTACAAATACTTGTATTAATTAATTAGATAAACTAATCTAGTAATAAGTTGAACTTAACTTAATACTTAATTGATTCATAATGACTATTATGAATCATTCCTCTTCGTAGTATCACTTCATATCTTGCTCGTATTACATGCACTCACCGGTGTGACCCTTAAGTGTTTCGTAGGCATGGATGTATCATCATAGTTTGACTAACTGTGCACATAAATCCTTCAGACTCCCACTTGTGCAAGTTTGTAACATTTGTCTTAATGATACGAGCTACAGTGGCCTTCTAGATGGGCATGTAGGTAACCAACCCCATAAAAATAGCTTATGTAACGCTGGTATAGTTTTGTGAAAAACTCTTTAATAGCGTCTCCTAGTAAAGAACACTCTGTCTCTACTTCTTGGGCAACTTTGTTAGGTTTATCCCTTGCAGCACGATATTTGTGATAACGAATACGAGCATGGTAGAAATTATCAACTCATGTACTCGAAATCATTTCTTGACCTCTTGATTTAAAACTGTGTGATAACGACAAAGAACAGATCAGTTCGTTGAGCACGGCCGTGCATTTTCAGTTTATCATCATGTCAAGGGACCCATAAATATCTCTCCTAAAAAGGAGGTGCAATTACCATCTTGTTATATTTCGATTCAAAATACAACTTCCTCTGTACCCAGTAAAGCCACGTATGATAATCATATTTCAGACTTGTCTAAGACGAACAAAAGTACATTAGTCATTGTATCCCAAACCAAATACCTCAGGCTTAAGGACAATCCTAGTGAATAATACTTTTGAACTTTTCAACCACGAAGTATTATCACGGTGGTCAATCCAATATTCGTCGAGCTCCAACAGATTATCACCGATATTTGGTTTACACAAAAACTTGTGTAGCTATCTTCGAAGAACTTAGAATCTACCATCAAATACCGCGATGACGTTAACGTCCCATCAAGGTTCCCACCAAGACGAGTAGTCACGGATTTATATCTTTTGAATAAAGAGACTTTTATTAATGGATATTGTAAAACATACAAAGTCTGAATAACAATATATACCGAATTATTATTGGATCATTACTTATTCCTTTTGTTCGTGTTGATTACTTAATGACTTTTACAACCTTAATTGTAACTTTATCACTAAATCAGTCATTTCTATTAAACTAAAGACATAAGACAAGTATTTGAAAAATACTATTTCTTTTGCCTTTGCAAGATTTTGTTCTTGCAACAATCTAGAACATAATTCAGTCTTGCCTTTTATGAAATTCGGTAAACATATGAGGATTGGAAATTAACTCCTTAGTTTCTTGAATTCATAAAATTCTCCTTGTAACTAAAGCCTCTTTTAGTTACTTGATTTGTAGATATATCATTACTAGTTAAGGAAATTTCCTTAAATGATTATGTTATCCACTGGAGTGTGAACAACCTATTAGATATGCAATAATTAATCACAAGACTCGTGATCACGCTATTAGGTTTGCAATAATCTAATTAACGATCATTTATTATTTCTCTTAACTCTCTGGCTAACGACTTGGTAAAACCTTGTTGTTAATATCCTAACTAACTTACTATAATCATTAGTACCTCTAATGAATATGTTAATCATAGCTCCCACTAAATTTTATGGAAATAAGCATCACTTAAACTACTACGTTTGACCTAGTCAAAACTTATAGTTTAACCATTTAAGAATTAATCAATTATCAAAGTCATCCTTTGGATTTGCGAATATCCAACATTCCTTTTGAGGGAATCATGACTTTCATTGGTTATTGTATCTAACAAGTATAAGACACTTGAAACGATACTTCATGTTCTTAATTGTATTAGTATCTTTTAAGAATCTCATTTAATGCCAAAGTCATTTCTTGGATTTCTCAAATATCCATTATTCCTATTAGGGAATTATGACTTGATCAAATGTTGTATTTATTACAAGTATAAAAGAGTTGCAATAATACCTTTTAATTCTTAAATTCTTTAATATAGTTTGTCCCTTTTAAGAGTTCATTTAATGTCTAAGTCATTTTCCTTGGATTATACGAATATCCAATTATTCCTATTAGGGAATTATGACTTCATTAAATTCCTTTATCACAAGTATGAAAGACTTGTAATAATACTCTTTAAAGTGTATCTTGATTATATCCAATATAATCATACTATATAAACACTAATACTTTAAAACTTACTATCATAAATAACCATTACTTAAGATGTTTTAAATAAGTTCAATGTACCTTGAATTTTATGCTTTCCATAAAAACTCTTAAATACTTTCATTAGAAAACTTTCTAATTACTAGCATCTAAGTAATTTGAGCTTCTAAGATATTCACACAACAATCAAACAAATATAAACAATGAGATCATTATTAAGTCAATACTTGACTTTATAATCTAGTCATAAAACTTGACTAGTATAATCAACACACACGCACACACAATATAATTCAACCATGGATTCAACAATAAACTTAAAATACCAAAATTTATCATAAAAATAGAAACTATAATTTTGTTCAAAACAACTTAAAAACGAAAATTGTTTTACTGAATCCATAGGAAAAATACTGAATTAAAACGTGGTGCTTGTGGGATCATTATCTCATGTTAGTCCATCTCACTTTCCATTATCTCATGCAATAAACGATTGCTAAAGTTGAGTTACTCGTAATAACTTTTACAAGTAGGAAAGGAGTATCTAGAAGTTGGTCAAGTCAACTGAGTAGCAAGCATGGCCTCCTACCCTTTGACCCTTGCCACGACCAAGAAACCGTTTCTCGGTCCTTGCGTTGCTTGGCTTTACCTTCTAGACCTTTTGTTTGACTCCATTACCCTTTAGGCACGCCGTGGTTGGGATCGGTTTTATCCTTTCCCTTTCCACTGCACCTCTTTCTCTGATCACTATCATCATCGGTTACTGCGACATCATTCATAAACTTGGTCCCCAAATCAATTCAGTAGTCTTGAGCACGGAATGTAGCTCAACAATGGATTGCTCCATGTTATCCATGTTGTAGCTGACTACATAAGACTTATAGTCATCCAACAACGAATTGAGTATCATTACTGTTGCTAACTGTAACGATACTGGGTGTCCTAGTCATTCAACATGATCCATATGCTCTTTCATTTTCATTACATGAGCACTTACTGATGATCCCTTAACCATCTTGTAAGAGTTGAACACTCTACAAGCGTAATATGCTTATACTGGTTCATTTCTAGCATTCGCGTCAGGGGCATTTAGCATTGCTCTTTCTAGGACATTTCCTTTTCTCTCATGTCTAAGCATAATCCGAAGATCACGCTTCCAACTGAGAAATATTGACCCAGTCAATTCGTCCTTTTCTAGAAACAAGCGTAGTGAGAGATTGTTGGTATTTGTCGTTGTGGTTGTTGCTGCCATCTACAAATCAAACCCAGTTTAATTAGTAATCATCAACAAAAATTCTCTAAAATATATTATAAACCCATAATTTATATTTTAGGCCTAGGATCCATACCGATCGTATCAAGAGTTGACACGATTCCTAGGGGTCGTAGAATCTTTAGACTTATAACTTATTACAACCTTGTATGAATTTAATCATACATTTCTATGTTGCAATAAAGTCTAGTATGTTTATTCTACTCAAGTACTTTTTGGGCCGGGACTCCTGATTATCACCAAAGTAGATCAGACCATCTAAGACAGTGCGATGTTCTGCGCCGGGACTCCCGATTATCACAGAACCTTACGCACCCTAACACTCGCAATGATTTGAATCCATATCTAAGGTTCTTTATCCTTACAATATAAATATCGTTGAACAAGTGAGGTGTTCCATTAGATGGATAGTACTTCGATCTAAGATTTTCTTGGGTTTGTTTAAGTCTAAACTAAACTTAAACCTTATTCCAATTTTAATATTTATTTAAAATGTGCGACTTGTGTTATTCAAGAATTCCACAATACGCCTTTCTAAATATCTTTTAAAACTTTAAGTTTTAAATTTGTTCGATTTTACTTTGTATACCTAAAGACGAGGTGTACAAAAGATATTACTAGGTTTTGTGAAAAACCTTATCTTAATAAAAAGTATTGTTTTATTTATCTTGAAAAAATTTTAAACCCTATGTTAAACTTTAAAATAGAGATTTTAATTCTTTATGACTTACGAACACAAGTCATAACTCTTATTTAACATAACTAGTTTTTTCTATGTTTAATAATAAAATTAAACATTCACTTATTAGATTCTCCAAAATATGTCCTAGGGACACCTTTATAAACTTTGTGACTTTCTTGTGTAGCTCCCACTAATTCCAACAACCATGATGGAACTTGAGTAAACACAATCACTAGTTTGTACTTGGTGAACACTAATAAACTTATTATATATAAGCTATATATAATAATCTTAGTTTGTTTTAAACCATTCTTATATTCAACTTAGACTTAGTTAAATATAGGTTCTTAAATTTCCTATGTTATTTAACCCTTGATCATTAATCTAGTACATTACGTGACTCGTAATATACTTGTATAAATAACTAGTTATAATTTACTTATAACTTTATACAATCTAATTATAATATTTATAACTTTTGTATCATCTAATTATAATATAACTTCATTTGTACAATTTCTAGTTGTTTACAACTTTGTACATTCTAGTTCAAATTATAACTTAATACAAATTTCTAGTTACCTAATACTATAACTATGATCAAAATAACATTCAATTTAATTTTTCCATTTAATCTTGTATTATATATATATATATATATATATATATATATATATATATATATATATATAGATATATATATATATATATATATATATATATATATATATATATATATATATATATATATATATATAATTTATTACCTTTTAAAAAAAAGAACTTATAACATTCTAATAAGAATATTACACCTAGTTTGTATATATGTATTTTAACTTAATCTAATTAAAGTACATACAAACTATTTTATCTTTTAAAATCACTTTTAAATAATTTGAAAAAATTCTGAAAAATTATATATAATACAATATAAATACATCTTGTTAATTTTAAGACTTTAAAATTAACACTTCTCTTTTATAATCTTGTTCTTGATTGATTAAAACCTAGTTTTAATTTTCTTGATCAATAACATCTCTTAGTTATAGATTAATCCTAATCAATCATATTTAAACAACTATTAAACTTTGTTTAAATTCTAGGATAGATTATGACTTTAATGAATTTATTTAAACTTATTTAATTTAAATCTTCTAAACAAAAACTTTGTCTAGATTTCTAGATTTAAAGGACTAGTTTTAATAAACTCATTAAAACAATAATTAAACCTTATTAAACATAAACTTGTTTAACTTTCTAGGTTCTAGATTATGTTCTTGATTAATCCTACTTACCAATTAAACTAAACTAGTTTAATGTTCTTGGTCCTAGGTTATTCTAGGGTTTCGAAATTCCTTATGCCTAAGAAACTTTTCCACCAATTAAACTAAACTAGTTTAATCAAACTTGGTGTCCAAGTTTCCTCCATGATTCACGAAATCTTGGGAGAAAAGGAAAGAATCCTTTTGACCAATTAAACTAAAACTTAGTTTAACATACTTGGTCCTAGATTTTGAAGATCAAGTAATAAGGAAAGAATCATCTTGATCAAAAACTTTGACATTCTTGATCCTAGGGTTCTTGTATTTTTCAAAAATACTAGGGTTAGGGAAAGAAGCCTTTTGACCAATTAAACTAAACTAGTTTAATGTTCTTGGTCCTAGGGTTCTTTCTAGATTATCGAAAAAACACTAGGGTTAGAATCCTTATGACCAATTAAACTAAACTGTTTAACATTCTTGGTCTAGGGTTTTTTACCCTCATTCGAAATCTATGAGGAAGAAAAAGAAGAAGGAACGAAAAAAATAAAAACACTTGGAAATTAAACAAACAAAAACTTTGTTATTCTTGTTTAGATTTCTAACCAACGCTCTGATACCACTGAAGGGTTTCATTGTAACTGATTGACCACTTGGGTCAACATCCTAGTATGCTTGGTTCGAACCATAATGACAAGAACATGAACTTGTTCTTGCCAGTTAATAAACTAGCTAGTTTAATCCCTAAAAAGCGGAACTGAGATTAAACTTAATCCTTAAACCCTAAAGGATTATGGGATGTTGGAAATCTAAACTAGATTAACAAGAAAGAAACCTTGTACGAAAAACTCGAACACCCACATAGCTTGTGTGGTTCGTTCGACCATCAGTCAAAGAACCCTAGGGTTCTTTGGTCGAATTCGTCCAAGAGGGGAGAAGGGAGAAAAGGGTTTCCCAAAACATACCTTAATGTTTGCTTAAGAAAGTCCACTAATGATGAACAAAACGAGCGACCTTCTAGTTGATCCTTGCAATGAACTTGTTCTTCAAAACTTGAAGAACACGAAGAACGAACGAAGAACGAAGAACACCAAAGTTTCGGCCGAAATCTCCAAGGAGGAGGAGAGGGATTTCGTCTAGGGTTGTAGGGAAGTGAATGATTAGGTTTAAATGAAACCTTAAGCTTTCTATATATAATAGAATAAGTTTCATTTAAGTCCTTCTAGTTTAATTAAGATTAATCTCTTAATTAAACTTATCCTCTTACACTTTAAACCCTTGTAGTTTATCTAGTTATTATTGTTGCACTTAACTATTAAATGTCTAGTATTTATAAACTTAATATATTTCGGTATTATACATACACGAAATATATACTTGTGTTAATACTTTTAATAATTAATTATATATAATAACTTTTGTATAATTTACACAATAATATTATCCAATTACCATATGATTTAATTGTCTTAAATCATATTATGGATAATCTTTAATTAACACATTGTAAATTTACTTAACTAGTAAATGTACAAATACTTGTATTAATTAATTAGATAAACTAATCTAGTAATAAGTTGAACTTAACTTAATATTTAACTGATTCATAATGACTATTATGAATCATTCCTCTTCGTAGTATCATTGCATATCTTGCTCGTATTACATGCACTCACCGGTGTGACCCTTAAGTGTTTCGTAGGCATGGATGTATCATCATAGGTTGACTAACTGTGCACATAAATCCTTCAGTCTCCATACCAGATCAGCCGACTGGTTAGACTGAAACTCCTGATGAACATCTGGTTTTCAGCCTGGTGTTCGACTCCACTGATGATGTCTCGCTCAATCAAGATATCATCGACCCATATGTTTCGTCTCCTGAAATAGACGAAATAAATGAATCAGGGTTTCAACTTGATTTGACAGCTGATGTCGGCCCTTCTGACAAGACACCAGAAGTTTCAGCTGGACCCAACTTACCCCCCACATTTGCTGAGCATCCCATAGGAGCCATACCTCCTAACTCAGCAATGCCTACTCCAACAGCTGAAGCTACCACCTCAGCTGGAGACATTCCGGACCCCTCTCCCCCAATTGTCCAAATGTCCCATGCTGGATCCAGCAAAGCTGGTGAAGACATTCCCACCAAAGCCCTTGCTGCTTTGGTGTCTAGAGTTGTACAATCCCAGATACGTCCTGGGATGGCCACGCTGAGGAAGCAGCTGAACACCCTTCGAAGGGATGTTCCTAAGCAGTATGCTCAAACTGTTGATGCTCTATCAACCAGCATTGCTTCTCTGCATACTGAATTCCACACTGCGACTCCTCAGCTGGCTCTTCTTTTTTATCAGATTTGATGCAACACCAGCGAGCTCATCCATCTCAAGGCTTTCATTCAGGAAGAGCTCCACTCCATTCGAGAATCTGATAGAACCGAGAAGGACGGGCTTCTAGCTGAAGCCAGGGCAACGGAAGCAAAAGTTGATCGATAGCTGGCTGTGTTACAATCTCAGGTAACGCCTCTCATTTCAGCTGTTGATCGTATTGGCCTTGCTCAAGCAAAGCAGTAATCTCTACTGGACAACACTCATAGCCATCTCTCCAAGGCTATTGATGCTTCTGCTGCTGCTATGTCCATGCGGATGGACAAACTGGAGACTGAGGTTTGTTCGTTAACCTCTCAAGTCACTTGTCTCCAAGGCACCCTTGACCTCATCTTGCAAAAGCTTAATGAGGGTGCCCCAGCTGTCCGTCCTGCTGCTGCACCTGAGAGTTCCTTACGTCTTTAGGGACTCTCTGTGGGGGAGAAAGAGCAAGCTACATCAGCAGGTGAACAACAAGGTGAACAAGATCCACAAATTATAGTCACCTCTGCTGTTGGAGACAATGTTCAAGAAGATATTCCAGCAGGTGAGACCCCAAAATCAAAACCTCCCACCTCTGCTGGAATAGAAGAAGAAGACATTTCAGTAGATGAGACCACAATTCCAACAACACTCGTCACCACTGAAACACCTGAGGTAACTTCTTCAGTATATGAGACAACTACATTATCAACACTCATCCCTTCTGAAGCACTCAGGAAAGAACACACCTCGGCTGATGTTCGCATTGTTGATTCATTTGAATCAGCTAAGGTCCCACAAGTCCAAGTCCCGCAAATCCAAACCCCTCAGCCTATTCGACAGGTAAATCCTCAACCTGCTGAGGGGGAGTCAACCTCTGCCACGATTGCTGCATTAGTTAAAGAAGATATGGAAAATATCAGTGATGCCGCTGAAGCTCTTGATGTGCATAAAAAAAATTAGAAATCTTTCATCAGAAGGTAGAAGCAGAGAAAGCTGAAACCATCAGGTTGTTTAACAAAATCCTTGACAATCGTAGGCAGGGAGGAAAAATCAGCAGTGTAAGAGCCTCCAAACACTCCTTAAGCTCTCCATAAGAAATCATCATCAAGAGAGCTGGATGGACTCCGAACACTGAAAGGTTGCAGCTGATTAAAATCAGCTCTCACCTCAGCTATGGTGAGTGGCAAGAGTTGTTACTGAAGGATTTATGTGCACAGTTAGTCAACCTATGATGATACACCTGAAGGGTTTCATTGACACTGATTGACCACTTGGGTCAACCTCCTAGTCACTAGGTTCGAACCATACTGACCAAGAACATGAACTTGTTCTTGACCGGTTAAAACCAACTAACTGATTTAATCCCTAAAAGCGGAACTGGGATTAAACCTAATCCTTAAACCCTAAAGGATGGGGATCTTGGAGATCTAGATTAGATTAACAAAAAGAAACCTTGTACGAAAAACACGAACACACACAATGCTTGTGTGGTTCGTTCGACCATCACCAAGAACCCTAGGGTTCTTGGTCGAGTTCGTCCGAGAGGGAAGAAGGGAGAAAAAGGTTTTCTCAAAACATACATTAATCTTGCTTAAGTTAGTCCACTAGTGATGAACACGATGAGTGACCTTCTAGTTGATCCTTGTAATGATCTTCGAATCTTCAAGACTTGAAAAATACGAAGAACGAACGAAATATACGAAGAACACGAAGAACACAAGGCTTGTGTTCTTGTGTGTGTTTCGGCCGAAATAGAGAGAGGAGGGGAGGGGATTTCGTGATTATGGCGGCAAGGATCAAGCATTAGGTTTAAGTCATAAGCCTTCTATTTATAATAGAAGATCTTACACTTAAAACCCTTCTAGTTTAATTAAGATATTAACTTCTTAATTAAACTTCCTTTTTACACTTCCATCCCTTATAGTTTTAACTAGTTTATTATTATTGCACTTAACTATTAAATGTCTAGTATTAATACACAAATAATTCGGTACCCATATACACGAATTATATACTTGTATTTATACTTTTAATAATTAATTATATAATAATCTTTATATAATTTAAACAACAATATTATCCAATTACTATATGATTTAATAGCTTTAAATCATATCATGGATAATCTATAATTAACACATTGTGTATTTACTCAACTAGTAAATGTACAAATACTTGTATTAATTAGTTAGTTAAACTAATCTAGTAATAAGTCAAACTTGACTTAATACTTAACTGATTCATAAATGACTATTATGAATCATTCCTCTTCCAAGTATCATTACATATCTTACTCGAATAACATGCACTCACCGGTGTGACCCTTAAGTGTTTCGTAGGCATGGATGTATCATCATAGGTTGACTAACTGTGCACATAAATCCTTCAACATCCATGCCTACGAAACGCTTAAGGGTCACACCGGTGAGTGCATGTAATACGAGTAAGATATGTAATGATACTTGGAAGAGGAATGATTCATAATAGTCATTTATGAATCTGTTAAGTATTAAGTTAAGTTTAACTTATTACTAGATTAGTTTAACTAACTAATTAGTACAAGTAGTTGTGCATTTACTAGTTGAGTAAATATACAATGTGTTAATTAAAGGTTATCCATGATATGAATTAAAGCTATTAATTCATATAGTGATTGGATAATATTATTGTCTAAATTAATTATCAATGGTATAAAATACAAGTATATATATTTCGTGTATATGGGTACCAAAATATATAAGTGTATAATACTAAGGCATTTGATAATTAAGTGTGACAATAATAACAAGTAAACTATAAGGGTTTAAAGTGTAAAAGGATAAATAGAAGGCATGGGGTTCCCTTATTCCTTGATCACTAATCACGAAACCCTAGCCTCCCTCCTCTCTCTATTTCGGTCGAACCAAGAACACAACTCTTTGTGTTCTTCGTTCTTCGTTCGTTCTTCGTATTCTTCAAGTCTTGAAGATCGAAGATCATTACAAGGATCAACTAGAAGGTCGCTTGTTGTGTTCATCATCAGTGGACTTTCTTAAGCAAGATTATGGTATGTTTTGAGAAAACATTTTCTCCCTTCTCCCCTCTTGGCCGAATTCGAACCCAAGAACCCTAGGGTTCTTGGTGTTAGTCGAATACACACAAGTATGTGTGTGTGTTCGAGTTTTTTGTACAAGGTTTCTTCCTTGTTAATCTAATCTAGATTTCCAAAATCCCAATCCTTTAGGGTTTAAGGATTAGGTTTAATCTCAGTTCCGCTTTAGGGATTAAATCAGCTAGTTGGTTTAACCGACAAGAGTCACGTTCTTGTCAGTATGGTCGAACCAAGCATACTAGGAGGTTGACCCAAGTGGTCAATCAGTGTTATGAAACCTTTCAATGGTATCAGAGCGAGGTTTAGAAATCTAAACCAGATTAACAAAGTTTGTTTGTTTAAATTTAATTTTTTAAAAGTTTTTTTTTTGTTCCAACTTCTTCTTCTCCTTCTTAATTTTCGAAAAAGGGTAAGAACCCTAGGATCAAGAATATTAAACTAGTCTAGTTTAATTGGTCAAAAGGATTCTATAAAAAACCCTAGAATTTTTGTGAATAGGCAAAGAACCCTAGGATCAAGTATGTTAAACAAGATTTGTTTAATTGATCAAAAGGCTTCTTTTCCCTAACCATAGTGTATTTCGAAAATATCAAGAACCCTAGGATCAAGAATGTCAAAAATTTTGATCAATAGGATTCTTTCCTTAATTACTTGATCTTAAAAATCTAGGACCAAGTATGTTAAACCAAGTTTTGGTTTAATTGGTCAAAAAGGATTCTCTCCTTTTTTCCACAAAGAATATTAAACTAGTCTAGTTTAATTGGACACCAAGTTTGCTAAACTAGCTTAGTTTAATTGGTGGAAAAGTTTCCTAGACTTTAAGGAATTTTCAAAAACCCTAGATTTTATATAGGACCAAGAACATTAAACTAGTATAGTTTAATTGGTTAAAAGAATTAATTAAGATGATAATCTAAAACCTAGATAATTAAACAAGATCATGTTTAATAGGTTTAATTATTATTTTTAATAGATTTATTAAGACTAGTTCTTTAAACCTAGAAACTTAGACAAAGTTTTATTGTCTATAAGGTTTAAATTAAAAGTTTAAATAAATTTATTAAGGTTATAATCTATCCTAGAATTTAAACAAAGTTTATTGTTTAAATAGGATTGATTAGAATTAATCTTTTAATAAACAATGGTTTTGATCAAGAAAGTCAAAACCCTAGTTTTGATTGATCAAGAACAAGATTAGGGTTTAATTAATAAGGATTAAAAGGATTGTTAATTTTTAAGTTCTAAAATTAACAAGATGTATTTATTTATATATATATATATATTATTTCGGTTTTTTAAATATTTAAAAAGGAAAATGAATTTTAATAAATAAAGTAGTTTATATGTATTTTAATTAGATTAAGTTAAAATACATACGTATAAATTAGATGTAATATTCTTATTAGAATGTTACAAGTGTATTTTAAAAGAAATATATATGTATATATTAAATACAAGATTAAATGGGACATTAAAAAGAAATGTTATTTTGATCTTAAAGGTTAATAATATAACTAGTTATTGTATAAGTTGATTATATAATTGAAACTAGAAAGTACAAAGTTATGATTTCATTATAACTAGAAATTGTACTAGTTGAGATTATATGATGAACTAGAAATATACAAAGTTATATACTATTATTATAAGGTGTATAAAGTTATAAGTTATTATAACTAGATAATTATACAAGTATAATACAAGTATTTTACAAGTCATGTAAGATACTAGATTAATGATCAAGAGATAAATAACAAGAAAACTTTATAACCTATGTTTAACTAGTTCAAGTTAAATGTAAGAAAGGTTTAAACAAACTAAGAATTATTATATATAGTCTTTATATAATAAAGCTATTATTTTCACCAAGTATAGACCGGTGATTGTGTTTGCTTAAGTTCCATCATGGTTGTTGGAGCTAGTGGGAGCTACACAAGAAAATCACAAAGTTTATGAATGTGTCGCCAAGACATAAGTTTTGGTCGAATCTAGTAAGTCAAAACAAATGTTTAATTTCATTATTAAACATGTGAGAAACTAGGTATGTTAAACTAGATTTATGATTCAAGTTTATGAATCGTAAAAGAATTAAAAGTTTAACATAAGTTTTAAAGTTTTTCAAGAAAGATAAAACAAGTAAGTTTTATTCTAGATAAGGTTTTTCACAAAACCTAGTAAAACGTTTTGTACACCTCGTTTTAGGTATGCATATAAATCGCGCAACTTTTGAAACTATAAGTTTTAAAGGAAACGTTTTTAAGGTTTAAAAAGGTGTCTTGTTGAATTCTCGAATTCACAAGTCACACATTTTAAATAAGGATTAAGATTGGAATAAAGGTTTAAGTTTAGTTTAAGACTTAAACAAACCCAAGAAAATCTTAGATCTAAGTACTATCCACCTAATGGAACACCTCACTTGTTCAACGATATTCATAGTGTAAGGATAAAGAACCTTAGATATGGATTCAAATCATTGCGAGTGTTAGGGTGCGTAAGATTCTGTGATAATCGGGAGTCCCGGCGCAGAACATCCACTGTCTTAGATGGTCTGATCTACTTTGGTGATAATCGGGAGTCCCGGCCCAAAAAGTACTTGAGTAGAATAAACATACTAGACTTTATTACTAACTTAGAAATGTACAATTAGATTGTACAAAGTTGTAATAAGTTATAAGTCTAAAGATTCTACGACCCCTAGGAATCGTGTCAAGTCTTGATACGATCGGTAAGGATGTTAACCACCAGAAATAGCATGTCTCGTCGGGAAGTGCCCAAACCTTGCGGTGAGAATGTGATATATGGATCCTAGGCCTAAAATATAAATTATGGGTTTATAATATATTTTAGAGAATGTTTGTTGATGATTACCAATTAAACTGGGTTTGATTTGTAGATGGCAGCAACAATCTCTCACTACGCTTGTTTCTAGAAAATGACGAATTGACTGGGTCAATATTTCTCAATTGGAAGCGTGATCTTCGGATTATGCTTAGGCATGAGAGAAAAGGAAATGTCCTAGAAAGAGCAATGTTAAATGCCCCTGACACAAATGCTAGAAATGAACCACTACAAGCATATTACGCTTATAGAGTGTTCAAATATTGCAAGGTGGTTAAGAGATCATCGGTGAGTGCTCACGTCATGAAAATGAAAGAGCAAATGGATCATGTTGAATGACTAGGACACCTAGTACCGTTGTAGTTAGCAACAGTAATGATACTCAACTCGTTGTTAGATGACTATAAGTCTTATGTAGTCAACTACAACATGCATAACATGGAGCAATCCATTGTTGAGCTACATTCCGTGCTCAAGACTACTGAGTTGATTTGGGGACCAAGTTTAAGAATGATCTCGCAGTAACCGATGATGGTAGCGATCAGAGAAAGAGGCGCACTGGAAAGGGAAAGGATAAAACCGATCCCAGCCACGGCGTGCCTAAAGGGTAATGGAGTCAAACAAAAGGTCTAGAAGGTAAAGCCAAGAAACGCAAGGATCGAGAAACGGTTTCTTGGTCGTGGCAAGGGTCAAAGGGTAGGAGGCCATGCTTGCTACTCAATTGACTTGACCAACTTCAAGATACTCTTTTTCCTACTTGTAAAAGTTATTACGAGTAACTCAACTTTAGCAATCGTTTATTGCATGAGATGATGAAAAGTGAGATGGACTAACATGAGATAATGATCCCACAAGCACCACGTTTTAATTCAGTATTTTTCATTATGGATTCAGTAAAACAATTTTCGTTTTTAAGTTGTTTTGAACAAAATTACATTTTTTATTTTTATGATAAATTTGGTATTTTAAGTTTATCGTTGAATCCATGGTTGAATTATATTGTGTGTGCACTAGTACAAAATTAGCCTATAGCCACGGTTTTTTTTAAACAGCCTAGCCACACTTTGAGTTGTTTGTGTGGCTAAATGTCACAAATGAAGTTCTTATATTGTTTTAGCCACATTTTAACATAATTACTGTGGCAATTGCAAGTTAGATTCGAACACTTTAGCCACGATTTAATATGATAAAATTGTCCATGACTAGCCACAATCACGTAGTGTGGCCAAATGTCCCACTTTTTGCCACGTATTTTTGTTAAAATGTGACATTATTTTGCCACGGTTATTATGTGAGGCGAAAGACACATATTTAGTCACATGAATTAATTGTTTGTGTGTCCAAAAGGTAGTGTTTATTAGCCACTCAATATATTTTTTTTTGTCTATGTGGCTATATGATGGATATGTGTCATACCTTAGAAAATAGTCATGATAAAACTAAAATTGCACGTGGCTATAACATAAACAATAGCAATGATAATGGTAAAATTAAAAACATGTCTCTATAATTAATTTATAGTCACGGTTTAATTATTATGAATGTGTATAAACAAGTAACAAATGGTCATACTAATGGTGTTCAATGTGACTAAATGTTATAAAAGATTACAGATGATAAGAGTTATGTAGCTAAACAATTGCTATGATCAAATGTGTGTTAAAAAAATGCTTTGAAATAATTGGGCTATTAGGTCGTATATGATTAGGCCCACCTTCTTTTAAGTAAATGGGCTATTAGGTCGTATATGAGGTCGAGGGGACGGCGGTTTATCAAAGGAATCATAAGGCAGCGGCAAATAACAACACAGTCGACTATAGAAGGAAGCAGGTTCGTAAACATCACTTATTCAAGTGAACGTTGCTGAGATTTCCGGAGAGATGAACGAGATGAACATTCGACGGTTGAAAGGTGGCTCTCAACAGGAATAGGTACGATTACTATTGCCTCAATATCTAAAACTTCGAGTGTATCATGAATTGAATTATACTTCCAGTTGAATTGAATGTAACCAGTGCAAATATTGTTTTTATTAGGTGGATTATGGACAATCATGACGTCTAGGTGCTGTATATGATGAATTCAAGTTTTATCTATGTTAGACAATTTTGAATTGTGCTCGTGCATGTGAAGCTAATCAAGAACATCAAGAGCCTTCAAGCCTATGTGTTTTTTCTTTTTTAATTGTAATTAATTTCCATAATCAAGACCTGTCATTTAATTGCTTTTAAGTCTAGCTACAACTTATTATTGTAAAGATTTTGATTTTGATATTAAATCTTATTTCGATATTAATGTGTTTATTCTATAAATCTTATAGCATTACGTTTGTAATAACCCATTTACATTTTCTTTACGGCGTTACAGTATGGAATACATTAGCTACATTGTATATGTAATTATGTGTCTACAATCGGGCTTATGGTCACTACCACGAAAATTACGCGTGGCTATATGGTGATCATTAGCCACGGAGTATAAAAAACAGTGTCTCTAAAGGTAGGAATACAACTACTGTCACTTTAATTATATGTGGCTATATAGTATGAAATAGTCACGATTGTATGTCTAATTATGTGACTACAATCGGGCTTATGGTCACTATAACATAACTGCATGTGGCAATATTGTGACCATTAGCCATAGTTAATCAAATATAGTGTCTAAAAGTAGGATTACATCTACTGGCACTTTAATTTTATGTGGCTATATATATTATGAAATAGCCACAATTGCATATACAATTACGTGTCTACAATGAGGCTTTTTGTCACCACCACCATAACTACATGTGGCTATATGGTGACCATTAGCCACGACGTATAAAAAATAGTGACTCTAAAAGTATGATTATAACTACTGTCACTTTAATTATACGTGGCTATATAGTAAGAAATAGCCACGATTGTGTATAATTACGTGTCCACAATAGGGCTTATGGTCACCACCACCATAACTTTATGTGGCTATATGGTGACCTTTAGTCATGGTGTATAAAATTTAGTGTCTCTAGAAGTAGTATTATAACTACTACCATTTTAATTATACGTGGCTATATAGTACAAAATAGCCACGATTGTATGTTATGGCTACACTTTTCCTATGATATGGCCACTACAATCTAGCGTGGCCATATGCGTACTTTAAAACGCGAGACAATAGACTACGCTTTTGATGTAAAATAAAACTGTGGCCAATGATGTATAGCCACGGTTTTTTATAGTGGCGATATGTGTTTTTTGTACTAGTGGTGCATGTGTGTTAATTATACTAGTCAAGTTTTATGACTAGATTATAAAGTCAAGTATTGACTTAATAATGATCTCATAGTTTATATTTGTTTGATTGTTGTGTGAATATCTTAGAAGCTCAAATTACTTAGATGCTAGTAATTAGAAAGTCTTTCTAATGAAAATATTTAAGAGTTTTTATGGAAAGCATAAAGTTCAAGGTACATTGAACTTATTTAAAACATCTTAAGTAATGGTTACTTATGATAGTAAGTTTTAAAGTATTAGTGTTAATATAGTATGATTATATTGGATATAATCAAGATAGACTTTAAAGAGTATTATTACAAGTCTTTCATACTTGTGATAAAGGAATTTAATGAAGTCATAATTCCCTAATAGGAATAATTGGATATTCGTATAAATCCAAGGAAAATGATTTAGACATTAAATGAACTTTTAAAAGGGACAAACTATATTAAAGTAGGTATTATTGCAAGTCTTTTATACTTGTAATTAATACATTATTTAATCAAGTCATAATTCCCTAATAGGACTGATGGATATTTAAGAAATCCAAGAAATGACTTTGGCATTAAATAAGATTCTTAAAAGATACTAATACACTTAAGAATTGGAAGTATCGTTTCAAGTGTCTTATACTTGTTAGATACAGTAATCAATGAAAGTCATGATTCCCTTATCAGGAATGTTGGATATTCGCAAATCCAAAGAATGACTTTGATAATTGATTAATTCTTAAAGGGTTAAACTATAAGTTTTTGACTAGGTCAAAAGTGGTAGTTTAAGTGATGCTTACTTCCATAAATTTTAGTGGGAGCTATGACTAACATATTCACTAGAGGTACTAATGAATATAGTAAAGTTAGTTAGAACATTAACAACAAGGAATTACCAAGTCGTTAGCCAAAGAGTTAAGAGAAATAAATGATCATTGATTAGATTATTGCAAACCTAATAGCGTGATCACAAGTCTTGTGATTAATTATTGCGAATCTAATAGGATGTTCACACTCCAGTGAACAAGTTAATCATTTAAGGAAATTTCTTTAACTAGTAAGAATATCTACAAATCAAGTAGCTAAAAGAGATTTAGTTACAAGGCAAGTTTTATAGATTCAAGAAACTAAAGGAGTACTTTTTCAATCCTCCTATGTTTACCGAATCATATAAAAGGAGAAAGACTAGAATATGTTCTAAATGTTGCATGAACAATATCTAGCAAAGACAAAAGTAATAGTATTCTTAAAATACTCGTCTTATGTCTTTAGTTTAATAGAAATTACTAATTGTAATTAGTGATAAAAGTTGCAATTAAGGAGTCATTGAGCAATCAACACAAACGCAAAGAATAAGTAATGATCCAGTAATAATTCAGTATCTATGTCCAGTGAGGAATAGTACATGAGTTAGTATCATTGTTATTCAGACTTTGTATGTTTTACAATATCCATGAATAAAAGTCTCTTTATTCAAAAAAATATAAATCCGTGACTACTCGTCTTGGTGGGAACCTTGATGGGGCGTAAACGTCATCGCGGTATTTGGTGGTAGATTCGAAGTTCTTCGAAGATAGCTACACAAGTTTTGTGTAAACCAAATATCGGTGATATTCTGTTGGAGCTCGACGAATATTGGATTGACCACCGTGATAATACTTCGTGGTTCAAAAGTTCAAAAGTATTATTCACTAGGATTGTCCTTAAGCCTGAGGTATTTGGTTTAGGATACAATGACTAATGTGCTTTGGTTCATCTTAGACAATTCTGAAATATGGTTGTCATACGAGGCCTTACTGGGTACAGAGGGAGTTGTATTTTGAATCGAAATATAACAAGATGGTAATTGCACCTCCTTTTGAGGAGAGATATTTATAGGTCCTTTGACATGATGAGATAACTGGAAAGTGCATGGCCATGCCCAAAAGAACTGATTTGTTCTTTGTCGTTTATCACAACAGTTTGAATCAAGAAGTCATGAAATGATTTCGAATACAGGAGTTGATAATTTCTACCATGCTCGTATTCGTTATCACAAATATCGTGCTGCAAGGGATGATCCTAACATAGTTGCCCAAGAAGTAGAGACAGGGTGTTCTTTACTAGGAGACGCTATTAACGAGTTTTTCAAAAACTATACCTGGGTTACATAAGCTGTTTTTATGGGATTGGTTACCTACATGCACTGTAGCTCGTATCATTAAGATAAAGGTTACGAACTTGCACAAGTAGGAGTCTGAAGGATTTATGTGCACAGTTAGTCAATCTATGATGATACATCCATGCCTACGAAACACTTAACACACCGATGAGTGCATGTAATACGAGTAAGATATGTAATGATACTTAGAAGAGGAATGATTCATAATAGTCATTTATGAATCAGTTAAGTATTAAGTTAAGTTTAACTTATTACTAGATTAGTTTAACTAACTAATTAATACAAGTAGTTGTGCATTTACTAGTTGGGTAAATATACAATGTGTTAATTAAAGGTTATCCATGATATGAATTAAAGCTATTAATTCATATAGTGATTGGATAATATTATTGTCTAAATTAATTGTTAATGGTATAAAATACAAGTATATATATTTCGTGTATATGGGTACCAAAACATATAAGTGTATAATACTAAGGCATTTGATAATTAAGTATGACAATAATAACTAGTAAAACTATAAGGGTTTAAAGTGTAAAAGGATAAGTTTAATTAAGGTATTAATATTAATTAAACTAGAAGGGCCCTAAGTGAAAGTCCTTCTATTATAAATAGAAGGCATGGGGTTCCCTTATTCCTTGATCACTGATCATGAAACCCTAGCCTCCCTCCTCTCTCTATTTCGGCCGAACCAATAACACAACTCTTTGTGTTCTTCGTTCTTCGTTCGTTCTTCATATTCTTCAAGTCTTGAAGATCTAAGATCATTACAAGGATCAACTAGAAGGTCGCTCGTTGTGTTCATCATCAGTGGACTTTATTAAGCAAGATTAAGGTATGTTTTGAGAAAACCTTTTCTCCCTTCTCCCCTCTTGGCCGAATTCGAACCCAAGAACCCTAGGGTTCTTGGTGTTAGTCGAATACACACAAGTATGTGTGTGTGTGTGTTCGAGTTTTTCGTACAAGGTTTCTTCCTAGTTAATCTAATCTAGATTTCCAAGATCCCAATCCTTTAGGGTTTAAGGATTAGGTTTAATCTCAGTTCCGCTTTAGGGATTAAATCAGCTAGTTGGTTTAACTGACAAGAGTCATGTTCTTGTCAGTATCGTCGAACCAAGCATACTAGGAGGTTGACCCAAGTGGTCAATCAGTGTTATGAAACCCTTCAGTTACAAGCTGCTAGATCCGCAAAACCATCTTCTGACATGATGGATCTGGAAGCTGAGATTCGATTCGCCATCAACACGTTCAGGCTACTATGTGATATAGTCAGGAGAATTGCTCATGAGCTAGCTGAACGCATACCTGTTGAGCTGCGAGAATCTTATGATGACTCTGCCAGGAAACCAGCTGGTGAAAGCTCTTCTGCAAGAGGAGAAAAACGAAAATCTATTCTCCTTGAACCAATTTCAGAATCCAGATCAGCAGAGGAAGGGTCTTCTATACTTACAGCTAAACGCATAAGACCTACCCTATCTACAGCCGTACCCACTGGAGTTTCCTTCGCTCCTGGGAAAATTGTCAAAGAACCAATATACTGCTTCTGCTATCTGGATGCCAAGAGAAGGCAATGCTTTCAAAGAGTTGATGAATTGGGAAAATGTGATATTGATCGTCTTATCATATTTTACAAACAGCTGAGTTCTTCTACTTCTGAAGGAAAACAAGAACTCCTGAGCAAAATCAACTTGGCCACCAGCGAACTAAAAATGAACGTCCTAGCTGAATGACATAACTAGTTAGGACATTGTAATTTTTGAATGATTTTATTGTACTTCATCGGCTTCATCAATATAAAATCATTTGCTGTAATATACTTGTAAAAACATAACTGTAAAGATAAAGATAACTAAAAGAACCCAAAGGGTCAAAGCACATAAACATTCAACTGATGATATTTCATTCAGCAGCTGAATCATTACAGGTTCATACTCATACAGCTATTTGATTGCATCTAATAAGGGTAGATTGTTAGTCCCCAGACTAAGTAAATAAGATTTGATGATCAAATAGCCAAGAAGAATAAATCAGCTAAAGTATGTATCTCAGCTGAAGTACAAGTATATTCATAAACCTTCAGTTGAGTACGTACGCAACTCAGGGACAAGTCTAATCAGCAGCCACACAAGAAGTGATCATTCAAGTTCATGGTCGAAGGACAGAAACACGAAGAAGACCACTCAGTTGAAGGTGGAATCGGCTGATGGTACACGCTGCAGATTAAAGACTTGGTGGAAAATATTGTTGACACTTTGAATATTTTCCTTTCCCGCTCAAAGAAGAATAAAACGATGAAGATCTTCTAGTTTAGAATAGAAGATAGTTCTTAGAAGTTCATCGTTTGTCCCTCCAAGCATAAACAGGGAAAGTCAACTTCTTTTGTCTTGTAAAGTACACATTTTCACTGTGCGTCAGAAAAGGTTGAAAAAGAAGTTGATAGAAAGTACGTTCGGGACTTTAACCTATGCTAATGCATTTAATGTTTCCGTGGAAAAGTCTACATCAACGAATAATATGTTTACACGTGGATAAACTTGTGGAGAAGGAAACATAGTTCTTGGGCTATAAATAGAGACATAAATGCTTGCATTTAAACGCACCTTTTAGCATTCATAGCACAAGAACATTCTCTGAGATTTAGTTATTGTTTGATATTAACTTCTTCTTAGTTAATACTCAAGAAATATATACAGCCGTCTGTATCAGCTGAACTCTCGTAGCATAGGATCTTAGTTTGAGCATTCAAAAGTGTCACTTCAAGTATAAAGTTTTAGTGAGTCTGTACTCTCTTTATTCCGCAAACTTTGTACTGTATTAAGTTGTTTTAATAAACTCTTAATCATTGAAAAATATTGTGTTTTCTTTACTTTCTTGTCTTAACTTAACCGTAACGCAACACTTTAGTGTTGTTGGGATCCAACAGTTGTGGAACTCACATTTACACAAATGATGTGCAAGATTAAAAGTGAAGTAGAAAGCTAAAATATTGGAAGCTGTGATCTTATCCTTCCTAATGTGTTAATTATTGTTTTGAACAATTGTCAATTATGCATTGTTTAGCTTTATCGTTTGTTGAATAATGACTTATTCAAACTATTATGGATTATGATATTTTGTTTTATAAAAATAACATGTTTTTATAACTATTCCTTGTAATAGTATATTTGAAATTAATATGCATGATCCTAATTTAAATGATAGTTCTATATACAAATGTAGCACTCAAGAATCCAAATTGGTTTGGATTCCACTTACCTAGAGCATTGTCATCTTTGTCACATAAACAAGAAACGCATTTTGAGGTTGCAACACGATGGGCTTCTTAACAAATGATTATGAATCGTTTAACAAATGCCTCTCTTGTATATATGGAAAGATAACAAGAAAGCTTTTCTCCCATGTTGGCGAAAGAGCTAAAAATCTACTTGGACTTATACATACTGATGATGTATGCGGCCCTTTTAGAACTAAGACTAGGGAAGGTGCCACCTACTTTATCACTTTCACTGATGATATCAGTCGCTATGGTTATGTTTACTTGATTAAACATCAACATGAAAGCTTTGATGATATCAGTCGCTATGGTTATGTTTACTTGATTAAACATCAACATGAAAGCTTTGATGATATCATTCGCTATGGTTATGTTTACTTGATTAAACATAAACATGAAATCTTTGAAACGTTCAAAGCTTTCTAAAGTAAAGTAGAAAATCAACTCGGCAAGACAATAAAGGCTATCCGTCCTGATCGAGGAGGAAAGCACATGAGTCAAGAGTTTCTGGATCATCCAACACACCATGAGATTGTCTCACAATTCACTCCTCCATACACTCCACAAGATAATGGTGTGTATGAAAGGAGATATCGGACCCTGCGTGACATGGTTCGGTCTATGATGAGTCCTACTACTCTTACACTATCCTTTTGAGGGGCATGCACTGAAGTCTGCTGCTCGAATACTTAATATGGTTTCGACTAAAAGGTTGAAAAGACACCATATGAAATATGGCATGGGAAAGTCCCTAATTTGTATTACTTGAAGATCTGGGGTTGTGAGGATCTCGTGGAACGAGACATGCCGAACAAACTTGAGCCCATATCTATCAAGTGTATCTTCGTTACTATTTTACTACCCACCTGAGAACAAATTGTTGTTGCTCGATATGCTGAGTTTCTTGAGAACGGTCTCATTACACAAAGCAAGTGGGAGCATTATAGACTTTGACAAGATTCAAAGCAAGGATGCACAACCTTCTGGTAACACTAGAAAATATCACACTGAGGCTGAACATATAGATGTTGGACCACATGATGATGTTGTTCCCATTCATAGATCCGCAAGGACACCTCATGAACCTGAACGATATAGATTTATCTCGATGCTGAGTAGCAAAGTTTCGAGGATCATAACGAACACCCTAACTATCAAGTTGCATTATCGAAGTTTGAATTCGAAAAATGACTTGAAGTTATGAATGTGAAAATGAAATCCATGAGAGACAATCAAGTTTTGAACATAGTTGGTCTTTCTCAAAACACTAAGACTGTTGACATGGATGAAAATATACACACCTTAAATCTCTTCTAGTAACAAAAGGTTACACTCAATCCTACTGGATTGACAATGATGAAACCTTCTCGCTTGTCACTAAAGACATTAGGGTTCTTATAGTCAAAGTAGTGTACTATGACTATGAGATTTGGTTAATGATGAAATCAAAACGTTTGTTTCACCAAAAAAACCCAAACTGAGCATGTGTGTATATGAAAGCTAGTGGGAGCACTGTCGTTTCTCAAGTCACACATGTTGATGACATATCACTCATGTGAAGCAATATACCAATACTACAAGATGAAAATCATGGCTTGGTAAATGTTTTGACATGAAGGATTGTAGGAATACGACATACATACTTGGAGTAAAGATCTATAATGATAGATCAAAGCGGTTAATTGTTTTAAGTCAAAGTGCTTATAGTGACAAAATTCTAAAACGGTTTAGAATGGATGGTTCCACGCGAGGAATTCGTCGTATGTAACACAATGTAAACTTGAGTGAGACTCAAGGACCTTCCACACCTGATGTGGTGAAGTGAATGAATGTAATCCCCTATGAGTCGGCTATTTCATTCATCATGTACGTTTTAAGGAGCACTAGACCTAATGTAACGTCCTCACAGAACCTTACTAGAAAATACCAAAAGAATCCACGAGAGAATCACTGGATTGCTATTAAGAACACATTGAAGTATTTTTGAAATAATGGATATATGTTCCTTGGTTATGGTGGAGATACCAAACTGAAACTAAGTATACTTGCTATACTTATGCTAGTTTTGAAATAGGTCGTGATAACGCTAGATCCTATTTATGAAGGTTCACTACATTCGAATGATTTATCGAGATATGTGAAATTCGTACTCTTAAAGTTCAAACATATAACTAACTAGCAGACACTTTATTGAACTCAATGTCTTGTACCAAACATATTGAATATGAATGTAACATTGGACTTCGACAAGCTGGTAGTTTCATGTAAATCTGTTTTAGTATTTGAATAATGGAACATTCAGCAGTTTTATTGGAATAAATTGATATATTTGATATGATCGTATTTATATGAATATCTACTGTGTTCTATATTTGCATGTTTACATCCTTGAATATTTACTGTGTTTTATATTCTAAATTGTCCATTGTCATATTAATAATATTGGAATATTATTAAGACAAATCTGAGGGCATTGATGACATGATCTTAGTATGACTAAGGATGATGAAATCAAACTCACATGTTGTTCATTGTGATGCACAATTGGACTGACCCAACCTATGAGAAATCACTTCCTGGATTTATGTCACAAATGAACCTCACAAAGGCTTTGTCGCTTATCCTCTGACTTGAGATGCAAGTTGGTTTGTGTGTGTGGAGTGTCAAACTTTGATGTGGTTAAACGCTGACCTGAATAAGGCTGCTATAACAACCATCTTCAGGTTTGATATTAAGCATATATCAAACACGTGTAGTCAATAAAGAATTTGTTCCTCCACATGTTTGGATTAGATACTACTGGGCCCCTCGATGATTTGAATAGATGCTTGTACGGCCGTACCCAAAGGTAATCAAGATGAATCTTGATTGGTTTGGTAATCTACTTCAATGTAAAGATCGAGAAACAGAATCGTTGAAATTTTAGATTGACATTAATACTTGTCTAAAATTCAACATGGTATCAGTAACAAAAGGATAACTGATTAAAAACTTTGAACCTGGACTAGTCTGAAACTCGCTCATATACTTCTGGGGGCATTGGCGGGTTGCTAGACTCTAACCTTTGCTTATATAACTACTTGATGTTATGATGTGAGCAAGTGGAAGCTGTTAGAATATGCTTCACGTACATGACATATAGTTATATGGCTAGACGCATGTGAGGCTAAAGGGTCACACACTTATACACCAAACATTATTTAATATATATATAATATAATTAGGGTAATTATATTATTTGTATAAACTATGATTACTTGGCTAGTTATGTTTTAATTAATTGTTAAGTTAAAACGTATTAGTGAGTAATCATAAAGAATCAAAAGTATAAGGGGCTAAGTGTCATATCTCACAACTTGTATTATGGATATATACTTAAATTAGGAGTAAGAAAGATTAACCCTAATCTCTTCCTCTTGCCCCCTTTGGCCGCAGCCTCCAATAAGGAAAAGGGAATTGATTTTGTGAAAAAAGACTAACGCACAAAACAAAGCAAATAACTTCCTCCTTTTCTAATATGGTGGTGACGTGAAACAGTTTAGAAAGAAAACATAATCTTTTGTTTTCTGATTTAAGTTTTCATGTGATTTTGATTCTTTGAGCAAGAGACTAGCATCTCAATTGATGTTTAAGACGGTGTAGTGTGGATCAACTTTAGAGAGATTCTACGTTTGATATTTAAGTACATTCATAATCATCAGTGATTACAAAGGCTTCAAGGGTATGATTTTCATACTAAACTCTTTATCTTTATTGCTTAATTATCTTGTCAATATGTAGATAATTGATTGGTGATTTATGTTATTTTCCGCTGCGTTTTACTTGATTAAACCATAAATAACTAACATTTAGAACCTAATCCAAAGTAATTTAAAAGATTACTTGAATGTCCACAGTCGATTATTCTCATGGGAATGATAAATGAATTAAGATGTCATGGAGAGTAAGTAGACTGTTCATAATATTGAACATGGCATAGAGATTGATGTTACTCTCATTAGCATTTAAATCGAGATTTTAGATGTTGGACCAACTCATGCTCAGAGTATTACCTCATGGACAAACTCAAAGGTAATAGTGAGACGGTAATATCATATAGGTCTTGAAATCAAGATACGTTGTCTTCATAATACGAGTTCGTGATGCATTGGTCTGCTCGCTATTCGTAAAGGGTAGCTATACAGAGTAGTTTCATGTGTCATTTATGACTATGATGGAGACAATGTTAGTCGAAGTTTATTCGCTCCTTCTTCCAAGATGTAAGAAGTGATATATGTGGGCCCCTTGTTGATTTGATGCGATTATTAAAGTACATGCACAGGTCATGACTAAAGTGAAAGTTAAATTAGTAGTCAGTCAGTCATCATAAATCTTGATCAGGAAACATAGTCGTGACTGGAGATTGACAAGGTGATATCTTGAAGCGAAGGGCATATGATCACTTATCTTAGGAGTTGTTCCCTGATTAGAATCAGATTTCAGTAGCTACACTGGATTGCACACTTTAAAAGTATGCTTGACAAATGTTTTTAGTTGATTAGTTGATGAGATGTCTAAGTGGGAGACTGTTGGAGTTAGTGTCCAAGGTCGTCAAATAAACCAGTTGACTACTTTACACTACCTAGTGGTGTATCGTCTCGTTCGTCGTAAACCTCAAGTGTGATCAAGTGTCACACCCCGCCAAAAATGAGTTTTACTTCATTTAAAATGTTTTGCGGAAGAACGAAGGTGTAACGTTCATGACAACATAGCAAAAATTAAGTAAACAAACAATCACGCAATAACGAAAAATAAACGTTTGTTTCACTTTCCAAAAGTAGAAAGTTTCCAAAAATAGCAAGTTTCCTAAAATAGAAATCGTTTGAAATGAAATGATTGTTCGTAATCTTAATGTTTTAATCATGGCTCACAACAATCTCAATGCTCATATCCTTCAAACTCCACTGCACCTAATTACCTGGAAAAACATAAATAGTAAAAGGGTCAACAATAATGTTGAGTGAATCCACAGGGTTAATGTTTATGATAAGAGTAAAGTGATTTGCTACTCAAAATGTTTGTTATGAAAATGGTTTATGACTGAAAATGTATAAGGTTCAACACTCATATGATATGAGTAGTAAGTATGAAAATGTTTAGTATAGTTGTAGAATGTATACAACTACTAGTTATGTTTATGAAAAAGTGTTGAACAAAATGTTGTGTTTGACATCGCATGAACTGTTATCCCCAACAGGTAGCTAGTCTATTGAGTTAATATACCAACCCCTAAGTCCACAATCAACACTTCAACTCCAGTATGTTATGTTATTTTATGGATATACACTCCCGGAGATGTCTTGGATAAACCAAGTAATGATCAAACGTTTGTTGGGAGGATGAGTGTCAGCCAATAGTACTATCTGCATATCCATGGTCTAGATCCACTAGTTAATGATTGCTGGTAACCTTAGTCCGGTATAATAATTGTTTGTCATGCCAACGCGATAATGAAAATGTAACGATGTTGTTGTACAGTCATAGTAAAACAGTAGCAGTTGTGTTTATGTTTTCCACCCCAAAGTTTATAAAAACAGTAAAAGAGTAAAAAGGGGTCTGTGGACTCACCTGGCAAAGCTTATTAACAAGAGACTTAAGACAGAGGAATCCTCGGGAGACTCCTAGCTTCCTAAATGATTTAACTACTGATTAGACTAAGCTAACACAGGCGCTACTATATACGATATAAGATATATGATATACGTTAAATGTTATGTTATATATTTTGTGACATCGAATGAACTTGGATTAATAAAATGAAATGAAATGAAATGCATTGGGTTTTATAAAATGAAATGAAATAGGCTCCAAAATGAAATGACATGAACTGAAATGATTCTCGAAATGAAATGATATGAAATGAAATGGGCTTCGAAATGAAATGAAATGAAATGGGCTTGGGTTAGGCTTATTGGGCCTAGATTGGGCCTATTGGGCCTAATGGGCTTAATGGATTGGGCCACTTGGGCCTCTTATTGGGCCTAGGTCCACTTAGGTTGGGCCATGAATTGGGCTTGGCCCAATTGGGTTCGGTTTGGTTAGGTATGGGCCAAAGGTTTGGGCTTTGGTCCAAATGGGCTTGGATACTAATGGGCCAACTAAGGTTTGGGCCCGATGGACTAAAGTAGATCGATATGGGCCAAGTACGGGCCTTGGCCCGATTGAGTATTCGGGTTTGGGTTGATCGGTTTGGGTCAAGATCCGGCCTTGACTCGGTTTGACTTATTGGTCAACATTAGTAAAAATTAGTCAACAAAAGTCAGCACTTGGGTTCTAGATTTCGGCTAGGGTTTAGGGCATACTATAATTTGGTCAACCAAAGTCAACGATGGTCAATCTAGCTATCAAATGGTCAAATAGTCAACCATGAAAGTCAATTAGGGTTAGGGTTTGATGAGGCTCGACTAGGGTTTGACCTAGGGTTGGCCGAATGGCCAAAACCCTACGGGTTTGTGGCTAGGTTCGGTCTATATCGGCTTGGTTCAAGGTTTAGGGGTCTAGTTAGGGTCTAGAGTTCTAGATCTAAGGTTTTAGCATGCACACGACAAGATCTAGGGTTCTAGGTCACGGATTTAGGTATCAAAACAAACAATAAACATACCCCTAATGTATACGGTCATAAACATGCATACAATCGACATATACATGCAAGCATGCTACGGGTTTAAGGGTAGGGACGCATGCCGAGACCATATGGCCTTGGCCATGGTCTCGGGTTCGAGTTTAGGGACCGAATAAACAAGAAAACAAATGAAATTCATATGGGGAATCGGTATACCTTGCGATCGGATCAAGAAACGAATGAAGATGCTCGAGTGGAGCATGGGATCGACGAAGATGATGATGATGTTGCTTGCGGCCGGGATCAACAAAGGGTAAATGAATTCGGTAATGGGGTTTAAATAGGGTAAGAGTCTAGGGTTTTATGGTAGAGTTTGAGTAGAAGTACAACTCTTTCAAATGAGATGAGGATAAGATCAAACAAATCAAAAGGAAAAGAGATAGGCATCACCACACTTGGTGGTTCGGCCGTTCAAGGGTCACGAGTAAGGTCTAGGAGGCCGGCCACATTTGATGGTCGGTCTAGACTTGGTGTTGGGTTAGATGGTTCGTACATTCGAGTCACGTTCATTTAAATCGTTACGTTTATTGTTTAACCGGTAAACTTGTCGTTTTAGAAAGGATTTAGCTCAAAGTGTGTCACCATAAGAAAGTAATAATGTTGTGTTGACTAAAATAGTCAAACACTAATGTATGGTGTAAAAATATGTATGTTTGTTGTGTGTTAGGAATGCCAAAAATAGAAATGTCCAAAAATAGAAACTTTCTAAATAAGGAAAGTTCTAGAAATAAAATGAAGTTACATACTAGAAATATCGAGTTGTCACATTCTCCCCTGGTTGAAGAAATTTCGTCCCGAAATTTAAGACGAAGCACGAACAGGAGAGACAACGAGAAAAAGATGAGGATATTTCTTTCGCATCTGGTCCTCACGTTCCCACGTGAATTCAGGACCTCTTTTGGAGTTCCATCTGACTTTGACAATTTTGATCTTGCTTCTTCGCAACTTTTGCTCTTTCCAGTCAGATATTTCAATTGGTTCCTCAGTGAAATGAAGTTTGTCGTCGATGATGATTTCTTCAGTAGGGACGATAAGCGAAGGATCATGAATGAACTTTTTAAGATTAGAAACATGAAATGTGTTGTGAACATTGCTGAGCTCATTAGGAAGACGAAGGCGATAAGCAACAGCACCGATTCTTTCAAGAATCTCAAATGGTCCAACATAACGAGGACTGAGCTTTCCTTTCTTACCAAAACGTACAACACCTTTCCAAGGTGATACTTTTAGTAAAACATGGTCGCCAACAGCGAACTCTAAAGGCTTTCGACGATTATCAGCATAGCTCTTTTGTCGATCTCTGGCAGCCTTGATGCGATCTTTGATTTTAAAAATCTTGTCAGTCGTTTCTTGTAGAATCTCAGGACCAGTAATCTGACGATCACCAATTTCAATCCAACAAAGTGGCGAACGACACTTTCTTCCATACAAAGCTTCGAACGGTGCGGCCTTAATAGTTGTATGATAACTATTATTATACGAGAACTCAGCTAACGGAAGATGAGAATCCCAACTTCCACCAAAATCAATAACACATGCTCTAAGCATGTCTTCCAAAGTTTGAATTGTTCTTTCAGTCTGCCCATCTGTTTGGGGATGATAGGCAGTACTCATATCGAGGCGAGTACCGAGAGATTTTTGCAACGATTGCCAAAAACGAGACGTGAAGCGACTATCACGATCCGAGATGATCGCGACTGGCACACCATGCCGAGATACAACTTCCTTTAAATAAATTCTTGTTAACTTCTCCATTTGACCAGTTTCTTTAATAGGAATGAAGTGAGCTGATTTGGTCAATCGATCGACAATTACCCAAATTGTATCATGACCATTAGATGTTCGAGGCAATTTAGTTATAAAATCCATAGAGATTTCTTCCCATTTCCATTCAGGGATCTCTGGTTGTTGTAGAAGACCGGAAGGCTTCTGATTCTCTGCTTTCACTCTAGCACAAGTTAAACATTTGCTGACATAAACTGCGATTTCTCTCTTCATATTTGGCCACCAATATAACTCTTTGACATCTTTATACATCTTGTCGGCACCAGGATGAATAGAATATTTGGATCGGTGAGCTTCATTCAAGATAACATTGCGAACACTTCCAAAATTTGGAACCCATAAACGATCCATGAAATAAAGAGTTCCATCCACCTTTGCTTCCAACTGCTTCTCCATACCACGCAAAGTTTCACTCTTGATGTTCTCTACCTTCAAGGCTTCAATTTGGAATTCATGAACTTGGGAAGATAGATTAGAACGAACGGAGATTGGAAGGGCTCGAACACGACGAGGTTTAGGTTGCTCTTTCCGACTTAAGGCATCAGCTACCACATTAGCCTTACCAGGATGATACTTAATTTCACATTCATAGTCATTCATCAATTCTATCCATCTACGCTGTCTCATATTGAGATCTTTCTGATTGAAGATATGTTGCAAACTCTTGTGATCGGTAAATATTGTGCACTTGGTACCGTAGAGATAATGTCTCCAAATTTTCAATGCAAATATAACGGCACCCAACTCAAGATCATGGGTTGTATAATTCTTCCCGTGGTTCTTCAGTTGTCGAGAGGCATAGGCGATTACTTTGTCATGTTGCATCAATACACAACCTAGTCCTTGGTGTGAAGCATCACAGTACACCACGAAATTATCGGTTCCTTCAGGGAGAGATAGAATAGGAGAAGAACATAATTTAGATTTTAGAGATTGGAAGGCTGATTCTTGCTTTTCACCCCAGACAAATTTCTCATCCTTATGTGTTAACACCGTCAAATCCTTTGCAATCCTTGAGATATTTTCTATAAATCTTCTATAGTAACCAGCAAGACCAAGGAATTGTCTCACTTCAGTTGGGGTCTTCGGAGCTTCCCAATTCTTTATAGCTTCTATCTTTGCAGGATCAACGTGAATACCTTCTTCGTTGATAATATGACCCAGAAATTGGACTTCACGCAACCAAAATTCACACTTGGACAACTTGGCGTACAACTTTTCTTTCTCCAACAACTCAATAATGATTCTTAAGTGCTCTTCATGCTCTTCTCTAGAATGCGAATAGATGAGAATATCATCTATGAAGACAATAACGAATTTGTCGAGATACTGTTTGCACACTCTGTTCATGAGATCCATAAACACAGCAGGTGCATTGGTCAAACCAAATGGCATTACCAAAAATTCATAATGACCATAGCGAGTTCTAAAAGCAGTTTTGGGCACATCTTCATCACGAACTTTTAACTGATGGTAACCAGAACGAAGATCGATTTTGGAATAGAAACTCGATCCTTGGAGTTGATCGAATTGATCATCAATACGGGGGAGAGGATATCGATTCTTAATTGTTACTTTGTTCAATTCACGATAATCAATGCACATTCTCATTGAACCATCTTTCTTTTTAACAAAGAGGACCGGAGCTCCCCAGGGCGAGAAACTCGGTCGAATGAAACCAAGATCAAGAAGTTCTTGTAATTGCGATGAAAGTTCTTGCATTTCAGACGGTGCAAGACGATAAGGAGAACGCGCGATAGGTGCGGCTCCTGGAATCAGATCAATACGAAATTCAACTTGTCTCTGAGGCGGCAGTCCAGGCAATTCACTAGGAAATACACCAGGAAACTCACGAACAATAGGAATGTCCTCAATCTTACGATCTTTGGACTTTGTGTCAACGACATGAGCAAGAAAGGCTTGGCATCCTTTACGAAGATATTTTTGAGCTTTCATAGAAGTTATGATTTTTATGTTTCTGTTTCTTTGTTCACCTTGAATTATTAATGTTTCTGTTTTGGATAAGGGAATTCGGATTTGTTTGGTGTAACATATAATTTCAGCACGGTTTTTAGACAACCAATCCATCCCTATGACGATATCAAAACTACCTAGTTCTACAGGCACAAGGTCTATATCAAAAATGTGATCATCTAGGTCAAGCTTACAACCTTTAAAAACTTCACTAGACCTAACAACTTTGCCATTTGCTAACTCGATTTCATAATTCACTTCCAAACGATTAGGATCTAGATTTAAGAAACTTTTAAAGTCGGTCGATACGAAACTCAAGTCGGCTCCCGAGTCAAATAAAATAGAAGCAAAATGATTGTTGACGATAAACGTACCAGTGACGGTATCAGGGTTCTCACGAGCTTCTTGAGCATTCATAACAAATGCACGACCACGACCATTTTGACGATCATTGTTACTGCTGGCATTGCGATTGTTGTTACGATTGTTATTACGATTGCCATTGTTGTTGTTTCCATTCTGGTTATTGTTGTTCTGAAGTCTAGGGCAACGATTACGATAATGGTTAGAATCACCACACTCGTAGCAGACAGGATTCTTAGGAGGATTGTTGGACGAACACTTTCTGAAATTATGACCCCAGCGGTCACACTTGAAGCATTTTTCACACTGGCCATCATGATGCCAGTTACATCTGTTACACAAGGGCTTGCTTCCAGCATAAGACTTAGATTCTGAATTAGACCGATTGTTATTCTGAGTAGAGGCTGCATAATTCTTAGTCTTTTGATATTTGTTCCCTTTGTGATCACGTTTGTTGTCGTAGGAACGCTTTCCATTTTCATTGCTCACATTATCAGTAGATTTGCTAGACACCACTAGCTTGTCTTTGAACGATCCACTTCTCATTGCATCATCATTCAACCTTGTTGCACGATTCACAGCATCTTCAAATGTTGTCGGTTCAGAAGCAATAACATGAGTACGAATAAGATCATGAAGACCTTGAAGATACTTTTCAATACGCTTGAATTCAGGAGTAACCAAATGAGGAACGAGACGAGCAAGTTCTTGAAACTTAGTTGTGTAGGTAACAATATCAGATCCTACCATGGACAGATTCCATAGTTCCACCTCAACTTTTTGTAGCTCTCTCCTTGGACAAAACTTCTGAGTTAACTGATCCTTGAACGTATCCCAAGTCATAGCATCAACAGTTGCACGACCTAAGACTTGCACTTGAGAATTCCACCAGGACAACGCTTCCTTGGACAACGTACTAGCAGCAAACTTCGTCATATTCTCAGGGGCACATTGAATAACACTGAAAATGGATTCCACCTTCTCAATCCAGTGGATGATAGCAATAGCACCTTCAGATCCAGAGTAGGTCGGAGGATGACAGGACGTAAAGGTCTTATAGGATTGACCTTGACGATGGGGATCTGAAGTTTAAATAAATAAGGAAAGAAAATGAGTAATAAGTTAAAATAAGATAGAAATAATGAATCTTCTTTCATGGAGTCGTATATTATACCGTTGTTTCCCACATTAGATGCACCAGCGGCATTTCCTCTTGCAGCGTTCATTTGAGCCATTGCTTCAGCGATACGGCGTTCCACCATTTGTTCGACAGTCTCAGCGTTTCCTCCTCGAGCCATTGATAAATTGCTGATACAAATGATAAGAAATTTAAGAGATGAATAATATAGGAGGACTATAAGGGAAATATGTACTTATAATAGGGATCAAAGAGTAGATATACAATAGACGTAATAGTAGTAGTAGACGTAGATATAAATAGTCGTAATTATAGTAGTAGTAGAGACATATAGAAAATACAATTATAAGAACAATAGAAATTACTAAAATATCACTTTTATTAAACACATTCCTAATACATAATAGTTTTATAAGTAGGGCATATTTGCCAATACTAAAGAACAAAAATACTGAAATAGCTAAACATAAAATCGAATAATAGAAAAACAAATATAGACGATAGGTAGATGACTAATCATCTTCTTCTGGCTCAGAGTCTTCCATAGGCTCTGACTCTTCTTCTGGCTCTTCCTCTGGTTCTGATTCTTCCTCTGGTTCTGATTCTTCTTCGGGCTCAGAGTCTTCTTCAGGCTCTGATTCTGATATCACTTCTGGCTCAGGTTCTCGACGTCGTGGAGTTCTTGGAACAATATCACGCTTGGGTTTAGCAGGCGAACATAGATAAATGATACCGCCCTCACGCTTACGATAGACAATAGGACGCTGACCACGAGCTGGAGTAGGAGGACCATTGGGAATGATAGGAAAGGGACGTCTTCTTGGGCGACGATGCCACGGGATAACAGGAGGTTGTACCACTGCTGGCACTGGAGCAACAGGAACTGGGACTACTGGGACAGCAGCATCACGATCACTATCAGAGTCATATGAGATATCGAGGACACTAGCAGGCGACATTCTACTAAACACGACGCATAAAAGTCCATTAGATTATGAAGTTGTAAGGCTTGCTGACATATGCTAGCTATAACACTAGGGCAATACTAACTAAGGCAAATGTTCTAAACTAAGAACAATGGAACTTCAGGATACGAGACTGAGCATGCCATGATTATTTTGATTTTATAAAAGTGTTTGTTTTTCCCAAAAATCTTTTGTAGTTATAGACTAGGCTTGCTAATTCACTATAAATTAAGCTCTGATACCACTCTGTCACACCCCGCCAAAAATGAGTTTTACTTCATTTAAAATGTTTTGCGGAAGAACGAAGGTGTAACGTTCATGACAACATAGCAAAAATTAAGTAAACAAACAATCACGCAATAACGAAAAATAAACGTTTGTTTCACTTTCCAAAAGTAGAAAGTTTCCAAAAATAGCAAGTTTCCTAAAATAGAAATCGTTTGAAATGAAATGATTGTTCGTAATCTTAATGTTTTAATCATGGCTCACAACAATCTCAATGCTCAGATCCTTCAAACTCCACTGCACCTAATTACCTGGAAAAACATAAATAGTAAAAGGGTCAACAATAATGTTGAGTGAATCCACAGGGTTAATGTTTATGATAAGAGTAAAGTGATTTGCTACTCAAAATGTTTGTTATGAAAATGGTTTATGACTGAAAATGTATAAGGTTCAACACTCATATGATATGAGTAGTAAGTATGAAAATGTTTAGTATAGTTGTAGAATGTATACAACTACTAGTTATGTTTATGAAAAAGTGTTGAACAAAATGTTGTGTTTGACATCGCATGAACTGTTATCCCCAACAGGTAGCTAGTCTATTGAGTTAATATACCAACCCCTAAGTCCACAATCAACACTTCAACTCCAGTATGTTATGTTATTTTATGGATATACACTCCCGGAGATGTCTTGGATAAACCAAGTAATGATCAAACGTTTGTTGGGAGGATGAGTGTCAGCCAATAGTACTATCTGCATATCCATGGTCTAGATCCACTAGTTAATGATTGCTGGTAACCTTAGTCCGGTATAATAATTGTTTGTCATGCCAACGCGATAATGAAAATGTAACGATGTTGTTGTACAGTCATAGTAAAACAGTAGCAGTTGTGTTTATGTTTTCCACCCCAAAGTTTATAAAAACAGTAAAAGAGTAAAAAGGGGTCTGTGGACTCACCTGGCAAAGCTTAGTAACAAGAGACTTAAGACAGAGGAATCCTCGGGAGACTCCTAGCTTCCTAAATGATTTAACTACTGATTAGACTAAGCTAACACAGGCGCTACTATATACGATATAAGATATATGATATACGTTAAATGTTACGTTATATGTTTTGTGACATCGAATGAACTTGGATTAATAAAATGAAATGAAATGAAATGCATTGGGTTTTATAAAATGAAATGAAATAGGCTCCAAAATGAAATGACATGAACTGAAATGATTCTCGAAATGAAATGATATGAAATGAAATGGGCTTCGAAATGAAATGAAATGAAATGGGCTTGGGTTAGGCTTATTGGGCCTAGATTGGGCCTATTGGGCCTAATGGGCTTAGTGGATTGGGCCACTTGGGCCTCTTATTGGGCCTAGGTCCACTTAGGTTGGGCCATGAATTGGGCTTGGCCCAATTGGGTTCGGTTTGGTTAGGTATGGGCCAAAGGTTTGGGCTTTGGTCCAAATGGGCTTGGATACTAATGGGCCAACTAAGGTTTGGGCCCGATGGACTAAAGTAGATCGATATGGGCCAAGTACGGGCCTTGGCCCGATTGAGTATTCGGGTTTGGGTTGATCGGTTTGGGTCAAGATCCGGCCTTGACCCGGTTTGACTTATTGGTCAACATTAGTCAAAATTAGTCAACAAAAGTCAACAAAAGTCAACACTTGGGTTCTAGATTTCGGCTAGGGTTTAGGGTATACTATAATTTGGTCAACCAAAGTCAATGATGGTCAATCTAGCTATCAAATGGTCAAATAGTCAACCATGAAAGTCAATTAGGGTTAGGGTTTGATGAGGATCGGCTAGGGTTTGACCTAGGGTTGGCCGAATGGCCAAAACCCTACGGGTTTGTGGCTAGGTTCGGTCTATATCGGCTTGGTTCAAGGTTTAGGGGTCTAGTTAGGGTCTAGAGTTCTAGATCTAAGGTTTTAGCATGCACACGACAAGATCTAGGGTTCTAGGTCACGGATTTAGGTATCAAAACAAACAATAAACATACCCCTAATGTATACGGTCATAAACATGCATACAATCGACATATACATGCAAGCATGCTACGGGTTTAAGGGTAGGGACGCATGCCGAGACCATATGGCCTTGGCCATGGTCTCGGGTTCGAGTTTAGGGACCGAATAAACAAGAAAACAAATGAAATTCATATGGGGAATCGGTATACCTTGCGATCGGATCAAGAAACGAATGAAGATGCTCGAGTGGAGCTTGGGATCGACGAAGATCATGATGATGTTGCTTGCGGCCGGGATCAACAAAGGGTAAATGAATTCGGAAATGGGGTTTAAATAGGGTAAGAGTCTAGGGTTTTATGGTAGAGTTTGAGTAGAAGTACAACTCTTTCAAATGAGATGAGGATAAGATCAAACAAATCAAAAGGAAAAGAGATAGGCATCACCACACTTGGTGGTTCGGCCGTTCAAGGATCACGAGTAAGGTCTAGGAGGCCGGCCACATTTGATGGTCGGTCTAGACTTGGTGTTGGGTTAGATGGTTCGTACATTCGAGTCACGTTCATTTAAATCGTTACGTTTATTGTTTAACCGGTAAACTTGTCGTTTTAGAAATGATTTAGCTCAAAGTGTGTCACCATAAGAAAGTAATAATGTTGTGTTGACTAAAATAGTCAAACACTAATGTATGGTGTAAAAATATGTATGTTTGTTGTGTGTTAGGAATGCCAAAAATAGAAATGTCCAATAATAGAAACTTTCTAAATAAGGAAAGTTCTAGAAATGAAATGAAGTTACATACTAGAAATATCGAGTTGTCACATCAAGTGGAGGGATTTTAACTTGAATCCTAGTTTGGTGACGCATTTTGACTCGTACTAGATCTCAAAAATTGTCATCACCGAGCACCACTAACATAAGTTTTTCGAATCCTGTTTCGTTTATATTAATCTAGTTACTTTAGTGTTCGTAGATCTCATCGTTCCTAACGAGTTATGTCGTTTATCGTATTGATTTGTTCGTAATTCTGCGACGAGCAAAGTGACGGTAAATTAGGACAAAACCCAACAATCTAGTCGTATAAAAATGGATCTAGTTGTACACCAATCGCACAAAATATGCTTTTGTCTCAAAAAAAACATTCGGTCACACAAAAATATCAAGTCGCACGGTATATTTTGAAAATTTAAGTATATTTAATTAACTCTTAAATTTATCCCTTCAAATTTTAATTAGATTATATTTACCGGTCATTATGTTCATTTTGCTACATACGCATTTTAACAATGTACTAGCAGAGTACTCGCGCAATGCGGCGGCGGGTATCCGTAACTAAATTGTCCGACAGAAAAAGAAATTGTTTACTGGGCGTTTTAAGTTTATGCGTTATGTTGGATGTTTTTTTGGGATAAAGCAAAGTATCAAGTAGATCAATTGGTTAACACACAGTCCATACTCACAAAAGGTATTGGGTTCGAATCCCCTAAGCAATATTTTTTTATTTTGTGATGTTTAAGATGTTTTCCCAAAGTAGAAATTTAAGATTAAGTTTAAGATTAAGACCTTCTAAACTTAGAAGGTCTAAATACTTTAAGAAGGAGTAAGATAATTACTTAAGTAAAGCAATGGACATTTAAGGGTTATGCATTCATACAACTTTATCATTCCGAAACGAATTTATACAACGAAACAATACGAGTTTTGAAACGGTAACACAAGCTATACCTTATATATTTTTTCATTACAAACCGAGTTGGTCGCATCAAATATCATGTTTTGTGCTTATAACCGTGGTGCGGGACGAGCCCGGGGTGCATCCCATTCGGTCACAATGTGGTCACGAGTAATCTGATTGAGAGAGGTACAACCACTTAAAGCCATGGTTAGCTCGAATTCGTCACGTAACATTTGAAGTACTTTTTTCACTCCTGCTTCTCCTTCAGCAGCTAAAGAAAACACCACTGGTCGCCCAATCTAAACCAAATTGAAAGATTAGAAATCGTAAGAATTTATGTCTAAAATCGTTCCCTTTTATAAACTGTAAAGTGTCATTTACAATTTAACAAGCAAGATGCTTTATTAAGAGGCCATTACTAGAGAATTGTACGGCACACAAGACGGTTTTTTAAGGTCATGAGAAAGTGTGAGTAAATATGACGCCAAGTGACATTTTTGTGATACAATTCTTTCATTGAAAGTGTTACTAAATTTTAAAATATACTAACATTTTAACCACACTATTTGAACATTGTCGCTAAGAACTCAGGTATCGTGAAATTTTCATCGTGTCACTAAATGACACTATCTTTATGGGTGGAAAAATAGGTTGAGTAACACGTTCAAACGTTTTTGGGTCAAAATGAGTCGGATGGGTAGATCCACCAACACTTTTTGTCCATTTTTCTTTTAATTTCATAAATAATTAGTGTATTAAATATAATTAATTAACTACAATGCTAAAATAATTAAAATTGGTTTTAAATAAAATGATTAGGACATCGTGAATATAAGTTACACAACTTTAAAGGAGTTTAAGTGGTTTGGAGTTTGGACCATTTGACTCGTTTCATTTTCAACTATTTTTTTATATGTCACTTATTTGACCGATTAATAAACAAATACAATCCAAAGAAAATAGATGTAACTTGGCTAGATTAGATTTGTAATCCAAGTTCACTCCTATCCAATCTTTCGTTTTCTCTAGTTTCTTGGTATTGATTTATAAATTTTCCATTGAAAAGAAATATAAATATTTACTTACAAATATACCAGAAGCTCCAAGAGCGAGTGCCTTGAAAACATCGGTTCCACGGCGGACCCCGCCATCCAGGAACACGGGAACACGACCTTGTGCAGCTTTCACGACCTCTTCCAAAGCCATGATTGTTGCAGGGACGTAATCCAGCTGGCGGGCCCCGTGATTGGAGACGATAATACCCGCTGCTCCAGCTTGAATAGCCAGCCTTGCTGTATGGGTAACATGTGGAATTGCATTTTAAGCATGAATTTATAGAAAATTGGAATTAATTTATGTGTAGTTTTGATTGTTCTTACTGTCCTCTGCAGTGATCACACCCTTCACTAGGATAGGCATTGTTGTGATTGTTTGAAGCCACTTCACATCCTGCAAATGATCAAGAAAAAGAAGTTACTTATTGGGTTATTTGGGAGGTAAATCAATTGGCCCAAAAGGCCTAACTTCAAAAGACCATAAGTGTCCCCCAAAAGGCCTATACTGTGTGGCCCAATCATCGAGACTTTCCCATTTGGGACTCCCATTGCAAGTTTCCCCAAATTTTAAGATTGAGTAAATTAAACGGATGTTCCTGTGGTTTATTAAAAGTTTTGAATTTGATCGCTAAGTCCCAGAAATTACAGAGATGGTCATTAAATATGAAGCATCGTAATATTTTGGTCCCTAATACTAACTGCCTTGAAAAATTTCCGTTAAAACATGTCATGTGCAGTACACATGAAGGTAAATGTGTCATTATTACCCCTCCCCACCCCTCTATCTATCTTCTCTCCCATTTCGTAATTAATTTAATATTTTTTTTCACCCTTCTCTCTATCATTCATCATTTTCCATTTGGGGCTACCATCTTTCTAGGACTTATGAATTAAATCCAAAACTTTTAACAAAATCACAGGGACCATCCGTGTAATTTACTCTTTAAGATTTGTAGTTTTTATTTTGTATGTGTTTCATATGTTACGGGTGTTTGAGATTGCAATTTGGAGCATATTATCTGCTTATTGCGTTTTGAGATAGAAATAATTTAAAGTGAAGTTGGACAAAAAGTCCGGAAAAAAAATCAATTATTTGTGTTTTTGGAATCCAAAATAGAGTTATAAAAAAGCAGGTGGAGAGTTGTGTTTTGAAAACTCATTATCTAATTATATCAATTTCAAACAACGTAATCAAATTCAAACATTATAAGGTCTCTAGTCCAACAAAAAGTACCTTCCAGCTTAGGGTGCGGTCAATCTGACCAGCAACATAAGAAGCTAACCCAGAGTCATTAGCCTGCATTAAAAAGTTACTAATTAGTAGAAAGCCAAACATAAACATGATCATAATTCATATATGGGATTTTTTAATATGTGCTTAAGGGCAACATAATATTGTTAATTGTATTTTATACCCTTGCATTTAATTCATCAAAAAATTTCATTTTCAATTATGGTACCGGTAAAATCAGTATAGCACAAAAGCATTAATGACTCATGAATATCATTTTACTCTAATTAAGTAAATTTTGATTTATTAAACATTCGTTAACGTAGGTTCATGTGGCTGAGCAAAACTCTTCATATATATACCGATTATCATGTATCATATAATTCAGATACAAAAAGTATCAAAGTGGCATATTATTTGTTTGAAAGTTTTATATTGGACTTACTTCATCCATCTTGCCAAGATCCAAACCTTCAAAGTTCTTCAAAGTCAAAAATGGCGGCAAAGTAAACCTGTTTTTAATGTCAGCTTCTCGACGTCCGAGCCTTGGTGTATCAACCGTAAGTGCAATAGCCTTAAAACCAGCTCTTTCGGCTCTCCTCACAAGCTGAGCAACCACATTCCTATCCTTGTACACCTAAAAACACAATCAAGATCAAACCTTAATTTAAAGATTAACTACAAAAAGAATGACGAAAAGCAAGGGCGAAATAGTAATTTCACTCACGTAAAGCTGGAAGAAACGGATTCCAGGCCCTGTTGAAGCAACCTCCTCGACACTAGATGTTGCCCATGATGATAAAGTCTAGAATGTGTACAAGATAACTATTAGCACATGGTATTTCCACTAGGTAAATTTTAAGGTAGAAAATGATGTTTATTAATAAATACGAACCATAATAGTGTTAGCTGAAGATGCAGCTCTTGCAGTTGCATATTCACCTTCATTGACAATCAAGAAACGGTATTCAATAGTGAGCCTAAAACTCAAGGTTCTATAAAAATTACGACACAATTAAGTAATATATAAACCTTACGAGTCATGGTATTTTTTAAGGTGTGACACAAGTCAGCCGTGTATATCAAATTCACAAAAATTATAGATCTACTGGTTTTATATAATAGTTTATATGTATCTAAATTTTGGATTAATCAATTTTCTAAAACACAATCATTTTTTTCCAAAAACAAATTCAAATTTTACAATGCGCCGCAAAAAAAACTTGCGATAAGGCACGTCTGTTGTCTTATCGCGATTAATCTTGTGACGCCTTACATTGCTGCCATGGACTATTTTATAACTACGGAGTCGCTCCTCACGCATTGGCGCTGTCATCACGCGTTTTTAGAACCTTTTAAAACTACATAAATCTTTATATTCCTTAATGATCATGATTGGTTGTGTAATTACCATCAGGGTGAGCCATCTTCTGCATAGCGGTTGGAGCGATCATGATAGGCATGGAAATCTTGAATCCCAGAATTGTGGTGGTCATATCTATCTTGCTCACATCGATTAAAATACGGGGCCTAAACCTGTTTATTAATTGTCAAAACAAAATCTCTCATGACACAAAAAAAAAATATATGTAATGTTGAGTTACAAACAAATATGGAGCTTAATTACAAGATTCTTGAAAAAGCATTTCGGTTTTCTTCTAGAGTCCATTGATCCTCAGCACCTGAAGCATAGTAGTCATAGATCATCTTTGGCAACTTCTCCTTGGCAATAGCCTGGTACTCGGTGACATTTGTGACCTCACCCATCTTTCTTTTTTACCAGAATATAATCTTGATTTGTCACAAAAGATTCAAGAAATCAGATTATCATATTCATAACATTACACGTACTTAAATCGACATAATAGTATGATACGCTAGTTAAAAGTTATAGAACAATGATCCATGCTATGATGGGCTTAGATAGATGTACAATATATAGAAATTGAATAGAAGTAACTTCAAGAAACTGCAACTAGAACATTTTTTGAACAAAATTGAACATACCCAATGAAGAACTATTAGAATTAAAATAGAAAGTATAGAGCTTTATGATTAACACATGACAAGTAATGATAGGATCAAGAAAGCAAACCTTTTGGGGACTTGAGAGTTTTTTTGCCAAAGTGAGATAACAAGTATAGATAAGCAATAAATTTGATAAAAAAAAATTATTGGGAATAAAAGACAACGACATGTTGTGGATAAAGTGATAGAAGTAAGGAGGGTGTGAACCAAAAAAAAATTAAAAAAGAAATATTCTAAAAAATTGGATGAAGACAAATGAAGGAGATGAGCGATATGAGGTGAATAATGAAAACAAATTAATCCAATTGAGGGTGATTCTCCTCCACTTAATTTACTTTCTGTTAGAGGTTTTAATCATTATCTTCATTCTATATTTAATTAGTTCCAATAAATGGAAGTTTTTTTTTTTCAAGATTGTCATGTCATTACATGTTTACTGTATGAATGTTAGGTATACATCTACCTCCTCTTTCTCTCTATAAAAGCCACCTTCTTTCTTTCTTTTTTTATGATTTAAATAAGCTTTCCTAAATATGCCCTAAGATCAAAGTCCAATAAAAATGCCAAAAATTAATACAACTAAACAGATGATGCCTTGAAAATGCCAAATTGCATATTAACTTTGGCTTGCCTCCTAGTACTGTTTAATGCAGTTGCTTAATTCATATATTGTAAAGTTTAATCAGGGTTGTCTACATTAACTTTAAATTTGTGTATTTGACTACTCGGATTATCAAACCAAATCTGTATATATGTTGCAGTTATCATAAAAATTGTTATAAATACTTTTGTTCCAGGAATACTGTATTAGAGCCTTAGAGCCCTCTATTTTAAACTTGCAGCTTTGACTCTTGGTCAATTCAAGCAGAAATTTTGGTTCCCTGCACTATGCACACATTATGGATGAAAAATAGGCGATCTAATAATCTACAACTATATAATATCCTTTATTCCAAAGAGTAAATTGCAAAAATCTTTGTTAGAACAAATTGCACATTTGGTACCAATGGTTTCGAAAGTTTAGGCGCAATACTAATTTTGAAACCTTTGGTCCATTGACGATGTTAACTTTTGTCCGTTAGTTATGTGGTATTTTGGTCATTTCGCATTTGTGATCCGACTTAAACCCAAACCCCACTCCGACATGTAGGGCTGTCAAATCGTGCTATCGTTTCGTGTTTTTGGGTAACATGACATGACACGAATTCGCTCAACACGAAAACAACACGACACGAAGTCGTGTTTTATTTTGCTAACACGAACACGACACGATTAAAAAACGATAAACACGACAAACACGACAACACGAGATAAATAACAAATATATCATTAAAAACACGATAAACACGACAAAAATATATCATAAAATCCTAAATGTTCCCAAAATCATAACCATCGTGTCAATTTCGTGTTTATCTCTGAACACGAACATGACACGACTTCGTGTTTGTTTTACACAACACGAACACGAATTCAAATTTTGATTTCGTCCCAATTTGATTTCGTGTATTTTTGTCGTGTCGTGCTACAATGTCTTCTTCCCCAAATCTTAGGGTTCGTTGAAGACTATTATTCTGCCAATTCAACCTCCAAATTAAGCTAATTTTCTGCAAATAAGCAATCTATGCTCAAGCAAGATACTCCAACAACCCTAATTGATGCGATTTTGAGTATAAACTATTAAATTTGAGAAAAATTGATGCTGTAATTGTTCCAAAATGGGGAGATGAAGACGAAACATATGTTGAAGAAAATTGCTGACATAAGCATGAAACCTTATAGAGCAACTGGAAATGTTTTATCCACCACTAAGAATCATCTTGCAAATGGTGGAATCAATGACAAATCTCACACAAGTTTAAGCAATAAGTTATAATTTCGTCCTGAAGGTGGGCATTTGTCGTAGTCGTAGATGATAATGAAACAACCCGATTTTATGTGTTAATTTTATTGAGAAATTTCCTACCTTTTCATCCTACCCCTATTATAAACCAAAGTCAAAATTAATATTTTATTATATTTTTTAATGCACGTGTGATCCATGGCTCCGTCCCACAAAAAAGTTCTCATTTTCTTTTAGCACAAGATTTTAGGTAATAGTTAGTGGTGGGGACATTGGTATTATTTTGATTAAAATATAAGGTTGGTTTGGAGAGAGAAAGATAATTAGTGAATATTATTGATGGGGTTCTTAATAATAATAGTATTTTATTGTGTGGAGTCCACCACATCTGAGAAATGAGAACTTTTTTATGGGACAAAAGCTCTAGGAGAAATGACAACTTTTTTATGGTGTACTTTATATTCAACTCTACAACACGACTTTGATCTCTTTCCCTTTCATATCCATTTAAACATCAAACCAGCTGTTTTGATCTCGTCTTAAAATCAGTTTCCAAACAAAAATTAGGGCTTGCAGACTTCTAATTTGCACAAAATTGTTCACTTTTATGCGAAATTAATGGTGGAGGTGGAGATCAAACACAAGAAACTTACTAATGGCGGTGATAAGAAGAAATACAAATGGAATTGGAGAGTTGTTGCAGCTGTAATTGCAGTTTTACTTGCTGTATCTCTAACTCCATGGCGGCATTCTCGCAAGTTCAATTTCATCCGTTCTCACTGTCGTTGTTCTGAGGTTATTTTTCTTTCTCTTGCATTTTCATCTGCACACACATGAATTTGAAGCTTTTCGTTGTAATAATGGAGAATTTTGAAAATCAAACGTTTTGAATAAGATTAGACTTCTTCCGATCATGTTTCATTTCTATATCGGCGGTTGTAGTCGAACTTTTAGCTCTTGATGGAGTTTTTTCCTGCAATTGAAAATTATTAGACAATGTGATCTAGGTTAGAACTCGTATTCAAGTCTATTCAGATGTAATTGTAGATTTGCAGGTCAATTTTTTTCATATTATTGAGTTAATTAATGGTGAATTTAGATGATTTAGAGATCACTGGAGTTAGATTTTGTGTTAATTTAGATAAACATTACTAATTTCATGTTTCCCCCTTGTTCATCAAGCAGGATTCTCATAGTAAATATACAGGCATTGTTGAGGACTGTTGTTGTGATTACGAGACTGTTGATACTGTTAATGAAGCAGTTTTATATCCATTATTACAAGAACTCGTTACAACTCCTTTCTTCAGATATTTCAAGGTATTGTTTGGATTGAATTTGATATTTTTAAGCCATTTAAGGTTAGGTTTTTGTTTATTCTCATAATATCTGGCCTCATTTCAACAGGTTAAACTAGGGTGTGATTGCCCGTTTTGGCCCGATGATGGCATGTGCAGATTGCGTGATTGTGGTGTATGTGAATGTCCAGAAAATGAATTTCCAGAACCTTTTAAAAGGCCATCAATTCTTACAAAAAATGATTTTATTTGTCAAGAAGGAAAACCAGAAGCTACAGTTGACCGAACTCTAGATGCTAAACCCTTTAGAGGTTGGGCAGTTGTAGATAATCCATGGACTAATGACAATGAAACTGATAATGGTTAGTTTTGGAAGAAAAAAGATCAATTAATAGAGTAAATTTCACAGGTGGTCCCTGTGGTTTATCAATGATTACATTCACAGTCCTTTATCTTCGCTTTATTACTAAAGGTCAAAAGGGTATTTTGGTCATTAAAAAAATTTAACGGTAGTAGGGACCATGGTCCATGGGTGTAACAAAGTCTATACACCAGGGACGTCCAGTGTAATAAACGAAGTTAAAAGACTGAAGTTGTAATTAGTGATATACCACAGGGACCTTCCGTGTAATTTACTTTTTTTTTTTTTTTTTTTGATCTGCAGATGAAATGACGTATGTAAATTTGCAACTGAATCCCGAACGTTACACGGGTTACATAGGGCCATCAGCTAGAAGAATATGGAATGCTATATATATTCAGAAAATTGTCCAAAATGCAAGTCCTTTTGGGCAATATTACCACTTTTTACATGTGCAGATTCATCTGGAGAAAGTTGCCAAGAGAAGAAAGTGTTGTACAAGTTAATATCTGGTCTTCATTCTTCTATTTCTGTGCACATAGCTACTGACTATCTTCTTAATGAAACTACTAGTCAGGTTTGTATACATTAAATAAAGTAATTAATTATGACTTAATTAACGAATAAACTAATTATTAATTGGCAGTGGGGTTTGAATCTTGAATTGATGCATGATCGTGTCTTGAACCATCCTGAGCGTGTGCAGAACTTATATTTCACTTTCCTATTTGTTCTCAGAGCTGTGACAAAAGTGAGCATTTTTTTTTTTTAAGAAAACCATATTCATATTATTTATCTTTATTTTAATATTAAATGATGTTTTGTATTTATTTTAGGCAGCCCCTTACTTAGAGGAAGCAGAGTATGATTCTAATAACCATTTGGAGGATTTGAAAGCCCATTCTCTGATTCGACAGTTAGTTCACAATCCCAAATTACAAGCTGCATGCCCTCTTCCATTTGATGAGGCTAAACTGTGGCAGGGCCAAAGTGGGCCCCAACTGAAGCAACAGATTCAAAAACAGTTTAGAAATATCAGGTTTTGCTCTCAACTCTATCTTAACGGATGTTTTTTTATCAACAATTTTTGTTCAAATATTTAAAACTTTTTATAAATACTAGCTTGTCAAATATGATTATAAATTTGTTTTGTTGTATATATGTTGTTGCAGTGCCCTTATGGATTGTGTAGGGTGTGAGAAATGTCGTTTATGGGGAAAACTTCAAGTTCTTGGTCTTGGAACTGCATTAAAAATCTTATTTTCAGTTGATGAGCCTGAGGAGCCTGTAAGTATCACATTCTCCATTTTTAAAAACCCTAATTTCAAAATTATTAATATTTATTTTTAATGGATCATAGTTGCAGTTGCAAAGAAATGAAGTGATAGCATTGATGAATTTGCTCAATCGCCTTTCAGAATCAGTTAAATCAGTGACTGATATGGCTTTGGTTTCAGAAAATTCTAGTAAAGGAGTCACTTTGATTCAAAGATTATGGGGATCATGGATGCCAAAATGGTAATTTACATTCTATGAATGGATCAAATTTAGCTAAATGGGAAACAATATTGAAAGTTAGTTAAATTGTTTTGTTTTTCAGGTGGAAGAATATGCCAATCTCGCCGCTATCTTAAACTTGCAAAGTTGTTAATTTTCAAAGTAACTAAAACCTGAGATTAGACGAACTAAGTAAATCATTTTAAAGTGATGGTGTTTTCAGCCTCTTTTACACCAATTTACGTTGACTTATAGACTAAAATCAAAATTACATGATTATTCGTTGTCATCGAGATTATTACGCGGGCGTGTGTAGTTACATTGTTGTTAAACTTTGAAATTTATGGGATGGAAAAAGTATAAGTGAATAAAGATTGTATAGCTTCCTACTATATTTTTATATTTCATCTTTGGGTAAATTACAGTTTTTGTCCCTGAGGTTTTCCGGATTCGGGGTTTTTGTCCCTAAACTTTTTTTTCCTGATTTTTTTGTCCTCGAGGTTTTTAAAATTCTGCATTTTTGTCCTTCCGTCAATTTTTGGCGTGAGGGGAGGGCGTGGTGGGTCTTGGCAACGGAGCACGGCAGGCCACGGGCGTGGGGGAGCGTGTTTGATCGAAAATAGCCATTGTAATTATAAAAAAAAATGTGTTAATTATTTACTTATATATATTTACCTATTTTCACTCATTTTACACACAAAATTAATCATTTTTACTCTCTATAAACTCCAATCTTCATACCTCTCTACTTACAATGGATCCACATAACAACCCTCCACAAACACCAAACCAACCTTCACAACAAAATATACCATCGAACCTTGGATTTGACGGCTTCGAGCAATATATCAACATCCTAAATTCCGGTGTTGCCCCACCTCCACCATTTTATCCACAAAACGCACCTCAATTTCAACAACCTCAATATTCACAAAACGTATCTCAATTTGCACCCACCTCACAATATTTTCAACAAAATACACTTTCTCTACAAACGCCCTATCAAACCCAACCACAATCTACCCAAGAACCACAAGCGAGGGGAGCAAGCGAAAGGGGAAAGGGAAAGGGAAAGCAAAAATTGTGGAAGAAGTTGTGGAAGAAGACACACAAATACCATGGGTGGAAAAAGAGGAAATTGCGTTGTGCCGAAAGAAGTAGCGGAATGGCCGAGTTTGATGTTTTATGTATTGTTATTTTAATTTAATGGAAGTTTAATATTATGTTTAAAAAATAAATGGAAATTAAATGATGAGATGGAAAATAAAATGGTGTGGTGTGGTGGGTATTTCCGAGAGATGATGTGCTGTGGTGGTGGTGTGGTTGCTGAGGTGGCGATGATGTGGCAGGAAAAAATGGTGTGGGTGTGGTACCCATACCCCATAGCCTAAGAGAAAAATATTTTTAATTTTTGTGTTCCCGGATCGGAAAGAAAAGAAAAGAAAATTATCGTTTTTTGTGTTCCTAAGTTGGAGAGAAGGGAAAATAGTTTATACATTTACAATTTTATCCTTAAAATATAAACCAATGAGGTAATGTTAATGGTACTTTGATAATTGCAAATATTTTTAACTAATCAAATATTCTCTTCTCTCCAAATCTTCCCACTTTTGGGAGGAAGATTAGGAGAGAAAAAATACTCTAAATTTCCTTTCTCTTCCCTTCCCTTCTTTTATAAAAAAGATTCCGGAACATGATACAATTTTTATTTCTTTTTTATTTCTTTTCTTTTCTCTTCCCTCGAAATTATAACTCGGGAGACAAAAATTGAGTAGAATGTGCAACTCGTGTGTCCTCGTTTTTTAAATCCCCTTTCTTTTAGTGGAAGAAATGATTCCCACTGAGAATGGGCTTTTGCCTTATATACCTCGCCATTCCCTACCTTTTTGAAGCCAATTATAAGAGAATGGAAAAATAATTGTATGTTTCCATTCGCCAAGCCTAACAAACAAGAGAAACCTCCCTAATAAGGGTGAGTATAAAAACTAAAAAATCGAAACCAATCCGTTAAAATCAAACTGATAAAACTGAAACCATTTCAAAACCGACGGTTTGGTTTTTTATTTTGAAAAAACCGATGGATTTGGTTCGGTTTCTGTTTTAACCAAAAACCGCCCCGTTAAGAAACCGCTCCACTATATTTAATATACTTCCTCCGTTTCAAAATAAGTGATACAAATTAGTTTTCACGTTTTTTGAGGCAAAAGATTATAATGAAGGTTAAATTAGATTAAATTGAATAGTTAGTGAGTGAGGGGTCCCACATATTATGATTAAAGTGAGTTTAATGATGTTTAAAAGTAAAAGTAAGGGTAAATGAGTAATTTCACTTTATTAAATGAGATAGTTAGTGGGTATGGGTCCCACTATATTTTACCAAATAAGGAAAGTTTCGAAATGTATCACTTATTTTGAAACACCCAAAAATGGAAAGTGTATCACTTATTTTGAAACGGAGGAAGTATTATATATATATATATATATTAATTTTATATTTATTAAATAGTAGTTGACCTATTTAAATATTTGAAAGTTCATCTACTACGGTTCATTAATGTTTATATCGTTATTATATGCTACAAAATATATTTATAGTTTGATTTTTGGGCTGAAAATAATATTTATTGTTGAAATTTGTTATTAGACCTCGAACTTAATGCTGTAAATTAGATATTGTTACTGAAATTTGTATGTAATTTTGATAAAAATGAAGATCAGTGCATGAAATTATATGTCTGTGTTTAAAACGAGGTGGATTCGGTTTTAAAACCGAAACCGAACCATTCAAGGCTAAAAACCGAAATCATTAGAAACCGAAACCATTGGATTTGAAAATCCTAAAACCAAAATTAACGGATTGGATTCGGTTTAAGCCCACCTCTACTCCCTAATATCCATTTTCTTCTTTCCATTCATATGTACAAAGACGATAAATTATATAATCTGGCTTAAAACCAAACACCTAAATCTGTTAGGCTGGTGGGCATTGGCAAGAGCCATGGAACACATACTGTTCCCTTCCCGCGTGTACTATATTGTATGTGGAATTACAATATACACTGTTTTTCAACTGTATTCTTAGCGGAAGTCTATACTGTTGCGTGATTTATATGTGGAATTACAAGAATAGTTCGATTTTAGGGTATTATGTATTCTAGTTTCAGCTCAAATTGTCCGAATTAAACCTATTTTTTAAACCAATTTTACTTTACTTTCAGTAGGGAATTAAATACTACAGTATAATCAATCATTTGGGGATTATTGCATCAACTTGGAATCTAAAGCGAGGATTGTAAAATTAGAGACGCATTTTGTTCCTGTTTTACTATTATATACACTCTTTTTCAGGCACACAATGTAGCTTGTAATCATTTACACAATATTTAGTTAATCTGATCAGCTCTGCTGGAGCATCATGTTGCCACCAATGCTGGCAGTACAGATGGGCTGGGCCCCACACAGGGCTCAAATGTAGGTTCTTTATCTCGAATGGGCTCACAACCTTCATGGGAAAGGGGTGATCTTTTAAGGCGATTTCGGCCCGCAAATTGGTTCGGAAGGTTCAAGTTTAATGTAAAATCTTTTAGGCTTAATTTCATAAAATAGTATCAAAGTTTCAAAAGTCTTTCAAACTTTACTTTCAGTCTATAATAATAACCAAATTTCAAATCATGTGAAGTTTTCCTTCTATTTCAGGTGACCTTATTTAAAGTTGTATATAAAAAAACATAATTGGAACACTTAAAGGTGACTTGGTAAAGAAGATAAATTTCACATGATTGATAAAACTTTTGAAACTTGGTTATTATTATAGGGTGAAAGTAAAGTTTGAGCGACGTAAATGGAACACTTTTGAAACTTTGTTACTATTCTATGAAATTAGCCCAATCTTTTATTATAGATCAAATGACCTAAATATTACATCTTTGTTGCAGTCTGGTAGTTCACTTGCATGTGCAAGAAGAGGGTGGGTAAATATAGGGGTTGATAAAATCGAGTGTGAATCTTGTGGTGCAACTCTCAAATATGTTGCACCAGTCCTACACAAGGTCGATTTTTATTAAATTATTACTTTTTTAGATTATGAACTTTTTATAATATTTATTTTGATAATATTGGAGAAGAATTTGCTAACCAACTTGATGAAGGACACAAGGTAATTTGCCCATGGAGAGGAAACAGTTGTGCTGAAAGTTTAGTTCAGTTTCCTCCTACTCCACCATCAGCCCTAATTGGTGGTTATAAAGACTGTTGTTATGGTTTATTTCAATTTAATTTCCTACCAATTGTGGCTAATTTGACTATTGACCAAATGCGCGTTTCTAGAGGCCCGGAAGTTGACCGGTTTTTGGTGCAGTCTTATACTTTTACTACTGGAGAATCGGGCTGTAAAGCGGATGTTCCAAACAGTTTGGAGAATAATCAAGAAGATGTGTTGTGTGTATATTCACATATAAGATTCATGCATCACTTACATTGGTGGTAGTTATTAACTTATTATTGTAAGAAGTAACTGCCACATCTGATTATTACAAATTGAGTAAATTACAAAAATGGTCCTTTAGTTTTGTACCGTATTACATATTTGGTCCTTTAGTTTCATAAATTACACTGGTAGTCTTTATTTATGAAACTATTGACACGTTTGGTCCTTTACCTAAACAGATGCTAACTTTTCTAGTCAAGTATGGTCACGTGTGATGCACGAAGGGGTAAATCTGTCCTTTCCCAGTTCCCTTCACCAATTTGAAACCCATAAAAACCTGATCTTTGACGGAAAAAGTTAACGTCTGCTTAGGTAAAGGTCTAAACGTGTCAATAGTTTCAGAAATAAGGCCTACCAGTGTAATTTATGAAACTAAAGGACCAAATAGGTAATATGGTACAAACCTAAAGGATCATTTGTGTAATTTACTCTTGTTTAAATTATCTCTAATCTGTTTTTTAGGACCAGAAACTTATAAGCCTTTGTGGATGGGAGCCAATTTGGGTACAATATGTTCAAGATTGTGAAGAACATTCGGCCCAATCAGCTAGAAACGGTTGTTCTTTCGGCCCGATTAGAGACCGACTTCCTAACAAAAAGACATTATCTACTTCAAACAAAAAAGGTCCCACAAAAAACGAACAATTACCAAGATCTCCTTTACTCGACTGTAGTTTATGTGGGGCCACAGTCAGAATCTTGGATTTTTTAACAGTTAATCGACCCGCCCGTTTTGAAACTAATAATGATAATGTGCCCGAAACAAGCAAAAAAATGGGCCTGACCCGTGGAATAAGTGCAGCTAGTGGAATTAACGGGTGGGTGCCCGAGAAAAACCAAAATGATATTGATGAGCTGGCAACAACAGGGGAGGGTAAATCAATGTCAAATATCGGGGTCGATTTAGATCTTACAATGGGCGGCGGTTTTTCGGGCAGAAATACACATAAATCCATACTGCCCGAACAATACCAAATTATCGGGCAGCCTGCAAGTAATGAGGTTGGTGACCGGGCAGTATCATATGAATCTCGCGGGCCCAGTACTAGGAAACGGAATTTGGATGAAGGTGTTGTCATTGACCGTGATGGTGATGACGTCAACGATAGTAAACAATCATCCGGCCCGTCTAAACAGGCCTGTGAACATGAGTCATCTGGTGCGGGCCCGAGTCAGACTTTATATTTTGACATTGAACGAGATGGCCCGTTTCATCCAACCACTTTGGATTCGACACGGGCTTTTTCTGTTATTGCAATGGATACAGTTTATCATGGTGAAAAAGATAATGATCCAATGGCAAGGTAGGATAATGTTGTTGTAAGACGCATGAGATATATTCGTGTTTATCTTTTTCTTTCCAGCTTCATATTGACATTATGTTTTTTGTTCTTTATTGGATGGTGGATTTTTCTATGTTCTCATGCAATCATTGCTTCTAATTTGAAGAAGATTTATAGACTTGATGATATATTTTACGTTTGATGAATTTTGCTAATATATTTGAAAACTGCATTATGAATCCATGGTTTCTTTTTGGATGTAAATATACAACCTTTAGATATCAAATTGGATAATTTTTAGTTGAAACTGAACATACATAAATAAATTATAAACAAAATAACATCATTTAAAATTTAACATTGAAAAAGTTAAACATGTGAGCTAAAAAGGGTCGAAAATAATATATATTCGTTTATAATTTAGGGTTTTCTTGAATAAAATTCAGTGAGAAAAGAATTAACTGAAGAGAGTCATTCCATTTTATCATGTTTGGTTGACCGATTAAAAATGTAATAATAATTTCAATATCTCGTTTGATTAAGGGGTGTTTGAGATTACTTACTGAAAATAGATTATGCATTTTGAAAATAGATAATTAGATAACCAATGATTACAAAACATGATTATGAATAATAGTGTTTGGATTTGATTATGTTATTTGAAATGACAATAATTAAATAATCAGTTTTAAAATTAAAAGTGTTTGGCAAACTAAATTATTTGTTGTTTAAATGTAAAATGACAATTAAAGACATTCAAAACGTGGGAGCTGGTAAAGTGGGGTGGGGTGGCATGTAGCATTGTTATTTGATGATAAATTTGTAATTTTGCATATAGAATAAATCACGTTTTCTAAGTGGGTGTTTGACATTGCGTTATGTGTTAGATTATTGTGACTTGATAACGTGAATAATCTACTTTTGGTGTTTGGCAAATAAAATCACATAAATGATTATCCATGATTTGGAGTTCATAAAACCCATTTTTGAAAAAGCATCTAACGGATGCTTTTAGAAAACGTGATTTATTCTATATGCAAAATTACAAATTTATCATCAGAAATAACAATGTTGCGTGCCACCCCACTTTGCCATCTCTCATTTTTTGTCTCTAATTGTATTTTACATTTAAACTACAAATAATTTAGTTTGCCAAACACTCATAAAACTGATTATCAGATTATTGTGATTTCAAATAGCATAATCAAATCCAAACACTATTTTTCATAATCACATTATCTATTTTCAGTAAGGAACCCCAAACACCCCCTAAAAGCAACCCCCTAAAAAGCAGTAACAGCTGATTATCCAATCATGGATAATCACTTATGTGATTTAATTTGCCAAACACTAAAAGTAGAATATACGGTCTCAAGTCACAATAATCTAATAGGGGATGATAAATACACCACATCTTTTGATGTATATACCACAATAGTTGCATCATATGTTTATACAGTCTGCAGTTTTACTTGTACTGCTTAGTATATGTATCAAAAGATGTGGTACCATACTACCATAATTAATTCCCTAATCTAATACTGTACATCACGCAATGACAAAAACCCACTAAAAAGCACAATACAAACAATTCTCTTTCCCATCCACCTCTGCAGCTCCTAAGATAGTTACGGGGTTGAACTAACAAGCCCGTGAAACTTGAGGGACGCTTTTTGACAATCTTATACTTTTGGCTTCTCTCTCTCACTATATAAATAGGTCCAAATAAGTTCTTCAAAATTAACAAACCCTCATCGCCAAAACCCTAGAACTCCAGCTATCGTAAGTATGTGAAAAGCTTATAAATATTCCGAATTTTGTTCATATATGTTATAATCGCTTGTTTTCTTCTCAAATCTGCAGTAATCGATGGATCCACAGCCAGAACCCGTTACCTACATATGCGGAGGTATGTTTTCTCACCATCTAATTTCTCATTCTGTTGCAAAAATTATCCCTAAAAACTTATACATATCTAACTGTTGTAATTGATGGAGCTGTAGATTGTGGGCAGGAGAATACTTTGAAGGTTGGTGATGTGATTCAGTGCCGTGAGTGTGGTTATCGTATCCTTTACAAGAAACGAACACGTCGAAGTAATTATCACTCTCAAATCTCTACTTAATTCAGTTATGATTGTGTTAAATCGTCATTATTTGGTACAGCTAGCTTTAATTATGGCATGTTCATTAGCTTAGGTTTGCAATATTGTGTTCATACTTTTACTGGATTAATTAGTATTTTAGAAGACATTAATTAGTATTTTAGAAGACATTACTGTAATTTCAGTTGCTTTATTTATCCGTTTATCTTATTCTTTTTTTTTCTTTTTTCTTTTTTTTAATCTGCTGCAGTTGTTCAGTATGAAGCTCGTTGAAGAACGCAACTCAAGGAAGCCTTCTGTTGGTATATTCAAGTATGTTTTAGTATAATTAAATGATCTTGTATTGTAACAACTGGTGAAATTTGGATCTAATGATCATATCTGTTATGTTCTAAATGTTGAATGAAGTGTGATCTCATCGTTGTTTTCCAGTGAAACGTTTTGAAATATATCTATTAATCGTATGTATGTCTATCTTATATTAAATCATTTTACTAGCACAAGAATGACTTAAACTGATGGAGGATTTTCTTATTGCTAAAGTAACAGTTGGCCAGTATGAAATTATGGTCAAAACTAACTTTTGTTAGTCCAGCCTGTGTTAAACTGATAGCTAAAGATTGCTAATTGTTGACCAAATTGACTTGGGAATTTGTAAATTGGTGTTTGGAGAGGGTTGATTTCAAAACAAACCATTATGAAATGTAATGTTGTGGGTGATAAACATTGTGTTTGTGTTGCGCCAGTAAAAATTGTTGGTTTAGTTTTGATATTAATACAAAATTGTAGGATTAGAATTTGACAAATAAAAAGCATCACAACCAAATTCCTCAAATAATTCACTTCAAGTTTCATCAAGAAAGCTTTCATTTGTTGTTAAAAGCTTTCACTGGATTTTATTTCTTTAATATTTAATATTATAATGTGCAGAATTTATTCAGAATATTATAAATTAATTTGTAACAAAATTGATCAAATGTTAAGGTTTCTCAAAACCTTGTTAGTATCAAAATCATGTGAATTCTGAGGATATAGAAATTAGAAACATAGATGCATTAAGTTAAGAAACCAACAAAAAACAAGATCACCAGATCATGCTGCTTCAGCTAAAGCTTCAGGTGCATCAGCCCTGCAAATAAAAAACTAAAGTAAATGTATGCTTTTTACACATCATACTATATGTTCTAAAATGCATAAAATATTTATAAAAAAAAAAAAAAATTGATTATACAGCTTTTACCTCTGAAGTCCTTCTCCAACTTCAACTCTTAGAAAATTTCCAATTTTCACGGTGGACCCCACTTCTTTCGATAGATCACTTAACAGGGTCTGCAAATATTCAAAGATTCTGTCATATTTATTTATTTTAATACAGGTGGCAATTTCAACCAGTTTACTTATTGATGGGTTGACTTCAATTATATTTTTCTCTAACGGGTCAAATAGGCCAACTCAAAAAAATTCCAGTTAAAAGGTCCTTCAAAGGGTAATAATACTGTAATAATATACCTTTTGTAATCATATCTAACACACTCGTTATTAAAAAAAGTTAATTTTTTTCTTTAAACCTAAAGATTTTTAGGTCAACCTAACCCAACCAATTCTAAATTAAATATACCAGACACAAACATACCTTAACATTGATAGTATCATTCACAATAAATTTTTGCTCCATTAAAACAACTTCCTCAAAATACTTTCTTAATCGACCTTCAACCATCTTTTCGATTGCTGCTTGAGGCCTACCCGAACTTTCAGCCTGCCACATAAGCAATCATTCAGCCAACAACTTTTTTATATAAAAAAAACAACATATATCCTTAAAAAAACAAAAATTCACCTGAGATTTAAGAATGTCACGTTCATTTTGTACTACATCAGAAGAAACAAGTTCTTTTGTTAAAACTAAAGGTTTTGCAGCCACAACATGCATTGCTAATTCTAAACCAACACGTTGTATTGCATCTAATGAAACATTTTCATCTTCAACTTCAAGTGATATAATTCCAGCAATTCGTCCCAACCCTAAATCAAATAATAATCAAATCAAGGCATTTTTTTAACCATTTCTTGAAATTCATTCATTATTTCAAGATTTTAATAATAGTAATAATAATAATGTTACCTGGTTGTTCAAATAATAATGAATAATCTAATCAAGATTCAATTTTTATTCATTTCTTGAAATTCATTCATTATTTCAAGATTTTTTTAATAATAATAATAATGTTACCTGGTTGTTCAAATAGTAATCTAATCAAGATTCAATATTTATTCGTTTCTTGAAATTCATTCATTATTTCAAGATTTTATTAATAATAATAATAATGTTACTTGGTTGTTCAAATAGTAATCTAATCAAGATTCAATATTTATTCGTTTCTTGAAATTCATTCATTATTTCAAGATTTTTTTTAATAATAATAAATAAAAATGTTACCTGGTTGTGGACAAGTGTGGAGATATGTAGACATTACACCGTGTTTGGATACAGACATTGCAAAACCTCTTCTAAGTTTTACATTTTCACCCATCATTGCAGCCACTTCTGTAATTGCATTCTGAACCGTTGTTTCTCCACTTAATTTTGGATGATCAAAATTGATTTTTAAATCCTGCAGAAATTGATTCTATAACCATAAGCTTTGGTTAATTAAATTGAGGTTAATTATGTTTTTTTCCAGATGATCATGTGCTAAACCACCTTCCGTATGTATAATACGATTCATATTCATAAACTAATTCCATCCCATGAAAGTTGCACAATAACATTTCTTTGGTATTTCTGAATATACAATATATACTTGTATAATATAATTAATATACAGAATTATATTACCTCAAATTATATTACCTCAAAACTCTGTCCAACCGGGAAAGCACCACATAGTTGTTCTGAGCTTTCAGCAGTTAGTGCCAATTTGGCTAAAGATTATGCCTGCAAAGATAATCATTCACAATCAAAGTTATATGTGTTTAATTCATTACAAACTCATTTTATAAATGACACCTGACTATCTGATTTTTAGTTAATTAAACAACATAATCGTTATCAAAATACACATCCAAATACATAGATTGCAAAAAAAATAAAAAATAATAATAAAATAAAATAAAATAACTAACCAAGTATTGAAAAATTTCATTTCTTGCAACAAAATCAGTTTCCCAGTTAAGTTCAATAACAGCAGCCTTTGTGTGATTCTGAGCTAAAGCAAGCAAACCCTCGGTTGCAGTTCGACCTGACTTTTTTGATGCAAGAACCATTCCTCTTTTTCTCAATTCCTTTTGAGCACCATCTGGAAAAGTAAAACAATCATCATATTCATATTCATATTCATATTATATTTTTTAACCAAAAAAAAGAAAAAAAGATTTTTTTTTTATTATTTTTACCCAAATCCCAATTGCAATCAATAAGAGCAGATTTGACCTCTTTAATAGGAGCACTTGTTCTTTCTCTTAATCTATTTATAAGATTCATATGATCTGATGCTGATGAATATTTTTTTTTTGTTCAGAAATGAAATTTTCTGTATATGATTGTGTAGTGTAACCATATCTGGAATGTGTAGGAGCCTTGCAAAGAATCTCAATTGACTGTTTTGCCCTTCTGGATTTTCGAAAACTAGAGTATATTAATGTACTACAAACATCATTTCTACTGATTTATGATTTGGTATGCATCGTCATTCATCATATGATGCAAAAGTTGTTCCGTAAAGGTTTAATTTTTATTCGTAGAAATGCAAACTAAAGTTAGGGCTTGATAGAAATTGCAGAATTTAGAAAGAATTTTATATTTTAGTTATTTCTTGAAATTAGTAGAAAAAATAAAGAATTTGGAAAGAAAACGAACTTAACAACCATATTTGGATATAAAAAATATGTGAGAGAGAAAAAAAATGTCATAGACGAAGAAGATGGTTGCGGGCGTAGATGAAAGGGAGAAATATGGAGAAAAGATGAGGGAGAGTATCCCGGAGGTCTTATCGAACAACACCTACTTTTTTCCAGAAGACTATGGAAAGCTTTTGCGGGATGTGGTAGATGTATACGTTGAAGAGTAAAAGTTTTGGGAATTGATAATACTTGTCAGGAGTTTGAACAACTTTAAATTTGGCCCAACGGAAGTCATCATTGACATATCCAAATCAATCCATCGCGGCTGAAGTGGTGTCTGGAGTTGAAAAGAAGAAGGGCAAAAATGGAGGTGATGAAGATGATTAATCTGAACCGGCCAAGATTGCTTGCCTGACTCTCGTTGCTGAACTCTCGTCTTTCAAATATATATTGGATATTTGTAAAGATGAAGGGATGGATGTCATAAACAGATTAACTTTAAGAAAAGAAGAAAAGGTTATAACTCATTATATTGCACTCAAAGAAAGGAGTTGAAACAGATTCGACATCGTGAATATTTTAAGTGGTGTTGACGGATTGCTTTAACAGAAGCAATTGATTATTCGGATGAAGACGATTTTGATTTTCGTTCTGATTGTGATATTACAAGATCCAAAGGCGTTTAAATAGTCTTCTGTAATTTATAACTTTTTATTGAAGTGGAGTTCCGAGGTCTAGTTAGGTTCGTTTGGTGGATTTCCGTGGTGTATTTTAAGGCTTTGGTTTGGCGTTGGAGTTATTTTGGCGTTGTTTGTTTTTAGGAGGTGGTAGTTTCATAGTTTTCGGGCGTTCGGTCCTTTGATTTGTGTTTCTTTGTAATTTCTAGGGGTGAGCATAAAAACCGAAAAGCCGAACCGAACCCGAAAAACCCGAAAAAACCGAACCATTTGAAAAACCGACATCAACGGTTTTGATTTTTGGAAAACCCGAATGTTTGGGGCGGTTTTCGGGGGCATATGAAAAAACCAAACCGAAAACTCCGCCCCGCCCCGCCTTTATATATATTTCAAGTTTTATAAAAATATTCTTATATTTTTAAAAGATTTGATATAAATTTATTTGCAAAAGGAAAGCAACCATGCAATGAAACTTCTATGGATGAAGACATTGACTAAGATTGTTGCGAAAAAATGGTTGGATGTAATTCTATTATTAATTTTTTTCAGATTATGTTAGTTGAATTTATTATTACATTATATTAAACTTACTAGTTGTTTTTTATTTATAATGAAATGAGTTAAGGTTTGGAAGTTTGAATCATAATATTAGTTTTTAAGGTAACAAATTGGTAAATTTAAAGGAAACTAAAAAACCGAAAAAACCCGAAGCCGAACCGAAAAACCCGAAACAGAACCGAAAAACCCGAAACCGAACCGAAAAACCCGAAACCGAACCGAAAAACCCGAAAAACCGAAACCGAAAAACCCGAAACCGAACGGGGTGTAATTCTTAAAACCCGAACTTTCGGGGCGGGGTTTGGTTTTAGTTAAAAACCGTCCCAAACCGCCCCATGCTCACCCCTAGTAATTTCTAACTTCTTGCTAGTTTTTTTAGTGGAAATTTTCTTTGCCGTTCAAAAAAAAAAAAAAAAAAATATTTGGATGCAATATTGTAGCAAATTGTATCTTGTCCGAAAATATAGTACAGAACATATTGGAACAGAGATCAAAACAGACCTTAAAAACCCCAAATAGAAATACGAGGTTTAAGAACGAGTGATAATTGCCGGTGGCCGGAAATGATTTTGGATGCGTTTGTAATTTAGGGGCAATTAAAGGGCCGCACCCTCACTTTATGCAATTTATAAATTTATAAATTAAATGGCTTGTTTCAAATTACTAGAAGTGTTTCCGCACAATACAGTAGAAAATACTTGTAACAATATTTACGTTAGCGTTATTGATAGTGGTAGGGTAGTAGTGTGTGGTGGTATGTAGTGATGATAGGTGGTGATTGGTGATACTGGTTAAAGGGTTAATAAAAATAATATAGTAATAAGTAACTGTAATCAAATAATCAACATTTATCCTAGTCGCTCAGTTGGTAGAGCTCAATGCTAGTAACATAGTGGACGAATATGCAGATATAACATTTTAATATGTGCAATTACGCATCATAATACACTGATTTAAATATACATATGTATCACTAAATACCAACCAAAAGTCTAAATATTCATACCAAGTATTGACCCCCAACATCCCTGATAATGAAGTTGATCTACATAAAAAAGGGCATACTAATCGTAGTTATTGTTTTCACGATCTCACCAAGCTTGAGCTTGTACAAAATCGTTGTCTTACCAACAGCATCGAGACCCACAATCAACATTTGACCCGTTAATTCAACGACTACCGGGATAATTTAACAAAAACCACGTTGATTCAAAAATTCTGTGAGATTGTCCTTTAAATTTTGTTCAACGCAAAGAACACAATTCATGAGAGAAAAATTCAATTTTTGCAAAAATGATAACGGCTTATTTCATTCACACAAATACACTTTAAATAAGGTCAGAATTTCAAATGGGCCAAAAATGACAAATGAGCCATAAACTGGGCCAAAACACAAAGTCTAACTTTTCTGGAAAAAAAAAAAAACATAAAAACAAAAATAAGTGGACGATATTTTGAGATAGTAAAAAAAATGGCTCAAATTCTTCATGAAGACCAAAATGGCTAACCAGAGAAAAAGGTTCACACTGGTACGGTGGTGATGACATTTGTGGACGATATTTTGAGATTGTTTTGGGTTAAACGATTGGTACATAAGTTGTTGATATCGTGTTTCTAGAGAAAGAGAAATGTCATTGCCTAATCGTTTGACATTATTTTTCTTGAGTTGTTAATCAAGAGTAGAATGCACTGTAATAGCATACTTTTCATATAATTAGTAGTACTCCCTCCGTCCCAAAAAAAAGTTCTCATTTCATTTGGACATAAACTTTTAGGAGATAGTTAGTGGTGGGGTCCTTAGTAATACATTTGATTAAAATATAAGGTTAGATCGGAGAGAGAAAGTATTTTATTGGTGGAATCATTCGTAATAATATTATTTTATTAAGTGGACCCCTCAAATTTGAGAAATTAGAACTTTTTTGTAGGACAAAATTTTAAGGAGAAATTGGAACTTTTTTGTGGGACGGGGGGAGTATTATTTATTCATTTATCTCCCCCCTCTCTGGTTTACTTAAAATGATCAAATTATTTTTCACGTTTGACAGAAACGAAAATTAACATTTCAAATTCCAAATCGGAATTGAATCGAGTTCTTTTTAGTTAAAACTTTTGAAGTATTTAATGAAATAGTATAATGGTCATTTCTTAGAATATTTGGCCATAAACTTGTGCCCATTGAACTAAGCAATGATAAGTCGATTCTTAAACCATGATCAGACACCAAATTAAACAAGTTGAATTGAACCAAGTGCATCATAACAACACAATAGTAGTTTCAATAATATACTAGCAGGATACCGGCGCAATACTGCAGCAAGTATCCTATAATTATTTTTGCGGCGAACAAATATTGACATTTAAGCAAATTGAAACATAATATAAGAAAACTGAGAAACATTGTCATTTCTAATTTTACATGGATTTGTGGATGACAACCGGTTCAGGATCAAAAGCAAGTTCCACAAAAAAACACCAACGATGATATTGATTATACATAACCAATGTGGTTTCATCGAAAGGTTTGGTCCAAAGTACACATTACCAGCTTCCCTTACAAAAGTCAATACACAATTTTCACACTCATTTCTCAATTTCATTACCGAATATTAAAAGTTAGACACATTAGCCAAAACCTACAAATTCACAACAGAACATAAAGTTCTAAGGTTTGAAATTACTATACCAAAACATAAAAGAATAAGCAAAAAAAAAAAAAAAAAAAAGGATCTGAAAGAGATGAATGACCGAATTCTGGAACTAATAACACCAATTTTTATACTCATTTTTCAGTTACAAAACTTTATATTACACTAGTTCAAATTTTTAATATGCAAATAGCATGCCAAATTTAAAATTATTCTACCTCAGCAATTATCACGAACAAAGTAAATCATTCATCCAGATCCATCATTCCTGCCATGTACATTTGTTTGAATACTTGCCTTAATCCGATAAGCATGTATGTCATACATATCGTTGGGTATCCGTAAACTGCAAAAAGAAATACAATTTCTTATGTAATTTACCATTTCAAAGAGATATGTCTGTCTTTATTTTTATTAAATATTTGTTAGGTATCTCATTTTTTATTACAAATTTTAGTCATATTTGTAGACTGGTTTTCTTGTGAGTTATAACATGAATTTTATGTCGTTTATTTGAGAGGGCACTAACCTAGATAGTTTTCCTTAGGATCTTGTTGTAACTCGCATCCTATAAACAGAAACAACTCCACCTTCACAAATTATATACAAGTTTACTTGTTGACAATAATTGAATAATTTTCAACAACAGATCATAATTGCAACATATTAAAGAGAGTGTGCTACAAATACTCATCACATACTCCACCAAGAAGCTCATTAGCAGTGAATGCCCTATGGATTTGGGTCTCAACTGCAGCAACGATGACTGCATATATCTTTAATCATGGATGAGAGAAGCCTAAATCTTGAGGTACGGTGGAGGCAAGGTGAGAAATTGAGTAGACTTATATACAAATATCAAAATTAAACATCCAACGCTGTGCAAATTAGAGGCTGCTTTGGATTTGGGGGAGTTGATGAGGGACTTTCATTCGAACCGTTAGGTTAATTTGATAAGGAAAAAGGTTGGGCAAGGAAATGTTCAATAATGGCTGTTATTCTACGAATTTCAATAATGGGTGGGCAGTTATTGAGATGTGCCGTTAATATGGTGGCTGGGCCGGTTACAAGGACGATGGGTAAGAACAACCAACATGTATATATTTATTATAGAGTAAATTACATGTACTTATTACAACCACAATCCGTTTATTACACTGGGTGTATTCAATTTGTTACACCCGACGTCCCTCTGTCAAACGGACGTCACGTTAAGTGACCCATGTGCACCTCACATGATGGGCAAATTCGTAATTTCCTTTCTCCGAATAAATTACACGGAAGGTCCCTGTGGTTTGCCACTTTTTACAACTACAGTACCTGAACTTCGTTTATTACACCGAAAGTCCCCGGTGTGTTCAATTTATTACACTCGACGTCCCTATGTCAAACGGACGTCTAAAAGATCTGTTAAATGACCCATGTGCACGTCACATGATGTGCACAATAGTAATGCTCTGTAAATAAGTGATCATGAAGTTCGGTAAGAAAAAATTTCCATAAATATACAAAACACATACCGTCACTGCAGTCGTTTAACTTCCGTTTGACAGATCGGTCATTTAACGGAATTTTTTAACTTCCGTTTGACAGAGGGACGTCGGGTGTAACAAATTGAATACACCAGGGACTTTCAGTTTAATAAACGAAGACCAGGGACTGTGGATGTAATAAGTGGCAAACCACAAGGATCTTCCGTGTAATTTACTCTTTATTATATGATTTGGAATAAATCAAAGTAAGCAAATAGTTGAAGTGGTTAACACACAGGGCTAACTCCTAAATGGTCACGGGTTCGATTCCGTAAGCTGCGTTTTTAATATTTTGTCTTGTTTAAGATATTTCCCAAAGTAGAAAGAGAGATTAAGAATGAATCATTAAATGAACCCGAATTTCCTTATTTAATGTAAAATATTATTAATGATTCATTTCTTATTTCATGTTAAAACAATGAAAAAGAAAAATGTTTAAAAATTAATACAAATGCAAAAAAGACATTTAACATTTCATATCTTGTGCCCCAGAGCACACATTAGCAAAACCCATAAATAAATAAATATAATATATCCATAACAAAGAAAGAACATTCATAGAACCCCTTGGAATTCAAAATAAATATATACCAATTCATCGCTCACACCATTTTTACATAATCAATTAGGTAAGAATCCAAGACGGCTGCTTGCTTGGCTGACTATTCATGAATGTTGAAGAAGCTGGAAAACCGTGATCAGGATACTAAATCGATCATTTTTTAACTGCAACATGCTCCTGACTGACTGGGGGCACCGTCTCTTCCTCCCGAGGGGCCCGCATTTCCACCGTATCCCACTTTAATCCCATAAGACTGCCAAAACGGGTGGGTCAGGTCAAAATGGACGGGTCGGGTTAAAATGGGCTCTAGTTGAAACTCAGGCAATTTGGTCGAACCTGGTTGGTTTGGGTTAACCTGCAAACCCTTTTTATCTATTTTTTATTTTTTTTCTGTTAGTCACTAAATGTATTAATTATAATAATTACAAAAACAATATCATTAATTTTCAACTTTCACCTAGTTCGACCCATTGGACCCGTGTGACATACCCACGACCAAAATAAACCCATTGCATGAGAAAATCGTATAAAAAAAAGATAAACATGCCTCATTTGATACATCAAAAACTCCATCTTGAATCTTCTTATAAATTGTTCCAGCTGTGTTTATAAATGCCTGAAAAAACATGATTTGATATATATCACTAATTATAACCCCAGACCTTGAACTTCATTTATTACACTGGATGTCCCTGGTGTACAGAATTTGTTACAAATAAACCCATGGTCCTTACTAGCGTAAATAAATTTTAGTGACCAAAATACCCTTTTGGCCTTTAGTAAAAAAGCGAAGATAAAGGACTATGAATGTAATAAGTGATAAACCATAGGGATTATCCGTAAAATTTACTCTATTAAGAGAAATGAAACAAATTAATAGAGTAAATTCACGAATGGTCCTGTAGTTTATCACTTATTACATTCGCAGTCCTTTATCTTCGCTTTATTACAAAAGGCCAAAAGCGTATTTTGGTCATTTAAAAAAATTAACGGCAATAGGGACCATGGGTGTAACAAAGTTTATACATCAGGGACGCCCACTGTAATAAACGAAGTTCAAGGACTGAAGTTGTAATTAGTGACGGGGACCTTCCGTGTAATTTACTATACTTAAAAAAGAGGTTAAACAATTACCTCCTCAACATTTTGTGCTGATTTGGCAGAAGCTTCCATGAATATTAAACCATTTTCCTTAGCAAATTGTTCTCCTTCTTCTGTACTGACAGCTCGTCTGTGTGAAAGATCACACTTGTTACCAATTAACATAACTGTCATATTTGCATTTGCATGCTGTCTTGCTTCCTCCAACCAACTTGCAAGATGATTGAATGTTTCCCTCCTGTCATATTTCATGCGCCACGTCAGCAAACAGTTTTTTTTTTTTTTTTCCAAGAATGTTGGAATGGAATCATACCTGGTGATGTCATAAACCAGAAGTGCACCAGCAGCACCTCTGTAGTAAGACCTTGTTATAGATCTAAACGATTCTTGGCCTGCCTGTAATACCAAAAACAATTTCATAAGACTAGATTTAGTACCAAAACAAAGAATTAAACATAACATGTGTAACAATAATAACTAACTGTGTCCCAAATCTGCAGCTTTATTGGTTTGTTGTCAAGAGTGATCATTCTGGCACCAAATTCAACACCAATGGTTAGATCATGAACTGGTTGGAAACGCTTGTCTGTGAACTGCAGAAGAAGGCATGATTTTCCAACCCCTGCATTGTTAATAATGTTGATATTTTCCTTTTCCTTTTTATTAAATTTCAAATACAAATTAAAATATATCCATAGGTGCTACAAATGATAAAACCTTTGATTAACAATCATCTATAAATGTAATGTACTGATGATGAAGGTTATTAATTAGTAACAATTTATTGGTTATTAAGCTATTCCTATAATTTGTGCTAGTGAGATGCTAATCTGGTTTGAATTTATGACTCTACTTTATCATGATATCAATTTGCTTCTTTATAAGATCAAATTTCTTCTCATTTCTTCAATTCTGTTACTTACAAACACATATTGTTTTCATTTCTAACTTCTAAGCTTTCCATATGTTTGACTCAGTAGGCAGAACCAAACAATTAAGGACTTTTGGTTCTACACATTTCAAAATCGTAAAATAAAAGCACAATCGAGTACGTAGGGTTATCACAATAACAATTGAAATTCACAAACATAGATTCCATAATCCAATATAAAATTGATTATAATTTTAATATAACAGCCTCTACTGCCATCGTGAGATTCGTATCCTCATGAACATCATACAAAACAATGCGATTAACAAAAAAGTTTGATTATACAAATACAGCAATGCTGATCAATGATTCAACGGAAATGAAATCGATTACCGGTATCTCCGATGATGATGTACTTGAAAAGGTATGCGTAGGACATGATTCGTCAGATCTTTCAGAATTAACGACGAATTAAATCGAGAGATACTGATTTGAATCGACTAAATAACTATTTCTAGTGTACCAATTATGAATGAACCTCAACAGCGGATGTGAAAAAACGTAGAGATTGGAAAATGCAATCCTTCGTTTGAGGTTTTCTTGTTGAGACAGAAGAACAGAGATGCGAATTCAACGAGAAATTAAAAAGTTAAAAAGGCCCAAACAGAAAATACCTTGGGCCTAGTTGCACTAAATTTAGAGGCAACTAGTGAGTTAAGATGGACATTAAAAAACGAGCTGCCCGTTGGATAGTTACTGACTGAGTTAGTTGTGTTTTTCATTTGGATAGGATCACTAAAATTGTTTGACCGAGTCTGATTTACGGACCGAGTTACACGAAATAGAGGAAATCAAACCTCCTGACTCGGGCGGTTCCAATAATCCATGAATCGGCGGTTCCGGTTCCAGTCGGAACTGCCGCCTATGCTCACCCCTAATGTTGATAGTTGGGTTGAGTAAGTTTAACTTAAAAGACGTTAGCAATCTTCAACGAAACAAAAACTTAACAAATTAGTGAATTGCATTTAATTTCAGATTGTCATCTTACTATTCATACACATCGTGTATAACTAATTACATTAAATTTGTTAATGAAGTCAATAAGCTTTGTGAAATAGTCAATAGAGAATTTGAAACTAACTTGCAAAAGTTATTAATTTCCTTTGATATTAAGACATTTGTTACGAACAAGTGTTGTAAAGCTGCGCTTTGCTGTGACGTTATGTAATTAATACATAGTTCCTACAAATTCTAAATTAAGTGTTGATTATTCATACTATAAGACTGAAAATGGATGTGATATTAAATAATTAAGTGCCCTTCTAGCAATGCATAACTACTAAACAAAAAGCCAAAATATAAAAATCTATGTATACCTATGCGTACTTCTAATAAAAAAAACATAATACTCTCACCTGATCAATGCTTAAATTAAGTATAAGAAGCATGTTTTATATATTTTTAATAATCAACATCTATTTAACCTCTACTAATGAATATTATCACATAGATATGTTTATCTTTTTTATACTTTAACATATTAACCTCTTAAAAAAATTTATAACTTTTTATAATCCTTTTTAATACAGTTTTATCTTTTTAAAAACCTTTTTCCCATGTAGTTATAGATTCAAAATACCAATTAGTAGTTCCTGGTCATATAAATATTATATAAAATATAACTAATCAATTTATATGGGATTAATAAAAAAAATTAAAATCATAGAAAATTACTATATAAAAGTTTGCAGTCTAAATATTATGTAATTAGAACAATGTAAATATTACACTAGCCTAAGAAAGGTAAAATAATTGAAACTATATATTGATAATACAGACAATAAAGCTAATAATTATAATAATATGTGAAAGAAGAGTTATTTCTAAAAAGATAAGTAAAATCAAATGTGAAAAAATAGGGGCAATAGGTGGGTTTTGAAAAAGAAATGGATGTTAATATGTATGTAGTATCAAGTATGACTCATGTGAAAAAAATGAACAAATGAGGATCGATAGAACACATGATCATAGGTAGAAAGACAGATCTCTTATCACTAGAGCTTAGACATTAATACAACAAACTTATGATCTCTATAATATATATCAAAAAAATGCAAAAATAATAAAAAATCTAGTGAACAGTAATTTGGTATGATAATTGCATATATATATACTAGCAGGGTACCCGCGCAATGCGGCGGCGGGTACCCTGTGACTATTTATAATGGCGGCCAATTGGTTGTTGGTGATGATGGTGGCTAGTGGTGGTCGGGATGATGGTGGCTGGTGATAGTAGCTTAGTTTGTTAGCACATTATGTTAGTAGCAGGTACCCGCGCGATGCACGACGGATACCCTAAATCATATATTGTAGCGAACAAAAAGTTATTCGGTTAAATTATATAATAGTAAGCATTATCTTTCAAACCATCTTCAATCATCTTTGTCAAATCATCCAAAATGACAACAATTGACAACAGAATTAACTAAGAGTGAGTTAATTTTAAGACATGGTTCCACGATTGACAACACAATTAACAAATAATAAAGAGTGAGTCAATTCAAGTCATGGTTCCACAATTGACAACACAATTAACAAATAACAAATAGTGGGTCAATTTCAAGACATTGTTCCAAAACCTAAAGAAGACCCCCCTGCAAAACAACCAACCCGTTATCATTACACTGTGTTCCAGAATATATAAATGAAAGAAAAGAAGAGAAGGTAAAAGAAGAGATATGAAGATGAAATATTTTTCTTTTTTGTGTTCCTAAGTTGGATAGAAAAGAAAAGAAAATCATTGTTTTTTTGTGTTCCTAAGTTGGAGAGAAAGGAAGTAAGTTAACACATTTACCATTTTGTCCTCAAAATATGATCAAGTTAGGTAATGACAAGGTTAGTTTGGTAATTGCAATTAATTAAAATTTCTCTTCTCTCCAAATCTTCCCACTTTTGGGAGGAAGATTAGGAGAGAAAATATGGCTATAATTTCCTTCCCTTTCTTTCCCTTTCTTTTATAAATAAACTCTGGAACATGATAAAATTTTTATTTCCTTCATTTTCTCTTCTCTTCTCTCCAAATTAAGACTCTGGAACACAGTAATTAAAGACGTATTAAATGCTATTTGTAATTCACGCAAATAGTATACAAAAAGGTTCAGTACAAAATATACCACATCTTGCTACTGTAATTAAACACGTATTAAATGCTATTTGTAATTCACAGGGACTAACAAAAGTTATAATTAATGAATTGTAAAGAAGCTTGAATGGACTCGTGTTTGGGTCCTCAAGTCAAGTCGGTATCAAAAAATATGATAATACAATTCCTTAAATATGTCATAAAAATCAGATTATATTCACCCCTAACCACATGATTTTACCTTTTTAAGCACATAATCGGCTGCTATTACTAAAACAACTAAGATACCACACATTATAAAAAGCTTAAAATATTACAACATTTAACCAAGTATATGAAACCTAAAATAAATGATATAAGAACACATATAGCTCTTCTTTGTGGGGTTATCTTTTTAGAGGTTTTGGTCTTGATAAAATTAACTTATGGCCAAACTTATGGCCACATGTCTGACGTACAAGACAACACATTGAGCCAGTTTCTTGCAATTTTCTCACGCATCTTCTCACTTTCTTCCTGATATCATCTCTTCTTTCTCTCCATTCTTTCTCCATTCTTTGGTTTTGGTCTTGATAAAATTAACTTATGGCCAAACTTATGGCCACATGTCTGACGTACAAGACAACACATTGAGCCAGTTTCTTGCAATTTTCTCACGCATCTTCTCACTTTCTTCCTGATATCATCTCTTCTTTCTCTCCATTCTTTCTGCAATCACACCAAAATCCCAATCAAATTAATTATACAACTTAAAAATGTTAACCATCAGATTATATTTATCTTTAAAAAAAATATATAAGAGACATTGTGAACAAGATTATCAAGAAACAAACAAACAAGAGGAGGAATTCAGCACCTTCAGCATTTGCAATATATTAATCGTTAGAGCTTGAAAGCATTAATATATTACTAAACAATATGCTCCCAACCAGCAAAAAAATTTCTGATTTTGAGTAACAAACTAAAACATAACAATGAAAACAAAATCTTGCAAAACAATTTACTTAAAAAATAAAGAATAAATTGAATCCCATACCATATGAACATGTGCCCAACATTCACGTGCAAGCTCATAGGCATTAGGATCATCAGTGGGTGGTTGAAGAATCGATATACAAACCTTTCAATCAGTGTAAACTGTAAAAAAAAAAGAAAGAATATAATTTCGTGATAAAATAACTTAACATGGTAGCTTAAAGAAGTATTTGAAAAAAATATGTTCAGCCAACTAAGCACTGTAGTTACAGTTAGGATCTACTACAAAAGAGCTATTGCAGATCAGCTAAGCTGTAGACACATATTAAGGTTGCCTTTTTTGATTTTTAGTAACCCTAGAAGTTTATAACACCAGAAAGCAAGTGATATTTGATGCTCTAAATGTTCAAATGCGTATAGTTGCAATTCCACAATACTATTACTATACAAGCATTGGAATGCTTTTTAGCATCATTGATGAAGAGGCATAAACACTTGCATAGTCTGAACAATGATGGATACAATGTAGTTATTTATATTTCTGATTTGGGGAAATTTGGTGAATCAAATCCTTTACTTAAATGACACACACTTTCATGTTTGTAGATGATTTTTAATGAACCGAAACAACCTGCAAATGTGATAGAGACAGATTAAAATCCTAGAACTAATACATTAAAGTGAACTAACTCTTCAATTATTTTATCAGTAACCCTGAAAACTGAAATCAAAGAGTTAGGTGAATCGTTCATCAATCAGCCGATCCTTAAACAATGGTTATAACAAAACAAAGACCTTAACCAAATGATGTAAACAACTTATTAATATGAACTCTAATTTAAAAAAAAAAATTAATAAAAGCAAACCAAAACCAAAAAAAGATAGGAAAAAGATGAATTAAAAACTATATATATATATAAAAAACTAAATGTCAAAATTTAAATTACCACATGTCTTAAAATTTTACGCAATCATGACAACCTGTTGTTTCAAGCCATTTCTGAAAGATTCCAACTTTTAACATTCACCCACTAACAATTAACTCACAACGAACCTAAGTCTGCACTCATAACAAAAAAAACCTGACATATTTAGAGATGGAGAAAAGTAGCTCTTCAAATCGGTCCACAAGAGTATAAAATCAAAAACTAAAACTAATTTCACAATGCTCAAGAGGTCCTTTCTACACGCATAGACAATCGTAATGCTCTTTCATCTGAGACACGCAATCAGTATTAACAATAATCATATTAAGAAAAACATAATCTTTCATTTTAGTAACTACTTACGCCTATTTCCATTTATATGGTCCAAATGCAGAATTTTTCACTGCACATGCTTGAAGGAACCGAAGATGCAACACATGCTAGAAGGAACCAAGGCAATTGCAGACTTGCAGAGATAGAATCGAGGGTTAAGGAGAATTGAATGGAGGGGTTATTGAGGCACACATGCTTAAAGTTGAAGGAATCGATGAAATGGAATCGAGGAGTCGTCAGTTAGGGTTATCGAGGAGTCGTCCAAGAAAAACTCGGAGTTTGTACCAGGAAGGCGCATGCATTGGCCCATGAGGCGGTGGCTTTTAGTCATTTGCAACGGATGGTTATTGATAAGAATTAATTATCTGAAATAGAATATCTAGCTCTTTAGCTTAGTTGGTTAACGTTTATCTTATTGAGCTAGAGGAACCTGGTTCGAAACCCGGCTAAGGCATTTTTTTTAAACAAAAGTATTAATTCCGAAAATAGCAAGTATTTGGCTGAATTTTCAGCCGGCTATTTAGGGAAAGGTCCTAAATGCATTATAGATAGTAGAGATTAGTTGGTTAACGTTTATCATATTGAGCTAGAGGAACCTGGTTCGAAACCCGGCTAAGGCATTTTTTTTAAACAAAAGTATTAATTCCGAAAATAGCAAGCATTTGGCTGAATTTTCAGCCGGCTATTTAGGGAAAGGTCCTAAATGCATTATAGATAGTAGAGATATAGTAATAGTAATAATTTGCTAAAGCTACTTTGGTAGAGATTTATTTTCTTTAGTATACATAGAGATTGAAGTTTACATTGTTTGTACTTAATCGTCTTTGATGTTTTTCCTTTGTGCTTGATCATTAGTTGAACAATACATGTCTTGAGCCTTTTCAGACAAATTATTCTCATCAAGTATATTGATTCATATGTTCTTAGTTTATTCCGCATGCACTTACAATTGTTTATCCATTTTATTAATATAAATGAGTTAAAGTGATCTTTTTTAGTTTTTACTTTTTCATTGATAAAATCAAAATTTGGATTAGATATATTCACCCTCATTCCCGTCCTCACTCCCCTCCGCATATAGCATACATATAATACATGACTAACAAGATGTTGATGTTGTGATTTAGCAACAACTATGATTGTGAAATTCATATAATCAGGAACTAAATTAGCAAACCAAATACAACAAAAACTAGATATTTAATGAATAACACCTTAAGATAGGTTGTAATACTACACATGGCCAGTTCTTCCATTTTGTTCATCACATTCTTTTACAAATTCATCATGACCATCATCATGAACTTAATCTTAGTTTGGATGATGGTGAATCATCATTCTGGTAATCAATATGATGATCGATCATGCATTTGATCATTATTAGCAAGCTGAGCATGAACATGAACATAATCCTTCATTTCTACCACATCATCATGATTACCATGATCCTGATCTTTAATTACATCTAGTATAAACTAAGCCTCTTAAGTTCATTAGCAACATCATCATCATCGTCGTAACCGTCATCATTATCGTCTTCATCATCATCATCACTGCCATCATCATCGTCTTCATCATCATCATCACTGCCATCATCATCATCATTATCATCATCAAGAAGAGAGAACTTAAAAGTAAAAGCTGATGAAATAGGAAAAGTCCCATTGCTTCTAACACTCCCTCCTCTTATGTTCTTATAACCAGGATAATCACTCAACTGAAAACTGACTTTCTCCTTCAACTTAAGACCAGTTTCTTCAGCAAGCAAAACCACATTCCATTTGTCATATGGAGGGTTATCTTTATGCCTTAAATGCACCTCACCCCCTTCTTTCAACATCATGCTTGCACTTTTGAAGTAACCTCCCACCAATTCCCTATGCATCCTGTAACATGCATATGTTGTACAACACAAACTCAGTACAAGTATAAATACATAAAGCATAGTGAAATAAAGCATATATATATCTTACTTGATTAATACCATGTTAGTTTCGTTTATGAAATAATGGCCCGCATGTGGGAAGTTGTAGATGATGATGTCGAATTTCATTTTCTTGAGAATGGGATGAGTGTCCATATTGTGGACATCGACTTTATACAACAACAAGCAGCCTAATCTCTTCAATTCTTCAAGGTGTATTTCGCTGAAGGGATGCTTCTCAACCTGTAAATCTAAATACAGTGTATATATAGGCTTTATCATTATTCAGTTAATTTGTTGGAAACTAGAAGGCCAAAACGATCCATAGACTCTAAAAAGCAGAAGGTTTTTTTATATATCTAGACATAACTTTGAAATACAAAAGTTGAACCAAAAGATTTTCTCATATACGCCTTGTATATAATTTCAAAATTTTGTACATCGTGTAATATATGTCAAAAAAATAGGATTTTAATACCTTGATCTTGGTAGGAAGTAGCAACGATGTTATTAGCAGTGGTAAAGGCTCGTGCTAAACATGCAGAAAAGGAGAAATCACCTTCACCCACAAGTAATATCTTCTGGTTACTATTGTAACAATGGATCCATCGTTCTTGAGTACACTCTAATCTGTTCATCTCTCTTCCACACACACACTGAAACACACAGTAATTGGGATATGATGTTATATATGTGTTTGTAGATAATTAGAAGTTATAGTACTGAAGGAAGATGTAGCATTCTGACTTCTCAGATACCTAATCGGTCCATCTTCCATAATAAGAGGTACAAGTTAATGTTAATGCATGCATGTATCAAAGTAGCAGACTTTTGAATTTCATGCTCTTATTGGTCGGTGGTTTATCAGGATTTCAAGACTGGATGCAGCAAGCTTTATCAAGATTGACTGCGACCGTTGGTACAAAACTTTTGTTGTTAGTGTTGGGTTGCTGAAAGCATCCCCGCTGATAGAGATTTTGTCAGGATCGATTAACATAGATGGTTAATAGACACATAGATCTACTCACAATGAGAAGTTACAGCGGATTAACACTATTGTGATTATCAAGAACAATAAACTATAAATAATTATACTAATAATAAGAACACAGTTTTTCACAAATAACTTTAATATATAATGATTGAATGAATTACCATACATACGTACGTTTACAATCGTAATGAAACTATTTATAATATTCCTTGAAGCCTAACTTTTAACCCAGTTATTCTAGGATACAATTACAATACAATTACAAAAGATATGATCTTCTAAACTAACTTCCCTAAGATCTCGGACTCGATATACTCTTGTAACGCCCTAAAAATTCTTGTAATTGATCTAATTACTTTTTATTAAATAAATTATGTGATTCTTTTATTTAAGTGTGATTACGTGTTATGTGCCTTTATGGTGCATTTAATTTGAGTAAATACATGTGTGACGTTGTGATTAAATAACTAGTGGGTTATTTATTTTGAGTTAATAATCACGTGGATTAATTTAATAACTTGGACACTTTATTATATTCCCGAGTGAGTTGTGTGCTTGATCTTAGAGTGCCTGAGGCCGGCCGAGTAGGCCAAGACCTCTCTCATTAATCCGTTTCCTAGCTAGGACTCCCAAGCTCGAGTCCGACTTTACCTTATTTAATTCGTGTTCAGCCAAGCTTGTATCCGGACCATTTATTTATCTTTCCTTTAGGCCAAACCCATCTCTGAGTCCGGTCAAGAGAGTAGGGCCGAGATCCATGTGATTATCAATTATGTGGTGCTATGCATGGAATTGTTTCGGGCTTTGGGCCCTCGCCAATTAAAATTTAATACTTGAAGTAGGAAGTAATTGTTTGATTGTATTTCTACCCTATACCCTTCGATAAACCTTCATCTCTTTCTGTCACACCCCGCCAAAACTGGTTTTGCGGAAGAGCGGGCGTGAGACTTACATCGGAAATCACAACAATCGATCAATAGTATAACATAGCATTAAAAATGGATTACCAATTGTTAAACGTTTACAAATCCAACGTAACTTGTTTACGACAATAGTTTTAGATAAAACATCTTTAAAACTTCAAGTTGACATTCTAGACTTCGCGTCTAGATAAAAATATATATCTTTCCAAAACTGGTAATCCGATTTGTGCAAATGTCATTCAATACTTCAAACCAAAGTACCTGAGAAAACATATTAGAAAAAGTGTCAACACAAAGGTTGGTGAGTTCACAGGTTTTATGACTCTATAAATCGTTGATTTATTCCAAAATGTTTGTCAGTACAACTCGTGTACTAAAATAATCGTTGATTTATTCCAAAATGTTTGTCAGTACAACTCGTGTACTAAAATAATCGTTGATTTATTCCAAAATGTTTGTCAGTACAACTCGTGTACTAAAATAATCGTTGAAAACCGTTTCAAAACTCTGAAACCAAATTTGCACATGTTTAGTGCTTAATACACTCTTGTAAAATGTTTTAACTCTATAAAACATAATTTGCATATGATCGATGCGTAAAACCATTTCAACATGATTTTGTAAAGGTAAGTCGTTTAGTACAAATCTATGTACGTTCAAGTTCACCCGTTTCAAATCCATGAAACCTAATTGTTTAATTTAGTGCGTAATCCCTTATAGGCTAGCTAGGCGTACAAGTTAAAGTATAAGTTCATGAGCCTGTAATCAAACCTAAATCCGCCTTTACCTAGGCATGTCGAGTCCACGACATTTTAATAGAATATATATCTCATATGTTACACGGCTAGAGCGACTAGCCATGAGCGTGGGATCAATCCCGAATAGTACTACTCATATATTCGTTGGCTAACTATAGTTGATGATTACAGTAATGTTAGAGATAAACGATCTGACGATAGGGTACGTCGTCTATCAACTCACGGTTATACAAAGATTAGTGTCGCAAAATATAGTTTTTCATACAGGTCTCTGTTAAGACCCTTTTCATAAAAATACTTGTTTGAGTATGTCTTTTCAATGGCCAGTTATCTTAAAAGTATTGTCTATCCAAGTTTTCACAAAGACTGATTGTACCAAAATATTGTTCATAAATGTCTTTCAAAAGACCAGTTGTACCAAAATACTGTTTATGCATGACTCATCATAATTAAAATAAACCTGATACGCGATGACAATTTTGCGTGCATTTATAAAACAATTATATGTTTCTCACCCCAAAACAGTTAAAATACAGTAAAAGTAGGGCTGTGAAACTCACAGATTATTCATTATAAAAATAATTGAGTAAGTATATGTTTTCTCCCCCAGATAAAAATAGTTATAAAACAGTAAAAGTGGGGCCCGTGAAACTCACAGATTATTCATTATAAAAATAATTGAGTAAGTATATGTTTTTCCCCCAGATAAAAATAGTTATAAAACAGTAAAAGTGGGGCCGTGAAACTCACCTGATGCGCTTAATTGTTGAAAGCGACATGATTTGAACAAGTGCCCAGTAAAGTGTCTCAGCTACCTATTGGTGTGAGACAAAACAATTTAGTAGCCGACACTATATGTGTGTCTATGCTAATGGTTCACTCCATGATTACTTTTTAAAATGTCATTAGACGCGTTCAACTCGTTGGTAACTTTATAAGAATTCAAGTTTGAATTATTATCTTGAGTTTTTAATTCAATTAAACATGGTATATTTTATTTGTATTTAGTTATTAAGGTTAACTAATCAATGGGTACATGTATTTTGGCATGAGGTACAACTGACTTCCACCATGTGCATGCAATGATATAATTTGTAACACTTAGCAATTAATTAATAAGCATACATACTTTTATTTCATTCTTGAATTCTAGATGTTGGTATGTATATTTAACCCCATCACAGTGAGTACGTTTTCAATTCTTTAAAATACTTAGTTGGTAATTTTAGTCCATAGTATATATCCATAGATCACACGGTTCCATGTACTTTGAAAATCTATGCATAAAACAATTATTACTTAAGTGAAAACAATTTGAGCTAGGCTTGCTTGAGGTTAACAATGGGACAAAAATTAGTAATAAAGCAGAACAACTCGAAGGGGCGTTTGGGTAGCCATGGTTCCTCACAACTTGCTTAATTAGTTATTTTTATGTTTTCTAATTTTGTTTAGCTAATTATTTACTTGGTCCCAACAACATAGAGAGTATAATACATGTATTTCCTTGTATTTTGTAAGACTTTAAGAAACTGAAACTCAAAATTATGGATTTACACTTTAAACGGTTCTTATTTTTCGTTATAAGTTCGAGTTTGTTGGCTTTACCATTTTTAGTCAAGTTTCTCTTTGGGAAAACATTATAGGACGTGCATTTAACATATTTTGAAATGTTTTTAAGTGAGTGAACTTTTAACTAGCATAAACACATAATTATAAAGATGAAATTGAAAATGGAGATGTATTCTCACAAAGCTTTTGGTTTAGAAGTTTGAGGCTTTGAAAGTTTGAAATGATCTTTCTTCTTCAAGACACCAAAGGTGGGTAAACCTTCTTGTATAACTCCTAAAATGAAGTGAATACAAGTATTTTAAGAGGTGTAAGCTAAAATAGGTGTAGAACACAAAGATTTGAGACTTACACTAAGATAATAATGATGACAAAATTCTGGACAGAACTTCGACCCAAGATTAGGCTGATTTCCAGCTGTTGATGGGTGATTTAAAGTTGGAATGTGGTAGAGAATGTTCCTATGGTGATTTGGAATTTTGAATCACTAAATTTGGACTTAAAATGAGTGAGATATGGATGTTTGAAGTTGGATTTATGGGTATTTTTGCTTTGGCCGAAAATCTTAAGTTATGAGAGTCTTGGATTTGTTTTTATGACCAGTGACTAAATGAGAGGAGGATGGGTGTTGTAGGTTAGAGAAAGGGTATTACACAAAGGACAGGAGCATGTTGCTAGTTATTATATACTTCGTATGAGGTTTAGGATGGAGTGGATTCTTATGGTTGTCATCAAAGTAGAGTGTCTCAATGGAAAAAGGCGAATTGATAGGTTAGGTGAAATGTTTGCAGGGAAAGTCGATGGGGGTGGGTGAAGAGGGATCCAAAGATTGATTTTCCTACTTTGTCAAGTGTAGTGAGATATCTTTTAATAGTTTTCTTTATTTGATTGGTGAATAATTGTTATGTATTTATTTGCTTTAAGTTTTAATTTAAAAGGTTGGTGAAGGTGCTCAAGTGCACTGAAAAGAAGAAAAAGAGCACATGGGATGTTGCCTTTTCAAGTGCCATCCTAACTAGATGGTACATCTCTTTACTTTCTTGTTATAATTTAATATGCCATCCTAACTAGATGGTTAGGGTATTATTTAATTAAGATCTAATTTACTAATTGATGTATATAATTATTCACTAGATAATTATATGACGTCATAAACATTTAATCTTGCTACTTATCACTTATGATGTATAGAATTTCGTATTTAATTATTCTTAACACGGTTGGCGTTTCGTGTTATTTTCACGCATGATTATATTCGTTTGTCTTTTATGTCATTATATAACATAATATTTATATTTATAATCGGTTCGACTATAATTTACGTTCGTGGGTCGCCAACGTACTAAGTCATGTGTATAATTGTGAAACCAAATCACCGAATAATTTGCCAACAAGCTAAACGTGTGAATTGATAAAGCGTGTATGATCGACACATTATATTGTTAATGCAAGGTTCATATAATAAAACATACTTTATTAATAGCGACTTGTTCTACATTTCGGTGTTCGGTTACGATCGATGGTCAGGCAACCGACCCATTTTCGAGGGTTGTCACACTTTCAGCCAAACTTTCTTCCTTGCGAGTTCTCCCCGATTGAGCAGAGGTTAGAGACAAGAGCTTCCATCTTGGTTTTCTTCCATAATTCACCCTCGTTGGTTTTAAGAGATACTCCCTCCGTCCCACAAAAAAAATACTCATTTCTCATGTGCACAAGTCTTAAGAAAATAGTTAGTGGTGGGGTAATTGGTATTACTTTTAATTAAAATATAAGGTTTGATTGGAGAGAGAAAGATAGTTATTGGATAGTTAGTGGTGGGGTCTTTGAAAATTATATTATTTTATTGAGTGGACCCCCATCAATTTGAGAAATGGGAACTTTTTTGTGGGACAAAAGTTTAGGGAGAAATGGGTACTTTTTTTGTGGGACGGAGGGAGTATTCATCAAGCAAGGGAGAATCAAGTCTCCACGCGGTTGTGACCAGAGGCATACCAGCGATCGAGTGTTGGTTTTGAGAAACCCCGAGTCCAAGTAGTGTAGTGCTGCGATCAAAGGTGTGAGCTAGAAATCAAGCCGAACAGGTGAGGCCTTGATTCCTTTTTCTATTCGGCAATTACTCCTAGTTTGGTCCCGTTTCTAATGTCTCTATGATCTGCGTATCTGTGGTTTTGAGCAACAGAAAATCAGGAAGAGTTCCAGCCTTTGAGCATTCCGAATTGTAGCCATCGAGTTCGGTAAGAATTGTTCCGTTTTTATTCCCTTTCCAATTCGTTTCTTTCAGCCTGGTGTTAACCATGTGGGGTGCTGCGGGATTTGTTGTTCGAGCAGAATCCTAGCAGGGATGGTCAAATGAAGCCCGGACTAGTGTTGCGGACGGATAGAGAACGAGCAGAAAACGGTACCAACACCTGAGCATTCCGTTTCGAGTTCAAATCTGATTTCCCGAGCCGAGGGTGAGTATTCGATTTCCATTATTCCAGCTATTCGATTATAGTGTTGCTTGTGACTAATCTCGTTTCATGTAGGGGTTGTGACCGAGCCATAAAGTGTCGGGTTTTTTTTTGAAGTTTGTTTGCTTAATCGATTCTTGGTATGGCCAAGTTGTTATCGGGTTCTGCTTAAATGTTGTTTGGCTCAAGAGTGCTTTTTGTCTTTGTGGTATTGTTGCCAACCGTTTTATTTGTTTCCGGTATTCATGAATCTGTGGTGTCGGGTCTTGGTCCTTGTCACTGTTTTGGGGTGTCGGGTTTTGTCAACGGGATGGGTAAAAGCCGTTGTTGATTGGCTAAACGTTTTAATGATCGAAAAACCCGGAAACCGAACCTTAGGGTTCTTGGTTTCCTAAACCAAAAGAGATTTTAAAGAAAAGACTTAAATTATTTTAATCAAGATTCTTAGTTTAAAATGGATTTCCGGGGCTGTCGGGAATAGACGGGTTGATGTCGGGATTTAAAACGGGTTTTAAATATCAAACTAAATTTTTGGTAGAATTCCTTCTCTATGTTCGAGTCCATTTTTAATACACTTAAATACGTTTTTAGATTTTTGGCACGCGTAGGTCTCTAGTTTTCTGAGTCCTCTTTCCGTTTCCGCTGACGGCTCGTTCATCCGATTTGTCGTTTAAAAGATATCACTGTTTTTGTAAACCATCGCAGAATAGTTTTTGGTTCAGCTATTCTGTCTTGTGGGTCTGTTTTGAGCCCCTTCTGTTTGGATTCGAGTTCCGAAGTCTTCTGACGAATTGTAGTCCTCTGAGTCATTTTGCTACTGTAAAAATTTGAATAAATTCTAGTGAGTGGTTTGAGAGTTATGGCTGTTACCGTGAGAGTGCTGAGTGCTGTTAAGTTTCTGCTGGAGCTGCCTTTGAGTCTAGTCCTAACCCGAGCTTCCTTGTACTTTGTAGGACCATCTACCTAATTAGAGACGATCTTTGGTGCTAAGGATATTTAGGAGCATACGTCCATTCGAGGTGGGTAATCTCACTATAAACTTGTACTTACTTTCGATTCATGATTATGTGCTATATGTTATGAATTGTCTTGTTGATCGAGCTTGAGTATTGATTGTCCGATTTATCTGAGTTATCTGTGATCTGAGTTATCTGGGTTCTGAGTTCTTGAGTTAAAACATTAAACATAATTATACTTGACTTGACACCGAAGAGCACTGGTGTCAGATGTTTGTCTTGGCACCGAAGAGTACTGGTGCCAGACGTTTTGACTCAACACCGAATAGTACATGTGTTGAGCCTTGAGGTGGTGTGAGGCGGGTCGAGGTTGATCTCTCGGCCCAAGTCACACTAGCGCGCTATATAAATTAAAATCCGAGTAATAAAACCTGAGAAATGAATTTGAGTAATTGAGAATTGAGTAGAGTCTTTAGGGATCACCGATGTGGCTTGAGTTGTTTGTGCTTACATGTTTATTTTGATATTATTCACTCTGCGGTGGCTGACCCCAAACACTCCCCCCCATTTTTGCAGGTACTAGAGCAAGTGCATTGGATGAGCTGTTACTCGATTAGCTTTTATGGATTTGTATTCCAAACGTTTATTTTGAGTCAAATATTTTTAAAACAATTATTTTATTTATTCCGCATTTAAAAACCATGAGACGATTTATTTTTATTTTAATGAGATGAGACCGTTTGTTTACTTGTACTTTTGGGAAAATGATTATTTTATTTATTTAATTTTTTTTTTAAATTTTCCATGATTTTTGGGATGTTACAACTCTGCAAATAGCTTCACCAGTATCAACTTTGATTGAACTGTAGTAAATTGATTGATCAGTAGTAAACACGAGATCAATAAGAAGTAGCATCATCAGTATCAACTCCTTAGCAACATTAAGTCATTGATCAGTAGTATCTCTGTATGTCAGTATTATTCACAAACCAGTATCAATTTTTACATCAGTAGTAGATTGATTAATCGCAACAATCTCCCCTTAAACTTATTAATTCTTTGTGAATTAATCAAGTTTTCTTTGAGCCTCTTTATTCTTCTCCTCTTTTTCTCTCTTCTCCTTTCCTTCTTTTTCTATTAGCTCTTTAAGTCTTCTTTGTTCATTCACATATGCACTGTTGACTTGAATAAAGTGATAATATTTTTCTGTATACATTGATATATCAAGTGGTCTTACAAAAGCACGGCATATGATTTGATAAAAGGCTTCTTTGAGTGATTGTACTCCTTCTCCATTAAGTATAATTCATAATTTTTGTTGGTTCTTTCAAAGAAGTACATATTCACAGTTGGGTGAACATTCCAGGCAAAAATATTTTCTTCACTTTGAATTCTTTCTGGAGACTTCTCTGGATAAAATGCAGCTTCAAACATTTCAGTTAAGTATCCAGATCCTTGGTTCCTCCATTGATTATTTGACATTCTTGGTTTTCCTATTTTGAGCATAGTGAAAACATCCTCTCTGTTCAGTGACATTATCATGGGTTTCCAAGCTTTAAACTTTTGAACAGATTTGTCTTTTCTAGCAATGTCAATAATATTATTCATCACCCTCCAGTTGACAATGGGATTGTTCTGTTGTGGAGCTTGAGGGTCTTCAAGTATTGGGAGATCTGTTTTTAGTTTCTTTTCAGTTGACTCTGAAGTATCAATCATCTTTCTTTTTCTTGATGTTTGATTGGAAGATTCACCAATCAATTTCTTTCTGTTTAACACTAGTTTAGGATCAATTTTCTTTACATTAGTAGATTCATCTGCTTTGATTCTTCAGTCAACTCTTACTTCTTCTCAGTGCAGTATCTTTCAATCATAGTAATCATCTTCATTCTTCCAAAAGATTTTGCACTGTGACCTCTTAATTTTAAATAATCAATCATTTCAGCTTTTTGGTCATAAAATTATTCAGGCATATCAGCCTTTTGTTGTTTGCATTCTTTCACAAGTTCTTCAAGAAGATTCAGTCTTTCTTCTTCAATTTTCTTTATTTTAATCATTTCTTCTTGTTGATCTTGTTGAAGAAATTCATCAATCTCTTGTATAGCCTCAGGTGCAATTATTTCTCTTTCAGTTTTCATCTTGACTTCAATCTCAGCTGTTCTTAGCACACTTTTGATGATATTTTCTTCTTTTATTTTTCTCATGAGCTTCTTTTAAAGGTCTAACACGGTTGATTTTGTTTAACATGTAGTGACCTAGTGCTCTGTGTGGTTCATTATCATCATAAATTGCTTTTCCCTTTCCAATGCACTGAGGAAGTGGCTTATACTTCATATCCACCACTGGATTTATAGAAATTGTAGGTGCAAATGTATGAGCTTCATCTCCAGGCAATATTTTGGGGTGAGGAGGTAATTCACATTCATCTACCTCTTCCTAGTTAACATCAGCATCAAAATCTGGAATGACTATTTCTTCTACAGTTGTTCTTGTAGTTACAATTGCTGAGTCAATAGTAACTGGTACTTGTGTTATTGCTGCTACAGACTCAGTAGTAACCATTGTAGTTACTACTGGTATTAAAGATAAAATATTAAAAGGTCTGTAAAGTAGCATTTGTAGGTTTGAGGAGTCTACTACTGGTGAGGTTGTTGTTGTTTCTTCAGTTGTTACTACTGGTATGACATCAGTAGTAACTTGTACATTTGTTGCTTCTGTTGTAGTAATTAGTACTGATGATACTTCTTGTATTTCTTCTTCAATGGGATCAGTAGCAATTACTTCAGTATTTTCTATCACCTCGGTCATGTCCATGGGATCAGTATTACCCATGACATCAGTAGTATTTACTGCATCAGTAGTAGTTGGAAAAGGTACATGTTCTGATACTGGTTATTGTGGTGCAGACACAAAGATATCTTCCTCCATACTTCTGACTCCTTTGTCAAAGTCTTCATTACTTTGACCAGTTTCACCATGAGCTTCTTTTAGATTTAGGAGGGAGGCTGCTGCTGCTGCTATTGGTGTATCTATCATCCCTTGAGTTTGATCCTTCTCCCCCCTTAGTGATCTCAATTTGTTCAGCATCGCTACCATCAACTTTCCTCTTTAATTCTCTGATCATGGATGATTGCTTTTGAAGCCGGTATTCGAATCTGTTCATCCTTCTGTTCATAGTGTTGATGTAGTGTTTCATGTAGATCATGGTCTTGCCTTGATTGTTGATTAGGATAGTCTGATTATGTACAGTGGTTTCAAGGTTTTCCATCCTATCCGTCAATTCTATTGTTTTCATACTACCCTCATTCCTTCTAGGAAATTCATCGGGTTATTCTGGTACATTCGCTTTAAGGTTTTCCATCAATTCAGGTTGTTCCATTCTACCCTCATCACTTCTTGGTGATTCATTGGGTGATTTAGATACCCTCTTCTGCCTAGCAGAAGCAGAGGTATCTCCCCTTGTGGTTTCTTGGCACCAAGGTCCTTTAAGTGCTAATTCAAAGGATGAATTATCACTTAAAGTTGTCGAGCTCTGGGTCCTAATGATGTTCTCACTAGCATGTGCACCAACCTTTGGTACATCAGTAGTGAGAGCCCTTTCCTCATGCCCTCTCTCCTCCTTGGAGGATCACTCTTGGAGTATGGGGTCTGACTCAATTGGTCCCCTGGTGTCATTTTTGGAAGTTCTTTTCCTTTTATATTTGGAGGAAATAGTTTGGCTTTTGGGTAGGTTTACCAAAGGGTGAAGAGTAGCACCCTGAGGTTCTATGATATGTGCATGGGACACATTCAGGACATCTTGTGGTGAGGTTGTTTGAGTGGCTTGTTGGGGTTCTGTTTGGGCTATAATATTTGGTAATGGAGTGGGTTGGGATTCAAGTGGTATTCTTGATCCTTCTCCTTGAGGGGGATGATCATGGATCATGTTTGAAAACAATGGAGTTATTTTCCCAGAAAATTTAAAAAGTTTTCTCATATTTGAGTACACCTTCTTGTTTATAGAGGGTGCAGTAAAAATTTCTTTTGTTTTGGTGAGATCTGGGATCTCACAGTTTATAATGTGTGCCATGAATCTTGGATACAACAGATGCTATTGATTTGTTGAACTCATTCCAAGTGCTCTTTTTAGGAGTAATGCAGTGTTGAATAGTATGTACTAAATATTTTCATTGGGGTGAAAGAACACCTTTTTGAAAAGTAAGTATGTCAAGTCTTTCTTCATACCCCATTTTTTTAAGATTTTCTGCAAGTTCCTCTTTTAAGAGTAGAGATTTACCTGATTCATCATGAAGTTGTAGATGGTGCCTGATGGATTGTTCTGTTATAATTATTGTTTTTCCATCTACTGTGGATTTGATTTTTGATAAATTCCCTTCATTTATATGCTCTGCAATTTCCCAAAAGTTGACAAAGTGTCTTTCATAGATTGTGGGTTGCAGGGTGAGAGCATATCGGATTGGAGAGTATTTGAGAAACATTACGATTTCCCTAAAATCTCTGGTTCCATCTGGATTTTTTAAGAAAGCAATCATGTTGTGAAATTCACAGTATTTGAGGTTGGTTGATACAGATAGAGGTTTGATCATTGCCATTATTAGTTCAATCTAGGTTTGATTTGGATTTGATTATGTTTCGTTGAGGATTTTGGAAGTTAAAGGTTAGAATTTTCACTGGTTGTCGGTTTTGATCGATTTCAGACTTAGGGTTTATCGTAGGGTTTAGCAGATCGAGGTTTGGATAATGCTCGATTAAACGATTTCAGTTATTTATAGTTTTGAAATTTTCCTGTAAAAAGTCAGAAATACCCTTCGAATCATAACCTAACGGCTATGTTCACTGGGGTCAATTTGGTAAAAACATCGAAATTCAGAGTAAGCTGTCGATCAGTAGTAACTAAGTATCAGTAGTATGAAATGTCAGTAGTAACTGAGGTTTCATGCTTAACCTAATATTCAATACCAACTAATCAGTAGTAACTAATGACTTCCATGAATGAGCAGTATTAACCATAATCAGAAGTACAAGACATCAATAGTAATGAGGAAACCAGTAGTAAACACAAACTTTAAAAGTTATTTACACAAATGTACATATTGAAAATTTTAAATTAATTAATTAAAATCATTCCAATACTACTAATTAATAATGTAAATCTTCCTACATCAAATGTTTTAGTAAAAACATCTGCAAGTTGATTATCAATATGAATTTTATCAACTCTTATTAATTTCTTTTCATTGCAATCTCTTATAAAGTGAAATCTGATTTCAATATGTTTGATTTTTGAATGTTTAACTGGATTATTCACAATACTTATGGCACTTTGATTATCAATAAAGATGGGACTTTTAAGAATATTTATACCAAAGTCCATCATCTGATTCTGAATCCATAGTACTTGAGCACAGCATGCAGATGCAGCTATATACTCTGCTTCTTCTGATGATGTTGATACATTTGTTTGCTTCTTACATTGCCATGATACCAGTCTTGATCCAAAGAATTGGCATCCACCAGTTGTTGACTTTATATCCAAGCATTCTCCACCATAATCACTGTCAGTGTATGCAGTTAATTCAAAATGAGAGTCATTTGGATACCATAATCCAAGTGATGGTTTTCCTTTTAAGTATCTTAGGATTCTTTTAACAGCATGCAAGTGAAGTTCTTTTGGTTTTGCTTGATACCTGGCACACACACAAACACTATACATAATGTCAGGTCTAGATGTAGTTAAATACATTAAAGAGCCTATCATTGATCTGTATAAGTGTTCATCTACATCCTCCCCCTCAATGTCAGGATGTAGGTGTTTGTGTGTTTCCATTTGAGTGCTTGCACTCTTGCAGTCCTTCATTGCAAATTTCTCTAATATATCTTTGACATATTTGGTTTGATTTATCAGAATTCCAATTTGAACACATAATCACCATTGTCAGGATCTTCAAATCCTGGTGGTTGACAAACGTATACTTCTTCTTCTATTTTCCCATATAGGAATGCACTCCTTACATCCATTTGATAGACTTTGAACTTTTTGAATGATGCATATGCCAAAAATATTATGATTGCTTCTATTCTTGCTACAAGTTCATATACTTCATCATAGTCTATCCCATCTTCTTGAGTGTATCCCTGGGCTACAAGTCTTGCTTTATTTTTGATCACTATCCCTCTTTCATCTTTCTTGTTCCTAAATATCTCATCTTGTTCCAATGGCTCTTTTTCCTTTTGGAAGAGGTACAAGTGGCCAAACAACTTGTAATTTGAACTGAAGAAGTTCTTCTTGCATTGCTTCAATCCAATTTGAATCTTTCATTGCTTCTTGAATTTTCTTAGGTTCCTCCTGAGATAGAAAGCATGCAAACAAAATTCATTAGAGATTAAGCTAATATTACAATTATTTGACCTGAATTTGCTTCTTGTCTGTATTTCTGAATTTACATCACTTAGAACTTGGTCTATAGGATGGTTCTTTTGAGCTCTTGAGATAGGAACTTTATAAACAACAACTTGACTTTCAAGGTTTGATTCATTGGATTCAGGGAGTTGTGCATCAGACCAGTTATTTCCTTGATTTTCAGAATTTTCCTCATAGGTACGGTCATCAATATTATCTTGATTTTCATTTGAAGTGTGAGTTCCAGGGTTAGTACTGGTTCCAGTATCATTTATTGTAGTATCACCATTTAGGGTTTCTGAGTTCCTACTGGTGTCAGTATTATCACTTGTTTCTGTAGAGAATTGAGATTCTAAGTTGTTACTGACATCAGTATTAATTGTATTGTCAGAGTTACTACTGTCCTCAATATTAACTTGAGGAGCAGTATTAACAATGGTGTACTTCAATGGATCTTGATTGTCATTGGATGGTGATGAACTTCCTTTAGGTGGTTGACTGTTTGGTCCACCTGTATTAAAATCAAAACTGAAATCAAGAGATTTTGTTAATGAGTCAATATTAAATAACTAATCTGGACCATTTTCTTTTTCATTCATAAGATTTTCATTAAAGGATACATCTGCACTTTCTTCAATGATCCTTAGTCTCTTGTTGAATACTCTGTAGGATTTGCTTTGAGTTGAGTATCCCACAAAGATTCCATCATCTGCTTTGCAGTCAAACTTACCAATTTGTTCTCTTGTTATCAAAATAGTACATGGGCATCCAAATGATTTTAGAAAACTTATTGAAAGTTTTCTTTTATTAAAAAGTTCATAAGGAGTTTTAAAATGAGGTTTAACTATTAATACTCTGTTTTGAACATAACAGGCAGTATTAACAGCTTCAGCCCAAAAGGTTATTGGTAATTTTGCATCTGCAAGCATGGATCTTGCTGCTTCAATGATTGTTCTATTTCTTCTTTCTGCTACACCATTTTGTTGAGGAGTTCTTGGAGAGCTTTACTGTCTGTCAATGCCTTTAAGATCACAAAACGTTATTAGATTTTCATTTTTAAAATCAATGCCATTATCACATCTAATAGCTCTGACTTTGAGTTCTCTTGTATTTTCCAGCTTGATTACTAGGTTCTTTATTATTTCACTTGTTTCATCTTTAGCTCTGATAAAAAATACCCAAGTAAATTTGGAAAAATCATCAGTATTAACTAAACAATATTGCTTCTTTCCAATGCTCATTACATTTGTAGGCCCAAATAAGTCCATGTGTAGTAGCTGCAATGGGTTAGAAATAGAATTGATTGATTTTGTAACACCTCAATTTCTAAAACATCAATTAAAACATATTTTTAAATAAATATATTCCAAAGTCCAATATCTAAAAATACGGTTTAACAAAAACCTTAAAACATTTATCAGAGTTATAAAATCTGGTGTTATAAAGATAATATCATAACCATAGGATAACGGGATCTACCTATAAGCTCCCGAACTAAAACATCTCTAGGCCACCTCTATCGCGACCTTCTAGTCCTTCAATCTCGAACCTGAGTACATAGCCAAAAACAAAGTAGTACGTGAGACAAAATAGTCTCGTGAGATACATGGGTTTTCGAACCATTCTCAAATATAATAAAAGTCATTAATATTCATTTCTTTTCTTTATTCACTTATTAATTATCAAGTTATATTCTTACCGCTTATTCGTATTTACTAGTAAGCTAACCTTAAGCTTACCCATCACGTAGTCACATACATGTAAGCTAACCATAGCTTACTAAATCTTTAACACATCCGCTACAGACCTCTCCGAAGCAAACTCCCCCGATGTTGGTTAACTAGGTAAACTCCCCCGTTTCCGGGTTAACTGAAACTCCCCCGATTTCCGGGTTAACTAAAACTCCCCCGATTTCCGGGTTAACTATTTCTCGACAGGCTACTCTTGCGCAGGGTGGTACCTCCCCAAGTAGGTGTCACTAACTCCCCCAACTTGTGTGGGTTAACTATGATTCGGATCCTTTTCTCAACACATATTGAAATCATCAAATACGGGTCTATGCCCCAATAATACATACTCAAACATAAATTAGAATACATCTATTCTAATTATCATATTAGTCTCATTTCTTATTCAATCTCGATATTGACTTTAACTTAAATAAAATATACTTATCATTTATCAAAATCATATACTTTAACTTCTCTTTGACTAGAATACAAATCTATTTCTAGTCACTTTATATTTATTCTCCTAGCAATTCAATCACTACTCTTATTAGTATAATATACTAAATCAATACTTGATACATGAAAATAATTGTTGTTAGCTTTATTAATACATATTATTAATAAGTCAAATATCATACTTTCTTAATCATTACTCTTAGTCAAACATCATATTAATAAAGAATTATTAATTACTTTTCATTATCATAATCTCTTTAAAAAATCATTAGTCATTTAGACATACTTAAATGGTCTATTACTTGCATTCTCTTATCCTTTTAATCATATCTGTATTAAAAACATTTATTAATAAAGACTCATAAAACATCATAGTTTTCAAAATCATTTGCTATGTACTCAGTAAAAGTCTCATGTACTTACCTTATCCAAGCTTAATCCTCTCATGCTTCTTGAACCAAATCTTCACTTCCCAAGACTTGTGAACTCCAAGTCTTTCAACAAATGCCCTAATCATGAAACCACACAAGGTTTAACATCAAACATCACTATTGACTACATAATCTACCACTAGTTAACCACTAGTATCACTTTTGCCCAATTTGACAATTTATAAAAACCCTAATTTCAAGATTTCCATCATCAAATCCCAAATCCAACAAGAACACAAGGTTCTTAAGCTTACAAAGAGTGTTGTACACTCATCTTAGTCATCTTCCCCAAAGATAACTTGGTAGGTTACCCAAACCACCATTTTTCCCCAAATAAAGCTCACAAACTAACTACCAACTATCAAGGGTCATGAATCCTTACCTTTGATGTTAAGATCCACAAGATTGATGAAGATCTGAGCTCTAGAACACCAAAATCGCCCCCTTTCTTCTCTCAAAATCGGCTGCACAAGTTTAGGGTTGAAGAGAATGAGAAAAACCCTAAAAACACGATTTTTATATGACCTGACAGATGTCATGTTCGTGATCCACACCTCGCGTTCGCGAATTTACGCGCTCCGGCCTTTCTCTTGTCCAACTCGTGTTCGTGATCCACACCTCGCGTCCGCTAGTCCCGATCTCTGATCCGCTTACTCGTGTTCGCGAGTCCATTCTCGTGTTCACGAGAATTCCCAGAAATACCATTTTGATTTCCAAACTTGTTTCCAACCTAGTCTTGACCCGATTTCGTCCGTAACTTTCTCATACAATGTCCAAATGACACGAAACCAATTTCCACGCGTTTTAAATGATTTATCCTTTTTTTTTATAATTTATTCGATTCAAAATTTCGGGTCGATACAGATTTGGACTTATGAGAAGTCTTGTGCTGCTTACCTTTTAGGCATGCAACACAATGATGATCACACATGAATTGTTTTTGTGGTAATCCAATTACTAAGTTCTTTTTAACCAAATTATTCATGTTCTTGAAATTTGTGTGAAACATCCTTCTGTGCCAAAGTTCTGATTCATTTGTGTTTGCCTTGGATATAAAACAGTTGACCTCATTTGAAGAAATGATTTCTCCCCCTATATCCAGGCAATACACATTATTTCTCCTAGTAGTTCTTAAAACAACATATTTTTCATCAAAAATAAATTCAGGAGAAAGAATGATGAACTCTGTATCTGAGAAGAGAATTTTATGCTTCTTATCACATACTTGTGAAACACTAACCAGATTATATTTAAGTTCAGCAACATAGAAGACATCATCAAATGTAATCTTACAATTTGATATTGTACCTTTACCAGTAATTCGACCTCCTTTTGGATTTTCTCCAAAAGCAACATATCCACCATCATATGACTTGAAATTTCTGAGAATTTGCAAGTTTCCAGTCATGTGCCTGGAGCATCCACTATCAATATGCAATGTGTTCGTCTGGATGTCCTGCACAATGGTAACTTAATTAGTTCTTCTTGGGAACCCAAGCTTGCTTTGTCTTGGGTTCATTCTTTTGATAGAAGAATTTATTAAACTTTGATGTAGATTTGTGGTTTAGAGTTTGGTTGATACTGCCTTTAGGGTTTATTACTGATTTAGGTTTGTTTGACCATTGGTTTTGCTTTGTTTTGGTTACTACTGATACTGATGGAGCATTAGTAACTTTGTTGAAGTGTTTTCTTGACTGATCAGTAGCATAATTGTAGTTGTATCTTACTGTATTGTATCTTGGAGACTGATCAGTAGTATACCTTTGATTGTTTCTATTGATGGCAGTATTCGATGAGTATCTTAAGTAGGTGCCCTGATTTCTTTTATTTGCAAAAGTTTTACTTGTTTTTAGATCACCATGTTTGTTATTTTGAACAAATCTCTTAGCAGTCCTTCCAAATTTTGGAACATCAACTTGTGGAGGTTTAAAGTTTTGTTTTATTTTAGTTTCTTTTAATTTTAATTTATTTTCTTTAAACTCCTTAAATTCTTTGCAATTTATTGGATTGAAGTGACAATCCTTGGCTAAATGATTAAATTTGTTGCAAATTATACATTTTAGTTTGGTTGATTTTAGAGATTCTGGTTTTCTTTGTGTCTTTTAACTGATTCAAGTTTCTTTGATTTCTTCTTCTTAAAATAGTTGGAATATTCTGAGCATTATATTTAGGAGATTCTTGACTTTGTGTGGCGTGAAAACTTGTATCATTTGTTTTGACAGACTTTTCTTCATCAGAAGATTCCTCACTAGATTCAGTTTCAGTTTGATTTTCTATTTTTAATTCATCTAAGATTCTTTCTGAGCTAGCTTTTAGTGGAGGAATAAAATTTGTTGGAGGAGGAACTGCATGATATCCTACTCCATGAATCACCTGTTCTGAAGATTGATTTTTTGTTAATTCATCAATTATTTTAGAACTTCTTTCAAATTTATTAATAGTTAATTTATTTTGTTCTAACTCTAATTGACATTCTTCCAGTTTAATTAAAGCTTCTTTTAGTTTTAATACAACATTTTCTTTATTATAAACAGCTTGTAGTAATTCTTCTTTACATTTTTGATCTTTTATTTGATAAATTTTAATTTGATTTTCTAAGTCAGCTATAACACGTACCATTAAATTCTATTCTTCTCTTTCTGTTTTTAATTAAATCATCATTTATTTCTTTGGTTTCTTTTTCAAGAGTTTTGAATAATTTAATGCAGTTTGGTGAGCAAGGTTTAGGAGTTACCTCAGATTTAGGATCATAAAAGGCCATGAGTGCTTGATTTTGAGCATGTCTTTCAGCTTGAAAGCTCCAATCATAGCCTTGACTTTCTTGTGATACAAGTGCAGTTGAGTTTGACCTTTGATCTTTGTTAGGACATTCTCTGGCAAAAGTGACCAAGGTTGCTGAAGTTGTAGCATTTAACTTTGGTTTTGTCAAATCCTGCCCTATCACCTTTGTTGAAGCTCAAGCTTGCTCTACCAATTCTTTTCAGAAACCTTTTGGTTCTGAGACTGAGCATAGCCATCTGCCACTTGATATCCATCTCTTCAAGATCATCAGTATTGACTTGTTCCAAATCCTCACTAATTAGTGCAGTATGCACATGACTAGTGAAGAAGGATTCTCTTGCAATATCCTAAATTTCTTGAGGTTTGCCTGTCTTGATGTCTTGTGAAGTACCTGCAGTAGAGACAAAAGCAGCATTGTTTGGAGATAAAGTAGGGTTCTTTTGACTTACCTCAGATTCAAAGACCCTTAGACCATTGTAGAGTTCATCAAGCTCCTTTTCTTCTAATGCATCTCCTTGTCTATATATAATTGTGTACATAGACCATTCTTCACCTAGAGATCTCAGAAACTTCCTGTTGACATCATCTTTTTCTGGTTGAACCCCAACTTAATTGAGTTCACCAACAAGTTTATTAAATCTATCAAACACTTGAGACAAAGATTCATTCTTTTGTCCTTTGAAGTTTTCAAACTCTTGTTTCAGGACAGAATTCATGTTTCTTTTAGTGCTCTTTGTCCCCACAAACCTTTTCTTCAAGGCTTGCCTAATAGTTTTGCATCATCAAACTCAGCAAAGAGATGTTGATAATCATTATGAATTCAAAGCAATAAGGTACTTAGAGCTTTTAGTTCAATTCCTTTATCTTTCCTCTCTTTGTCAGATTCCAGTTTATCAGATTCCGTGGAAGTGCTGGTTATGACAGTTGGAATAGTTTTATTACCTTCCAAAACAACTTCCCACACGGAATAATCAGTAATAAGCATATATTTCTTAATTCTGTTTTTTCCACATCCCAAAGTTGTTGGGAGTGAGAATTGGGATTCTGTTTGCTTGAGTACTTTCATTGTTATCAGACATGATGAAAAAAGTGGTTTTAAGTGTATTGAAAAATTTTGTGATTCTTGATTCATAGATCTAGAGTACAAAGCTCTAATACCACTTGTCAGGATCGATTAACTGAAGGGTTTCAGTAACACTGATTGACCACATGGGTCAACCTCCTAGTCACTTGTTTCGAACCACACTGACCAAGAATATGAACTTGTTTCTTGAACGGTTAAAACCAAATAACTGATTTAATCCCTAAATGCGAAACTGATATTAAACCTAATCCTTAAACCCTAATAGGATTGGGATCTTGGAAATCTATATTAGATTACCAATGGAAGAAACCTTGTACGAAAAACCCGAACACACACACATGCTTGTGGTATTCGACGAACACGAAGAACCCTAGGGTTCTTGGGTTCGAATTCGGCCAAGAGGGAGAAGGGAGAAAAAAGGTTTTCTCAAAACATACCTTATTGTTTGCTTAAGATAGATCCACTGATGATGAACAAATCGAGTGATCTTCTAGTTGATCCTTGTAATGATCTTGGATCTTCAAAGACTTGAAGAACACGAAGAACACGAAGAACAATTGAAGAACACAAAGGCTTGTGTTCTTCCTATGTTTCGGCCGAATAGAGGGAGAGGGAGGGGCTAGGGTTTCGGCAATAATGATCTAGAAATAAGGGAACCCCAAGCCTTCTATTTATAATAGAAGGACTTTCACTTAGGGCCCTTCTAGTTTAATTAACATTAATCTTTAATTTAACTTATTCTTTTACACATTAAACCCTTGTAGTTTATCTAGTTTTTATTGTTACACTTAATTATTAAATGTCTAGTATTATACACTTAATATTTCGGTACCCATATACACGAAATATATTCTTGTATTAATACTTTTAATAATTGATTATATAATAAACTTTATATATAATCTAAACAATAATATTATCCAAACACTATATGATTTAATAGCTTTAAATCATATTATGGATAATCTATAATTAACACATTGTATATTTACTTAACTAGTAAATGTACAAATACTTGTATTAATTAGTTAGATAGACTAATCTAGTAATAAGTCAAACTTGACTTAATACTTAACTTGATTCATAAATGACTTATTATGAATCAATCCTCTTCCAAATATCATTACATATCTTCCTCGTATTACATGCACTCACCGGTGTGACCCTTAAGTGTTTCGTAGGCATGGATGTATCATCATAGGTTGACTAAATCCGCACATAAATCCTTCAGACTCCCACTAGTGCAAGTTTGTAACCTTTGTCTTAATGATACAGGCTACATTGGCCTTCTAGATGGGCATGTAGGTAACCAACCCAATAAAAACAGCTTACGTAACCCAGGTATAGTTTCTTGAAAAACTCTTAATAGTGTCTCCTAATAAAGAACACTCTGTCTCTACTTCTTGGGCAACTATGTTAGGTTTATCCCTTGCAGCACGATATTTGTGATAACGAATACGAGCATGGTAGAAAATATCAACTCTTGTATTCGAAATCATTTAATGACTTCTTGATTCAAACTGTTGTGATTAACGACAAAGAACAAATCAGTTCGTTTGGGCATGGCCATGCACTTTCCAGTTATCATCATGTCAAAGGACCTATAAATATCTCTCCTAAAAAGGAGGTGCAATTGCCATCTTGTTATATTTCGATTCAAAATACAAATTCCTTTGTACCCAGTAAAGCCTCGTATGACAACCATATTTCAGAATTGTCTAAGACGAACCAAAGCACATTAGTCAATGTATCCCAAACCAAATATCTCAGGCTTAAGGACAATCCTAGTGAATAATACTTTTGAAATTTTCAACCACGAAGTATTATCACGGTGGTCAATCCAATATTCGTCAAGCTCCAACAGAATATCACCGATATTTGGTATACACAAAACTTGTGTAGCTATCTTCGAAGAACTTCGAATCTACCACCAAATACCGCGATGACGTTAACGTCCCATCAAGGTTCCCACCAAGACGAGTAGTCACGGATTTATATCTTTTTGAACAAATAGACTTTTATTCATGGATATTGTAAAACATACAAATTCTGAATAACAATGATACTAACTCATGTACTATTCCTCACTGGACATAGGTACTGAATTATTACTGGATCATTACTTATTCTTTACGTTTGTGTTGATTGCTCAATGACTCTTAATTGTAACTTTTATCACTAATTACAATTAGTCATTTCTATTAAACTAAAGACATAAGACGAGTATTTAAGTATACTATTACTTTTGTCTTTGCTAGATATTGTTCATGCAACATTTAGAACATGTTCTAGTCTTTCCTTTCTATATGATTCGGTAAACATAGGAGGATTGGAAAATAACTCCTTAGTTTCTTGAATCTATAAAACTTGACTTGTAACTAAATCTCTTTTAGCTACTTGATTTGTAGATGTCTTACTAGTTAAAGAAATTTCCTTAAATGATCAACTTGTTCACTGGAATGTGAACATCCTATTAGATATGCAATAATTAATCACAAGACTTGTGATCACGCTATTAGGTTTGCAATAATCTAATTAATGATCATTTATTTCTCTTAACTCTTTGGCTAACGACTTGGTAAAAGCTTGTTGTCAATGTCCTAACTAACTTACTATATTCATTAGTACCTCTAGTGAATATGTTAGTCATAGCTCCCACTAAATTTTATGGAATTTAAGCATCACTTAAACTACTCCTTTTGACCTAGTCAAAAACTTATAGTTTAACTCTTTAAGAATTAATCAATTATCAAAGTCATCCTTTGGGTTTGCGAATATCCAACATTCCTGATAAGGGAATTATGACTCTCATTAATTATTGTATCTATCAAGTATAATACACTTGAAACGATACTTCCAATTCTTAAGTGTATTAGTATCTTTTAAGAATATTATTTAATGCCAAAGTCATTTCTTGGATTTCTCAAATATCCATTATTCCTATAAGGAAATTATGACTTGATTAAATATTGTATTTATTACAAGTATAAAAGACTTGCAATAATACCTTTTAATTCTTAAATACTTTAATATAGTTTTGTCCCTTTTAAGAGTTCATTTAATGTCTAAGTCATTTCACTTGGATTTTACGAATATCCAATTATTCCTATTAAGGAACTATGACCTCATTAAATTCCTTTATCATAAGTATGAAACACTTGTAATAATACTCTTAAAGTCTATCTTGATTATATCCAATATAATCATACTATATTAATACCAACACTTTAAAACTTACTATCATAAGTAACCATTACTTAAGATGTTTTAAATAAGTTCAATGTACTTTGAACTTTATGCTTTCCATAAATTCTCTTAAATACTTTAGAAGAAAAACTTCTAATTTCTAGTATCTAAGTATTGAGCTTCTAAGACATTATTTATTATACAACAATCAAACAAGTATAAAACATGAAACATAAAGTAAATCAAAACTTGACTTACAATCTAGTCATAAAACCTTGACTATAGTAATTATCACACATGCACACACATAATATAATTCAACCATGTATTCTTTATTAAAACCAAATAGAAACTTGATTTTAACATAAAATAAAAATTATCCAAACAAAATAAAAAATTTGTTTTACTGAATCCATAAAATACTGAATTATAAAAAAACTTGGTGCTCGTGGAATCACCATCTCATGCTGGTCACGTTCACTTTCCATCTCCTCCTGCAATAAACGATTGCAAAAGTTAGATTACTCGTAATGTACTTTACAAGTATCTTAAAAGTGAATAAGAAGTGTGGTTGTGTCACCTGAGGAACTTGCGTTTCCTCCACCACCACTTGCACCCTTTGGACAATTCCTTTTCCAATGCCCAGCCTCACCACACTTGAAGCACCGATTCTCGGTCCTCGCTGTGTTAGGCTTAAACTTCTTGACCTTTTGTTTGACATTTTTACCATTTGGCACTCTTTGGTTAGGATTGGTTTTACCCTTTCCTTTGCCACCATGCCCTTTTCTCTTCTTGCCACCACCACTGCTATTACCGATCATTAGAACATCCTTAGACTTAGTCCCCAAACTCAATTCAGGTGTCTTGAGCATGGAATGTAGCTCAGCAATGGATTTCTCCATATTATGCATATTGTAGTTAACTACAAAAGGCTTGTAGCCATCAGACAACGAATTGAGTATAGTGTCTGTTGCCATTTGCAACAGTATGGGGTGACCAAGTGTAGCCAGGTGATCCATGTGCCCTTTCATTTTCATGATGTGGGCACTCACCGGTGTTCCTTTGACCATCTTGCAAGAGTTGAAGGCTCGATTGCTGTCGAACCTCTCAGTGCGAGCTTGCTCTTGAAATGAATCCCTAAGTTGCTGGATCATCTCAAATGCAGGCACATCCATAAGTCCCGCTTGTAAATCTGGACTCATGGTTGCGAGCATTAAACAGCTCACATCGAGCGCATCACTGCATGCTTATCATAAGCTTGCCTTGCTTCAGCTCTAGCATTAGCGGCAGGGACATTAGGTACTGCTCTTTCCAAGACATACCACTTTCTCTCATGCCTGAGCACAATGCGAAGATTGCGCTCACAGTTGAGAAAGTTTGACCTAGTCAACTTATCTTTTTCGAGGATTGAGCGAATTGAGAGATTGTTGGTACTTGTCGTTGTGGTTGTTGCTGCCATTTACAAATCAAACCCAGTTTAATTAGTAATCATCAATAATCATTCTCTAAAATATATTAGGCATAGGATCCATATATCACATTCTCACCGCAAGGTTTGGGCACTTCCCGACGTGACATGCTATTTCTGGTAGGTAACATCCTTACCGATCGTATCAAGACTTGACACGATTCCTAGGGGTCGTAGAATCTTTAGACTTATAACCTATTACAACTTTGTACAATCTAATTGTACATTTCTAAGTTAGTAATAAAGTCTAGTATGTTTATTCTACTCAAGTACTTTTTGGGCCGGGACTCCCGATTATCACCAAAGTAGATCAGACCATCTAAAACAGTGCGATGTTCTGCGCCGGGACTCCCGATTATCACAGAACCTTACGCACGCTAACACTCGCAATGATTTGAATCCATATCTAAGGTTCTTTATCCTTACAATATGAATATCGTTGAACAAGTGAGGTGTTCCATTAGGTGGATAGTACTTAGATCTAAGATTTTCTTGGGTTTGTTTAAGTCTTAAACTAAACTTAAACCTTATTCCAATCTTAATCCTTGTTTAAAATATGTGACTTGTGAATTCAAGAATTCAACAAGACACGTTTTTTAAAGCTTGAGAACTTTTCTGTAAAACTTATAGTTTCAAGAATTTGCGCGCTTTATATGTATACCTAAAACGAGGTGTACAAAACGTTTTACTAGGTTTTGTGAAAAACCTTATTTAGAATAAAACTTACTTGTTTTATCTTTCTTGAAAAACTTTAAAACTTATGTTAAACTTTTAATTCTTTTACGATTCATAAACTTGAATCATAAATCTAGTTTAACACACCTAGTTTTTCATATGTTTAATAATGAAATCAAACATTGTTTTGACTTATTAGATTCGACCAAAACTTATGTCTTTACGACACATTTATAAACTTTGTGATTTTCTTGTGTAGCTCCCACTAGCTCTAACAACCATGATGGAACTTAAGCAAACAAAATCACCGGTTTATACTTTTTGAAACTAATGAACTTATTATATAAAGACTATATATAATAATTATTAGTTTGTTTAAACCTTTCTTACATTTAACTCAAACTAGTTAAATATAGGTTTTAAAGTTATATTGTTATTTAACTTTGATCATTAATCTAGTATTTTACATGACTTGTAAAATACTTATATTATACTTGTATAATTATCTAGTTATAATAACTTATAACTTTATGCACCTTATAATAATAATATATAACTTTGTATATTTCTAGTTCATTATATAATTTCAACTTGTACAATTTCTAGTTATAATGAAATTATAACTTTGTACTTTCTAGTTTTAATTATATAACAACTTATACAATAACTAGTTATATTATTAACCTTTAAAGATCAAAAATAACATTAATTTTTAATGTTCCATTTAATCTTGTATTTAATATAAATACATATATATTTACTTTTAAAATAAACTTGTAACATTCAAACAAGAATATTACATATAATTTATACGTATGTATTTTAACTTAATCTAATTAAAATACGTATAAACTATTTTATTTATTAAAAATTCATTTTACCTTTTTAAATATTAAAAATCTGAAATATAATATATAAATATAAATAAATACATCTTGTTAATTTCTTGAACTAGAAATTAACACTTCTTTTAATTCTCATTAATTAGTCTAACCCTAATCTTGTTCTTGATCAATCAAAACTAGGGTTTTGACTTTCTTGATCAAAGACATTATTTAATTAAAAGATTAATTTTAATATATCCTATTTAAACAATAAACTCTGTTCAAATCCTAGGATAGATTATAACCCTAATAAATTTATTTAAACTTTTTAATTTAAACCTTATAGACAATAAACTTTGTCTAGATTTCTAGGTTTAAAGAACTAGTATAAATAAATCTATTAAAATAATAATTAAACCTATTAAACATAAACTTGTTTAATTATATAGGTTTTAGATTATTAATCTAATTAATTCTTTTAAATCATTAAACTTAAACTAGTTTAATGTTCTAGGGCTCTAGATTACATCTAGGGTTTTAAAAAAAATCCTTAAAGTCTAGGAAACTTTTCCACCAATTAAACTAAGCTAGTTTAAGAAAACTTAGAGTCCAAGAAATCCCCTTGATCACGAAATCTTTGAGAAAAGGAAAGAATTTTTTTTGATCAATTAAACCAAATCTTGGTTTAACATACTTGATCCTAGATTTTGAAGATCAATTAATTAAGGAAAAAATCCTCTTGATCAAAATTTTTGACAATCTTGATCCTAGGGTTCCTTCTAAATTCCGAAAATACTAGGGTTAGGGAAAAGAAGCATTTTGATCAATTAAACAAAACTTGTTTAATGTTCTTGATCCTATGGTTCTTTTGCCTTACACGAAATTTCTAGGGTTTTCTAGAATCCTTTTAACCAATTAAACTTAACTAGTTTAACATGCTTGGTCCTAGGGTTCTTACCCTTTTCGTGATCTAAGAAAGAAGAAGAAGGAAAAATTGGAACAAAAAAACTTAATAAAAATTAAACAAACAAACTTTGTTAATCTAGTTTAGATCTCTAAACCTGGCTCTGATACCACTGAAGGGTTTCAGTAACACTGATTGACCACATGGGTAAACATCCTAGTCACTTGGTTCGAACCACACTGACCAAGAACATGAACTTGTTCTTGACCGGTTAAAACCAACTAGCTGATTTAATCCCTAAATGCGGAACTGAGATTAAACCTAATCCTTAAACCCTAATAGGATTGGGATCTTGGAGATCTAGATTAGATTACCAATGGAAGAAACCTTGTACGAAAAACCCGAACACACACACATGCTTGTGGTATTCGATGAACACCAAGAACCCTAGGGTTCTTGGGTTCGAATTCGGCCAAGAGGGAGAAGGGAGAAAAAGGTTTTCTCAAAACATACTTTGTTGTTTGCTTAAGATAGATCCACTGATGATGAACAAATCGAATGATCTTCTAGTTGATCCTTGTAATGATCTTGGATCTTCAAAGACTTGAAGAACACGAAGAACACGAAGAACAATTGAAGAACACAAAGGCTTGTGTTCTTCCTATGTTTCGGCCGAATAGAGGGAGAGGGAGGGGCTAGGGTTTCGGCAATAGTGATCTAGAAATAAGGGAACCCCAAGCCTTCTATTTATAATAGAAGGAATTTCACTTAGTGCCCTTCTAGTTTAATTAACATTAATCTTTAATTAAACTTATTCTTTTACACATTAAACCCTTGTAGTTTATCTAGTTTTTATTGTTACACTTAATTATTAAATGTCTAGTATTATACACTTAATATTTCGGTACCCATATACACGAAATATATTCTTGTATTAATACTTTTAATAATTGATTATATAATAAACTTTATATATAATCTAAACAATAATATTATCTAAACACTATATGATTTAATAGCTTTAAATCATATTATGGATAATCTATAATTAACACATTGTATATTTACTTAACTAGTAAATGTTCAAATACTTGTATTAATTAGTTAGATAGACTAATCTAGTAATAAGTCAAACTTTAGTTAATACTTAACTTGATTCATAAATGACTTATTATGAATCAATCATCTTCCAAGTATCATTACATATCTTACTCGTATTACATGCACTCACCGGTGTGACCCTTAAGTGTTTCGTAGGCATGGATGTATCATCATAGGTTGACTAACTGTGCACATAAATCCTTCATTAACACAGATGGTTAATAGACACACAAATCTACTCACAATGAGAAGTTACATCGGATTAACACTATTGTGATTATCAAGAACAATAAACTGTGAATAATTATCCTAATAATAAGAACACAGTTTTTCACAAAAAGCTTCAATGTATATTGATTGAATGAATTACAATACACACGTACGTTTACAATTCGTAAGGAACCTATTTATAATAGTCCTTGAAGCCTAACTTTTAGCCTATTTATTCTAGGATACGATTACAATACAATTACAAAAGATATGATCTTCTAAACTAACTTCCCTAAGATCTTGGACTCGATATACTCTGCAAATTGCTTCACCAGTATCTACTTTAATCGCGTAGTAGTAAATTGATTGATCAGTAGTAAACACGAGATCAATAAGAGGTAGCATCATCAGTATCAAATCCTTAGTATCATTAAATCGTTGATCAGTAGTATCTATGTATTCAGTAGTATTCACAAATCAGTATCAATTTTTACATCAGTAGTAGATTGATTAATCCCAACAGATTTAATGAAGACAAAAAGGTAAATAGTTAGAAGACAATCTGAAGATTAGTTCTTCAGATTGTAGGTAACTGAATCTGATTTGTTTGGATTTCAGTTACCTGACTACACTATCTGATCATCATCCGAAGCAACGATCAGTTCCCCGTGCGGAATCAGAGACTGATCAACCAATCGGATAGTTGTAGTAGGTTCAGCGTATACTTGACAATAACGCTGAGCTTTGAGAATAAATACTTCCCTAAGCAAAATTCTTAGTAAAGCTCACTGAAGTTGTCCGCCATCTGTAGAAGCATGAGTATCCAAAGACTCAAGCGATCTGAAGCGTACAAAGGTTTGAAGTTTCAGTGACACAGAAAGACACAAGTAAAGCACAAGTTTGTATGTCGCCGACAAAGGGAATCCTATGCAAATCTTCTAGAAGATATCGGCGATCATAAAACGACAGAAAGTACTGTCAGAATTTCGTTAGTAGTGCTCGTCGCATGAAATATCCTCTGCACCAACGGAATTATAACACATGGATTCGTTCGTACATTCCTTAGTTGTCATGGTTCTCAATCACTATAAATTGAAGACTTAACGAACGAATTCCGTGTGCACCCAACAAGTTCTCACTTTGCTAAAATCTCCATCAGAAAACATTCTTCGAGCAAAGTATGAACAACCAGTGATACCTTCTGTTACTTGATTTGAGAATTAAATCTTAGTAACAAAGGTGACTGGTCTTGTGCTTAATCATTTGTTGATCAATACTTGTTTAGATAGTATTTGTTATTGTCTACCTCTTACAAGTAGTTTTGTTAGGATTCGTGTTCTTAGCTATTCCGCAAACACTTGTATCTTTGTTTATCATTATTGATTAATAAAGAAGAGTTTATAAATTGTTGAGTGTTACCATAACTTTTATTTGGTCAGTGAAAGCGTATAAGTGTATTTAATCACTTATCACGGGACTAATAGTTAGATTGAACGGAATGGGCCACTTTGCGTGGTTGTGGTGCTGAGGTTGAGTGGGCAAACGGCGTGGAGGGGAAAACACACACCGGCGCCCCCTCCCCCCCCCCCCCCACACGGCGTGGGTGCGGGTGGCGGACAGAGGTCGTAACGAGCACAGGTGTTAACGGGGTGGGACTCAAAACCCGGTAAGGACTGTTTCGTCCACTCATCTTAAAAAGGGCATAAAGGTCATTTTCGAAACCCTCCTTTCCTCCTTTTGCCACTTGTCCTCCTATAATTGGAAGTGAGTTTTCCCCCCGCACTTCGTTTTTCGCCCCTAACTTTTTTTTTTGTAAAATAAAAAATCTAAAAATGCCAAAAAATTTAAAATTAAATTTTCTACAAAATGAGTATAGTCATGAAAATTTGAAAAAAAAAAATGATCCAAAATTGACAATGATGCATAAAAAACAAAATGTTTCAAAAATTAACAATCGTACAAAGTAAATAAAATGATCTTAAATGAACAAAATGATCCAAAATTATATATGATATATTATTTGACTAATTATTTATGCAAAATTATGTTTATGCAAGATTAACAATGATCCAAAAATAACAAAATGATCCAAAATTATGAGAATGATCCAAAATTAACAAAATGATTCAAAATTTTGACAATGATCCAAATTTAACAAAATGATCCAATATTTTATCCGGATTTTTTTTTTCAAATTTTCATAACTATGCTCATTTTGTATATAATTTAATTTTAAGAATTTTGGTTTTTTCAAAATCTTTTTATCAAAGAAAAAGAAAAGTTATAGCCAAAAAATACAAGTGGGTGGAAAGAAAAAAAGCTCACCCAATTAGATGGTGACATGTGTCCGATGGTGAGGTGGAGAAAGTCATGCGTCTGGATTAATGATATTTTTTAAATTACATATGACTAATGGGCGAATGCCTTTCCACTTTTAGCATGTCTTAAACTCGGCTTGCTTTTTTGGAAGGTCTTAAATCCGAATTTCAAAACAAAATGTTTACGCTTTTAGCAGGTCTTAAACTCGGCTTGCCTTTTATGGAAGGTCTTAAATCCGAATTTCAAAACAAAATGTTTACGCAGGAACCTGAGACCTTTCGAATGCATGGATAAGTGTTTACCATCTCATCTATAAATGATATTTCTTTTTACATCAAAATTGAAAGCATTAAACACTAACATCAATCGTATGACACTAATTAAGAATGTTATAACCGCCCACTTTACTTGTCCATTTTTAAAACTAAACAGGGCCGATATGAATTCAGAATTTCCGTTAAAAAGCCTGAAAGCCCGAAAGCCTGAAAAAGCCCAAAAGCTCGGGCTTTTTAACGTTATAAAGCCCGGGCTATTTCTAAATGCCCGAAAAATCTAGAGTTTCTCTTGTCTTTCCTAGTCCGATTGAAGTGAACAATCAAAGTCTACATACTATTGATGAATATTCAAGTGGGAAAGACTACTAAAGATGCTGATAATATGAATTATGAAGACTACCGTTGCATTATATAAATGAACTAGCTACAAAACCCGCCCGATGGGCGGGTATGCTGTAAATTTTAGTATGTAGAAAAATGTCCAAAAACTTTATATACTTCTAAATGACATAATAATCGATAGATGTGATGATGATTTTGTACAAAAAAACGGTAATGAAGAAATGTTACATATAAATGTTACATATAGTTATTTGTTTCCTTCGCTTATTGATCTTTTAAATATTTATTTGTTTCCTTGTATATAGGATCTTTTAAATAGTTATTTGTATGTACGATCTTTTAAATAGTTATTTGATTCCTTGTATGTAGGAAGCCGTATATGGAGCATATGAATGTAGACCGTAAGCCGTACCAGATTCGTTTGCCGTATATGGAGCATATGAATGTAGACCGTAAGCCGTACCAGATTCGTTTGCCGTATATGGAGCATATGAATATGAATGTAGACCGTAAGCCGTACCAGATTCGTTTGTATTAGTGCAAATGACGTGGACCAATCAGGGAATTCCAAGTGGCATTATGGACGAATAGGAATGCTTGGAATTGCCATGGTGTCAAACCCTCTTCAAAATTAGGCCTCATATATAGGGTAGGATTCCAATTTGACAATCAAAATAAGTGATACATTACCCCATTGCCCCTAATTATTTGCTACTTCCTCCGTATCAAAATAAGTGATACACTTTCTATTTAGGGTGTTTCAAAATAAGTGATACACTTTGAAAACTTATCATATTTGGTAAAAGGTAGTGGGACTCACACTCACTAACTATCTCTTTTAATATAGTGAAAAGACACATATACCCTTACTTTTACTTTTAAACATCATTAAATTCACTTTAATCTTTATATGGGGGACCCGTCATCCAACAACTATCCAATTTAATCTAATTAACCTTAATTATCATATTTTACCTCAAAAACCACGAACTACAAAGTGTATCACTTATTTTGAGACAGAGGAAATATTATTCGGCCGTTTGCATACGCTCCGCCCAAATCCACCCAAATTCCACCCCTAATGACGAATGGACAATTTGATGATAATGACGTACAATGTTTATTCTTGTGTTGTTTTCGCTATTTAAAGTTCCATTATATATTTATTTTTTTCTACGGAAGAAGTTTTGAAGTTTTAAATTGAAGTCTATGAAGTACAAGAATGTCAAAGTTTTATTTTGGATGTAGTAATATATGCTAGTGGTAAGTTTTAATTCGGAGATGCGTTTTGATAGCTTACTGCAATTTACCGATTTGTACTTTTCTCACAATGTTTATATTCATACTTGTTTTGATAGATTTTGCTCATTTTTTAAACTTTTTGCAGAACAAAGATTCAATATATGTAGAACCAACAATAAAATATTGCTCTGATACAGTTCCGTTATCGAAGCACCGATGTGGGTGAGCTGTTGAGTGGTATTTTGTTCCAATTTTTTGCTTAATTATAGTTCCTCCTAATGTTAGAGGAAGCCTTTCGATCTTCTCTATAAATATAATACCATGATTTCTATAACCATCATAAAGTTACTTTCTTGAAACTAACCGAAATGAGATATTTTGACTGAAAAAACGAAGGAAACACGAGGAACTAAGAGGGTGTTTGGGATTGCTTATTGAAAATAGATTATGCGTTTTGAAAATGGATAATCAGATAATCAGCGGTTACAAAACGTGATTCTGAAAAATAGTGTTTGGATTTGATTATGCTGTTTGAAATCGCAATAATTAGATAATCAGTTTTTTTAGTGTTTGGCAAATCTAATTATCAAATTACTTAATATGTAAAATTACCAAAATAGACATTCTTTAATACTTTATTTGTGATACAGATTAACTAACGGATATGCATCGTTCGAATTTATGAATTATGATATCCCATTAGCCCAGTAAAAAGGGGAACCCAATATATAATTTATAGCCCAATAATATTTACCCTAACATACCAACCGTCCTCATTCAACAGAGGCCATTTACTTTTACCCTTCGTCCTCATCCTACAAACGCCCGATTACTGAAAACAGAGAAGAATTAGATTCAAAAGATAACGCCGGAGCTGTTGCAAGCGAATGGCCAGGAGCTGCGGCGGCGTAGGGAAGGTGCGTCGGCGGCGATAGAGTATGACAAGGCACTAGTGGTTCTTTCCTACCGGAAATTGTAAGGAAGAAGGGTATGTTAGGGAATTTACATCTGAGATTGAATTGCGTTTTACAAAAGCAGGTTCAAGTATGCTTTTGGAAAACCACGTTTTGAAGCCTCCTAAACGCAGATAAGTGATTTTGATTTTGATTTTGCCAAACACTCAAATCTGATTTCTGCGTTTTACAACCGTGATAATCAGATAAGCTGCCAGAAAACGCACTTCCAAACACCCCCTAAATTTATGGAAGAAGGCAAAAGATAAGAAGGTACGATATGCTGCAACATATTTTATATTTTTGATTTTTTTTTGCTGTCAATGTTAATTTGTTACTTTAAAGGTTTGGAAATCGCCTTCTAACGTCGAAGCTTTTATTTGTACTCGGGATTAGAGGTGCACATATGGGCTTTAACCCGAGCCCGGGCCTAAAAAAAACCCGAAAAAGCCCGGCCCGAAAAAGCCCGAACCCAAGCCCCTTTTAGCCCGAAATCCTAAACGGGCCTGACTTTAGTCATGAAAGCCCGTTAAAGCCCGGGCCCGGGCCGGGCTAAGCCCGAAGCCCGAAAAAGCCCGAAAAAAAGCCTGAAAGCCCGAAAGCCTGAAAAAGCCCAAAAGCCCAGGCTTTTTTAACGTTATAAAGCCCGGGCTATTTCTAAATGCCCGAAAAATCTAGAGTTTCTCTTGTATTTCCTAGTCCGATTGAAGTGAACAATCAAAGTCTACATACTATTGATGAATATTTAAGTGGGAAAGACTACTAAAGATGCTGATAATATGAATTATGAAGACTACCGTTGCATTATATAAATGAATTCCAATTTGACAATCAAAAGTTGTATGCACTTTATGTTGGTTAAGTATTGAAAGTAATAGTTTGTTGATTTAGTATAAAGAATATTTTGATTATTTATATATTTTTCTAATTATATTATTATATAAAAGATATAATAGTAAAAAAAAAAAGTTCGAAAAAGCCCGGGCTAAGCCCGCTAAGCCCGTTCAGGCCTAAACAGGCCTAGTTTTTTTCTTAAAGCCCGGGCTAAGCCCGGACCGGGCTTTTTTGGGCCCGGGCTTTTTTACTCCAAAAAAGCCCGGTCTGTTTTAGGCCCGGGCTAAGCCCGGCCTTTGTGCACCTCTAATCGGGATTGGTTATTTATGGATCAATGTAGGGTTATAAACTCTTTAGTGAAAATCATATTAATAGACCTGTGTTTTTAGTGTAGTTGATGTACGTGTAATCATTTAATAGAAAATTAAGGAAACTGAATAAAAAAATATATTTTACATGCTATGCATCATTTTGTGAAGTCGCTATGAGAATGCGACAATCCAGTAATAAAAATACAATTTTGTCTCTAAAGGGTCAAACATCATCTTTTCTCAAGCGGCTATTATAAGGCTTTTCAACCTGATTTTCTCATTTTTAATGTTTGACCCGTTTGGTTTATGTTGATTATTATTGACTTATTTGTAAAGTTGTTCGCCATAAAATGTAACCAAACAATATTTCAACGCCAATGCTAATTATTACTTTTTGCCTCTATTTTATACACAATTATCATGCTTATATATGGTATTCTTAATAACTAAAATGCAACCAATCGACATTTGATCGCCTGGAAAATATAATTTGAAAGGTACACGCCGCCGCATAGCACGGGTTTTAACGTAGTCTATTACATGTACCAAGGATAAAAGATGCATATTTACCTTTTTCTCCTTGATGAAACTAAGGTGTTGTTTGTTTTTTTAAACCAAAAAGATCTGCAGTCTGCGGACCACATCTGCCATAATCTGTACCGAGAAGCTGGATCAAAGGTCTGCGAAATAAAAAATTTCTTTTGTTTGTTTTTTATCTGCCAAAAAGAAAAACCTTTCTCTCTCTCTCTCTCTCCAAAAGTTCTTCCTCTTCTCTCAAACAAGTGAACAACACAGTAATCTTCAAAGTTCTTCAACCATCACCGGTTAATGGTTTTCTTCTAACCATCGGCGCAGCGCCTCCCTCGATTCTGAATCACCACCGTAACCCACCACCATCAAGATCTTGAAGAGAGAGAGAGAGAGAGAGAGAGAGAGGCACGAATGAAGAGAGATAAATCTGCAACCATCACCATCTTCGACCATCATCTAGATCTGGCTCGAAATCGTCGGAGAAGATGAAACGTCGGCGGAGGAGAGCGGAGGATCTTCGCCGGCTTCGCCAGAGAAGGACAACAGCTCAGGCGGAGAAGGATACCTGCTTCGCCGGTGACTGATATGTGGGAACATTCACCGGAGATGTGTAGAAGGGAGGAAGAGACCAGCAGAGAGAGAACTTCCCCTTGGCGGCCAGCGAGTGCAGAAGGGTAGAGAGACCACCAGCGACTGGCCTAGCACTCCGACGATGGTTGATTTCCGGTGAAGAGTGTTCGCCGGCGATCGAGTGGTATGGGGAGAGGGTGACAGCCATGGAGGATTTGGGGTAGGGTTTTAGGGGAGAGGATGGAGCTGATGTTTTACGCCCCTTTTCTCTTTCTTTTTATTTTTCCTTCCTTGCAGATGTAAAAAGCTATATTCCAAAGTTTTGCCACACAGACCTCACGCAGATGTTTTTATGTCTGCAGGCTTCCGAAAAACAAACATCTGCGTGTGCCTTTTTCTGCGCGTGGTCTGCGCCGCGAAGACAAAAGACCCCACGCAGACCTTTTGGCAAAAAACAAACAACACCTAAGTAATAATTTCTTCATTTTTGAAACAATCCCTTAACAGTCCCTCCACTTTATTTAAAGCACTTGATTTATATTTACCTTTTATAACTTTTATAACTAAGCATAATACTTTCTCCATTTCTGAAATAACACCTAAAAAACCCCTCCACTTTTTTTAAAGTTTTAAAATAGTCCCTCATTGAAAATAAAAGAGAAAAACTAATTGATTCTTATAAATTGCATTTTTAATGCCTTAAGTCATTTTTATTTTCTTTTTTAAAATAAAATAACCGTACAAAAGTCACAACTGCCTACGTGCATGTGACCACTATTATGTTAGCTTTCTTCTCCATCTCAAAAGGAAAACCTCCATTTTTCCTCTCAAATTGTCAAATCAAAATCTGAAAATGATATCCATAACTTCTCCTGCTGCATTTATGAAGATTCCTTACCTCGATCCTTGTAACAAAGATAATGATAAAGTTTCCTTGTTCCCAAGGAGCTTAAGGTACTATTTCTCAATTTTATAATCAACTAGTGGGGGTTCTACCCGCGCGTTGCTGCGGGGAATTTTAGGGAATTTTTAGATGATACTTAAAAGATTGTCTATTACTTTCTATATAACATCCAAAAGATTCTATATAACATCCAAAAGATTGTTTATGTTACAAAAATATCCAAAAAATAATTTATTATCTTTTACATAACATCTAAAAGATTATTTAGATAAATGTTTTTGTTATTCTGCTGATCGTGTTATGTTGCTGGACGTTTTTTTTTTTTTTTGGTTCTTCAAATGTCTCTGCATAAGTGAAACAACATTATAAGTAAATCGTAGCGATTTTTGGAGTTCTTTTAATGCAACTAATTTGCATGTAGTTCTTTTTAATGTAAGTTTTTGACACGTTACATAAATATGAAATTAAAATGATTATGGTGTTGGGTTGTCCAACTCTAAAACATGTGTTATACCTTTGTAATAGTCAAAACTAATAATATTTCATGGAATACTCAAATAGTTGAATCAAAATTAAAATTCATATAGTAAAAAGACACACCGAACTACAACAATGACAATTGCACCACAAATATTTCCAATTCGAGCACTTGCAAGAAAAAAAAACCTCCTGCTGCATCAAGAACCAACAACACTTGCACTTTGTACGATCACATGATTTGCCTGTAATCATAATAAACTAAAATGACAAATCATTTGACATTTCTCTATTCTTTGTAGTTAGTTTCCCCCACTATTTTCCAATATTAAGTTGCTTAAAATTTATAATGATTCGAAATGTTAATTGAAACAGAGTAATATCCCTATTTTACATTGAATTTTCAAAATTTGCAAATAAGAAAAAAGCTGAACAAAATGAAATTTGTGTGATACCTTTGAATTAAATATCCTTCTTAAAAGCAATAGTTATTATTAAAAAATAAGAAACAATCAAAGGATTTGTCAAATGAGAAATCAAAGGTGTCGGCAGATTGAACCTTGTAACAATTTGAATTGGGTATCTTAACTGATGCAAATTTAAGCGAATTGAACCTTTTAACAATTTGAATATATGCTAATTTAGGAACCCTAATCTGCACAAACTAAGAAATTAAATAAAAAAAAGTTAAAGAATAAGTGATGAATGAACGTAACCTTTAGAGGTAGCAGCAGGGACGTATATGTTGTGTAAAGATCAGGAACCCTAATTTCAAAATCTGGGCAACGATCAGTTAGTTAAAGAGAAAGCTGCAAGTAAGAATTGATGAATCAAGGTTATCTATACCCGTACTATTGGGGAAACTCTAATTCCAAAAATTGAACCGGAAAAATCGGGAAAAAGGTTTAATGACTGAACTCTACCTGAAGAAGATGAACCGAAAATCTCGATATCGAGGAACACACGATTGATAGCACTTATTCTAGGAAGTGTAATTCAAAATTTAAAAACTCAAAATCAAATAAGAAATCTTTAAAAAAATGACATCATTTACCTGATGAAGAAGAGGAAAATGGCCATGAGTCGGTAGGAAGGACGATAGCTACAATAAGATGGGTGATGTTAGGGGTCATAGGTATGCTTTGGTGGCAGAAAACCGTGTCAATGAAGCATGAGGTGGGAATGAGATGTAAAGATGTTGAAAGAGCCAATGATGGTCAGCCTAGCTGGTCTGAGGCACTGGGTTTATACCCATGTGGGATGCAGGTCGTGAGATCGAATCCCTTTGGGAGCGTTGCATTAGCGTAATTTAACTCATACCTAACACGGGCACATATGAGGAATTTTCCTTGGAAATCCCTTTGGGGGCTGAGTTTGCCCGCTTATGTGGAGCTCGAACTCAGGGTGCTCGCTGAAAAATTGCGAGTAGGCTTCCGTTATTTCATTTGCCCGTTTCTAAAAAAAAAGATGTTTGAAAGAAGTAAAGCATGAGCTGCAACGATGTGGATGTTCACCAGAGGTGAGTCATGGAAGAGGGAGGTGGAAGCTGGAGGTGCTTGGCACTATTCACCCACTTTGCTAAATGTAAGATATATAATGTACTATTTCTCAATTTTATAATCTTCACACTATTGTTTATTAATATATTATGGATTTTGTTAATGACAGCCCTTAGGACTGTCACTAACATGCATAAAAAACTTATACATTGATTAAAAAAGTAATATTCCTAAAATTCAGGGGGCTTGTCTTTTGTGTATTTTGCCTTCTTAATGACAGCCCTAAGGGCTGTCATTATCATTTTCCATATATTATTGCTTATATTATTTAGGAAAATGATAATGACAGCCCTTAGGGCTGTCATTAAGAAGGCAAAATAACAAAAGACAATCCCCCTGAATTTTAGGAATATTACTTTTTTAATCAATGTATAAGTTTTTTATGCGTGTTAGTGACAGTTAGGACTGTCATTAACAAAACCCTATTATTTATTAGTTTCAAAGTATCGAGACCACAGATTATTGTTATTGATTTGGAAGTATCGAGACCATTGACCATTGTACTAAATAGATCATTGTTACTGATTTGAAAGTATCGATACATAGACCATTGTTTATTGATTTATATATTTAGGAGCTTGGACAAAATGATGTACTTGTTTCTGCGAGCAGTGCATATGATGTGAAAATATCATCATTTTCAAGGAAAGCAAGGTATTATTAAGCAATATTATAATTTCATATTTATGTGATCAAGAAGGTAATATATATTTCTCTAATAATGCATTTAGAATCTTTCTATAAATACCCTTCTGAAAATTCAGTCAAATTCTTTCCATTTTCAGAACCTTCAACTTTAGCTATAAAAAATAACTACCTGGGATTCGAACCTGGCACCTGCAAGTCAATTGCCTAACACACAAACCAACTGCGCTGTACGTATTATCCGTTGATTAACCTAAACCCAAATGTATTAAACACAAATCTTAAGCCTCTTCAGAATTGAATGGGCTTTGGCCCACCAAAACAAACACCCGTCTTTTAAGTGTGAGCTCCAAAACAATTCGCTCCCACTGAATTTTAACTTTCAAAATTCAAATCTCGGATAATCATTCGACACATTGAAAAAACAGGGAAATTGAAAGACGTTTTGGTCACAATTTGCAGTGAGATTTGGGTTTGCTTTTTAAAGCTACTTAGGGTTTTTAACAAAGATTTCAATTGGATTTCAAAACGATGGATGGCTTTATCGGTTTAATATTTCAAAATTTTCTGTGTTTTGGTTTGAAATCTCGAACTTTACTCGACTTTTCTATTAATATTTCTTGCTGTTGTGTGATTTTGAAAGAAGGAACTCAGGTAACTAACTAACTCTAAAATTGTTGTATGTATTCTTCATTTATTTCTTCTCTCACATGTGATTTTGTGTAGTTGAGTGACGATTTTGATGAGTATGCTATTAGTCGTATGTGATGATAGATTGGGATGTGAACTGTTAAAAGACCTCGCACTCTCGGGTTACCGGAATCTTGATGTTATTGACATGGATACAATTGAAGTAAGCAATCTTAATCGCCAATTTCCGTTTAAGTATGTACCTAACCTAGACAAACAATTTTTGCCTGTAGTTACCTTTTTAGTCCCAAATTTGTAAATTTTATTATTAATGTTTTGTTGATGAATCACCATTGTTGTAACATCCAAAAAATCAGGGGAAATTTAAAAATTTTAAATAAATAAAATAAACCATTTTTCCCCAAAAGTACAAGTAACTCAAAGGTCCCAAAAATATAAAACCGTCTCGTGGTTTAAATGCGGAATAATTAAAGGTTTTAAAAACAAAACATGTTTGACTCGAAACAAATGTTTTAATCCAAATCCATAAATATAAAAATAGAAACGCAGCTCATCAACCATTGACCTTCTCTTTGCCCTTGCTAGTACCTGTAAAATGGGAGGGAGTGTTTGGGGTCAGCCACCGCTGAGTGAATAATATCAAAATAAACAAATAAATACAAACAACTCAAGCCACATAAGTGATCCCTAGAGACTCTACTCAATTCTCAATTACTCAAGTTTATTTTCTCCGATTTTAAATTTGTATAGCGCGCTTGTATGACTTGGGACGAGAGATCAACCTCGACCCGCCTCACACAACTCAAGGCTCAACACCTGTACTCTTCGGTGTTGAGTCAAAATGTCTGGCACCAGTACTCTTCGGTGCCAAGACAACTCAAGTATATTATGTTTAATGTTTTAACTCAAGAACTCAAAACTCAGATAACTCAGGCTCCAGATAACTCAAATCACAGATAACTCAAATCACAGATAACTCAAATAAATCACCCAATCAGTACTCAAGCTCAATCAACAAGACAATTCATAACACATAGCACAAAATCATGAATCGAAAGTAAGTACAAGTTTATAGTGAGATTACCCACCTCGGATAAACGTATGCTCCTAGAAGTATCATCGGCACGTACGAGTCACAAATCAGTTCCTAGAAGACCCTACATCGCATAATAAAACTCGAATTAAAACTTGGCTCAAAACTCATTTCAAACATCCTGCCAGAACCCGACACCCCCGCGGGAACTGTTATAAATCCCAAACCGTTCACTAGAGTTTGACCAAATTTTTACAGTAGCTGCACGGCTCAGAGGACTACAATTTGTCAGAAGACTTCGGGAGCTAAATCCAAACAGAAAGGGGTCAAAACAGGCTCGCAAGACGGAATAGCGGAACCGAAAACTATTCTGCGATAGATCACTAAAACATCTATAACTTTTAAACCGTTTATCAGATTAACGAGCCGTTAGCGGCATTGGAAAGAGGACTCAGAAAGCTAGTGACCAGCACGGGCCAAAAATCCAAAAACGTATTTTAAGTGTGGTCAAAACAGTCTCTAATAAAGTGAGCAGATTCTGCCAGGAATTCGATTGATATTAAAACCCGATTTTAATTCTCGACATTACCCCGTCTATTCCCGAGACACCCGACAGCCCAAAAATTCATTTTTACTTTCAGAATTACGATTATAACAAATCTAGTCTTTTATTTAAAAACGTTTCTCGGATTAGGAAACCGAGAACCAAAGGGTTCGGTTTTCTGGTTCTTCAGTTATAAAAACGTCTTAATGATGACAACGGTTTTTACCCAACCCTTGACCCGGCACCCCTGAAACAATGATAAGAATTCAGATAACAACTCACAAGAATTGAGACAAAACAGTTTTGACGATTAAGAATTTATAAAACGGAACTTGACTATTAACGATTAGACTAACAAACAACCAATCGGATACCACACCATCACCATCAAAACACGAATTAAACTATTAAACCGAGCCCTCATTGGCTCGGTATTCCTCCCGCCTAAAACTACAGTATCGAAGGAATTAGCCACGAATAATCAAATAATCAAGAAGACGAAAGGAAATGATTTAGGGTTATACCAATATGGCCTCGGGTTCGGATAACGCTGCTCGGTTCCACCACACCACTCGCTCGATCTCTTGTTTGAACACTCTTGACAAAACTGGAATCATCACCATCGATTAGCACTAGGGACGCAGAATTAAGGAAAAAGAATAAAGGAAGAAAACTACCAATTGACCTGCTTGCCTATCGAACATCTCCAAACTTCAAATAATAATGCACACCGACACCACAATCCAATGTGGCTCGGTGACCTCTTTAATTCTTTCCACCGCCACTCAGCAATAGCATCTCCAAACTTAAAATAGTTGGCCACGTAGAGAATTGATTTTATGCCACAAGCTTCTCGTGGCAGCTCTGCCATGTGACACAAACCATGCCTCCTTTGATCACGCTACTTGCTTGCTACCGTCTAACCACCATTATTTTAATATAGCTTAACACACGACTTTGTTGTTGCACTGACAATTCCAAATCCTTTCGATACAAAGAACCACCGAAACAAGGATAAGAAGTTTAGAAATCGGAGGAAGGCAATGAATAAAAGACACAAAATAGTATGAAAGAATTTTACCGATACAAAGAACCACCGAACACTAGGACTCGTACACAACTTCTTCTATTTGCCTTGGCTGCTATGGACGATGAAGAGCAGAAACAAGAAACGGCGCAAGGGGTTTTGGTTGGGAGAAGGAAGCTGCAGAAGAAACAAGTGGGGATTAGGGATTTCACAATTCCCTTTTTAATTATTAATTGATATGCACATGGGCTAGGAATAAATGGGACGGGAGTAGGTACAAGTATTAAGCTGGACCATGGAACATTTTCTTTTACTTCTTGGGCTTCAACTTTGCTACAACGAATTGGCTGCTCAATTGGATTTAGTCTCCACGAAATAAACTAGGGGCTCGGCTCAAATGGACTAGACACAATCAGGACAAACCGAAGGGAACAAGGTTCGGGCCTTGGCCAAAGGCCGGCGCTCACCTAACTCGAGATCATCACTAGACCAAAACTGGGGATAAAATAAATGTCTAATCTCACCGGTTAATTAATCTCATAATCAATTAATTAATCAATCTCATTATCAACACAATTATTTAGCACTCTAGCTATTATTAATTAATCCTCATGGTTAATGAACATGAATTAGGTGACACTCTTGTCATTAACCGAATCACCACGTATTTAATTTGCTCGACTTAAATACACATAAAAGCATACGCCACATATAAATCTCAAATAAATAAATATCACATCATTTGTTTAATAAAAAGTAACTAATTTAATTACAAAAATTTCTAGGGCGTTACAATTGTTTTTCATTTTTTGGTTTCGATGGCGATGATGATAATATCACCGTAGTATGTGTTATGAAGTAGAACTGCCTTCTCTCTCTCTCTCAATTCGGTCAGGTTTCTATTTCAACCATTTATTCTTTTTTCACTTGCAATGTTATAAAATTTGAGAATTTAATATAATTGGTTTTCTCTGTGTTTGGCCCTGTTACCCTTTAATTAGTGAAGGATTTATGTGCACAGTTAGTCAACCTATGATGATACATCCATGCCTACGAAACACTTAAGGGTCACACCGGTGAGTGCATGTAATACGAGCAAGATAAGCAATGACACAACAAAGAGGAGTGATTCATAATAGTCATTATGAATCAAGTTAAGTATTAAGTCAAGTTTGACTTATTACTAGATTAGTTTAACTAATTAATTAATACAAGTATTTGTACATTTACTAGTTGAGTAAATATACAATGTGTTAATTATAGATTATCCATAATATGATTTAAAGCTATTAAATCATATAGTGTTGGATAATATTATTGTAGAAATTATATAAAGATTATTATATAATTAATTATTAAAAGTATAAATACAAGTATATATAATTCGTGTATATGGGTACCGAATTATTAGTGTATTAATACTAGACATTTAATAGTTAAGTGCAATAATAAATAAACTAGTTAAGCTATAAGGGGTGGAAGTGTTAAAAGGAAGTTTAATTAAAGATCTAATATTTATTAAACTAGAGGGTCCTAAGCGCAACTTATTTATCTATAAATAAGAGGCTTAGGGTAACCCTAAAACCCCTTACAACCCCACACGATTTCTTCCCCCTCCCATCCCTTGGTTTCGGCCGAGTAGAGCAAGAACACCATCCTTGGTGTTCTTCGTTCTTCGTTCTTCGTGTTCTTCAAGTCTTGAAGATTCGAAGATCAAGTTCATTGATTAGATCAACTAGAAGATCGCTCGATTTGTTCATCATCAGTGGATCTATCTTAAGCAAACAACAAGGTATGTTTTGAGAAAACCATTTTCTCTCTTCTCCCCTCTTGGACGATTTCGACCAAAGAACCTTTGGTGTTGGTCGAAACACACACAAGTGTGTGTGTGTGTGTGATTGTGATTTCGTACAAGGTTTCTTCCATTGTTAATCTAATCTAGATTTCCAAGATCCCAATCCTTTAGGGTTTAAGGATTAGGTTTAATCTCAGTTCCGCATTTAGGGATTAAATCAGCTAGTTGGTTTTAACCGGTCAAGAACAAGTTCATGTTCTTGGTCAGTAGGGTTCGAACCAAGTGACTAGGAGGTTGACCCAAGTGGTCAATCATTATCAATGAAACCCTTCAATTAGGTGATGGGTAAAGTAATTACTTATCATTTATACTTACTAACTGGACTTCCAAGTTCCCTTTTCCATATTTTCCGGTTTATTTCTATGGTTTTATTTTTGACCTTTTAGGGTTTACTATTATCAACTATAATTGACAAAAGAATTGGTTTGCAGGACGTATTAGGTTAAAACTAAGGCTCAAATTGGAAGAGTTTCCGTGTTTCATGCCTTACAATCATCGAGTCGGGTATGGGCAAACCAATAGTGGAAAAGTGCATACAATTGTTGGACATGCTGTTGTTACTGCTACTATAGTTTCATCCAGAGGAGTGTTACCAACTCTATCTTCTTTTGGGCATGTTAATTCTTGAAACAGCTCATCATTGATGTTTGCACTTTCTGCTGCAGGTTTTTCCTTTAATGTTATTTTATTTTGATCATATTGTAACTGTAGGTAGAAATTGGAATATACCTTTATCAATTTGCATTTTGTTTTGCAGACTTCTAATAATGTGAATGGTCATTTTATCTGCTTTGCTGTTAGTGGTAAGCAAAATTATTTAGATTATATGATGTTGTGATTCTTTGAAGATGTTAAATCCTAGGTTCATTCTTTGAAGATGTTAAAGAAATATTATTTTGTGTTCACAAAATTATTCTTAATGTATATAAAGCAGGTAATTGTTTGATCAGTCCATCTTACTGTTATTTCAGGTAAGTTTCAGATTGCTATTATGATAGTGAATTGTTATTTCATGTCTTCTTTGGATAAGTTTTAAATTGAGCAGAATGACCCGGTGGATCTTGCGCTATCGGGACACTGGTTTAAGTTATAACTAAAATTAAAGAGGTTTTTTGTTGCATATTGCAGGGCGAAGATTGAAAATGGCAGCACAAAGCATCTTTTGGAGGAGCTTCTTAATGTTGAATTGGAGCTTCAAGATGCTTAAGATTTTCTCTTTTCATACTTGTAATAATATCTGCATTAAGTGATGCATTCTATACCAGAAAAGAATAGCGTTTGATTTCAAGTGTAACCCGCAAATGAGATTTCAAGGCCTCAATTTATGGAATCTTCTATATATTATGAAGCTTTCAGTGTGTTGTCTTTCAAATGTATTTGGGTCAAAGCGGTTGTTTTATATTTAGGTTTGGGGTGGGTGACACAAATGTCTTTTGTTCAGCTACTGAATAAATCTATAAATAACTATTGTGTTAAATAAGATTACAAATATTATATATTTACAATGACACTCTTAAGTTTTTAAACAATACGATTTAGAAGGCGACTTAATCTATTTGACATATATGAGATAAAATCTAACCCAAACGGGTCAAAATGGTTATTTTTTCACTGTGTCAACAAAGCTGGGTCGGCCTAACCGGCAAACATGTTATTTAACCGTTGAAATTATTGCATATATTGTCTATCATTTTGATTTGTGTTTCTCAGGCAAGAATTCATCCTCGCACACATTTGGCTATGGAATTCATGGGTACTGAAACAATTCACAATTTGACGAGCTTATCAATTGTTATCGAACAAAATTTGCTCGCGTAAAATATAGTTACACAGGGTACCCGTCGTCGCATCGCGCGGGTACCCTGCTAGTGTTTATTGATTTCAACAATTCTATTTATCAAATTCTATTGTTTATAGATCCCCAAGGAGCTTGGATGCTCCTTTGGGCGTTGAATTACAAGTAGTCGCTCTTCTGGATGAGAGAACTAATTTTTGTGTATTGGAACCTTCGTATGAAGAGCTGTTTTATTGGAGTAGAATCTGTGACCGAATTTCTCCAATTGAAACGTATGTCCAAGAGGAGAGCAAGGTAATTTGAAAGAAACAGAGTTAACAGAAATCACTAGTGAGTTTTACTAATACAATTATTACTTTTGGAATTGACGGTTTTGCTTGAGAAAAAGGTGCTTCAATTTTACGTAAATGAGACCTTTAACAGCCTTATGAAAGGTTGCACTCCTGAAACAAAATTTATAGCTCGTGGATTTGAGAATGAAATGTTTATGCTAGATTTAGCTTGCAAACATCTTTATATGCATATTAATTAGCTACCTTTTTAAAAACAGGCCTTATCTAGCCGAGTTAACATGGCAAAGAAACTGTCACTAGACATGTACTCAGTTACACCCACCATTTTTCTAAAGCTGGTCACATAGGTTCCAATAGATAATCTTGATCCAAAGGATTTAAGTGATTTCTTCAAAAAAGGAATTTCTGCCAATCTGCAAGATCTTGGCGGCCAAGCATCTGGTCAATCTTGCTGAGTAGAATTTCTTAGGATTTAATAACCTTGGTTTAATACTTTGCATTGTAAAAAAAAAGGTAATTGTTGGATATAAGTACAAGTTATATAGATATAATCTGTTTGAGCTCTTAGTTGGCTATATAATCTGTTTGAGTTCACTTATTAATTGATGCTTCGGACAATTTGACTTTTACCAAAACAGTTTGACTTTGACTCAATACCAAAACATAATTATAATCGAAAATCTAACAAAATTTTAAAATGAAATGTAGAAATATTAGGTGATGGATTGGTACTTGAGTTACAAGGCTTTTCTAGTTTACACAAGACTTATGAAAGAAGCCTCACTAACACCTGTTGGAATTATGTCCACAGTTTGTCAACATATGGTGATACATACATACATACGAAACACTCAAGGGTCACACCGGTGATTGCATGTAATACGAGAAAGATATGTAATGATACTTGGGGAAGGAATGATTTATAATAGTCATTATAAAGCAGTTAAGTATTAAGTTAAAGTTAACTTATTACTAGATTAGTTTAACTAACTAATTAATACAAGTATTTGTACATTTACTAGTTGATTAAATATACAATGTGTTAATTATAGATTATCATATAGTGTTTGGATAATGTTATTGTCTAAATTATATAAAGTTTATTATATAATTAATTATTAAATGTATAATATAAGTGAATATATATTTCGGTATTTATACCAAAATTATATATGTGTATTGTACATAGTATTTAATAATTAAGTGTAACAATAATAACTAGTAAAACTATAAGGGCTAGAAACGAAAAAGGGAAAGTTTAATTAAGTATTAAACTTAATTAAACTAGAAGGGTTAGACCAATTCCCTTCAATGCTTAACCCTAGCCACGAAAATTCCTTTCTCCTCTCCCCAAGTTTCGGCCAAATACACAAGGGAATAACACAAGCCTTGTGTTCTTCGTGTTCTTCGTTCGTTCTTCGTGTTCTTCAGTTTTGAAGAACAATGATCATTGCAAGTGATCAACTAGAGGATCTCTCGTTGTGTTCATCATCAGTGGACTTACTTAAGAAAGATTAAGGTATGATTTGGAAAACCCTTTTTTCCTTCTCCCCATATATTCGAAGTCGAACCAAGAACCCTAGTGTTCTTGGTGTTCGACGAACACACAAAAGTATGTGTGTGTGTGTGTTCGAGTTTTTCGTACAAGGTTTCTTTCTTATTAATCTAGTCTAGATTTCCAACATCCCCAATCCTTTAGGATTTAAGGACTAAGTTTGGTCTCAGTTCCACTTTAGGGATTAAACTAGCTAGTTGGTCTAACCGGTAAGAACAAGTTCATGTTCTTATCAGTCTATGGTTCGAACCAAGCATACTACGAGGTTGACCCAAGTGGTTGATTAATGTTATGAAACCCTACAACACCAACTAACCTGAAAAATTAGAAATCAAAATTAAGTCAGTTGACTAACATTCTCCAGATTGTAATGTACCGAAAGTTAATTGAAATCTCACAACCAGTTGCTGCAAAAGTCCAAACTGATATCCAACTCGAGTAAGCTATAAAAAGTAATGGTGATTTTAGGTTAAAACAAGAACCAAAACGCAGCGGAAGGTATTTATCACCATAAACGGATCTTGATATTAAATCATACAATTAAACTAATCAAGAAATCAAAGAGTTAGGAAGATCATTTCATACCCTTGAAGCCTTTGATCTTGTTGTGGATTCGGATGGATTTGATGATGGATTGAAACAAAATATTCAATTAGAATACCTCTAAAAGAAAGTCCACACAACACTTGTCTAGAACACCAATTGGGATGCTAGTCCCTTGAGCAAGCAAATCAAAAGAAAAATACGAAAAACCATTTTTGGTCTTTGACGTGAGATGTTTTGGAGAAAAACTTATTCTACCAACCACGCTTGATCCTTCTCACAAATCTCCAAAACGTATATTTCAAGGAGAGAAATTAGAAGGTGACGTTAAAAACAAGGGAGTGTTTATGGTGCCTTAATCAATCTTTAATGCCTTCCATAAACCATTGATTAATTTGCACTCTAGTCCCTTGTCTTTTGTTCCTTCTATTTTGCTTACTATTAAGTTTCAATATTAACAATTAATATTAAACTATAATATATACAAGCATATAGCTTATATTAATATATATTGTAATTACCCTAATTACACTATATATCTTATGGTGCTAAGTGTTTAAGTGTGTGACCCTTTAGGCTCACAAACAACTAGCCATATAACTATATGTTATACGCGTGAAGCATATTCCAACAGCTCCCACTTGCGCACGTGATAACATCAAGTAGTTATACAAGCAAAGGTTAGAGTCTAGCAACCCGCCAATGCCCCTAGAAGTACATGAGGAGTTTCATAAAATCTTTGTTCAAAGTTTTTCAAGCAGTTATCCTTTTGTTGCTGATACTATGTTGAATTTTAGACAAGGATCAATGTCAATCTAAAACTTCAACGATTCTGTTTCTCGATCTATATAATGAAATAGATTACCAAAACCAATCAAGATTCATCTTGATTGCCTTTTGGGTGTGGCCACACATACATCTATTCAAAATCATCGAGGGGCCCAGTAGTATCTAATCCACATTTGTGGAGGAACAAATTCTTTATTGACTGCACGTGTCTGTCATATGCTTAATGACAAACCCGATAATGGTTGTTATAGAAGCCTTATTCAGGTCAGCGTTTAACCACATCAAAGTTTGCCCCTCTACATACACAAACCAACTTGCATCTCAAGTCAGAGGATAAGTGACAAAGCCTTTGTGAGATTCACTTGTGACATAAATCCAGGAAGTGATTTCTCATAGGTTGGGTCAGTCCAATCGTGCATCGTTATGAACGACATGTGAGTTTGATTTCATCATCCTTAGTCATACTAAGATAATGTCGTCAATGCCCTCAGATTTGTCTTAATAATATTCCCGTATTATTAATATGACAATGGACAATTTAGAATATAAAACACAGTAAATATTCATGGATATAAACATGCAAATATAGAACACAGTAGATATTCATATAAAAATGATCATATCAAATATATCAATTTATTCCAATATAAACTGCTCACAGTTCCATTATCCAAATACTAAAACAGATTTACATGAAACTACTAGCTTGTCGAAGTCCAATGTTCCATTCATATTCAAGATGTTTGGTACAAGACATTGAGTTCGATAAAGCGTCAGCTAGTTAGTTATCTGTTTGAACTTTAAGTGTACGAATTTCACATATCTCGAAAAATCATTCGAATGTAGTGAACCTTCGTAAATAGGAACTAGCGTCATCACGACCTATTTCAAAACCAACATAAGTATAGCAAGTATACTTAGTTTCAGTTCAGTATCTCCACCATGACCAAGAAACATATATCCAGTACTTTAAAATACTTCAATGTGTTCTTAACAGCAATCCAGTGACTCTCTCATGAATTCTGTTGGTATTTTCTAGTAAGGTCCCCTAAGGACGTTACATTTGGCCTAGTGCTCCTTACAGCGTACATGATGAATGTAATAGCCGATTCATAGGGGATTACATTCATCCGCTTCACCACATCAGGTGTGGAAGGTCCTTGAGTCTCACTCAAGTTTACATTGTGTGGCATACGAGGACTTCCTCGTTTGGGAGTACCACTCTAAACCATTTAGAATTTTTGTCAATGTAAGAACTTTGACTTAAACCAATTAACCGCTTTGATCTATCATTATAGATCTTTACTTCAAGTATGTATGTCGTGTCCCTACAATCCATCATGTCGAAACATTTTCCATGCCAGGATTTTCATCTTGTTGCATGGTATATTGTTTCACATGAGTGACATGTCATCAACATGTATGACTTGAGAAACGACAACGCTCCCACTAGCTTTCATATATACACATACCCAGTTTGTGTTTTAGGTGAAACAAACGTTTTGATTTCATCATTAACCAAATTTCATAGTCATAGTACACTACTTTGACTATGAGAATCCTAATGTCTTTAGTAACAGGCGAGAAGGTTTCGTCATTGTCAATCCAGTAGGATTGAGTGTAACCTTTTGTTACTATGAGAGATTTATAGGTGTGTATATTTTCATCCATGTCAACAGTCTTACTGTTTTGAGAAAGATCAACAAAGTTCAAAACTTGATTGTCTCTCATGGATTTTATTTTCGCATTCATAGCTTCAAGTCATTTTTCGAATTCAAAATTCGATAATGCAACTTGATAGTTAGGGGGTTCATAATGATCCTCGAAACTTGCTCCTCAGCATCGACATAGATCTATATCGTTCAGGTGCATGAGGTGTCCTTGCGGATCTATGAATGGGAACAACATCATCCTATGGTCCAACATCTATATGTCCAGCCTCAGAATGATATTTGCTAGTGTTACCAGAAGGTTGTGTATCTTCACTTTGAATCTTGTCAAAGTCTATAGTGCTCCCACTTGCTTTGTGAAATGAGACTGTTCTCAAGAAACTCAGCATACCGAGTAACAACCATTTGTTCTCAGTTGGGAAGTAAAATAGTAATCGAAGATATACTTGATAGATATGGGCTCAAGTTTGTTCGGCATGTCTCGTTCCACGAGATCCTCACAACCCCAGATCCTCAAGTAAGACAAATTAGGGACTTTCCCACGCCATATCTCATATGGTGTCTTTTTAACCTTTTGGTCGGAACCATATCAAGTATTCGAGCAGCAGACTTCAGTGCATGCCCCTCAAAAGGATAGTGTAAGAGTAGTAGGACTCATCATAGATCGCACCATGTCATACAGGGTCCGATAACTCCTTCCAGACGCACCATTATCTTGTGGAGTGTATGAAAGAGTGAATTGTGAGACAATCTCACGATGTGAGGGATGATCCGGAAACTCTTGACTCATGTACTTTCATCCTTAATCAGGACTGAAAGCCTTTGTTGTCTTGCTAAGTTGATTTTCTACTTTTACTTTAGAAAGCTTTGAACGTTTCAAAGATTTCATGTTTATGTCTAATCAAGTAAACATAACCATAGCGACTGATATCATTAAAGCTTCCATGTTGATGTTTAATCAAGTAAACATAACCACATCGAATGATATCATCAGTGAAAGTAGGTGGCACCTTCCCTAGTCTTAGTTCTAAAAGGGCCACATACATCAGTATGTATGAGTCCAAGTAGATTTGTAGCTCTTTCGCCAACTTGGGAGAAAAGCTTTCTTGTTATCTTTCCATAATATACAAGAGAGGCATTTTAAATGATTCATAATCATTTGTAAAAAGCCCGTCGAGTTTTAGTATCAAAATGCGTTTCTTGTTTATGTGTAAAAGATGACGATGATCTAGGTAAGTAGAATCCAAACCAATTTGGATTCTTGAGTGCTACATTTGTATATAGAACTATCGTTTGAATTAAGATCATGCATATTAATTTCAAACACACTATTACAAGGAATAGTAATAAAAAATGTTATTTTTCATAAAACAAAATATCATAATCCATTATTCAACAAACGATAAAGCTAAACAATGCATAATTGACATTTGTTCAAAACAATAATTAACGCATTAGGAAGGATAAGATCACAGCTTCCATTCATTTAGCTTTCTACTTCACATTCAATCTTGCACATTTGTGTAAATGTGAGTTCCACAACTAGTGTCATACACTCAAGATTATCACGAAAAGTATGGAGTTCTATAATGAAGATACCTAATGTGCTAACTAGAACACATTTGTCCTTCATCAACTCTGCCAAGTAGGCAGGACAATTCCTCCTTCAATGGCCAGTTTCATCGCAATGATGGCAAGTAATATCCTTTGCAGGGTGCTCCTTTTTAGCAGGTGGGGGAATCGTAGGTTTGGAAAAGTAAACTAGCTTACCCTTACCTAGACTCTTGCCTTGTGCTTGCGGTTTACCTTCCCTGATTGCAAGAAAAGTATTGGGTAACCCTTTCTCAACCAGTTTTACCATAGCATGTTCAACGATTGTCTTCCCCATGCTATGTACTTTTAAAACACTTTTCAAACTGGTCATAGTCCTTGGATAGTGAGGTAAGAATCAAGCTCATTCCAAGAACTTGTGGTAAGGGGTAACCAAGACGTTCCATTGGATCAAGATAGCATTGCATATTCAAGATGTAAGTGCTAACTGATTGGCCGTCCTCCTGATTGCAAGCATGGAATGCTTTAACTGTTTTGAACAGTTCAAGTTCTGCCTTTTGTTGAAATATCATTTTCAACTCGCTTATCATGTCATATGCTGTGAGTTCCTCGAAGTACTTTCGAATCTCGGGGTTCATGCTCACAAGCATATGAGTAGCAACTTCTTGGTGTTCGTTAAACGTTTCGGTAAAGGCTTGACGAACAGCAGCAGAATCACTGACAGGAGGTGCCTCAGGTAAGGCCTCTTATAGGTGTATCAACTTTCTCATCTCTAAGGACAATCCTTAGAATTCGATATCAGAAGATAAAGTTGATATTAGTCAGTTTCAGTTTTCAAGAACTGATTTTTGAGTTGAGATACTTAGGTTTTGATGTTGTTGTTATCTGTATAACAACCAAAGTTCAAAAAATAGTATTTTCAATAATAATTTCTTTTAATCAATTAACTACCCAATTAATTTTAATCAAAAGCTAAGATCCCATTGAGCTTCTATCACCGCATCAGTTGATCTGCTAGAGGTGATAGATCCAATAGGTAGGTGACGATCAACAATTGCATTACAAGTGCAACTCTTAGAGGTATGGGACTTCATGGCACCTAGTGAACAAGCATCTAGGGTCAAGTGGCATGTTTGTCGCATCGTCGCCTCGAGTCAAGGTCTCACCGTTAACTCGATTAAGTCATCCAATGTGAAATCATGTCAAAATAGCTCTAGGTCTCACGCGTAGAGAATAATGACCTCGGATCTAGATTCAAACCACGTCTCACGTGAATTCAAAAATAGAAGCAAGTGATTTACAACCGATTGGACGGCGTGACTTAAATTTTAGGTATGTTAAATTTTAATTAATAAAATTTTATTAAGATATGAATGAATCATGTACTTCATTCATATCACTTCATAAGTCGTTTAATAAACGGTAAAAACATTTAACGATTATTAAGGTTTAAGTTTCAAATCGTATTTAAACTTAGTTTAATCTCAAAACAATTTTAGATTAAAGGTTTAATCATCAATGATTAACTATTATTTTAAGTTTCAAACCATATTTAAACTTAGTTTAATCTCAAAACAATTTTAGATTAAAGGTTTAATCATCAATGATTAACTAGTAATTATCGATGATTAAATGTTTGGATGTTTTAATGTTTGTGTCAAAAAACCATTTTTAATTGTTTTATTTACTTGTATCTAATAGGAAAAGAAAACAACCACAAACATAAATAAAACATGCAACAAATTTTGTGCAAACCTCAACCGATGAAATCCTAGGTTCGGTCATGTGAGTCATCACGACGGACCGAAGGGTCAAACTAGGGGACGGGCCAATATGAACCCAAACGGGCCTACATAAACCCAATGGGCTCCCACTTGCTCCAAGACATTCTTGAGCAAGTAGAACCCAAAATTGTGAAAAAATGCAATCTGCCAGAAAATTCCAGCAGACTTCGAAGCCCGAAAAGTCACTGAAGGAATCTTCGTTAGTCTTCCCGGCCTTCTGGAAAGTTGTAGCCCACGACTTTGCAAGCATTTTAGGCTTTTGAATCGCCCAAAACGGAGTTCGTATGCCTCTGGAAAACTTGTTTTCGTACAGCCCTCGCTTTTGTGACGGAAATTTGTTGTTTTCTTCATTAGTCTTCAATATTTTTTGTCAACAATTTACAATAAAAAGATAAAATAAATACAATCTATTCTATTACTTTTACATTACAAATTGCCCCAAAAATGGCACCAAAAATAAAAGAAAAAAAAATGAAACAAATTACAACAATTAAGCCAAAAAACAAGGCTTTTCCCAAAACAACCAAACAACCAAACATCAACCACATTCATTCACAAACGGTCTAGGCTTTCATCGGTTTGCACAAACAAGCAACAATTGACAAGTCTTTGGCTTGGGATATGACAAAAATACATGTTTTGCCATATCAACAAAATGGAATTAAAAATTAAATTCCAAGCCAAATAATCAAAAAATACAATAACAAGATTAATTTTTTGATTTGATTTTGTAACAAGTGACAATAGGGTTCCAAAAATACCATATTTTAACCCATTAATTTATAAAAAAACCGAAAAAAAAATTAAAAATCGGAATTTAAAACACCAAAAAAACTTTGGTTTTTGCCACTTTTCACAAAATCTAGCTAATTATATGATTAATATAATGACTCGTGATACCACTAATGGTGATTTTAGGTTAAAACAAGAACCAAAACGCAGCGGAAAGTATTTATCACCATAAACGGATCTTGATATTAAATCATACAATTAAACTAATCAAGAAATCAAAGAGTTAGGAAGATCATTTCATACCCTTGAAGCCTTTGATCTTGTTGTGGATTCGGATGGATTTGATGATGGATTGAAACAAAATATTCAATTAGAATACCTCTAAAAGAAAGTCCACACAACACTTGTCTAGAACACCAATTGGGATGCTAGTCCCTTGAGCAAGCAAATCAAAAGAAAAATACCAAAAACCATTTTTGGTCTTTGACGTGAGATGTTTTGGAGAAAAACTTATTCTACCAACCACGCTTGATCCTTCTCACAAATCTCCAAAACGTATATTTCAAGGAGAGAAATTAGAAGGTGACGTTAAAAACAAGGGAGTGTTTATGGTGCCTTAATCAATCTTTAATGCCTTCCATAAACCATTGATTAATTTGCACTCTAGTCCCTTGTCTTTTGTTCCTTCTATTTTGCTTACTATTAAGTTTCAATATTAACAATTAATATTAAACTATAATATATACAATCATATAGCTTATATTAATATATATTGTAATTACCCTAATTACACTATATATCTTATGGTGCTAAGTGTTTAAGTGTGTGACCCTTTAGGCTCACAAACAACTAGCCATATAACTATATGTTATACGCGTGAAGCATATTCCAACAAAAAGGTCTTTGATTATTAGTTAAATGTATAAAATACCCTTTATGGACAAAAGGTGGAAGCTTTGTGTAAATTGATAATGGATGAATAAATGATTTTTAACTTAAATGTTGCAAAAGTAGAAAACATTCCAATTATGTTAAAAAAAACATGAATATGGGATATGAGATATGGGGATATGGGACACATGTTTATGGTTGAATCTATTATCCCACGTATTATATGCAGGATTTTAGGATTCCAAAACTGTTAATTTGTGATGTAGGGTAATTTACTGATTTGTATGCAAATTTGTTATTTTTGTTAGACACCACATATAGAAACCGTATAAATGCATATCAATGCATTATGGAATGTACATAATGACCTCGTAATCTCCTCCATGATATTCTTTGTAAATTAGGAAATAGAGTAATTACTTTGAATTAGAAATGGTTACCTAGTATAATGGAAATACTCACTTATTCTCTCAATATCTCAATGTCGTTTATGGTATCAGAACCTCTCTTGGGCAACTGATTTCGTTTTTTTCCGGCCAAAGATTGGTCTTCTCAGTTGGTTTCGACCACTGCTCGTATCACCATGGCCCTGATCCACCTTCTTCCAAACAAAACTCCCTCCATCCCGTGTATACGGGTACAAACATACAAACCAAAGTACGCGTTCTTGACGGCATTAAAGTTACATACTCCTCGTGGGTTAAACTTTTTTGTCTTCATGCTAAGGGCTATATAGTTCTTACACACATCAATGGCACTTCGCCACCCACTGCTGCCGACAAGTTAGAGCAATGGGCTGAGATCGATGCCATTGTTTTACAATGGATTTATAGTTCATTATCCGATGATCTTCTTCCCCGTGTTCTTGAACCGGACACAACTGCTCATAAAGCGTGTGAGAAAATCAAAAACCTTTTTCTCAATAAAAAAGGGTCGCATGCGGCTGCCCTTGAACACGGGTTCACTAACATTACCCGTCGTTCATCGCTATCGTTAGATGATTATTGTCAAAAACTGAAGGACCACGCGGATCAGTTAAATGATGTTGACAATCCCGTTAACGAACAACGGGTGGTTCTACAACTTGTTCGTGGCCTTCCTCCGGAGTACGACACCGTAGTCGCCTACATTAATCAAACTCTCCCTAATTGGGACACCGCCCGTAGCATGCTCCAACTGGAACAGAACCGACAAACGGCACGGGAGACTTCAAAAAGTGCAGAACCAGTTGGTGAAGCTCATGTTACCACCGACCCCCCACCGCAATCCCGTAGCAACCGTGGTCCTCCCTCGAACCGGCAATCAAACAGGGGCGGCCAACGTCACCAAAATAACCGGCACAACCCATCGGGCAATCATTCCCGCTCGGGCAACAACCACCATCATGGAAACAGTTCTGGCCCCTCCCCTGCTCAATATCCGCCTCACCCTTGGTGGCCCATGGTCCCTCCGCCGTGCCTGTACCCCACTCAAACCGGTTGGCCCCAACCATGGTACCCTCAACCACCTCAGTAGCACCCCTAAAAAAACCGCAACTCAAATCGGTCTAACAACTAACCAACAAATGACCCACCCCAAGCACTCACTACTGGCTCATACAATGCGTTGGAACCAATGGAGATAGGGGTTGCGTTTCAAGCCGAGTCGTTCAATCAACCAACCGATAACGATTGGTATATGGATACGGGTGCCACCTCCCACCTCACGGGAGACTTCGGTAAACTTAAAAATTTCAATTTTTACTCTCATATTAAATCCATGTTTGTCGGCAACGGTAACAATATTACCGTAAAAGGAACCGGTACCAACACCTTAAAAACCGACCCAAAACCACTTCACTTAAAAGACATGCTTTATACACCCGGAATTATTAAAAATCTCGTTTCCGTTCGTCAATTTACTATTGATAATTGTGTTTCTCTTGAATTTGACCGTTTGGTTTTTTTGTGAAGGACTACAAGAGTGGGAAAATTCTTTCCCGACACAATAGTAGCGGAACCCTTTATCCGTTCACGCAAGATGTCCAACCACAACTTGCACTCAACTCTATGTCATCTTCAAATTTATGGCATTTCCGTTTAGGACATCCCGGTGGAAATGTCATCGATTTTTTAAGAAACAATTTTATAATTTCATGTAATAAGAGTGCTACCAACACTCATTTGTTATGTCATTCATGTCAAATTTCCAAACACAAACGTCTTCCTTTTTATGAATCCAATTCCACCACTTTGTTACCATTTGATATTATTCATTGTGACCTTTGGACGTCAGCAATTGCAAGTAAAAATGGTTACAAATACTACATGGTTTTAGTTGATAATTACACACAATTTGTTTGGGTCTATCCTCTAAAATTTAAGTCCGAAACTTTTGGCCGTTTTACTCAATTTCACTCTTTTGTTCACACCCAATTTAACACAAAATAAAAAGTTTTCAATGTGATATGGGTGGTGAATTTGACAATATTAATTTTCAAAATTTTGCAACCAAGCATCGCTCCATTTCCACTTTTCTTGCCCGCAAACATCACCACAAAATGGCATAGCGGAACGAATGCTTAGACGTTTGAATGAAATAAAACGTGTGCTCTTAGCACATGCCTCGTTACCAAACACATTTTGGGTCGATGTGTTACATGCCGCCACCTATCTTCATAACATCACCCCAACCAAACTACTCCAAAATCAAACACCAACATCCATGCTTTACAAACATCACCCAACTTACACCCACCTCAAAGTTTTTGGATGTGCTTGTTATCCAAATCTTTCTGCATCCAGCAACCATAAACTAGACCCCTGATCCATTCAGTGTGTCTTTCTTGGTTACCCCACACACCACCGCGGTTACCGATATCTTGATCCCACAACCGGTAAAAATGCAATTACTGATGAATACAAGGCTCTATGTGACAACGACACTTGGGAATTGGTACCGCGACCCACAAATGCTCACATCATACGGTGTCTTTGGCTTTATAGACACAAATTCAAATCCGACAGATCTCTTGCTCGGTATAAAGCCCGACTTGTCGTCAATGGGAAATCTCAACAAGTGGGCATCGATTGTGACGAAACGTTTAGTCCGGTTGTCACACACACTATCATACGGACCGTTCTCACACTCGTAACATCACGTTCTTGGTCAATCCACCAAATTGCCGTTAATAATGCATTCTTACATGGCAACTTAAACGAAACGCTCTACATGCATCAACCACCCGGCTTTGTCAATCGTACTCACCCGGACTACGTATGCAAATTACGCAAATCTCTATATGGGCTCAAACAAGCCCCTCGGGCATGGTATCATCGATTTGCAAATTTTATAATGGCTCAAGGTTTTCAAAGCACCAAAGCGGATACTTCATTATTTGTCTACCGACACGGGAAAAACATAGCGTACCTTCTCTTATACGTGCACGATATCATCTTAACCGCATCAAATGCCACGTTTTTAAATCAAGTTATCCAAACTCTTTCAAAAGAATTTCGCATGACCGATTTGGGAAGCTTACATAACTTCCTTGGCATTCACGTTACCAAAACCAAGACGGGATTATTTTTGTCTCAATCTCAATACATCACCGACATTCTTCAACGAGCCAATATGAGTACATGCAATCCCGTAGCCACTCCAGTCGATACATCATCCAAACTAAGTGCTACCGCCGGTCCACCGCTACAAGATGGAACTCTTTACCGTAGTTTAGCCGGTGCTCTTCAATATCTCACATTTACTTGACCAGACATCGCATATGCCGTTCAACAAGTATGCTTATTTATGCATGCCCCTCGGGATCCACATTTTAACTTCCTAAAAAGAATCATTCGCTACCTAAAAGGCACATCTAATCAAGGATTACATATACGAGCATCCCGAAATCTAAACATCACCGCTTATTTGGATGCCGACTGGGGAGGATGCCCTGACTCCCGAAGATCTACATCAGGATATTATGTTTTCTTAGGAGATAATCTGGTTTCCTGGTCCTTAAAACGCCAGCCTACAATTTCCCGCTCAAGTGCCGAGGCTGAATACAAAGGCGTCGCCAACGCCACCACTGAAACAAGTTGACTCCGCAAACTCCTTCTCGAACTTCATGTACCGGTTACAAAAGCAATGCTCGTGTACTGCGATAATATTTCCGCTGTATATCTCTCTGACAATCCGGTAAAACATCAACGAACTATACACGTCGAAATTGATATTCATTTTGTTCGAGATCTCGTTAAAATCGGTCGTATACGTGTCCTACACTTCCCCACAGAACATCAATATGCCGACATTTTTACAAAACGTCTTCCACGATAATTGTTCCATCGATTCAAGACCAGTTTGTGCATTCGTACTCCTCCTGCTCCAACTGCCGGGGAGTGTTAGACACCACATATAGAAACCGTATAAATGAATATCAATGCATTATGGGATGTACATAATGACCTCGTAATCTCCTCCATGATATTCTCTGTAAATTAGGAAATAGAGTAAATACTTTGTATTATAAATGGTTACCTAGTATAACGGAAATACTCACTTATCTCTCAATATCTCAATGTCGTTTAATTTTCTCTTGTGACATTGTCATTTAGATTGCTGGACATATTAATCTGGATACTTGAAATATGTTGTCTTGGAATTTCATCAAAACTTGGTGTCAATTTTGAGTCAAGCAACTTGTATACTGGATAAGAAAAGGCAAACTAAACCTTAATTTATGGTGTTTTGTTTTGATTTTTCCCCAAAAGGTATGGTGTTAGTTTGATATAAATTTGTGGTTACTGTAGTGTGCTGATTTTTTTAGAAATATTTGAGTTCCAGTTTGGAAAATGCTGACTTTTGTGGTCAACTGCAGTGTCATTTGAGCCATGTATCTGATATAGGAAAGGACCTTAAGAATCTGCTCGAGGATGATGATCTGGCTGTAGTTCAGTTTAAATCATCATCCACGTTGCATTATTCAGATCATCTCTCAAAGTATCCAATTGTTGGATTCGGAGTCATCTACACGAATAATTTTTAATGCTCAATTTTGACTTCAGAAAGTCAAAGTATATCTCATATTAAGAAACAATAAAAATGTAACTTTGTGCGAATTACAGTTCAGGAATCTAAGCTTACATTCTTCCATGAAGGAATTGGTGTTTGTGAACAAATAACAAGCATACCTATTTGGTTGGGACATAAATGAGTTAGTACTGACATTAGTATAATTACTGATTGTTAGTTAATGCTGATGTGAAGATTAATGCCGCTACACGATTACTACTGATCAACTACTTAATGCTGTTAAAGTTGATTACTACTGATGATGCAATTCCTACTGAAGAAACAACTTACTACTGATCTTGGCATTTACCACTGATCGAACAAAGTGATACTGATGATGCTAAATACAGAGATTATCGAGTCCGAGATCTTAGGAAAGTTTGTTTAGAAGATCGTATCTGTTTAAATTGTATTGTAATCATTTCCTAAAATAACTAGGTTAAAGTTTTTGGCTTTAAGGACTATTATAAATAGCTCCTTACGAATTGTAAACGTACGTGTGTATTGTAATTTCTCAATCAATATACATTGAAGCTTTTTGTGATAAAATGTATTCTTCGTAATTCATATTATTTACAGTTTATTGTTCTTGTTAAATCACAATAGTGTTAATCCGCTGTAATTTCTCATTGTGAGTAGATATGTGATTCAATAATAATTATGTGTTATTCGATCCTGACACTATCCCTCTTTCCTACACTCCAATCTTACTCTTCCAATAATTTTGTGGCAACTTCTTTATTCTGCATTGAAGATGTTCATCTTGTCTTTTTCTATTCTCCCTATCCCTATGTTCCTAAAAGAGTGTGTTGTTTGACTTTTAAGGTCAAACCTACCTATTTTCACACTTCAATATCGATACCTTTTCTAGCATATTTTGATAGCTTCTTGGAAATTCATTCCATTTAACAACTTTATGGCCCATACTTTCGCCAATCATAACCGTCATCTTCTCACCTGTTAAACAGAGTTAGAGGCCCCGATTTGTTCATCCCAATTTCGTTTGTCTCCCCATGAAATGCAGTACCCTTTTCATACCAGTATAAAAAAAATCTCACACAACATAAAACAATTTACTTGTAAAAAATGTATCAAAATAAGGAAAATAACTGCTAGTGCTGGTATGCTTGAGTTCTCTCACATTGATAATAGTTTCTTTGCAACTGTAAGTTCATGCCTCCCAGATATTGCCGGATCCCGCCAACCTCGGTCTGCAACCCTGCCATGCCTACCTGTAAATTTTGTATATCGGCCTGGAGTCTGGCCATCCTCATGTCGACTTGCTGATAAGATTGGTACGGGTCAAATGAGGATGGACCCGATTGGGAGCCAGATTCTCCTGCATGCCCGTAACCGTGACCCATAACTGGTGGATCTATTTCCCGCATCTCTTCATCTTCTACCTGTTGTTGCACCAGTTGCCTTTGCCTAGCCCGTCGAATATTCTCGGTGGGCGGGTTATCTTCCCACACGTATCGTCCATCCTCTACACCATGTACCGCATTTCTAATCACCCTCATTCCATACATTTGATTATAATCCAGAAACCCCATTTCTTGCTTTGTAAAACTTAATCTCACCCGCGGTGTCAGAGTCACCGCTGCTTTTGCCAGACGGGTAATGTATCGGCCTCCCGTGAAGCTACTTTTCCCTTTGTGCCCCAGTGCTGGACCATTCAAAAATGAAGCAAGAACGAGTGGTATGTTAGTGAGGCGATCCCTGTTTACTAGCTGGTACAATAGCCATAGGCTATACATGTTCATCTTCTCGGCACCTTCCTTTCTCTATCGAAGGGTATTTGTGATCATACGGTATAAATATCGGTGTTCAGTGTTTCAGATTTCATTACCCTTGGAGTGCCTTGGGTCCCAAACTCCCACGCCAATTTCGGTCCAAATGTATTCCACATTTCGGGCCTCTTGGAATTCACCCCGATTTAGATATTGAAGGAAGCGCCGGCTAGTTGTTTGGGCTTCTGCGTAAAGCCCCAGATTGATTGCAAATTGGATTAAAAAGCAATGAACCCACTGGTTTGCTACTCTGTAATGAATGCGCGGTGGGTTCGTTGTGGGCTTTAACTGCTTCCAAGCGGTACGTGGTGAAGAATTCAAGTACCAGCTCGGAGTAGACTGGTTCTCGTAAAGTAAGGGCAACTTCCCATGCATTGCATATGAATAAAACTTGCCCTTCTCTGCCCCGAAGCTCACGAATCAAATAGGCCCGTATAGCTTCTTCTTTTCCCAAATTTGCCAGTTGGTCCCATTTAGGGGTTTGGCCCACATGCACATTTTTATGCATTATCTTGTTTCTCTTCTCTTCATAGTAGATTCTCGTGCTTTCGTTGCGAATAGTCGAGAATTCCTCGAATACGTTATGAACTTCATTTTTGAGCACCTGTGGAAACCATCCCTATGCATGGGACCTTCAATTTCATCCTCAGATGCATCATCTGAGGCGGATGGTGATGGAGTTGGTGAGGGTGGCGGTGGAGGTGCCCAAGAAGATGAGTTCTTAGTTGAGGCTCTTGTTCGCTGCCAATCACAAAATAGGAAAACAATAAGGTAATCATTAGAAATGTTATATAACATAAAAGATAAATAAGGGAATTGATATAAGAATGATATGGCTTTTGATTAAAAATCCCAATTTCCTTTACCCACACTTAGTTTTTAAACTAAGTGTGAAATTATGTAACACTTTAGAAGAATTTTTGACAATTAAAATCATGAAATTTTTATGAAATTATGATGTTTGATTGTAAAAAAAGACATGAGTTCAATTGTCAAAAATTAACCACAATGTAAAATTTAACAAATATTTTACTAGTCGTAAAAAAAATTTAAACCATTAACACAATGTAATCAATCTAACAAGAAATTCAATGATAATTTTCGGAATTGTGTCTCACATCACCCTAGTTCATAAGCGTTTTCTCCTAAAAAGCAAATCTAAGCCTAAAAATTCGAAATTTATACTAGGGTTTAGCAAAAATTCGACTAACTAACCATCTATGGCTTCAATCTACCTAGAATCAAGAAAAAAAACAAAAATCCGAACTCCCCTTCCAAAATTTCGGACCAAGTATGAAAAACCCCAAAACTCTAATATTTGTACCCTAAAATATGGATTATATGAAGAAAAGAGGGATAAACTAACCTTAGATGCCATGGAGATGAAGAAATCGGAAGAAAAATGGAAGAAATCGGTCGGAATTGAGTGTTTTGGGGTGATTTTCGCCGGAAATCGCGTAAGGGCTAGGGTTTCTGTTTTGCGTTTGCACGATCTGAAGAGAGACGGAGGTTTTATATCCGATGAAGATCGCGTCGCTATCTCGGGGAGATAGCGTCGCTATTTCGCGCGGCCACTCATATGACCAGGGTCGGATGAGATAGCGAGACGCTATTTTTTTCCTATTCGCGATTTTGGGTCCCTGTTTGGATTCGATTTGGGCAGATAGCGCCGCTATCTAAGATAGTGACGCTATCTACATATTTTTTTGGAACTTTCAATTTTTTTTTACGCAGAAAGGAAAGGGGAAAAAAACAACTAAACAAGGGTTGCCTCCCGAGAAGCGCTTCATGGATTTACGAGTCTAGAGCTTGACTCGGTGCTACTCTCCTACTTCTTTTTCTTCATCGAGGCGAGATACACAACCTCTCCTTGTTTTTGTTCGTCACCCATTTCCTCGAAGTACTGTTTAAGGCGGTGACCATTTATGCTGAAATGATAACCCTTCTCGGTAACAAGTTCGACATAGCCAGATGGGTGTTGTTTGACAACCGTGTATGGAACAACCCATTTTGATTTTAGTTTTACAGGTGAAAACTTATATTGAGATTGATAGATTATGACCTTATCACCTGCCTCAAAATTTTTTCGAGTTGTTAACTTCTTATCGTGCAAATGCTTACTCCTTTCTTTGTAAATCCGGGAGTTCTCATAATCATGAAGTCTTTCTTCATCGAGCTTGTTGAGTTGATGACTCCTTTCCGTCCCACCTAATATGACATCCATGTTACATTCCTTGATTACCCAATAAGCTTTGTGCTCAATTTCAAAAGGAAGGTGACAAGCTTTTCCGTAAACCATGCGGTATGGTGTGTATCCGGTGGGAGTTTTAAAGGCGGTTCAGAATGCCCATAAGGCATCATCAAGACGTTGAGACCACGTCTTAGGATTTTTCACAATGGATTTTTCAAGAATTCTTTTCAAGGCTCTGTTAGTGTTCTCGACTTGACCACTCGTTTGTGGGTGATAAGCCGTTGAGAACCGATGGTGGACACCATATCATTGGAGAGTTTTCTCCATGATATGAATAGAAAAGTGGGTGCCACGATCACTAATAAGATCCCTAGGGCATCCGAAATGACAAAATAAAGATCTCACGAATTTAACTACAACTCGGGCATCATTAGTTGGTAACGCTTTTGCCTCGGCCCATTTGGAGACGTAGTCAACCGCCACAAGTATGTACTTGTTGCCGTGAGAAATTGGGAATGGTCCCATGAAATTGATGCCCCACACTTTGAATATCTCACAAACTTGGATGCCTTGCTGGGGCATTTCATCCCATTTGGAGATGCTTCCGGTTCGTTGACATGCATCACATGTCTTGACTAAAGTGTGGGCATCTTTGAAGATGGCCGGCCAGTAGAATCCCGCATCTAACACTTTCCGAGCGGTGTAGTTTGGTCCGAAGTGACCTCCGGTAGGTCCTTTATGACATTCGTTGAGAATGTCCTTTGCCTGATCACGGGAAACACATCGTTTATGCATGAGATCGGCACCAACTTGGAAAATATATTGGGGCTCCCAATGGTAATTCTTAATATCTGAAAAGAACTTCCCCTATTGTTGATGGGTCGTCCCTTTTACAAGAACACGCGCCGCTAGATAATTTGCAAAAGCGGCGAACCATGGGTCATTTGCATCAGTGTCTTGTAAAGCATTCACGGCCTCGAGGAATTCTTCAGGAAAGGTATCATAAATCTCATTCTCCTTAAACTCCTCAAGATGAGGGTTCTCGAGACGGGATAAATGATCCGCAGCAAGGTTCTCCGCCCCCTTTTTGTCCTTGATCTCAATGTCGAATTCTTGTAGGAGAACAATCCAACGAGTGAGTCTTGGTTTAGCGTCTTGCTTGGCGAAGAGGTATTTCAATGCAGAGTGATCCGTATAGACAATGGTTTTAGATAGAACCAGATAAGGACAGAATTTGTCAAATGCGAAAACCATAGCTAAAAGTTCTTTTTCGGTGGTGGTGTAATTTGTAGGAAAACCTTATAGGATTCATATGGCGGAACTTGAATCTTACATACTTGATCTCTACTAAACAATGGGATCACAAGAACAAAGAGATGGTTAGAATAAGAACAATACCTCTTGGATTGCTAAAGACTAATCCACCTCGACTGCACCACCTAAACACGCTGCAAGACCACGTTGTACCAACAAAGAAATACACTATACGAGTGTATGTGTGTGTGCGTTGAACCCAAAACCGAACACACCTTCAGGTGTGTTTGTTGTTCGTCGAACTCGAAGAAGCCGAAAACTCCTTGGGGTTGGTTTCGGCCGAAGGGAGGGAGGAAGTATTAGGTTTTTGTTTGTGATAAGTGATTAACCCTTAAGCCTTAAACTTAGTCCCTTATTTATAAGGGATTATTAAGTTACCATTAAGTCCTTGGAGTTTAATTATGTTTAATAACATAATTAAACTTCCTATTGTCACTTTAAACCATTGGACTTATACTAGTTAATTAATTGTCTATTAATTAACTGTCCATTAAATATTTAACTTAATATTTAATCTTCCTCTTAAATAATAATTAACTTATTATTATTTATTCACTTCTTTATAATTAACTCAACTAGTTAATTATTCCACACAACTTACTTTATTCGGTTGTCCATTATTGGGTGTGTAGTGGTGTGACCCTTTAGTGTCTTATAACACTGGACACGATGACACGTGTACTTGACTGTGCACATAAATCCAACATAATTCGCCTGAGCACCGGTGAGTGTTCGACTAGCGTAATATATCGGATGAAAATGATAGTTCACACTTTGTCCCAACACCGTACCGAGTACGTAATCACTCGCATCACACATGAGTTCAAATGGTAAATCCGAATCGGGAGATACCATGATAGGAGCATGTGTGAGACGGTCTTTCAAAAGATTGAGGCCTCCACACACTCGGGATCAAACACGAAGGCTGTGTCCTTCTCAAGAAGATGAGTCATGGGTTGGGTTATCTTGGAAAAGTCTTTGATAAACCTATGGTAAAACCCCGCATGATCGAGAAAGATTCTCACTGCTTTGACATTTGAGGGCGGGGGGAGTTTAGAAATAACATCGATTTTTGATTTATCGACCTCCAACCCTTGTTTACAAATTTTATGTCCCTATACGATGCCTTCACGCACCATAAAGTGACATTTCTCCCAATTAAGTAAGTGATGTGAATTCTCGCACCTAATGAGAACACGCTCGAGACTGTCAAGGCACGAATCGAAGGAATTTCCAAAGACTAAAAATTCGTCCATGAAAACTTCCATACAATCCTTGATCATGTCTTGGAAGACGGATGTCATGCACCGCTGAAATGTGGTAGGTGCATTACATAACCCAAATGGCATCCTTCTATATGCAAAGGTAGCGAACGGACATGTGAAGGTGGTTTTCTCTTGGTCCTCGGGATCGATGGGGATTTGAAAGTAGCCAGAAAAACCTTCCAAGAAACAATAAAAGTTATTTCCGGCTAGTCTCTCTAACATTTGATCAATGAAAGGTAGAGGAAAGTGATCCTTGCGAGTTGCGTCATTGAGTTTTCGGTAGTCAATGCACACTCGCCACTCCGTGACAGTTCGAGTTGGAACAAGTTCATTTTTATCATTACAAATGATTGTCATCCCTCATTTTTTTGGAACCACTTGGACCGGACTCACCCATGTACTATCTGAGATGGGATTGATGATGTAACACCTCAATTTTTAAAACAAAACATTTGGCCAAAATATATCATTTAATAAAGAGGAGAACAATTACAAAACACGGATTTACAAAAACCTTTGGTATGAGATCAGAGTATAAGTTTGGTGTTACAAAATATATCAAAACCAAAGCTAAGTCTAAATCCGTTATAGTGTTCTTCTACTCTAGGCCCCGCATCTCTATCCATGCGTACCTAATTCTTCGATCCCGAACCTGAGTACATAGCAAAACAAACAAGGAGTACGTGAGACAAAAAGTCTCGTGAGTTACATGGGTTTAGACCCAACAATAATGGTGAGTATCATATAACATGTAAACATAATACAAGTAACTCGTCCGTCTATCTAGTCACCCTATTGTGACTCTATCAACCTTGCTTCCCTAGCAATCATATCTAGTCATCGGGTTGCCCCCGAACTAACTAGAACCACATTAACTTATTAACCGGGGATCCCCCGCATTACTAAGCTTCAAGGTAAAGGCAAGAGGGAATCGCCCAATCTACCTATACCTGCGTTACTCGCCGGACTACTTCCAGTTAGCAAGACTACTATCATGGAATGGGCCGATGGGGATCCGCCCAAATGCTCCCTATTCCATATCCTCATGACCGGGGATCCCCCGCATAATCACATCGTCTCAAACTCACTATAACTCAACAGTTATTTCAATCAAAGCTCTTGGCTATCATAACTATCACCAAACAAGTTAGTTAATTATCATCAATAATAATATATAACCAACTCAACAACCATAAGTCTACACAATTAATCTAATAGACCAAATCACAAGTAAACGAAAGACATTTCTATAGCTATGTACTCAGTAAAGTCCACACATACTCACCTTAGCAAAATAATGCTCCAACCGTGTTCTTTACACCAATCTCTTGCTTCAACAATTCGGTCAACCTTCCAAGACTACAGCAAAAGCCTAATATAACAATCACAAGTTGTTCAACATCACATACTACTTATAATGTGTCCATTTATCTCTAGATACCACTTATTAACACTTCCCCCCAATTTTTGTGACTTACAAAACCCTAGGTTTAACCAACCCTTAATATTCTTACAAATCTTAACCATACACTTGTTTCCTTTGTTAAAATACCATATATTAAGTGTTTACAACATTTATTTAACCATTAACCATAAACTCAAGAACTAGGGTTTCAAACCCTAGCTTCAAGATCCATAGATCTTGAGCTACAGAGATGAAAGAGTGAAGATTTACCTTAGATCTTCAACTCGGAGTGAAGTCAACCAAGGATTAGTGAAGAAATCGTCTAAGATTAGCCTTTTATGCTCAAAAATCGCCAAGAGAGAAAACTAGGGTTTGATAATGCAATAAATGAGCAAAATCCCGTATTTAATGCTGTCTGACGGAGTTCGCGTCGCGAACCATGAGTTCGCGCCGCGATCTATGCGTGTCGCGAACACTTCCCGATCGTGAGCCAGCTGTGAACTCCGATCTCCAAAATGCCAAACTCTCTGTCCAATGTTCGCGTTTGCGAACAATAGTTCGCGTCGCGAACTAGCCCACGCAGTAGGGCTGCATTTTTCGGTTCTTGGTTCGACCCGATTTCGTCCATAACTTTCTCATACGGTGTCCAAATGACACGAAACCAATTTCCACGTGTTTTATATGATTTATCCATAATTATCATATTTTTACATATTTTATTTATTTACGATTTTCGGGTCGTTACAGATGAGACCTGCATCAAGTAGTTTTAAAACCTCCTTTTGACCACATCTTTCATATTCGGGTTCAGCCTTCTTTGTCTTTGTACACTTGGCTTGAAATTGTCCTCCATGAGGATTTTGTGTGTACAGAAGATAGGGTTGATACCTGGTATGTCTGCGGTTTTCCAGGAAAGAGCCCGTTTGTGAGATTTGAGGATTTTCACTAATTGGGTTTTTTCAGTAGAGGATAGGTTCGAAGAGATGATGACTGCAGTTCAGATTCTCCTTGTAGGAAAGCATACTCTAGGTGGTCAGGTAACGGTTTAAGCTCTAAGGAAGGAAGGTCCTTAATGATGTTTTGATTCAGAGTTTTTGTTCAGGTTCAAATTTCTCAAAATCATCTTCAATTTCTTCCGAATCCTCTTCGTCAAGGCGAAGAAATTCCTTGAGCTCTAACACTGTGTTCCCGAGATTTAATTTTAAGAGAGGAGAAGAGAAATGGAAAGAAACAAAAAATTTCTTGTGTTCCAAAGTTGTTTTTTTAAAAGAAAGGAAGAGAAAAGAAAAGAAAATTTGGGTATTTTTTCTCTCCTAATCTTCCTCCCAAAAGTGGGAAGATTTGGAGATAAGAGAAATTTTCATTAATTAGAAATATATACAATTACTAAATTACCCTTAATATTAACTAATTTGTTTACATTTTAAGGATAAAATTGTAAATATGTTAATTTTTTCCATTCTCTCAAACTTAGAAATACAAAAAATGATAATTTTCTTTTCTCTTGTTTCCGACCAGGGATACAAAAATGAAAAATATTTTCTTCTTAATTTCTCTTCTTTTCTCTTCACTTCTCTTACCTTCTTCTCTTTTCTTTCGATAAAAAAGTCTGGAACACAGTGTAAGAGATCTTGGATGAATTCGGGAGAGTCTAGAGTGACATCCCCATGAATAGTGATGTCATCACAATCTAGGTCGAGAAATGAAGTGATTTCCTCCTCCATGCATACATCGATGATGTCGATGAAGTTGCATGTTTCATCAGAGGCAGAGGTATGTCTCATCGCTTTCTCAATGGAGAAAGTGACTCGGTCATTGCCAACACCTAAACTGAGCTGTTTTTCGGTGACTAAGATGATGGCACTTGTTGTATTAAAAAATGGTCTCCCTAAGATAAGAGGGACATTTGGCTCTTCTGGTATGTCTAGAATGACAAAGTCTACCGGAAATATGAATTTATCAACCTTGACTGGGATGTTCTCTGCTATGCCTAACGGGTATTTGTATGACAGGTCTGCTAGTCTAACACTCATCCTAGTCGGTCCAAGATCTGTTAACCCTAATTTAAGGTACATCGACAAGGGCATTAAACTTGTGCTAGCTCCTAAGTCCGCTAGTGCTTTACAAGGTGGTAAATTATCTATAAGACAAGGGATTATGAAACTCCCTGGATCACCCTTCTTCGGTGGCATGTTCGATTGGAGGTTAGCTGAGCACTCCTCACTTAATATTGCTGAAGATGCTTCCTCCATTTGTGTCTTGCTAGAAACCAGATCCTTGATAAACTTTCCATAGTCCGGCTTCCCTGCTAACATGTCAACCAAAGGAACGTTAATGCACACCTGTTTCATCATGTCAACAAACTTACCGTATTTTTCTTTAAGTTTTTCTTTCCTCAACCGTTGAGGGAAAGGAACCTTCGGTATGTACGAGTTTGTTGCGTCTGGGTTAGTAGACCTGTGCGTCTCCTTTGGTTTTGTTGCTTCCGACTCTCTTGTGTTTTCGATATTTTCCATTGCTCTTTCCTCTTCATCAATCAAAATCTCCTCAGTAGCCTGTTCATCAGAAGATTTTTCATTAGTATTCAAAACAGGTGAACTTACCGTTCTACCACTTCGAGTAGTGATAGCTTTAACATTTTCGAATCCTCGTTTTGGATTGTCTTCTATTCTGGGTGGTAGACTGCCCTGCGGTCTATCTTGTAATGCTTTGGCAATCCTACCCATATTTCTCTCTAAACTTTGAATAGCTGCTTGCTGATTTCTGATGATCTGATCTTGCTCCTTAGCTTTCTTATATTATTTTTCCATATACTTCTCAAACATGATTTCAATTGAGGACTTTGATCCTTGACCTGCAGCATTCTCTCGAGGTGGTTGGTTTGCTTGATTATCACGTTGGAAACTAGGGGGTTCGATTGTCTAGGGGGGGTGTTTTTGTTTTGGTTATTGTTGTTATAACCTCTATTGTTGTTGTACCCCTGGTTTTTGTTGTACCCCTGGTTTTTGTTGTACCCTTGATTTCCACCTTGATAATTATTTCGGTACCCATTGTTGATGTAATTCAACTCCTCCTCTGCTGACATGGGTTACTATTGTGTACAATCTTTGGTGAGATGTGATCCTTTGCATCTATCGCATCCAACCTGTATGGCATGTAAACAATTAGTTAATTTATCTAATTTATGTTGAAATACTTTTGGTTGTTTTTAATTGCGGCCACTTCATCATTCTGTCTATCATCAACCAAATTTACTTGTCCAACTCGTCTGTCAGTTTGCCATTCCATACTGTTTATGGAAACATGTAACTTTTAATTTGTGGTTATTTTTTCCCCAACTACCATTAATCAGTGAAACATGTAACTTTTAACTTGTCATTATTTTTTATTATATTTTGTAGTTCAAAGACAATGAAAAATGAAAAGATTTGTTAACATAGTCTCAAGAAATGCAATGTTTTCACGACCGGGTCGGACCGGCCGGTCGAACCGGTTGGACCGGAAAAATGCTGTATGGCCGGTCAGAAGCAGCGGTCTAATAAGCAAAAAACAAGCCGGATTAAACCGGCGGATTTTTACGCAAAACGGGTTCAACCGGACATAAAAACCGGATTCGAGCAGGATTTCAACTAGTTACGCTGAAACGAACCAAGCATTGGAGGAAGATTCTAATCGAGCATATGGTAAAAGTTGGCTGCATGTGGCATATATTTATATTGCTCCTACCTTGTGTCTTTTCTTCTCTCACAGCTATGTGGGATGAAGAAATATACCCTTTTCTTCTCTCTTTCTCAAGTGTATTATAAACACTAATACACTATTATTTGCTAGTGTAGAGACGTATTTGATTGAATATTTCTTTTCCATCTTAATGTAAATAAACGAGTGTATTACGTCCGCGCGTTGCAGCGGTTTTATATCTTTCTTTTACACGATTGGCGTCATAATATTAAAAGACAAATAATTATTTAATTGTTTACAAATTCAAATATTCTAAAAAACAATTGTACGTAACGATTCCAACGACCTAGCTAACCGCTTCCTCTTGATCGGCACACCAGATGTTTCAAATGTAATTGGAATTATATTCATTTTTATTGTTTTTTAACACTATACTAAATTATATAAATCTATAACTGGATAAATTAGTAAATACCATCCTTAATTATTAATATGAATATTATTTATTAGTAATAGTTTGATAAAGAAAATGATTAAAAAAAAAAAACAAAGAAGCTGCCAAGTCCTTCCCTGGGCCCTTCCCTCGCTCACTAATGGTTTCTACTTTTTCTCTATATTATAGTAATTATACTTCGTATTAGATAATTTACCAACCATACTCTAGGAAAACCAACCATCCATTCATGTTAATTTTTTATTTAACGCCGGCAACTTTTCCGTCCATATTTATGAACAGTAAGTTGACGGAATTATGTATGCCTATTGTATATATATAGAATGTATAGTTCAACAGAAAAATTAAATTTCACAAATAATTTGTTTAGTTTGTGGAAATATGAACAATTCTTTTGTAGTTTAATTATTATATGTTTCTTTGGCAAACTGACAATATGAATAATGGCAGTTCAGGAGCTTTCTTGGCAATATGAAGTAAAATCTGAGAGAGAGTTTAATAATTATACATTTTGTGCAGTATGAATATAGTTTAAAGTTTTAAACAGTAAATGATTATTAAGTGTTTGATACATATGAAACTTAAGGTTATTGTTGGGAAATAAATTTTGGAGTTTTTTTGTATTTGTTATAATGATTGTTTTATATTTTTAGGCTTTTTCGGGTAATCCGGTTTAACCGGCCGGTTCAACCGGTGTGACCGGTTCGGCCATTTTTTAGACATCGGTCGGTCCGTTTCAAAATCCGGGTTTTAAAACATTGAAGAAATGTCTTTAAAAAAGTGTTTCTAGCATTAAAAGTTTGTAGTTTTGTGAAGGCACGTCTTATCTCATTTTCCAAAAATAAAATACTTCATTGTTCAGTAGACCTGACGCTTGGAAAGATCACATATTTAAAATGCTGCAATTTTCCCGCTTCCTTTCAACACTCCACTGACGGAACCCTAGCTATGAACTCCCCAATTTGCCCTGGATCAAATCCACCCAATTGCTGTTAATTTCTATAATTTCTCCACCGGAGCAAACAATGGCGTCGCCGGCAGCCGCTGAAGAGCACTCTAACACGAAAACAGAGGAAGGAACGACGGCATTTCAAAAGAAGCGGTCTCGGCGCGTGAGCTTTGCTGAGAATACTTCCGTTCACATATTTGACCGTGATGAAGATTCCGGAACTCCTCCTGGTTCTGTTCTTCCTAATTCCCCAAACGTTGACCTAGGGTTTACTAAACGAGATAGTGATTCGAGGCAGTTTTTCCGGAACGAAGAAGACGACGACGGCGAAGATGAAGATGGTGATTTGCATGAACTCGGTCCGAGGATTCCGTTTGTGCGAGTGGTTGGATCTCTATCTCCGTCCTCCGGTGGAAGCACTGTTGGTTCCGCTACCTCCAACGATGGCAAGTTTTTCTGATCCTAATACTTTTTTGCTTGATTGGTTAAATTCTAGTGAAATTCTCAAAATTTTCAGTTAATTGATGAACATTAGTTGTTAAGTAATACATTGGATACTTAAACTTCTTGATATAATCACCATCATGAGGTAATCATCTTCATGATGTGGATAACTGCTGCTAATTGTTTTTATTTTTATTTTTTCCATATAAATTTGTGCTTGCAGAAGCTAACTTTTTTGGTCCTGTATCAACAAGTTTCATTAGACGAGATTTGTCAGATTCTTATGCCTCAGATGATAATCATGATCAAACAATGGATTCAACAGCATTTAATATTCATTTTCGTAGTATTGCTAGATCAGAATCAGGAGACTTAAAAACTTCCACAGGAATTCCCCTTTCCTTTGAGGAGAAAACTCCAAATTCAAATCTTTCATGTAATACAAGCTCCATGCTACTAACACTAGCTAAAATACCGAATTCTGAACACGATATTTCTACTTCTAAATTGAGCTCTGAGTCTCAATCAAATGACATGAGTCTTGTTGGAGAATATCATGATAAGTACAATTATGGGAAACTATCACCTGCATTGAATGCATTATTGGCAGAAGACAACAATGATTTGCATGTGGTATCTAACAATCCTGTACTAAAATCACTGAGTAAAAATGGAAAACGGTTCTTAGAAAACAAGGAAAATGGGTCTGATCTTATGGATTTCAGTTACAATCAAGATAATAAAATGGAAGGTGTTACTAGTCATGATGAGTTAAAAGAAGTTGTTTCTGTTAAGCATAATGAGACAGGTGTACCAGATGATGGATTCAAGCTTATTTCTAATGAGCAGAGTGCGTTTGGTGTTTTATCTAATACCTTTGATAATCAGGCTTCTAAAGCTTTGACACCTAATCAATCTGTTAGGGTAAGGATTCTTAACAAAAACCAATTTGTTATTTTCACTCTTGTGCATGTGTGCGTTTGTTTCTGAATCTTGCATTCTTGTAGCTGGTTGTTTTCATATATGTACGAGTAAATTACAGAAATGATCCTTTACGTTTGTACCGTATTACATATTTGGTCCTTTAGTTAATCCTTATTTCTAAAACTATTGACCTTTTTGGTCCTTTACCTAAAAAGAAGTTAACTTTTCCCGTCAAACAAACAACTTTTTATGGGTTTCAAATTGGTAAAGGGAAAAGGACAAATTTACCCCCTTATGCATCACATGTGACCATGCTTGACGAGAAAAATAGACATCTGTTTAGGTAAAGGACCAAACATGTCAATAGTTTCAGAAATAAGGACTACCAGTGTAATTTATGAAACTAAAGGACCAAATATGTATTATGCTGCAAACCTAAAGGACCATTTGTGTAATGTACTCTTTATGTACTAAATCTGTTCTATTTTCTCGTTTTTAGGGCACTCATATTGGAATCAACTCAGAATTTTTGGCTAATAGTCAAAACACTCCTTCAAATTCTAGAAATATGGTTATGCATTTCAATGAGGTTATGGAAAAAGAAAATAAGTTTGCATTGGTAGGGTCAATAACCAGTTTAACTGATAAACCAAATCATTTGCTTCAAAATGGTGTTAATCTATATAAATCTCCAGGAACTGTAACTCCTTCTCATAATCAAACAACTGTTTTTCCAACAGCTAATAGCCTACAACGTGTTTCATCCTTACAAAAAAGCATTTCAAAGCTAAGAATTCTAGAAGCTTCTCCCTTTTCTGCTGCTTTAAATGCTAAACTTCAAGGTTCAAATTTGAAATCTGTAGTTAGTATCTCAAAGATGACCCCTTTAAGCACTCTGTTGGAGAAAAACAATAAATCTCCTAAAATTAGTTATTTTGAGAACCCATTACCATCTTCTCTTACAAAAATGGATGATAATAATAATAATACTGAGACACCAAAAAATTTCAAAGTTGACTCACAATTGGTTTTACAACCTGAAAGAACACCTGGAGAACAAATACAGTCGGAATTCTTGAAATCTGCTGATGTCAGATATGGTTATAAAGATGAGGAAAATAAGATTAATTCACCACAAACTTCTAATCGTTCTTCAAAGAAAGCAACAACAACATCAAAGTTCAATATAGAAGAAATGATACATGACAGAAGTAATTTTCAACATGATGCTGTTTGTAACTCAGAATTAAGAGGGAATTTAACAAAATTATCAAATAATACATGAAAGCTCTCTATTAATTTTCAAAGGAAGTGATGAAAGTTTTGGTGACAAATCTTGTCAGAAGGTCAGTTCTCTACTTTTTTTTGGTCTGAAAAATCAATAACATGATTTATTTATCAAAAATATTAAACTCTTGTGCTACATTTCTTCAGAATTTGGCAGATGAGATTGGTAGAAGTCCCTCAAATTATAACAACATTGTTTCCTTACATGAGGAAAATGTACAGTCTCCCTGTATGAATCAGTTATCTAATCCAGATGTAAACTCAACTGAGCGAAAAAGAAAAAATCAAGATGTGAATACCGAGAAAAATGCTAAAATCAAAATAAGTTCAAATTCTGGTCCTAATCTGGAACATTTGGCTAAGGTATGGTTGTCAGATGCTAAGAATTCTTTTTATATTTTTAATTATTTATAAGTATTTATCTAGACGTTTTGTTTTGCAGATTTATACAACATGTTTTAAAGAAACAAAACTTTTTTCGAATTCAGTTGAAAAGATGAATTTGCATGCGGTATATTCTTTAATCCTTTTTATCGGTTGTAAAATATTGTAAACATGAAATTACACACAATTATAATGTGTTTTTTAGATTGGTCGTTTGGTTGATACTGTGGGCCAGCTTCAGAGATAAAAAACATATCAGCTTCTTTCTAATGAAATTCGGTCTCAGGTTTGAATAGTTGTAGCTTTATCTTCATTGTGAACTATATTTTACTGATTATTTTTAGATTTTTTATACAGAGTGGTGCAAATCCCAGTAGTATTATTCAGCATAAAAGGTAATTCATGTGTCAAGCTGTAATTTTCTCTGAATTGTTAATTTTATTTTTATTTTTATGAATGAAAAATGTAGAGTAGCAGAAACAAAATTGCTATTGTGCAAAATTGTGCATGATAATGCAAAATTGCAGCTATTGCATGTGAAGCGAGAGAGATTATCGGTATTAAATTATTAAATATTAATAGTTTAATACTCTATTCCCATCTATATCTATATTATTTAATACAAGTCTCCCTTTTTTTATCTCATTTTAATTCTATCTATATGTAGAAAAATAAGCAATCAATTGCTTCTGGAAGTCAAGAATCTGAAGCTTTGAAGTTGAATCATTCATCACAAAACTCACAAAATGTTCAAGTTATTAATAAAAACATTCAAGAGGTAACAAACTAACAATCCCATTTTAGCCACTGGTAATTGTCATTAAAAAAACTAGGTTAATTTCTTACCTAATTGATTTGTACAGTGTCAAATCAACAAGAAAGTGACTTCAATGATGCAAACAGTAAAAGATATTGATGAAAGAATTTCAAATTTGACAAAATCTTTCAACATATCGTGTAAAATGGTAAAAGAACTCAACCCTAGTGATACAATTGCATTTGTTAATGATCATTTGATGAATAGAGCACAATGTCAAATCATATGAAAGGAGTTGCAGGTCCTTAAGTTATTAATTCATTTTGTCATATAAGATTTTTAATTTTTAATTATTATTTCATTTATGAAATTTTTATTTTTTTGTTATTATTTCAGCTTTGGGTTGTAGACAATTTGCAGAGTAGCAAAGATCATCATGATGTTGTTTTTAACTACCTTGACCTAGTTTTTTAAAGGTTCCATTTTTATTTTTAATAATATAGTTTTATTTTAATGGTCACATTTTCTTAAATCTCCATTGTCAGGGTGACAGTCACTGCTGGTGTAATCCCAAGCATTTCCATTTCTAGCATATTAAATGAAGCGAATATACAAAAGGTAATATTTTATATATATATTTATATTAATGAATTTTCATACTGTTTTTATACCATTTTAATTCATGAATGACGTTTTTGCCCTGTAGAATTTTAAAGATATGGATAGTTTAACTGCATTTGGGTTTGTGTTTGATGCTGGGCCGATACAGAAGCGTGTTGGTGCTACAGATTTGGCACAAGAAACTCAAGTGAGTGTCTTAATTTGAAAAGCTTCTAATTGTTTTATATTATAAAAAGAGTAAATTACACAAATGGTCCTTTAGGTTTGTACCATATTACATATTTGGTCCTTTAGTTTCATAAATTACACTGGTAGTCCTTATTTATGAAACTATTGACACGTTTGGTCCTTTACCTAAACAAACGTTAACTTTTCCCGTCAAACAAACAGGTTTTTATGGGTTTCAAATTGGTGAAAGGAAAGGGAAAAGGACAGATTTACCCCCTCGTGCATCACAAATGACCATACTTGACAGGGAAATAAATGTCTGTTTAAATAAAGGATCAAACCGTGTCAATAGTTTTAGAAATAAGGACTACTAGTGTAATTTATGAAACTAAATGACCAAATATGTAATATGGTACAAACCTAAAGGACCGTTTGTGTAATTTACTCTTAAAAAGTTAAAATTGTTGTTTCTTAATAGATGACTAGTCATCTTTTGGGAAATTTGGTTGATGTGATGGAGGAAATACAAGTTGCAAGAATAGAGCTAAAGAACCTGATTTATGCAAGATTTAAAACCGTCTTAGGTAATCCTATGATCTCAAACATCATATGATATTACTTATTAAGGTTATAAATAATATTTTATTTGAAAAATAAATGAGTTTATTCATCTTTTGACCCTGTTGACTTGCAGGAGAACGGCTTGATCTGGAGCTCTATTTCTTCGATTCCAACAGCCGAAAAAAGGCAACCATAACTCTAAACACTTCATGTCTAAAAAGGTGCTTTACATTTTTATATTTATCATTTGACCTTTTTATAATTGACGCGTATTAAATAAAAAATAGTTACTACCCATCTGAGATTGTTGCATGCCAGATCAACATCCCACTACAAAATTCATTTTCTCAAAAACTGTCAGGTGAGATTGCAGCAGCAGTTGAAGCTGTCAGTGTGGGGTTTTTAAGGATTTTACGGGTATGTAGGTGTGTGTCACAGTTAGTTAGTCAGCCGTTAAGGTAAAATCTAAAAAAAAACTTTATAAAATGTAACAAAATTATGGTCAACGGTCAACTACTTGTTGAAGTGTCATTTTCCTGATGGATTGAACTAATCAGTATCTAGTGTCGTGTACTTTTCCTCATTTGCATGTGTCAAGTGGGATTATAAAGTCTTAAATGTCTTGTTCTTATCTGTAATCGTACTAGGAACAATTATGATTTCTAAGACAGGAAAATATCTAGGGTTTTGGTTTACTCACAACTTGACATGTTACTGTCCTTTTATACAGAAAATTAAGTATCAACTTAATATCTAGTGGTTGATTTCCTATGAATAGAAAGATACTGAACATATAGATTGCTTGTTGATACTGATGGCAAAGTTTGCCCGACCTGCAATTATTGATGTGTTAGGCATGATTCAAAATAATCTGATAATTTTCAATAAAGTAATGGGTTTTGTGATACGAACTTAGTAGTGAGTGTCACGTGAGGAGCACATGCAAATACTAACCGAATTAACCAACTTGCAAATGTTGTTAGTGAGTAGTGAATTAGACTTCTTAGCTATAAATATATAGTCTTTGTAAGAAGATAGTTAGTTTTGTTGAATTGAATTTCTCTTTGTTTCATTCTCTCTCAATTGTAATCTTTGGATATTGAATTCAATCTAACAATTCATTCGGAATTCTTTCTTTATCAGATTTCCCTATGTTTAGTTCGGATTGTTTCTCATTTCTTAGTTGATTTCTGAAACAATCGTATCAATTGGTATCAGAGCATCTTTCTTGGCACCCGATTTGATTTCAGTTTCTGGAATTGATCAACAACAATGGTGACATTTGAGAGAAGCACTGTTATGGATGAAGATATGAAGCAATTCATCACAGATTCAATGCTTCCATCAATTCAATCATCTATGGCTAAAATGAAGGAAGATGTAGCTGAAATTGCAAACAAGGTCAAGATTTTTGCCGTAAGCAAGAATTCTTGGTTGGTGAAATTCGTAAATTGAACGGTGACAACAAAGGTATTGATCTAACTCATTCAAATTCAAAGCATGATGTTACCAGTTCAGTTTCTAGTCCATATTGTGATAGTTAAAAGGTAAACACTATAAATAATGAAGTAAAACTTGAGAAAGAGAAGGTTGCACATAAGGTGTTCGATGAAATGCCAATAATCAAAAAAAATCGAACAACAAGGCACGGTTAAAGAATATTATGATGAATTTAATTCCTTCTTTAGTACAACGGGTTTATATGAATCTTGTATCGTTAGTCTCTTCATTTGGGGGTTGCAACCCGAAATTGGGAATGGTGTTACAAGGTTTGAACCTAAAAGCCTCCATGATGCCTATTGTTTGGCTATGGTGCAAGAAGCTACTAATGACCTCATGAAGAGGATGAACAATCCACCATTATTACCTACTCTTAAACTTACAGATTCAAGTGCATTGAATAATAACAACAATGGTTTGGTGTTTAGTGATGAACCAATTATAGTTAAAGATCATGATATTGTATTAACGGATCAAGATGATGTTTGTAAAGGTAATGAAATTAAATCAATCGACTCGACCAAAATAGAAGACGTCAACATTGGATTAATGTTTAGTGATAAGCTTGTTAGAAAAAGTGATGCAATGAATGAAATTGAATCACATTGTCATGATGTTCTTGTTCTAGGAAAACTGGATGATACTGAAGTGATTTCTTCTATTGGTTATATTGAAAATAAAAATGGTATTGAAGCTGTAATAAGTGAGCAGCCTGTGGTTGAAATTGAGCGTGTTTCTGAGCATCAAAGATCGTATTTTGTACCTGCAAGTGTTGCTTCTAATGGAACAAGTTTTCTTTCTTTTATAAGACAATTTAGTGATTCAAAGGAGAGTTTTGTCCCTGATTCAGAAGCAGTTTATGCAAATGGTGACTTTGAAAATGAGGATAGTGTTCACATTGCTCAAGAACTGATGAGTATAGAAGGTTATGTACATGCTTCTGATATTAAAGAGGTAGAATTGGAGAAGGAAAACGTGTCTTTTGAAGATGATGGTAAAGTTCATGTAATTGGTTCTGTTTCGGGATTAGTTCAACCGTATAAAGATAGACCAAATGAAGGAACTTTTGCAATTTATACCGAGTTTTCACCTATGGCTGAACTTTTATTTGAACCGGGTCGTCTTGGAGACTCTGTTATTGAGTTGGGTCAAAGTGCGGATCGGGATTTAAGAGAAAACAGGGTAGTAGACATAGAGAATTGTTTTCCAGTAGCAATAGCAATTGGATCTATCGATAAACAAAACACCATGGTGACTGACCCGACCCATTTTGAAGAGGCTGTAATGGGAGAAACAATGACAGTTACACTTAATACAAATGATGATGTGTGTGCTATTCAAAAAGTTGGGTTTTTTAACACGAGCTTGAATCCAATACTTAGCATGAAGTTAATGGAAATGCTACTTTCTAGTTGCATGAAAACGTAGTCAATTTTTTTTTTATTTACAAACCCCGATTCTTGAGGGCAAGAATCTTTTAAGGGGAATGGATGGTATGTCCAAATAATGGCAGATAATGTCATATGAAGAGCACACAAGTTAGTCAAGTAGGAAATAATGGTTAGTGTTGGTTAGTGTTGTTGCAAGTTTTAAGAAGCAAAGGAAAGGGAAGCAATGGCTACTGTTGAATTGATGTTGTGCTCATGATCACTGCTGTTAAATTGATGCTGTCAAATTCTTCCCTTAAAAAAAAAAGAAAAAAAAAGAAACATCCTTGAGGACAAGGATCATTTTAAGGGGAATGGATTGATACGAACTTAGTAGTGAGTGTCACGTGAGGAGCACATGCAAATACTAACCGAATTAACCAACTTGCAAATGTTGTTAGTGAGTAGTGAATTAGATTTCTTAGCTATAAATACATAGTCTTTGTAAGAAGATAGTTAGTTTTGTTGAATTGAATTTCTCTCTGTTTCATTCTCTCTCAATTGTAATCTTTGGATATTGAATTCAATCGATCGATTACTTTGAACAATTCATTCGGAATTCTTTCTTTATCAGATTTCCATGTGTTTAGTTCGGATTGTTTCTCATTTCTTAGTTGATTTCTGAAACAATCATATCATTTTGATAATGATTAGGGATGTCTTTAATGCATAAACAGTTGTACACTGATCTATGGAAATTCATAAAATTAAGGAGTTTGTTATAGTTAGATGTATAAGTTTTTAATGCGTGTCTTATGACAGCCCCAATGGCTGTCATTATCAAAACCTTAGAGTAATTTATGTGGGTTTTTTTACATCTGAATATATTTCTATATTTATGATGACTTTTGACCCATAGATTAAGAAGTAACCGAATCAAGTCACTTGTAAGTGAATGGTTTGGAATTGTCAATCTCTACTTGTGAGGACTAATGACTCCTGATTGTAACTAAGTGGAGGGATCTTGATATACTGCATTATGGTAGTTATAGTTGTAAATAACTTGTAACATATGTGGGTTATAAAAAAGGTAGTGATTACACCACATCTTTTAATCTATGTACCACAATAAATGTTTTATACTCCATCCGTTCCACAAAAAAGTTTTCATTTCTCTTTTAAATTTTGTCACACAAAAAAGTTTCTATTTCTCAAATTTGAGGGGGCCACTTAATAAAATAATGTTATTACCAATTATTCCACCAATAAAACACATTCTCTTTCCAATCTAACCTTATATTTTAATTAAAAATATTACAAAGGACCCTACCACTAACAATTTTCTAAAAGCTAGTGTCCATGACCAATGAGAACTTTTTTGTGGGACGGAGGGAGTATATTTGTACAGTCTGCATAAATACTTGTACAGTGTGGTATATAAATCAAAAATTGTGGTACATAAATTAATTCCCTTATAGAAATATTGACTACTGGATTTAATAAATAGATAGAGACAAAAGCAACTTTAGTTACCATATATCAACATGGGTCATTCCAAAACTTATACTAACATTAATTATCAAAACAAAATCGAAAAAGAGAATTATCAAAGAGCGAAGTAAATTAATATTTTATGATACTAGGTTAAAACCCGCGCGATGCGGCGGGCTGCGAACTATATATTCCTTAAGATTAAAAGTCCATTGGTTACATATTTTTATAACTAATACAATACATAAGCATGAAAACTGTGTATAAAATAGAGGTAACACGATAAATCTAATTAAGTATAAAATACAGGGAAGAAATGTCTGTTTATGCGTGTTACTCATCATGTAAAACCTCACGATACCCCATGTTTGCTGTGTAAACTTCGTCGATATTAATTTTTTTTGCTGGAGTTACCAATACTTTTGTATTGTCACATGAAATTCCTCTTGAAAGGGCAACCTAAAGTTGCCCACGCGAGAACACCGATTCCTAAAATAAAAAGCCCTATTATTACCAGTGACTGTAAATGTTTGTGGCCCTGTTATAACCTACGTCCATTATCTCACTGAAAGGGTGTATTGACTGAGAGCAGTGCAAAATTAATGGCATTGGTTGTCGTATATTATGTTGAATCTTAATAATGATTTAAACAACGTTTTTTTGCGTGAAACGTGTTGATTATAATAACGTAATAAAAATAATAACTCAAATTTGAAAAATTATAAAAAAATGTATTGTAACTCCTAATTTCGGGAAATAATTATATCAATTAATGATGCAGACGTTTTTTGACTTATGAGGAAAGCAAGGTATGACAAGTATCCAAAGTGAAGGGACGTAAGGCGAAAAAAAACAGGCTGTACAAGGTGACCAGGACATGTGAAGTCTGTTTGGAAGACGACAAAATTAGAACCCTATAATATCCAATTATAGGTTTGGTTAGATATAGGACTAGGATTAGGGTAAGTACTAAAGGTTAGAGGCTGTATAGTAGAAATAAAATATTAACTGCTTGATGATAAATGATTTTTGAATGATTAAAAGGCTGTATGTGAAATTAGTTTTGAATGTAAGAAATTTGTTTATAAGTATTTTGAGTGCTTAATAATTCAAAATATATTTTAAGATGGAATGATTCGGCAGTTTTCTGTTATACCATTTAACATAATCTTCATTCAGAGGCGCTAAACAAATACATTAAATGTTGAATTATTCAGTATTCAGTTTGTGAATGGTTTCATTAAGCTGCAAACAAACAACACCTACAAGGTAAAGACTATGGGTGGGTAGATGTGCACAAAAAAGAACTAGTTCGTGATCTGGAAGCGGTTCCAAAATCATATTGGAACTGGGTTCAACGTATTAGAACGAGCCGAGTTGTAAACCGGGGGTTCTCGATCGGATCGTGATTCGTGATGGAAACCAGTTTCGAAATCGGATTAGTTTAAACCGGGTTTAAATCTGGTTCGAAATGTTACCATTTGTGACTGTTGGAACCGGTTCGATATATACGTAATTATTAAGAGCAGGGCTAAATCAGTGCAAAAGTAACTGGTCCGAGATATGGTAGGGTTGGTATAACAAAAAAAAAGGTAGCGTATGTGAAACCATACAAGCACATGTATACTTTTAAACATCATTAAATTCACTTTAATCATTATATGTGAGACCTATCACTTACTAACGATCAAATTTAATATTTATTACAATCTTTTGCTTCAAAATATGTGAAACCCAAAGTGTATCACTTATTTGGAAACAGAGGAAGTATATACTTTGACTAAAATGTTGTACTCTAGGTGATATCCAAATGTTGCTATATAAAATACTTAGGCTATTTTAGATGCCCCATGCTTGATGGATTATCGTCCCTAAACCCTAGCATTGATATTTTCACTAAAGCACCAATGCCAATAACTAATTGAACTCTTTTCGTGAGAGTTGAAAACGATTAACACATGAAAATGAGTTGGTTTGTCTATTATAGAACAAAAAGAAAGGGAGGGGAAGAAACATAAAAAGTAAGTCATTTAAGGCTTGTGTACCCCTTTAAGTCATAAAGTTTTGGTACACTATATAATCAATTTAGTGATTCATGTGTCGAATCCATAATAATTGTCGTATCATTTTTTATCCCGTAGAATAGGAGCTGTCGAGTTTAATACTCCATAAATGAAGTGTTGTGAGTTAGATCAATTTTTATAATGAAAAATCTTATGATTTCAACTTTAGTTAGATCATGTACATCTGAGTAATAGACTCACACTCCACATACAACATGAACATTAAAAAAAAAAACTCATCCATTTATGGCTCTACGTTTTAAAAGTTACAAAATAAATACTTGGAAAACTCACCTACATACGGGCCCTATTAACAAGTCACTTAAGAAACAAATCACGACAAGTTTGAGCTTAACCCGAAGATCTTACACTAAACTTGAACTAAACTCAATAACTTGATTAAGCTTCATTATGCAAGCTCGGTAGCCAAATAACTAAAAAATATCAATAACTAAAAACTCTAGTCAAATTCAAATAACTAAAAAAAAAATCTGACTTTTTAGTATTTACATACTTGGGCCTTGAAAAGTTCCATAAACCCGGAACTCAACTTGCTAATTTCAAACTCGTTCCTTATACTCAAACTTGATTAATTTTGATTCAAGATTAATTGTATTATAAAGTCTTCGAATTCAATAGTATTAACACAGATAAAAAATTTAATTTATTAATAACCAAGTGTAGTTATCTTAACTTCCTTGTGAGTTATATTAGGTTGATCGTAGTTGTGCGTCAGTGCACTTTGGTCAACGTTCGTCTTTCATCTCTGACGCTTCTCACCCCCTAAAAGTTGAAAGTCTGGTCGTCCAAGCGATCAATGAAGGTCATTGTGCGTTGTGCATTAGTTCTTGTACATTATGTAAGTTAAATATTAATCTTATGTTTTGGTCATGAGTTTATTCATCACTATGAAAATTTGATCATGATATATTATGTGTTTGGTTTGATGAGAAAAACTGATATTAGACGAATGTGTTGCCCGTGACAACGTTACACTTTACAAACCTACTTAGACAACAGTCGAGTACAATCTTTTGATCCTGATTTAATACAAGCTCTTGAACATTTAATTGTGAAAATAAAATAAAATAAAATAAAATAAAATAAAAGATGAAGAAAAGTGCCTAACTTTTAAATGTGATGATAGTGACATGGTCCCACCTTCCAAACCAGCCAACACACCCCTCTATCTTTCTCTCTCCTTGCACTTTTTGCCCTTTTGGTGATATTTTATTTTGGTATTTATGTTGTCAACATATCATACACAACAACAGTACCAACACCTACCTCACAAAACACACACACACCAACAGATATTAACAAGAAAAGTAAGAAAACTTCTCATACTTTTTAGGGTTTCAAAGCCTGCAACAAAATCTGTCTGCTTTCATCAGAAATTTACAATCTTGGTAAGATTTTTCTGGGTTTTGTTTGTTTTTGCTTTACCAAATTGGGTTTTAATGGAATCTGTTTAATTTCGTCATACTCCAAAGTTACACCAGTCTTTTTTCTTGTGAAAAATCCCAATCAATTGGTAAATCTTTAGTCTTTTAATGTGTTTTGTTGTCTCCCCTGGTTTTCTTGCGATGCAAGTTTTGATTTTGCTTGGAATTTCAGCTCGGATAACAATAAAGTTTTCTTTTTTACTCTAATATTGCTATACTACACTTCATATTCTGTTAATTGTATTGTTTTTTTCAAGATTTTACAGTTTTTTGATGTTTATCCTTCAACATATGTACTGAATTCTTCAACTTTTGTTTAAAAGTCAATAAAGTATGTGTCTTTTTAGTCCTACTTTCAAGATTCCAAATTCCCATCTTACTTTTCTCATTTCTTTTATGCAGATTGCTTCATCTTACCCTAATTTGATTAGGGTTTTGAAAAAAATGGGTTACAATTGCGATTATTGCCGTGAGGCAAGATCAATGGTGTATTGTAGATCAGATGAAGCTTACTTATGTTTATCATGTGATCGAAATATTCATTCTGCAAATGCTTTATCTAAACGCCATTCAAGAACACTCGTATGTGATAAATGCAATTCACAACCTGCATTTGTTAGATGTGTTGAAGAAAAACTATCACTTTGTCAAAATTGCGATTGGGCGGGCCACAACGGGTCGAATTCGGGTTCCGGGTCGCATAGTAGACAAACACTAAATTGCTACTCGGGCTGCCCGTCGGCTGTTGAATTATCTTCAATTTGGTCATTTATGTCCGATTCTGTAATTGATTCCACTTGTGAGCAAGAAATGGGGTTAATGAGCATTAAAGATAGCAAAAAAGATCAAAATTTATCGTCTACATCAAAGGTGAATTGAGATTTGAGTTGGGTTTTTGCGTTTTTGGTAGTTTATGAATTAAAAATTGGATCTTGATTACATTTATGCTTTCTTTTTAATGCAGATTTCGGGTGCAAAAGGGGGTGAACAGGTCATGAATGATGATGGGTTTTATGATGATTTTAATATGGATGAAGTTGACTTGAGCATTGAGAATTATGAGGTGTTGTTTGGTGTTGGGCATAACGATCCAGAACATCTTTTTGCAAAAGATGGAATTGATAGTTTGTTTGGTACTAAAGAAACATCTGTTGCTGAATCCGTTTGTCATGGTGCAAATGCTGCAAAGGTATCATAATTATAGTAATAATTGTTAATTGTATAATATCAATTTTGTCAATATATAATCCGATTTACTTAAGAGGGGTAAAATGGTCTTTTTTTCAGGAATCTTCAACCGGGCATGGAAATATGGTCCAACCAGCATGCAGTAATGCAGCATCATTTGATTCTTTAAGAAGCTGTAAAACAGAACCAAACCATTGTTATGGAAGACAACATTCTAATTTGTCATTTTCAAATGTAACTGGTGAAAGCACTGGTGCTGATTATCAAGATTGTGGTGCATCATCCACCCCGGCTCATGATAGCACCACCCCGTTGGGTATCAGGAATGATGCTGTCTTGCGTTACAAGGAAAAAAAGAAGACCCGAAAGTGAGTTTTTATTAGAGGTCGCAAAATGGGCTGGATCGGGCTGTTGGGTAATGGGTCAAAAGTCAAAACGGGTAATTATTCGTGCAGGTCGGTTAAGGTTAGCATGAAACTCTTGCATCCAAAATTTTTTGTAAATAAATAATCAGATGTGTTCAAGGTAGTCCTTAATTTTTATGTAGTCTAAAGGAACAAATCTTAACCATTGATCAATTATAATTAATTGTCAAGATTAATCACATATTTTATACATGAAGGTTTATTTTGGTCATTTGACACTTGCATAATCTTTTTTATTTTTTATTTTTAAATTATTAATTATTTCTTTTTTTTAAGTTTTTAAGTTTTTATTTTATTTTTTTCCTTAAAAAAGAAAATATCATGTGATTATATACGTGATCACATGTGATTATACAGAAACGTCACATGTGATTATCACATAATATTGTTTTTTTAACGAAAATAATAATAAAAAATATAAATATAATAATAAAAAAAAAAAAAAAAAAATTGGATTAAAATTTATATGGGTGTCAAATGACCAAAATACCCCTCATGTATTATATATATAATATTGACCATTAATTATTGATCAACGGTTGAGATTTGTCCCTTGGGACTACAAAAAACTTTGACTACATTGAACAATTCTCAATAAATAAAATGTCAAATATTAGAGTAAATTATATAAACTGTCTGTGTGGTTTGTATGTTTCGTCCCTTTAACTTTCCTTATTACACGGAGTCACAGATAGTCCCTAATTTTGAAACTTGTAACATCAATATTGAATTAGAGACTTACCATGTAATATAAAAAAAAAGTCAAGGGGTGAAATTCATAATTTCAGACAAACCATGAGGACAATCTATGCAACTAACTTCAAATATTATTACGAAATTTATATTATTTCATTAATAATCTACTTTAGTGAGTAATATGATTTAAGAAGTTTTATGCATAAAAAATACATTTTGGGCGATGTTTGACCGGTCCCCTTTTAAGCTATTCTTTTTTACCTGTTTGGTCCTTTAGTGATACAAGGGTTGACCCATTTATAAGTTTGTGAATGAATGAAAATTTAGTTTTTATAGATTATTTTTTCTTGGTGTTTATTTTTGGGTAGATTTGAGAAGAGAGTGCGGTATGCAACACGAAAAGCAAGAGCAGATGTAAGAAAGCGTGTAAAAGGGCGTTTTGTGAAAGCGGGTGATGCTTATGATTATGATCCCATGACTCAAACAAGAAGCTACTGATTTATTCATTTGGGGCATGTTTGGGAAAGCTTATTAATGGGGCTTATGAGCTTATTAGCTTATTAAGCTCCAAATTCAAGCTTATTTGGAGCTTAATAAGCTAATAAGCTCATAAGCCCCGTTAATAAGCTTTCCCAAACATGCCCTTGTTCATCATATGCATAAGGAAAGTAATGATATATATAAAATTTTATATCTATTCTCAAAACAAACAAAAAAATTACTTTCGGTATGATTGTGTTTGAGGGTATTTTTCTTGTTGTGAGCTCGGATTATAAACGGAAGAAGAATATCAAGATTATTGATCAAAGATTGGATCTTGAAATGATGTACCAATAAAAAAGACTAAACTTGAGCAAAAATGCGATTTTTAATCGGCTTCTTGGAAATGAAGATTGTTGTAATTATTGGTGTATTTACATAAGCAATGAAGCATGTGATGATGATACACAATTGTTATGTACAAAATGAGATATCATTGTAAACTATGCTTGAATTAGGGTTTCGTTGTAACATTTTTGTAGCTAATACGTTTTGTGTTTTGTTGAGTAAGTTCATCTTTTCGGCCCCATTCTTCTTCGGAAATTATTTGGTTATGTTAACAATTCTTCCGTAATCGTCCAAAATACCCTTTTGGCTTGTTTTAATAAAAATGCAAAATGACTATTTTTTTCTAGTTTGTAAACTAATAAAAGCAATAATGTCATTTGTTACCATTACTAATAGACAGACTACAAGAAAGAATCCAAATAATACAACCAAAAAACCAAGAAAACAAAAGAAAAATGGAGCAGCAAATTAATTGATGCATAGCACCCAAATGTGTATTTCTTTATTACAAAATTTAGGTCATCAACAATACTTCTACCCCACTCGGAAGTCACGTGGGTAGGTTTACTAGGGGTCATTTGATAGTTGCTACCAAAGGGCATTTGGCCTAGCGTTATGGTGTTTGACTCACAACCTTTAGGTTGGGGATTCAAGTCCTGCTGTGGACATAGATGGAAAATAGGTGTAGTTTAGGATTTATCTTTCAAAAAATAAAATAAATTAATGGTTGCTGATTGAGTTCGTTATTACTGACTTAGATGTTAATTGAGTTAGTTCATAACGGAGTCAGAACCACTGAATGAGCTAGTTGTTTTTTTTTTATTTGGACCGGATCAGTAAAATGGTTTGGACTGAGTCTGATGCAGACCGAGTTAGATAAAATTGAGGAAATCAAATGTGCCGACTAAGACCGCGTCCGAACCTTGACCGAGTCCAAGCAAATCAAATAACCCCTTAGTCAACAACTATCAAACGACATCTAATACTAACAGGTTTTCTTACCAAATTGGTTAACATGCAATGAATTTGGTATTGGTTCACGATAACACACGCACCAACTAAATCTACACTAATTTGTGTCCATATCAGAACTTGAATTCACAACCACATGGTACACTTAATCACCTTGATAGTACTACACTATAAACCATTTGGTAAATCAACAATTCAACTAGCAATTAAGCATGCACAATCTCAATAAACATAGATAAATACCAAAGGAACCATCAATTTAATTACTCTATCAAGATATCAACAAAACCAAAAAAAAAACTAGTTTCTTGCTTCAAGCAAGAACTCAAGAACCTAACACAAAGAGTAGATTACATACCTTAGCAAGCCTCCAGTAAGGGATTATTAGGTTGGATTCAAGAACTTTTCACCAAGGATTTGAGAGGAAAACATACACAAACCCACTTAACACGTATTTAGAGAGAAGGGTTTTATTTTCCACTTAAGTCACACACTATAATTTACCTGTTATCTAACTTACAGATAATTAATTAAATAGCCTAACAAATTTGTTATCAGTCAACGGGGTATTATTTAGAACTCTTGCCTAAAAGCGAATCCATCTATAAGCAATTATCACATAAATATCTAAATATTTGCATTTTTACATTTAACCCCGTGGTTTAAATAACATTTTATTTAATCAATAAACTTTACATAAAATGATAAATAATTAATTATTACTTACCACCAAATCATAAGACTACTACCCTACTAGGCCATATTTGAAGGTGTTACAACCAAGATCTGCAACAACGAAAGCAAACAAAAACGATAAAACTGAACTTGAGATTTCTTAAAAGTGTAGCAAATAAACATGAATTAAGTTCATTTTAAATCTAGAAAAAGTATTTAAAAGTTCTTTTATTTCTTACAAGTTTAAATTAATTGAAGGTCAGAATAATGTTTCTGACATACAAGAATTATTATACACGACAATATGTCCAATTTTTGTTAATATAACCGTTTCTTTCGTTGTTTTCCTATGTGTGTCTCATGCATTGACCGACTAAAGTCAAAACAAAAGAATGAGATGAACGAGGGATACAAGCGAACGTACGACTATTTATGTGTTATTTAGCTTTTTTCGTATGAGAAACAGACACGTGGCAAACAAACATGGTATGACACGTGAACACGATATGGGCTCTTCGCTCATAAGCCCAAGCCCACTCTGCTGCATTCATTGAACTTAGACAGGTGTAAAAGTGACCATCCTATCCGTTGCCCCCATTACATTGGACGCGAAAGATGAAGGTCGCCTGTAGTTTGGAATGAGTGTTTGTACAGTATGTATGGTAAGTGGTACATGTATTTATAAGGTTAGAACACCTCCATTCTAAACCTTATAAATACATATACCACAACTGGGATTTTATCGAGGTTTGTCATATGTTTGGTCGGAAGGTAGAAATCTAATGTGACGCTGATGTGGCAGCGGCGACCACACTTTGGTCTGGTCACCTCTAAGCCCAGTCTTACATACCATATTTTTTTGTTATTTATGTCTCGTTTTAAAAGGTAATAAAAACTTAAATTTTAAAGAGATGATATTATTACATATTAGAATTTACTACATATATTGATCAGTGATTGAGATTTGTTTTTTGGGACTTCAAGATTAATATTTATTTCTTCGATCTTAAAAAAAAATTAAGAACTTTTTTAAACAAACTTTTAATTTTTATAACTACATTATGTATAGTCTAGTATACACATTGGAGGTGCTCTAAAAACATCTAATGAGATTATATGTTTGTATGATGTAGTAAATGTTAGATAAGCTCTCTAAAATCTAGAAAATTTATCGAAAGTCGATTACTATCTTCTTATGATAAGTCAGTTATAGGTTTGTATTCTAATATTTAGTTGCCGACAATCAAGTTAAAATGTAAGTTAGTTATAGATAAATGTATTTATATGGCGGGTTAGATTGGATTGGTTACGTACTTGGTATAATTTATTTCGCAGATTTTTTGAAATTGACTTTGTAGTATGCCCGATTTGTAGAGTTGGTATGGAAATATATCTCATATTATGTTTATGTATAGTTTCGCAAAAGAGGTATGGAATAGTGTTTATAGATGGTGCAATTTAGATATATTTAGAGGTGTGTTGATTGATGAGTGGTGGGAATTTTGCGAAGTGATTTCAAATAGGAACAATTAGAGATTAAAGTTACAGATAATCGAGTTTGCAACTTGTTGGATGATTTGACATTATAGAAACTCTATTATGTTTGATACTCGAAGTATTCGTAAAGTAGATGTAGTTGATTATATTAGTACTAGCTTCAAAGCCCGCCCGATTGGGCGGGCATGCTTCGAGAGATATGCAGGAAAATAACAAAATATTTATACTGTTGAAATAACATAACAATCCATATTTGTAATGATAAGTTGGTATAATTTTGATACATGAATAAATGTTATAGGAACTTTAGAGACGAAATCAAACTTCTTTATAAACGACATTTGTTGTTGACTATTGATACATCATCGTCTCTTGTCGTGAATTCTTTGGAAGAATCCTCAACTTGTAAGACAGTTGTCTCTTTTGGTAAATAAGAATCCCAGCATTCATACTAACCTGTTAATTTGTTAGAAGTGGTTCCGTTAATGTGTTGGTTTCCAATTCCATATATTCAAATCTACATTAAAATAGAAAATTTAAAATTTAAATGTTTAGTCAAAGTTAAACCTTGACTGGAATTATCATTTGAGTGTGCACATGATTTTTTTTTTAATAAATTCCAATATTTGAGATTATATCCATGAATTATTTTTTGTATATTACAAACTTATAACCATATGTTTAAAATAAACGCCTGATTTGGATTTGGATGCAGAACAACTTTGTTAACAGAAGCTCAACTTTCATATTCTCGCTAGCAGCCTCGGGCCCTAACTCCCATGCAATATAATAAAAATTAAAATATCAAAAAAAAAAAGTTTTTATTTTATTTTATTTTACCAAAATAAGATGTTAGACATTACTAACCTCAAATCCCAAATCTTTAGAATTCCATCTTCGATAATCTAAATACATCCATTTTCCATCACATTGGAATCCTACAACCATCACATTGGTTGTGTGTGAATCATAGCTCATTACTTGTAATTGTCACAAATAAACCATAAAAAATATTAATTTTTTTTTATGTAAATAGATACAGTCATTTCGACCCATTTACTTGTCAAACGTGTCAAATAGGTGGTAGATACCAAAATTTCCTATCAGTAATTTTGTAAGCATGTTCTATATGCAAACTTTAATACAAAACGATTACACACTCATGTGATGGTGTCGATGATCAACTTGTCACCATCTTGGAAAGAAGTAGGTGTGAAATTTAGTGTCTGAATCAGCTTACTTATGCCATTGATATATGAGCTGGTAATTTGACTCCATGGTTAATGTAAAATTATATAAAAATAAAATTTAAGCATTTTCACTGGCAAGAGTACGTGCTAAAAAGTGGTTCTAAAACATTTTTCAAGATAAAACTACCGATGATACACGACATTGATTTGACCAATGACGTGTTGTAACCTCTAACACGAGCCACCACCTCAACCATTTGGACATGAGATAGCCGATCTGGCCCACCGACATTTAGAAGCAATTGATTTTTTTTTTGCCATCAGAATGTTGACCAGAAACATGATAAAAAAAGGTAAGTTTTGACTTTAAAGGTCAAATTAATTAACATTATATCTTCATAAAATCGAATCTCAGATAAATATTGGCACATGCTTAACACATCATTTTATTAGTAATATTTGCTGCGAAGTTTGAGATGATCACCAAATTTTGCGTTAAAAAAAAGTCATAGTCGATATCCGAAGTTGGAAATTTACGCGTTTGACAATAGAAGTCAAACATAAGTAAATAGTTGACAAATTCATGAGCTAGTGATGAATATGCAACGTGAAATCCATCTGTTGGCTAATATTTGTATGACATTTACAAAGTATTTGAGAAATTCATGGAAGAATGGGGTTTCTAATGGTAATCAGAAAACACTTCAAACACAAGTTTCAATCTACTTATATAAACGTACTAAATTATTAAAACATACCTGAATCAGAAGTGATTTTCAGACGGGTGAGATAGTTTGTGGCCCGAAAATGATCACACTCCCTAAAATAGCAAAGTTTGACCAGTTTGCATATATGTATAGCCCAATTTGTTAAAGATGATTCAGTTGGTGCGAGTTGACTCACGAGATTGACCCATTTCTTCTTCTGATTGGGCTTGCATCAATTGTTCCGGCTCAATTGAGTCCATTACCCCATTTGGTAATTCCCTAAACCAAGCAATTGACTAATTCATCTTATTCTTTTCAAGTAAATGGGTCAAAATTGCCATAAAAAGATCAATAAATTGTGTACCTGAATTTCAAGTTAATTAACAAAAACCTCAATTTGACCTCTATTTCAGAATTAACAGGGATATCACATACCTATTCTGCACTACCAACTGGTACCTCATTTTTGTCACTAAAACAACATAACTAATAAGAATAGATTCATGGAAAATAATATAGAACAAAAATGAAGTTATAATATAAACAAACCATTTGAGTGCAGATTCAACAATTATTTTATAATAGCTTACATTCAGGAAAAATCAATTTTTCTATAAACATGAAATCATCTTAATTGATAAAGTTGAATTTGATAAAGTAATATAAACCCTAATTCATATAATCAGGTTATGAGTTCCAGTAGATGAGTAAAGCATAGACATTTAAATATCATAAACTCCAACCTTTGATTAGTTATAAAGTCGTAAACTAACCTGCCTTCATATCCCCTACGTCGAAGTATCGAACCAAGCAAAAAAGGATCCGCTTTTCGCATAAACCCTAGAAGAGGTGATGATGTTTACATGTTATTCAACACATGCTCGATCTTCTAACACCTACATTTAAGAGCAAACAACGAATTGAACCCTAAATCAGCAAGTCGTCCATCAGTAACTTACAAAATTAAAATAACGAATTGAACCCTAAATGAGTACAATATCGATTCAGTAAGTATTATCTTACGAAACGAACCCTAACTATGAACAAAAACCAGATTGTTTAATCACAAAATGGACGGAAAATACCTTTTTTCAAGATTGTGGAGGAGCATATTCCAGTCTGCGGCGAGCATCCATATTCAGAAGGGTTCAGCGAGGTTCGAAGTTTCAAGATTTGGACGAGAGAGGTCTTCATAATTTTATCGGCGAAGCATTAAAGTCTCAACCAATACCCATTTCATTAGTTCGAAGTCAAAATCAAACCTTGCACAAGCTACGAGTTGTATTACAGATCCAAACGGAAGGAAAGTACACTTGAAAGCCAAGTCTTATTGCTTTCCAGTAAGGTCCCAATAATGCATTTTGTATTTTATTAAAACTATTATACATGATAGAATAAAGATCGAGATGAATATGAGTTTCATTTGAATACTTGACCTTTAAGTGTCGATAAAATAGATTGTTGTTTTGCATTCTCAACTTGAGCTTCAACCCGATGTCTTTCACTTATTTCAAATCTGCATATTTAACATGTTATGTATTATCATCTATTATATCAGAAATTGAAAATTAAAGTTAAAGATATATACTAATAAAGAACACACATACATACATGGATCGAAGCCTTTGTATAATTATTATTATGACACTGAAATCTGAAAAATAATATCAAACAAATTGCTAAAACATAATAATAGATAAACAGGAAACAATATCAATAAATTATGAAAAAAAATCATAAAAATGACCAAGAAAGTTGTCTGAGACATTTTATCGAACAATTGGTATGCATGGAGAAAAGGGATGAAACCTACAATACGAGTAGCAGTGTATGCCATCTATCATACTTACCGAATGTAGAAAATTGCTGAATATTACTCATTTGTTAAAAATTTAGCATCTATCAGTTGTATTGTACCTCAATTTGAAATTTTGAATGGATTACCTTTTGTAAAACATATGAATAATGAAATTGAAGTTGGTTACAACGATCACATCTAATCAGATGGGATTTGTAGCGTGGATAAAGCTTCGGGATTTCGCAGATTATGGTGTTGATTTCACAGATTACTTAATCTTGTAGCAGATTACGGGATTTCGTGGATAAAGTTCTAACAGTGAGTTCTCAATCTGACTATGTTGAGGTTGAAGATGACATTGCGGGATGGGTTTGTTTTGCTGATTACGAATGGGAGAGACGGACTGTTGCGGCGTGGGAAGCTCTGGAATTAGGTTTAAATTGTAGATGTGGCAGCCAATTACACAATTACACGTGGCATTTGCAGCCAATGAGATTGTTGTAAAGTGATGAGTTGTTAAATTAAAGTCAAATATAGGCCTCATATATAGAGGAAGATTTATTTTAATGGTTAACTCATAAAAATTAAAAGTATAGGATTTCAATAATTTAATGGGTTAAGTATCCTTTGTAATATTCTCTTTAGTCTAGTTATTTGTTAGCCTTTCGCTATAAAACGCCCTTAAAAAAGGATTGCATAAAATGAGTTATAAGTCATGTAAAGTTCACTAATATGTGCATTTGAAATACAAAATGTAAAAAAGGATTGCATAAAATGAGTTATAAGTAATGTAAAGTTCACTAATATGTGCATTTGAAATACAAAATGTGAACATACTTTTAATGGATGAGTGGGGTTGGTAGGCACTTCGAACTGCTTCTTTGTATCTCACTAAGATATATTTTAATTATTTTATATAAAGAAAAACCTATATACTCTGTAGTAAACATTAATATGATTTATATATATTCATTTAGAGCACAATGTGTGTGGTGGAGAATTATAGGTATGTTAAAACTTTTTGGTCTTTTAATATGGGTTTAACATCCATATTAAAAGGAGGCTCCTTTTTGTTATAGTTGAATGGATGTTAAAGGGGTCTCACTCTTGTTTTATTTTTAATTTTTTTATATTTAAATGATGGAAATTTAAATACGCTAATATTAGAAATACGAGAACTGCAACTACCTCAAATTGATGGAAATTAAAAACACGAGAACTAAAAATATGAGAAATTTAAATGACGGAAATCAAGATGGTCGATATTTTTTTCGGATTCTTTCTTTCTCCAACTCGACCGACGCTTTATCTTCCTCCGACATAAATTTTAACATCTTGTATTTCGTTCTTTCTTATGCGTGCTCCTTTTTTATAGCTCGATCTTTCTCTAAATTTGATTCAACCATTTCCTTGAATTCCTTTTTTTTTTAAAACACTTCCCGACGTGTGCGAACATTAACTTTTAGATTTTCGTGGAACACCTGCGGGTCGTTGGATTGCATCACATCGAAATAGCTCGTTCGGATCTAGGCTGCAAATCTAGTACTCGACAAGTTTTTCCCATAACGTATTCATATCTAGGTTGCGAACACGAAGTGGATCTTCGGAAATAGGGATCCAACTTTCCGCCAAAAACAATTCTTCGTCTTGAGTCCATCGTGTGCTTGTGATTCCCTCCACAATTGTAGTGATTATACATAATAAGATTCAAATAGTAGCAAATATCCCTTGTAGTTGAGATGACTCAACTCCCACTTTATATTCGATAGCTCCTGGGCTCGAATCCTTGGACCTGCATTTTATTTTGAGCATGAAAAATTAAGCAAGGATTAAGACCTAAATTTATCGGAGGTGCCGCCCTCCTTTACCAAAAAAAGGAGTAAGACATGCCTTTTGGGAAAATCTCAAATACTTTATAAAGGATAAAGATTAATATATTTCTCTTTTACTTCAAATATAATAAAATCTTTGAAGCATGATTAACATTAATAATTCTTTTAATGAATCTATGATATTAAAATAGATAGCTATAATTGATGGAGTGCTTTCTAAGGTGGTTGCACATATGGGTGAGCATAACACGGTACCCGCCGGTTCCGACTGGAACCGGAATCAGAACCGGAACCGCAATATATAGGAACCGGAACCGGAACCTGGAAGACAGGTTCATAAATTTTCGGAACCGGAACCGGAACCACCGGTTCCAGGGCAGGTTCCGGTTACCCTGTATCTAAATTCAAAAAATTTTAACATTACTTACTGAATAAACAAGACCATAAATCACACAAACTAACGATTACAAATATCGTTTAACGATTTTATATATACTTCGACGATTACGAATATTGTTCAAAATAGAAATAAGTGAATAAGAATGACAAAAACATAGTAAATGTGTGATTAATGTAAAAGTCAGTCACAAAGATACGACCTCACGACGAGTGAATGTCTCACTATCACCTAATTTCTGACTCAATTATAACGAGTAAGGTCAATTTATATTTTTATTCGGACTAGTATTTTACATTTAGATAAATTAAAAATCTATTTAATTTAATCATGTGTAATATATTATATATTATATATTTTAATAAAAATATAACGTGTAAACGCCGGTTCCAGGGTATCCACCGGTTCCAGGTTCCTTAATTTTGAGAACCGGAACCGAAACCTCTTAAGGCGGTATTATGATTTTGGGAACTGGAACCTCTTAGCAGGTTCCGGGTCCGGAACTTCCGGTTCCGAGACGATTTCGATTCTAATTCCGGTTACTCTTTTTTTCTGCTCACCCCTAGTTGCAGATGGACAAACGCCCACAAAAATATTCACAAGTTAAGATGGTTAATAGTTTAATTTGGTGATTGGTGAAATGGTCAAAAGAAATTGTCGGTTATCATTAATCAAGATCAAGATGGCAGGATTAGTGGGTTTGGCCAGATATTTTTTTCACTTATTATAAATGTAAATATTAGGGAGTTTTATGTAATCCAATGCTTTATAATTTAGTGGTATTGGTGTAAATTATAAGGTGTTGATCATGATCTAATCCCACTATGGACAGAAAGAGTAGATTATGTGTCGTTAAAAAAAACGTTTTATATCATTGTCACATTGAATTATGCTTTTTATACAAATAATAAAAAAAAAATAAAAGAAAACATACATCTAAGCTTTTTTATTGCACAATTTTAAGAAAATAAATATCGATTTTTAATACTTGATTGTTAATTGCAGGGGGAAAACGAGCATTACACTTTTTTTTAAAACGACATTCATATAATAAAAAGAAAATCTAGAGTGAAATTAGAAAATGACAAAAGATTTTAAGGGTTTACAAATCAATCTACCCACGAAAAGAAAATTTATTACTTCGATTACAAATTTAATTGTACGTAAATTCTTTAATAAGATCAATTAAGACCTCCTTCCTCATATCTTTATCTTTAAAAATGAAGGAATTATGGAATTTCCAAATCATCCAAATCGCGGTATACCATTCATATATAACAAAAAGTAGTTTGTGTATATTAAAGATCAACGATTTTTATTAAATGATAATTAACCCTTTAATCATAAGAAAATAATAAAAAATAGTAGTACTTTGGAATTGTGATGCAAACATAAAATAGTTTAAATGTAAATATTTTGGTTATGTATGAATCACTTGTCATTAGAGATTACTTTGTAGAGTTAAAGCTTCAGGAAATTGCCGCTGTCAAACGACACCGACCTTTGCGTTAAACCCGCAACGAAGGTCCAACGCTTGGTTTAACAACGGTTAGATGTGTTTTGTTTTTATTATTTTTTTGATAAATTGTCATTGATTTATAGTATTTTTGTGGATTCTAACAGAATGTTATAGGAGTGAGAGTAATTTTAATGTAAGGGTTACAAAAATATTGGTTATAACATACAAGCAATGCTTTAACTTTGATAGCACAACTTCGTTCTTAGACCCCTCCCAGTGGTAGAGAGAGAAATACATCCCTAATTCGTTACTTTTCTTCCCCTATTGGCATCAACTCGTCAATTTTTCATCCCTCAAGACTTTTCCTTCTTCTCATCACTTAACCGGCAAGTTGAGAGATGAGATTTTAGAGAGAGGTAGATAGAAAGGCAGAGAGAGGGGAAAGGGGAGATAAGGAGAGAGTTCTATTTTTTTCTTTTTCCTTTTAATATTTTTTTATTAAAATGTAGTAAATGTTTTTTATATTCTATTTTATATAAATTTTAATATATTAAAATTAATATTTAATTACAAATAGTGATGTGCGCTAATATAGTAAAACTAGAAATGAAATGAAAAGATATGATTAAGTGAACTTGTTAGTTCTTATCAGTGATGAAGAGAGTGATGTGACGCCGATGTGACAAAATGATGAGTTATGTATGATGTGACGCTAATATAATAAAACTGAAAATAAAATGAAAATATATGATTGACATGAACTTGTCAGTTTCTTATCAGTGAAGAAGAGAGTGACGTAACGCCTACGTAACAAAATGACAATTGAGAGTAGGGGTGTTCGTTTGGATAATTTGGATTTATCAGAACCAAATAGGTGAATCCAAATGGTTTTTGGATTTTAAATGTTCAAACCGAACCGATCCAAACTAATTTAAAACCAAACCAATCCGAACCAAATTACAATTTAGTTGGATTGGATTTGTCCGAACCAAACCGTTTTTTTACTTAATATACTTCACAAGACTACAAAAGTATATAACATAACTAAAAGAAATGCAATTGTTGCTTTTTCCCATTACATCATTGTCTTTAAATATTACAAGGATTGCCTTTATTTAGGCTACAATTAAGCTACTATTAAACACCTACTCTAAATATAATATTGACTAAATATATTACATTAATTGACATTAACTCTAATATATTCTAACACTCCCCCGCAGTCGAAACGGGAGAAGGATAAACAGTGAGACTGTTAAGAAATTCTTTAAATAAAATCATTGGTAGGCTCTTCGTGAAAATATCGGCAATCTGGTAACGAGATGGGACATGTAACATTCGAACTAGACCCCGAGCGACTTTTTCTCTAACAAAATGAATATCCATTTCAATGTGCTTGGTACGTTGATGTTGTACCGGATTTCCTGATAAGTACATGGCACTAATGTTGTCACAATAAACCAAAGTCGCTTTTTGTACCGGCGCGAGCGATAATATCCGAGGCATACTTGGCTTGAGACAAAAATAATCCATTCGGTTGATGTGTTACCGAGATCCCCAAAAACGAGCTTAAAGGGCCCAAATCCTTCATAGCAAATTCTGTGGCAAGAGATGAAATGACTTTGTTAAGTAATTGGTTTGACGATCCCGTGAGAATGATGTCGTCAACATATAACAAAAGATAGGCCATGTCATTTCCCTGTCTAAAAACAAACAACGAGTTATCCGAAACACTATGAGTAAAACCAAATCGTGAAACATACTCAGCAAATCGTGTGTACCATGCCCTAGGGGCTGTTTAAGACCGTATAACGATTTTTTAAGTAAGCACACGTAATCCGGGTGAGTGGTGTCACGGAACCCGATGGGTTGATGCATGTATACCGTTTCGTCTAAATTGCCGTGTAGGAAATCATTTTTGACGTCAAGTTGGCGTATAGGCCAAGCTTTCGATAATGCTAAACTAAGGACGGTCCGAATAGTTGCCGATTTAACGACCGGACTAAACGTTTCCCCACAATCAATACCCACCCGTTGTGTTTTCCCGTCACCTACAAGTCGGGCTTTGTGTCTCTCAAAAGAACCATCCGCCCGTCTTTTATGAGTCAAAATCCACATACACTGCATAATATTAACATTCTGTGGTCGCGGTACCAAAACCCACGTCTTGTTTTTAATAAGAGCTTGGTACTCGTCGTCCATGGCCATTTTCCAATTCGGGTCCCGAAGAGCATCAACAGGATTTTTTGGAATGGGTGAAGGGTTATTTTGAGTGTGAAGGTTAAATGGTGTTTTTGGTTTAAAAATACCGTTTTGGCTACGGGTGACCGGCTTCGGCGGACCAGGAGGGGTGGCGGTGCCGCCGGCGGAACAGGTTGAGCCGGAACAGTGAGATTTGGTGGCGGGTTCAGCTGAGATGGTGGACTCGGCGGTGGTGTGTGTATTTGGGGTGTTGGGCTTGGCTGAGGTATTGGGCCAGTTTCCATGGGTGGTGGGTTGGTTGGGACTGTTGAATTAGTGGGTAAAGGATTTGGTATGTTTGGGCTAGTAGAATTCGGTGGTGGTGGCCCTGTTTGAACGTGATGTTGAACATATGGATGGATATCACAGTCCAAGAAATTATAAGTAGGTGGAGGTGACATGCTAGAAAAAGGAAATTTTGTTTCATCAAAAATAACTGGCGACAAATAATGATTTTCTTTGAAAGCATGTCATAACACCGATAGCCCCGGTGATTATCCGGAAACCCCAAAAAAACACACGGTTTTGACCGTGCTTAAAGTTTATGAAGTGTAGTTGACGGTAGTAAGGGATAACATAATGACCCAAAAACACGTAAATGAGATAAATCCGGTTGTTTTTGATATAAAATTGATAAGGGTGTTTGAAATTTAAGAACTTTGCTTGGTAAAACATTGTGAAGATACGTGGCCATATTTAAAGCATATGGCCAAAAAGATGGTGGTACCGACGCATGAGACAAAAGAGTACGAATTATATTATTTAGAGAACGAAGTTTGCGTTCGGCTTTGCCATTTTGAGATGAGGTATACGGACATGAAAAACGGAGACCAATCCCATTTTTGTGACAAAAATTTTGAACATTTTGGTTGTCAAATTCCTTGCCATTATCACATTGCAAGTTTTTAATATTTCTTTCAAATTGTGTAAGAATAAAAGCATGAAATTTGGCAAAGATAGTGAAAACATCCGATTTCCTAGCCAAAGGGAAAGTCCACACAAAGTTAGTATAATCATCCAAAAATACAATATAATATCGAAAACCCGAATTACTCAAAACCGGAGAAGTCCAAAGGTCACAATGAATAACATCAAAAGGAAATAAAGTATTGTTTGGAGAAGTGTGAAATGGTAACTTTATGTGTTTACCTAGAACACACGAACGACACACAATATTTTTAATTGGACCACAAGGGATAACCTTGTTTTGTCTTAAAGCTTCAAACACCGGTAGCCCCGGATGACCTAAACGATCGTGCCATAGAGTAGAATTTATAACATCAAAAACAGAATGAGGATGATTTTTCAAAGGTGTCTTGAATGTAACCGGGTATAAATCGCCATGGCTATCACATCTCATTATACGTTTCCCCGTCCGAAATTCCTTTACGGAAAATCCAAAAGGGTCAAATTCCACCGAAACAAAATTATCAGTTTTTGGACCGAAACAAGATTTTTGATAATATGTGGAGCATATAGGATGTTATTTAAGGCTAAAGGTGGGTGTGGTGGTTTTAGTTTGGTGTGACCGTACCCAAGAATTGGAATATGTTGGCCATTTCCGACTAATATAGCGTTTTGTTTGCTCGAACTAAAAAAAGACGTGAGTTTACCTTTATCTGCGGATACGTGAGACATTGTGCCGGTGTCCATCACCCATGGATTCGAGTTTTGATTAAGACTCATTGTGTACATTGCCGCGACAATATCGGTAGATGCATACTCCGAACCGGCCATGTAGCTTTGCTGTGGAGTGCGTGGTTCTAGGCCCAAAAACCCGTCTTGGCGACCGTGGGCTTGAGCAGAGCCAGATTGTTGTTTGGGCCATGGCATAGACGGGTAAGCACATGGAGGTACGGGCCAACCTGTAGGCCATGAGCCGGACATAGCATACCATGGGTTCCATGGTGAAAACATAGAGTTTTGGTGACCACCTCGTCGCTGCCCCGAGCCACCGTGACTGGTGCGACCGTTACCCCGACCACCTGATTTGGGCCGTCGGCCACCACCTTTGGAATTTTGGTCACGGGATTTTTCATGTGTCCCGGAACTGCTGCCTTTTTGTGACTCAGCCGTAGGAGCAAAGGTTAACATGGAACGTGCTTGATGAAACGAGGGCCAATGGTTCCTTTGACGTAGGAGAGTACAAACCCCATTGTACCAACCCCATTGTAGGGCAAAGGGCAAAGGGTTGTTTGTGTTGGTGGCTGCCATTTGGTAGGGATGAAGAAAGGAACAGCAGAGAGAGAAATAGAAAAAGAAGAAGAAGAAGAAGAAGAAGAAGGGATTTGGCAAATAAGAAATTGCCGAGAGAGAAGGTATGCGGAAGCAAAGAAAAGAGAGGAAAATTACTCTCTCTCTGATACCATAAAAGAAATGCAATTGTTGCTTTTTCCCATTACATCATTGTCTTTAAATATTTTTTTTGGAAACGGCTTTCAATAAAACAAAAAAGGAACACGACTAGAAAGAACTAGCCACGGAACTAAGATTACATATTACAAGGTAAAACTAACCATTCTATCCAACTAACTTTATATTTATGCCTACGATTACAAATCCACAAAAAGGACACCTCTTTGATATTGTCCACGAGCAAGCTTCGACGAGTCACACCCGAGTTAAACGTGATTGCATTCCTATGGCGCCAAATAATCCAGGTCACCGTGAATGTCACCGCTTCCACAATGTTTTTCACTTTTGACGGAATCGAACTAAAATCCAAGTTATACAAGAAACCATCTAACGACTCAACATCTACATCAACCACTTGAAGCCAACGACCAATATCCCGCCAAACCCCCTTTGTAACTTCACAATTCCAAAATATGTGATCCATATTATCAACCCCATCCCCGCACATGACACACTTTAAATCATCGAACACCATTCCTCTCATCATAAGGTTAATTTTTGAAGGGAGTCGGTTTAACATCAGCTTCCAAAAATGAATATTCACCTTACGAGGAACTAAACTATTCCACCGAGTCTTCTCTAGCAAAGAGGGAAGAATTAAGTTATCGATCCATCTCCTCGTGTTTTTAACTTCAAAAATACCTTCTTTCCCAATTTCCCACGACCACGAGTCACGATTATTCGATAATCTAACATCTTCAACTAACCTGGTTAAGTCCGCCACTTGACTTTCTTCTCTACCCCCACGGATATCTCTTACCCAATGCCACCGAACCGCATTATCGACAAAACGCTCATGCACCAAACAGTTTATATCCGAGTCCAATAAACATATTCTCGGGTACAAACTCATCAACGGTATTATCCCGACCCATGGGTCTCTCCAAAACCGAAACCTCAACCCATCACCCAACTTTGACTTTAAATTAGACATTAAATCGATACCGGAGTTCTTTAAACGCCACAACATCTTAATGATTTGAGCCCAAGGAGTTGAACCCAAACGGACATGATTCTCAACATCCAAACCTCCTTGATCACCATAAATTGATCTAATCACTTTAGACCACAAGCTTGATTCATTAGTAATGAACCGCCAAACCCATTTAAAAACGAGAGCAATGTTAAACGCAATTAGACTTCCGATACCAAGCCCTCCGTTTTCAAAAGAAGACAAAACCACATCCCATTTTACCCAATGAATTTTACGCTTCACTTCGGTCCCTCCCCAAAAAAAGCCCGCACGCAATTTCTCTAACACATTTGCCACATTTTTTGGCATCACAAAAAGCGACATATAATAAATTCCCATACCTCCTAAAACCGATTTTAAAAGCAAAGACCTACCTCCAACCGACAAAGTATTAACTTTCCAACCCGACAACTTTCTTTTAAATTTATCAACCAAAATATCCCAACTCTTCATTCTAGCCATGCACGCCCCGACCGGAAGACCTAAATAAGTAAAAGGCAATTTCCCATGACAAACACCTATCGAAATCGCCATCGATTGCACTTCCCCATCCGACACTCCAACCCCATATAAATTCGATTTATGAAAATTTAATTTAAGACCCGAAGACATGTGAAAATAATGCAAGATAATAAGTAACTTTTGCAAGTTATTCAATGACCACTCACCCATGAAAATCACATCATCCGCATACAATAAATGTGAAATGGACAAAGAATTCTCAATAACCTCCAAACCTTTAAAAATATGCCTTGAAGTTGCCTCTTCCATCATCACATGAAGACCTTCCATAGCAATAATAAACAAAAAAGGTGATAACGGATCACCTTGACGAAGGCCTCTTTCAAGCTTAAACTCCTTCGATGCATTACCATTAAGAATAACTGAAGCCTTTGACGAATGTAATATCGCACCAATCCATTTTCGCCATTTATCCGGAAAATTCATGCATTCCATCATCCTATCAAGAAACTCCCAACTTATGGAATCATAAGCTTTTTCGAAATCAATTTTAAAAACCATTTCTCTTTTCTTTTTCTGCTTGTACCATGCAATAAGCTCATTGACCATCATCGGACCGTCAAGAATTTGACGTCCCTGAATAAAAGCCGATTGCTCACCGCTCACCACCGAATTCACTACCACCGCAAGCCGCAGCGCCAATAATTTAGCAATAATCTTGTATTGGACTCCAATCAAGCTAATCGGCCTATAGTCACTCACCGCCATCGGATTTATGACTTTAGGGATCAACGTAATAAAAGACGCATTGCACCCGGTCGGGATAAAACCTGTATCAAAAAACTCAACAACAAAATTATAAATGTCAGATTTTAACACGTCCCAAAAACGTTTGATAAACGCGAACGTGAACCCGTCTGGGCCCGGAGATTTGTCGTTTCCACAGCTCCACACTGCCTTCTTCACCTCTCTCATCGTAACCGTCTCCGTAAGAATTCTCGCACAATCCCCCGACAAGCTCTTGAATTTGTCACTCCTTCTAACAACTTTTATCACTGGAACACGTTTAAACTTGTTAGCATAATAATCCAAAAAAATATTTTTTACCTCGACCGGTGAAGTAATCCACTCGCCATTATGTTTCACGCCACGAACCATCGAGTGCCTCCTCTTACTATTAATAACGCCATGAAAATACTTGGAATTCTCGTCACCTTCAACCGCCCATTTAACTTTAGCTTTTTGCGACAAATCTTTCCATTCTTTCACTTCTAACTTATATAATTCTCTCTTTGCCGTCCGTCTTTCCTCCAACTCTTCATCCACCACTGTATTTAATTCTATCTTTTTTTCAATCATCTCTACCTTCGCAACCAGTTTCTTCTTTTGCTCCATAATATCTATCTTTTTGTTTTTCCACCACTCTTTGCACTTTTCTTTCACACTTTTTAATTTGTCCTTAAAAATAATAAACGAACTCATATTTGTAGACTCCAACGTAGTATCCTAAGCACTCTTCACTACATCTTCAAAGGTATCCTCATCTAACCACGAATTAAAGAACCGGAAAACCCGAGGCCCATAATCCACAACCTGCTGTGCTAACACAATGGGTCTATGATCCGAAACAATGTCATTCATAACATTAGCCACTAAATCTGCACAAGCCTCAAACACCCCTTCATTTACAAAAAAACCGATCCAATTTACTCATTTTACGACCATCTGAGCTCAATCTCGTGTATGCCGAGCCACCCATCGGTACTTCAATCAAACTAGCAGCATCCACAAACCCATTAAAATCCACAATCTCTCTGTCATTTATCTCACAACCCCATCTTTCGGCTTCATCCCGTACCGCATTAAAATCGCCAAAAATAAAATAATTCCCTTCATTTGTTTGCATGTAATTAACAATCGTCTCCCACAATCTTCTCTTATCAACTACACTTTGGGGCGCATACACATTTCCTATAACACACTGCATATCATTATACTTCCATTTCCCATGCACAAACAGAACATTTTGTAAGCATGTGATACGAGAGCTTACGAACGACGGGTCCCAAATCGACACTATACCACCTGACGTACCAACTGCGGTACATAAAGCAAAATCAAATGACATATTCCCCCATAACTGTTTAATCTTAAAAATATCCACCTTCGAAATTCTAGTTTCTTGAATCCCTAAAAAAGAAATTTTATACTTATTTGAAATAACACCAATTCTCTTACGTTTTACTCCATCTCCTATCCCATACGCATTTAGTGACATAAAATTCATTGACCACCCTTTCCATCTCTCATACTACTTATCATGCTTTCTAGAGATTTCTGACACCCCTGCACATCATGTCCCAACGCTAACCCTATGTCAATGAAACGAGACAAATCATTAATCAGTGATCCCGTTTTGTTGCTTGCCTTTAAATATTACAAGGATTGTCTTTATTTAGGCTACAATTAAGCTACTATTAAACACCTACTCTAAATATAATATTGACTAAATATATTACATTAATTGACATTAACTCTAATATATTCTAACAATAACTAAGATTAAGTTTAATATGTACAATTTTAAAACGATAAACTACTTTATACATATGACATTTACAATAATATATGCAAAAGTCTAATCCATATTTAAATATATGTATATTACTATTTGGATTTTTTGGACAATCCGAATTTTACAATGAAAACAAAATCCAATCCGAAAACCAAACTATTAATTTGGTTCAAGTTCAAACCGATCCAAAAAACCAATCCAAACGATCCAATCCAAATTGTCCATTTGGACAATCCGGTTATATCTGAATAGTGAACACCCCTAGTTGAGAGGGATGTTATAAACAAATTTCCTATAACCCAAAATTTCTAAGAAGTCAATATAAAATAAACTGTAAACAAACAAATATATACAGTGTAACAAAAGAGTTAATGGCAAAGTATCTAACACGATGTTAATCCGATCTCTTTTTTAAGACATAAGGTATAATAATAAGAAGTTTTTTTCGTAATATTCACATTTTAAAATCTGATTAAAATATGTTAATATCACGGTTATGGTAAGACGTTGACTTAGGACCCAGAGAGTGGTGAACCGTGAATTTAAGGTGGGAGAGTAGGAAACAAGAAGTCAAAATTCTACAGTCAAAACTTACCCCAAACATACGTCATAAACCATTACTACTCATGTTTCACTCTCATTCTTTAAGTGGGATGATTTGTAAGTGGGATGATTTGTACACGCTATTAGTTGATAATTACTATTCTTCCACTAATATTTAACTTATATCTAATAGGGTAAATTTATCAAAAATCAGTAATGTTTGACACAAGTGATGTTAGGCCCGCACGTTGTTGCGGGGATTTGGATCTTATATTATTTTCTATTCTAGTTTTAAAAATTATAGAAGAGCAAGAGATTCTACAATATTAGTTTACTTGTTTATTAATCATGTATAGTTAATAAAATTTAGTTTACACAATCTTTCGGTTTATCTCCTACTTATAATTGGGATATACCTCAAATTATGAATTCAAACTTTTCTAATGTGAGATTTGAGATTTTGCATGTTAAATTTTGTCACTTAAATTGTAATAAAGTCGAATCATTATATGCCCAATAACTATCCAATTTAATATAATATAACTTTCATTATAATTTTTTATCTCAAAAAACGTGAAATCTAAAATGTATCATTTATTTTGAAACAAAAGAAGTATAAGTAATAACCTTTTTAATAGTTAATTTTTTTAGTATATAAATATCTTATTTCATCTAATTATAAGTTAAATTACGATTAATAATTCTAATTTGTTTAGTTATCACTATTTGATAGTTATGGGGTTAAACTAAAGTTGTTGACATAATCACCAAATCACCCCTCTTAAGGGGTGCTTATAAACTTTTTACATTAGATTGTTGAACCCCATTTTGACAAAAACCCTATAGTTATGGGGTTAAACTAAAATTGTTAATAGAATTAACAAATCACCCCTCTTTAAGGGGGTGCTTATAAACTTTTTTAAAGTAAAAAATTTAGCTGGATTACGGATCGAACATTTGTATGTGGGGGAGAAAGCAAGGCAACTTACCAATTGAACTATAAGTATTTTAGTATTATACTTTCATATCCAATTGTATATATTATATTAAGAAAAAATTCAACCAATCATAAATGAGTGAATAGTGATTTTGGAATGGCATTATATATATATATATATATATATATATATATATATATATATATATATATATATATATATATATATATATATATATATATATATATATATATAATATCTGAACATTGCAAACGTAAAAAATATATAGTCAAAATTTTCTAATAGCTAAAAGTGATTAAATTATTTAAATGGTGTTAAAATGGTAGATTAATAATATTTAAATTTTAAAAATATAATTCTGGAAACTATAAGAAATATAAAAACAAATCTGTTTTTTTGTACTTTTTTAATCGTATGTTATCTTCTAATTTCATAATCAAAAAAATCAAATTAAAAGAAAGACAAAAGATTAAAAGAAAGAAACATTGTCCAAGAAAAAAAGTATGTAGGCAAGATTCGAGCCACAAAATGGACATAAAGTTCATTATTCTTGTCCTGACAAATAAAAGTCACGTGTATTCATTATACTTCTCACAAATGGTTATAAGAAATATCTTGAATGACCCGTGTATCAAGCGAGAGGGATTCTACATTGTCTTAAAAAACCATCTGGGCAAACTTAGTTTTCTTCAGAATTTCAAATGAAAACATTTATATAAGATAAATAATTAAAAACCTTATGAACAGTAAATGTGTATGACTATTGTATATTTTTCTTTAGAATTTCAAATGGAAACATTTATATAAGATAAATAATTAAAAACCTTATGAACAGTAAATGTGTATGACTATTGTATATTATAGTAATTATATATTACCATTCCTATTGATCGTTTATTCGAATCAGTTCAATGTTTACGAGTAATAATACATTACCCTAAATTATATGTCCAACGAGGAAATGGGACCCGCGCTTCGCGGCGGTTTTCAGTTCCCATTTTTTGTGTATTTTGGTTCTCGGGTTTGTCGGTTCGATTCTGATTATTACGATTCTAGAACTGGAATGTAAATAGCTATGTTCCTACACTACATTTTTGTATGAATCTGTGTGTGATTAGAAGATGTTAATAAATTGCATCTGAATTCACATCACTTCATGGAGAATTATATGTCATGACATTTGAGAAAGTGAGTCGGACATCAGCAAGAAATTGAAATGGATTTGAATAATTTCAAGACCCAAGTTTTTCTTTTATCGCTCCTAAATCCATTGGTTTCTTAATAACATTGAAGTAATATGGAATTCTAAATGCAACAGGTTTATTAAACACATGACCATGCTGATGGGTCATCACCTTCTTTAACAAATTCTCACATTGTTTCTTAAAAGTAGACTGAGAGTATCTGCCACATTTACGGATTGAAGCCTTCCTCGATTCAAACTACTTGCTTTCTGACAATTTCCCCACGTTTTCTTTTATAGGCTTTTTTTTTTAAAAAAAAAAAATCCAAAAATTATCCAACCTGACCCGAAACCAAACCGGTAATTTGGTTCGGTTCTCGGTTATTGCTTTTCCAGAAATTTGGTTCTCGGGTTTTGGTTCGGTTCCAGAACTGAACACACTCCTATGCTGGTAGCAGGTGTTGCAGCATTGTGTACATAAAAGATAATATCGTGAAGATAAATTTGTAAAATGAGAAACCTCTGAACATCAATTGTCTATTTGTTGGTTAACCAAAGTAAAGTTGCAGGCCATGCAAAAGCTAATAACAAAGAGCTCAATATAGTCATCATTCCACCTCTTCTCATTAATTCCATAGCAAGTGCTGCACATAAATTAAATGCAGTGCAATCAGATGCCTAAATTCCCATTTTAGTGCAAATCGAGAGATTAGAAATATTTTTTAATTGTATAAAAGAAATGAAAAGAAAAGAGAGAATCAAAATTCATGAGTTAAGTTATCTTTCGTATAGTAAGTTTGAGTAAATTAAAAAATGGTCCCTATTATAACTAACAATTTTTGGTCATACTTTTTGCGGTTTATGTTTCCTAAGGATGCTAAAAATAACCATTAATAACTTATACTTTTATTTCTCTTTTAGACCCAAAAACAAAGAGAAAATATCATCACCCCTTGGTTATGATTTGCCCCTGTGGCTAACTCATCAACACTTCAAGCCATCTTGGTCCCGGTTAGTCCAGCTCCAGCAGCTAAGTGTTAGCCCCCATACTAAACTAAAGATTATAAATTATTACCAACTAAAAATGTCATTTTTAATTCAATTTAACCTTAAAACAGTTGCAATTGCACACCATCTCCAATTACGGGTATGATGGTGCGGCTAAGCCTGTTATAGATTTAATAATAATATCATAAATAAGTAAATATGAATTAACTATAATTTTAATTGCAAGTAAAATTCCACAATAAACCTTGAAAATATTATAAAGATAAAAAAATTGGTATCATTAAACTTTATTGATTTTGTTATCAACGGGGGAGAGACTCACGAAAGTAAGTTAACGGCGACATAAACCAACATTCTTGTTGCTTCATAATTTCTCATTCCCAGCCATAAGCATCATTACAAATCTTTGATATCAATTCCCTACAAAGATATAACTATACCAACGGGATTTGATATTTGCAATTTATTGGTTGGTTATTTTTGTTGACCTAATGTATTATATACTGATTTAACTCCCTTACGTACATCACCATTCACTGGGTTCAGTATCATGCTATAATAACATACACCAAAATCCCCAAACCACTTAAGGAAAAAAAAAAAACTCACAGGTGAAAATTTACGCCGCCACTAACCCTAACCGTACCATATGTTGCTTCTCCTCATTCGGGCTTACTCAACTTCATTCCTATTGTAATAAACCGCTATGCAAGAATAAGAAAAGATATGTATGAAGATGATGAACAACAATTATGGTGAATGAAGATGATGAATGAGTATATGAACAACAATTTGTTGCGAAAGAGTAATGAACGGTATACACAAGCATCTCTGAAAAGAAGAAAGATAGCGCTTTGAATATGATTAAGAGATGAAGAACATATGAAATCAATTTCATGCCCTAAAAAGCCAAGGAAATATGAGGGCAAGATTGACTGCTGTGTTATTTCCCCCGGGAAATGTTAATAAGGTAATATTGAGATGATAATATTTGCTATAATAAATAAAAATATTAAGAAAGAAAAACAGCAATGGTTACTTTACGGAGTTTTCTAATACGTGCTTAGGAGTACATGGTACAATTAGGCACTTGCTTGAGATTCCGAAGGTCATATGTGAATATAAGAAAATAGACCCCTAAATACAACAACAACACCAGCACCACCAGCAACCCTAAACCCCAACATCAGCAAACAACAACAACAACATACGGGTTTCAAAGGCAATATACGCATTGAAGACAAAAAAAATCCTTTTTAATATAATTTTAGCACATGAGACAATTTTACTCTTATTTTTTTTAAACAAGTCTCAGATAAAAAAAATTAAATAGTCAAAGATCAACTTTTAAATTACCACCACCACCATCACATGTGATTGAATACATCAACAGTTCAACACCACTACCACCACTACCCCCACTATTGCTGCCCACCACCCACTGCCATTGTCGGCCGCCACCATCGCCGCCGGTCACCGTACCACCGCCGACAACCTTCCGTCACCATCGGCCGCATTCAATCGCATGATTTGTGCATTAAATCACATGTGATTGCACACCACCGACCACCACCACAAGCGCCAACCTCTGCCGCCCACCGTCTCCACCATCAGCAATCCCCGCCACCGTCGGCCGCTTTTAATCACATGTAATTGTGTATTAAATCACATGTGATTGCACACCGTCAATGACCACCACCGCCAACCTCTGCTGGCCGCCTTCTCCACCACCGACAACCCCCGCCATCGTCGGCCTCTTTCATTCACATGTGATTGTGTATCCAATCACATGTGATTGCGGCGGCCGACAACGGTGGTCGACGGCGGCACCCGATGGTGGTCGGACGGCAGTGCCCGACGATGATGATGGTGGCTGGCTGGCGGTGATGGTTGTCTATTCAATTACATGTGATTTATGTAACGACCCGAAATTTTATATCGAATAAATTATGGAAAAAATATTATAAATAAGGATAAATTATTTAAAAGACGTGGGAATTGGTTTCGTGTCATTTGGACATCGTTTGGTATGTGTATTCCCTTGTTAAAGTCGAAACGGGTCAAGATTGGGTAAAAGACCAAGTTGGAAAAGTGCATTTTGTTCCAGCATATTTTAGAGATCTCTAATCCTAGGATTAGCATCGCGAGTATTGATGGCCAAAAGTGCATTTTCAAGCAGGAAAGTTTAGAGATCTCTAATCCTGATTTTAGCATTTGCGAGTTTGGGTACCCGCGAGTTTTAGCAAAGCGAGTTTTAAGATTAGCATTGCTAATTCGTGCAGGAAGTATAAAAAGAGGGTTTTAGCTAGGGTTTTCTCATTTTCAAAACCCACTTGAGCTTGGAGCCGTTTTTGGAGGAGAAAGAGGAGTTTTTGGTGATTTCTTGCTCAAATCTTCACCATATTGAAGGATCTAAACATCAAAGGTAAGGATTTATGATTCTTGTTATCTCCTAGTAGTTTGTGTAACGACCCGAAATTTGTAAATAAATAAATTTATAAAAAATATGATAAATAAGGATAAATCATTTAGAGAATGTAGAAATTGGTTTTGTGTCATTTGGACACCGTATGAGAAAGTTATGGTCGAAACCGGGTCGAGACAAGGAACAAAAGTTGCAGCCTGCCTGGGGAGCAAAGTTCGCGACCCGAACTATGGTTCGCGATCACGAATGGTCGACAGAGAATTTTGGGGTTTCTGATTTCAAGAGTTCACGACTCGAACTCTAAAGTTCACGACACGAACTTCGCGCGTACCAAGAGTTCACGACTCGAACTCTTTAGTTCGCGAAGCGAACTTCGTCAGACAGCAATAAAGACGGGTTTTGGCTCATTTAATGCCATTGTTAACCCTAGTTTCTCTCCCAACAAGTGAGTATACGTTTTATAGTGTAAACCATCATTTGGAGCCGATTTCTTGGTCAAATCTCGTGAATCTTCACTCCTAGTTGGAGATTAAAGGTAAATCTTCACTCTTTGATCTTTGTAGCTTTAGATCTATGGATTTCTGGGCTTGGGTTTGAAACCCTAATTCTTGGGTTGGTGATTAATGGTTAAATAAAGGTTGCATACACTTAATAGATGGTATTTTAACAAGGGAATCAAGTGTATGGTTTGGATTTGTAAGAATCTTATGGGTGGTTCGAACTAGGGTTTGGTAAATCACCATAATTGGGGGAAATGTGTTAATAAGTGTTATCTAGAGATAGATGGACACATTATTAGTAGTATGTGATGTTGAACATCTTGTGATTGTTGTATTAGGCGTTTGGTGAAATCTTGGAAAGTCGATTGAATGTTGAAGCAAGAAATTGGCGTAAAAAGCACGGTTAGAGCATTATTTGCTAAGGTTAGTACATGAGACTTTTAAACTGGGTACATAGCAAAGAGTTTTTTAAAATACATATGATATTTTTATGGGTCTTTACTAATAAATGACTCTAATAAGGATATGATTGAAAAGACGAGAAAGGGTAAATAGTAGACTATCTAAGTATGTCTAAAATGAATGATGATTTTGAAAGAGATCATGATAATGAAAAGTGATTAATAACTAATTATTGATATGATGTAAAAGGAGTATACTTTTATAATATGTGATTACTAATGATGAAACTAGTTGATTTGATTATGTGAATGCTAATTAAGATTAGTATATGGATAGATTGTATGATGGCCTTACGACATTGTTAATTGATGTGACATATAGTCACATGTAATAGTTATGACGGGTAAACTGAAATAGGACAGGTACGTGATAGATTCGGAGGCATTCTGGTTATCACGGTATCTTTAAACTGATGGATTGGAGGCATTCCGATCACCCAACAAGATGTTGGATCTTACTGAATTGGAGGCATTCTGATTAGTAAGATAAGATGGGTCACCTTGCTGGGACAAGGTGACAAAGGGGGTTCTACTGAATCGGAGGCATTCTGGTTAGTAGGATAAAAATGGGGTCTCGTTGGATTGGAGGCATTCCGAACAACTTGACGGGTCGAATAGGCTATGAATGAAAGTGATCGGGCTACCAAGGAGGTAACCGATGTATGATTGAATGTGCTAGGGTTACCGCTGTGGTAAGTAATATATATATATATATATATATATATATATATATATATATATATATATATATATATATATATATATATATATATATATATATATATATATATTTATATTTATATATATATATATATATATTTAATATGTGTGATTATTTATATATCATTGTCGGGTCCAAAACCCATGTATCTCACAAGACTATTTTGTCTCACGTACTACGTTGTTTTTGTGGCTATGTACTCAGGTACAGGTTTGAAGTGATAGAAGGTTGCATTAGAAGTGGCCTAGAGATGTTTAGCTCGGGAGCTCGTAGGTAGATCCCGTTTGCCTATGATTTTGATATACTTGGTGACACCGTATTTTTGTAAACTCTGATAAAGGTTTTAAGTTTTTGTTAAACTGTATTTTGGACAATATGTCAAATATCACGAAAAAGTGTATTTTAAATGTTTTAAACGATGTTTTAAAAATACGGGTGTTACAACTTGGTATCAGAGTTATAGTTTAAGTGAATTAGGTTGAATGTCCATCCTAGTCTTAGACTGTAGCAACAGGAATGTAAGATTCCTTGAGATCGATAGGTTGACCTTGAGACTTTATGATAAGTTTAGGGTTGAACCTAGGGGACCTATAGAAGTTGTTATGAATTTTGCAATGTGAAGTCTTTTGAGACCGTAGGGCATTTGTATGATAGGGTCGACCCCTATGAGAAGTGCCATGATTTGATCTAATTGTGTTGTTTTTGATTGTTGAGTTGATCGTATGAATCTTGTTTGTTGGATACGTTGGTATGGCGAAAGAATGAATGTGAAAAGTGGACGAGCTCCACTAAATTGGGAAGAGTTATGAATGAGAATGTGAACCAGACTTTTAATAACCGTATGAATGAGGGTAGGCGGAATGATTCTAATACTCGTTCGAAGGAAGAGTCATCGAATGGCGAAGTCCGTAGTGGAAGTTATCTACATAAAAGGTAGCAAGATCTAATCGGGAGAAACGGAAGGAGGTTGTATGACGGCGTCATAGCATGTAAAAACCGTTGTGTAATTCGGAAGTTCTGAGCCGGAGGTCACGATGTGGTGGATTCGGTAGATTTAGCAAGTGCTAGAGAGTAGCAAATGGAGGAAGAACGATATGGTGACTTTGGCGTCACCATTATTGAAGGATGAGGTGTTGACACGGTGGAATGTGTTGTATGAAACTTTGTGAAGGAGAGCACGGTACAAGATGTTGTGAAAGGAACTCACAAGTGAGTTGAAAGGGGAAGTCTTCCTGGAAGGAAATCTAGAGTAGGGTTCATAATGCAACCTCGGAGGTCTTAGGTGAAGATTGATGTTATGTGATTATTGCTTAATTGTTTGGTTATTGCACGAATTGGTGCTTATAGAAATTTGAGATGAGTCATACGACATGGGGATTTATTTTTGGGAATAGTCTTCCCGGTTAGTTATGTGTATGGAAGTATGCATTGGAAAGGATTATAGACAAGTGTGTCGCATGTAGTAAGGATATACGGGTTGATACTAATATGTAATATAAAAGGACGAGACACGAAATTTGGTGAGTATTTTCAACAAAAGTGTAGTAGTACAATGAAGTACTGAGTCTTGATAAGAATTGTTAGTATGGATGAAAATCTTTGAAATAGGATCCTTGGAAATGGAATTTGGATATTCAGCGGGAATCCGGATAAGTAATGTAATATTATACGTGAACGGTAAAGGAAAGAATGACTAAGGTATAGTGATGTCTTAGAATTTATAAATAGAAAATATGTGGAAAAGAATAAGTGTCGGGAATGACGAAGTTTGATTGTTAAAAATGGTTGAGTTTAAGTTGGCATATAGCCATATCAAAGTTTTGTGACAGGATTGATGGATTCGGTAAAAAGGATGAGAAGACAATTGTTGGTAAAATGTCATAGTATTAGAGTGATAATATATGGCATAGTGTAGTGTAAGACTACGATTGGGAAAGGAATATTCCTAAGTCCCACGATGTGAAAAAGTAGAACATCGAGTGTTGGGCCATTAGTTGCTAAGTCATGGGTTGCAAGTGTGGACCGGAGTCGATTGTTTGGCCCAACGATGATTGGATTGACCGGTGAATTATGGTTAATGGAATGGAGTAGTAGTTACTCCGGCGGTGACAAAAGATTTGGAAATTGTTAAGGAAATGAACCGGTTAAAGGTGGTTAATGTGTAAGTGAAATGGTAAATGGTAATCGGAGATTTTAGTGGTTTACCTGCGGGGTACAATGCATGTGCATTATGTGATGGCCTTCATATGATGATGGAAAGGTAACGTTATATGGAACGTGTTAAGAAGTATGTCAAATGGGAAATTTGTTAAATATGAAAGAAAAGATGATGTGGTAGTTCGGGGGATCCCAGGATACTATGATGTTTGGGGGTGGAATCGGTTGGGCGAATCCCAAAGGTTCCATTCCGTGATTGGAGATGTTCCATTCACTATGAATGCGTGGATCTTGATGGATTGGAGGCATTCCGATCATCTCGATAAAATAGTTGATGTATGAATTGTTGTGTCTGTATAATAATGTGTGTGTGTGTGTGTGTGTGTATATATATACTAGCTACAAAACCCGCCCGATGGGCGGGTATGCTGTAAATTTTAGTATGTAGAAAAATGTCCAAAAACTTTATATACTTCTAAATGACATAATAATCGATAGATGTGATGATAATTTTGTAGAAAAAAACAGTAATGAAGAAATGTTACATATAAATGTTACATATAGTTATTTGTTTCCTTCGCTGATTGATCTTTTAAATATTTATTTGTTTCCTTGTATATAGGATCTTTTAAATAGTTATTTGTATGTACGATCTTTTAAATAGTTATTTGTTTCCTTGTATGTAGGAAGCCGTATATGGAGCATATGAATGTAGACCGTAAGCCGTACCAGATTCGTTTGCCGTATATGGAGCATATGAATGTAGACCGTAAGCCGTACCAGATTCGTTTGCCGTATATGGAGCATATGAATATGAATGTAGACCGTAAGCCGTACCAGATTCGTTTGTATTAGTGCAAATGACGTGGACCAATCAGGGAATTCCAAGTGGCATTATGGATGAATAGGAATGCTTGGAATTGTCATGGTGTCAAACCCTCTTCAAATTTAGGCCTCATATATAGGGTAGGATATATATATATATATATATATATATATATATATATATATATATATGATGAATGTAGAACCATGTGGTTAATAAGTATTGCTATTATGTTATACCAAATGAGAATTTGGTTTGGGATGCGGTTTGCATTTAGATCATGTATGTGTAGGAGATGCCTACGAGTTATAGAATAGGAGGAAAGAGAAAATCCTAGTGAGCAAATTATAATTTGGTAACCAAGATATGGTAAACTTGTATGAAATTGTGGAATATGTTGCGATAGGAGATCTAATATCGATAATTCAGAATAAGAGTTATGAATTGATCGATGTGATGCAAATATGGTTGGAAGAATACTAAGGGATGGTATGAGTGACCAAATGATGTTCAAGAAACAGTAAGGGTCGGTGTAACCTTAAGTAAAGGTGCGACTCTCGGATTATTTGGGGAGAAATTGAAAGTTGGATAAAAAAAAAAAAAACGGGAACGGTTTTTAAGGAAGGAATAATGAGTGGAACCGGAAGTGATAAGTTGGTAATGGTGTTCCGTGAGTACGGAATTTGTTAGTTGGGAAAAGTATGGTTGACCTTATGCATAAGTCAAGGTTAGCCAATTTGTGATTGGTTGACTTGGTCAAAGATGGACTTCGACTCTCGTTTTGAACGAGTAGTAAATGTTGAGGGCATAATGTGTCTATTGTATGTACGTGAAAAGGGTTAGTGGAATAGTTGAAAGAGTTGTAGTCGGATTATGCGACTTTGACCCGTTTGGGTGTTTTCAAGTTGAATTTGGGAATCGGGTATATGATGATTGATGAATCATAATTAAAAGTCGATGGTAAATGATAGGATGATTAATGGAAATTTTAGCAAGTAAATAAGTTGTTAAAGAATAGTTGACTTTGTGCTTAAGTCAAGGATTATTCAATGTTGGGTTATATCGACTTGGTCGAAAATAGATTTTGATAGCCTTGTGGATTGATTAGAAGATTGTAATGATTTGGTCATATAGTTTCTATGTGAATAGCGAGTTTGATTAAAGGATTTTAAAATGTTGCAAATTTTCAAACGTTTGGGTATTAAAGGCTTAAGATTGATTTTTGACCCGTTTGGACTTAGCGGGGTTAAGCGAATGTTTAGATACGTAATGTTAACGGAACCGGAATGAGAAAAGTTTGATGGTAATGACCACAAGGGAATGAGAACGGAATGCTCGGATAAAATGTGGATTGGAATTCTTAGTGATTCCGAGGACGGAATCCTTTTAAGGGGTAGATAGTTGTAACGACCCGAAATTTGCAAATAAATAAATTTATAAAAAATATGATAAATAAGGATAAATCATTTAGAGAACGTAGAAATTGGTTTCGTGTCATTTGGACACCGTATGAGAAAGTTATGGTCGAAACCGGGTCGAGACAAGGAACAAAAGTTGCAGCCTGCCTGGGGAGCAAAGTTCGCGACCCGAACTATGGTTCGCGATCGCGAATGGTCGACAGAGAATTTTGGGGTTTCTGATTTCAAGAGTTCACGACTCGAACTCTAAAGTTCACGACACCAATTTCGCGCGTACCAAGGGTTCACGACTCGAACTCTGAAGTTCGCGAAGCGAACTTCGTCAGACAGCAATAAAGACGGGTTTTGGCTCATTTAATGCCATTGTTAACCCTAGTTTCTCTCCCAACAAGTGAGTATACGTTTTTTAGTGCAAACCATCATTTGGAGCCGATTTCTTGGTCAAATCTCGTGAATCTTCACTCCTAGTTGGCGATTAAAGGTAAATCTTCACTCTTTGATCTTTGTAGCTTTAGATCTATGGATTTCTGGGCTTGGGTTTGAAACCCTAGTTCTTGGGTTGGTGATTAATGGTTAAATAAAGGTTGCATACACTTAATAGATGGTATTTTAACAAGGGAATCAAGTGTATGGTTTGGATTTGTAAGAATCTTATGGGTGGTTCAACCTAGGGTTTGGTAAATCACCATAATTGGGGAAAATGTGTTAATAAGTGTTATCTAGAGATAGATGGACACATTATTAGTAGTATGTGATGTTGAACATCTTGTGATTGTTGTATTAGGCGTTTGGTGAAATCTTGGAAAGTCGATTGATTGTTGAAGCAAGAAATTGGCGTAAAAAGCACGGTTGGAGCATTATTTGCTAAGGTGAGTACATGAGACTTTTAAACTGGGTACATAGCAAAGAGTTTTTTTAAAATACGTATGATATTTTTATGGGTCTTTACTAATAAATGATTCTAATAAGGATATGACTGAAAAGACGAGAAAAGGGTAAATAGTAGACTATCTAAGTATGTCTAAAATGAATGATGATTTTGAAAGAGATCATGATAATGAAAAGTGATTAATAACTAATTATTGATATGATGTAAAAGGAGTATACTTTTATAATATGTGATTACTAATGATGAAACTAGTTGATTTGATTATGTAAATGCTAATTAAGATTAGTATATGGATAGATTGTATGATGGCCTTACGACATTGTTAATTGATGTGACATATAGTCACATGTAATAGTTATGACGGGTAAACTGAAATAGGACAGGTACGTGATAGATTCGGAGGCATTCTGGTTATCACGGTATCTTTAAACTGATGGATTGGAGGCATTCCGATCACCCAACAAGATGTTGGATCTTACTGAATTGGAGGCATTCTGATTAGTAAGATAAGATGGGTCACCTTGCTGGGACAAGGTGACAAAGGGGGTTCTACTGAATCGGAGGCATTCTGGTTAGTAGGACAAAAATGGGGTCTCGTTGGATTGGAGGCATTCCGAACAACTTGACGGGTCGAATAGGCTATGAATGAAAGTGATCGGGCTACCAAGGAGTTAACCGATGTATGATTAAATGTGCTAGGGTTACCGCTGTGGTAACTAATATATATATATATATATATATATATATATATATATATATATATATATATATATATATATATATATATATATATATATATATATATATATATATATATATATATATATATATTTAATATGTGTGATTATTTATATATCATTGTCGGGTCTAAAACCCATGTATCTCACGTGACTATTTTGTCTCACGTACTACGTTGTTTTTGTGGCTATGTACTCAGGTACAGGTTTGAAGTGATAGAAGGTTGCATTAGAAGTGGCCTAGAGATGTTTAGCTCGGGAGCTCGTAGGTAGATCCCGTTTGCCTATGATTTTGATATACTTGGTGACACCGTATTTTTGTAAACTCTGATAAAGGTTTTATGTTTTTGTTAAACTGTATTTTGGACAATATGTCAAATATCGGGAAAAAGTGTATTTTAAATGTTTTAAACGATGTTTTAAAAATACGGGTGTTACAGTTTGTGAGCTTGATTTGGGGGAAAATGGTGGAGAAGAAGACCCACCATGGATGGTGTCTTGAGGTTTGGGTCTTGAGAGTGTAGAACACTCATAGTTATCATGTATACCATGAATCCATGGTTAATTATTTGTTTAGAAATCCGAATTTAAGATCTAGGGTTTTGAGATTTCCACCAAGTTTGGTGAACTTGGTGGTTGAGGATGATTATGTTGTGTTTATGATGTCTAGTTATATATGGTAACTAGATATGCTATATATTGTGTTGATAGGTTGGAAGAACTTAAAAGTTGGAGTTATTTCCATAGATGGAAGCAAGGATTCGTGTTGATAAACACGATTTGGATAGCTTTGCTAAGGTGAGTACATGAGACTTTTAAAACTGGGTACATAGCAAATGATTTTGAAAACCATGATGTTTTATGAGTCTTTATAAATAAATGTTCTTAGTAAAGATATGATTGAAAAGATATGAAAATGTGAATAATAGAGTGTTTAAATATGTCTTAAATGATCGATGATCTTGCAAGTAAGTGTGATTAGATAAATTGAATAATGAGTTTTTGGATACGAAGTATTAATAATGATAATGGCTAAAAGAGTATGATATTGGACTTTCATTAGTAAAATTGAATGATTAAGCAAAAGACAAAGATTTTTAAAGTAATAACATATATTAGTAAGATATACTAATAAAAGTAGTGATTGCTCCGTTCAGAGAATAAGTATGATATGACTAGTATTATATATACATACCCTAGTCAATGTAAAGGTAAAATATTTATGAATATGGATAATAAGAAGTGAATTTTATTAGTGGATTAGATTATAAAGTCTATGACGATAATGATGAGAAAAGATAAATGAAACATGATTATGTTAAAGGAGAATAATATGATAATTAGAATAGATGTGTTCTAATTTATGTTTGAGTATGAATTATTGGGGCATAGGCCCGTATTTGATGAATTCAATGTGTGTAAAGAAAATATCCGGATAATGATAACCCATTTATGGGGGAGTTGAGATTACTACTTGGGGCGGTACCTCCCTGCGCAAGGATAGTATATCTATGTGAATGATAACCCGACAATAGGGGGACTATGATAACCCGATAAAAAGGGGGATTACGATAACCCGCGAGGCGGGGAGTTGGTGATCTTGGTAAGTTTGGGAGAACCCCAATTACCATGTGATCTTGTTATGATAACCCACATCGGGGGAGTTTGCTTCGGAATGATCCATGGCGTATGTGATAAAAGGAGTAAGCTTATGGATAGCTTTCATGTATGTGATTATGTGATGGGTAAGCTTACGGTTAGCTTACTAGTAAATATGAATAAACGATAAGAATATAAGTTGATAATTAATAAGCGAATAAAGAAAAGAAATGAACATGATTTTTATTATATTTGAGAATGGGTCGAAAACCCATGTATCTCACGAGACTATTTTGTCTCACGTACTACTTTGTTTTTGGCTATGTACTCAGGTTCGAGATTGAAGGATTAGAAGGTCGCGATAGCGATGGCTTAGAGATGTTTAGCTCAGGAGCTTATAGGTAGATCCCGTTATCCTATTGTTATGATATTCTTTTTGTAACACCGGATTTTATAACTCTGATAAATGTTTTAAGGTTTTTGTTAAACCATATTTTTGGATAATATGGAAATTGTATTTTTAATGATTTAAAAGGTGCTTTATAAATTGAGGTGTTACAACTTGATATCAGAGCTATAGTTTAAGTGAATTAGGTAGGTTTGACCTCCCTAGTCTTAAGCTATGCTAGTAGGACCATATGTTTCCATAGGATGTCTATCATCAGTCTTTTGAGACCATTAAGTGCGAGTATGTTAGGGTTGATCCCTAAGAGAAATGTCATGTCTGATTTACATGTGTTGCATTCGACTGTGTAGTCGATCGTTTGATTTTGGAATTGTGGAAATAATTATATAAGAAAAAGGATGAACACGAAACCTGGACAAGCTCCACTGGATAAAGAAGAGAATTTTTGATTGAGTTTCGTAATGTCGTGGTGATGATGGAGAGGGTTCCGGTTTAGAGGTAAACCGACCCCAGTAACTTTGGAAGATTACCTAGAAGAAGGATAAGTGTGCGAGTTGGATCGTGGGTGACCGGACGAATGAGGCTAGGCAGGATGGTTTCAACTCCCGTATGACGAGTTGTTCTTCGGGTAGCAAAGCTGGTGCTGAGAAGCTCTCGACAGAAGGAGATAGTGATTCTGAATCGGAAGAAAGGGTATGATGTTTGTTCAAGGATGCGTGTAAGCTGGATGCGTGTCTGAGAAGTACCGGACCAGAGGCCACGATTCGGCGAATTCACGAAATTGAGCAAGTGTTAGAAGATAGTAAGGGAATGAAGGATGATATGATGACTCTTGCATCCTGGTTATTGAAGGACGAGACGTCATTGTGGGAGAATGTGATGTATGAAATTTTGGAAAAAGAATATGGGACTAGATGTCGTGGAAGGAGTTCGCGAGTAGAATGATAGTGAAGTTTTGTCCCGAACGAGTACTTGGAAAAATTTCTAAGAGAATTTATTGTTAGAGATGTGGAGAAGGTAGTTCAACGAAGGGTCAATGAATCGTCATCAAGTGGAGAAAAGAGGAAATTCGATGGTAGCTTGGAGTCAATAAAGAAAGAAAATCTCGTTCAAAATTCGTCAAATCATGTTGATGTGAAAGGAGCAAAAGTGTGGTAAGTTTTCCTCAATTATAAAATTTATGGTATGAGGTTCGTGCTTTATTGGTGAATTGTCGCACGATTTGGTGCTAAGGCGAAATGGCATGTGTGAGTATGGGTGAATCGTTTGGTGTGGAAAGGTACTCGGGGACGGTTTCCCCGGTTCGTTATGTGTAAAGGTAGGATATGCCTGGTCGAGTTGGCGATTTGTATTTCACAGATAATTAGGATACTAAAAGATATATTATCACGGGAACATTAAATGATTTCAATTAAAGGATGGTAGTACGCGGAAGTACTAAGACTTGGTGAGAGTGGTATATTTGGATGGGAAACCATGTAAGGAAAATTTTCAAAAGTAAAATGTGTAGCACTTGGCGGGAATAATGATAAGTGATGTGCTATCATCATCTGATAATGGTAAAGAAAAGAATGATTAAAGATAAAGTGAGGTCTTAACACTCGTATAGAAAGTATGTGGAAAAGAATAAGTGTTAGAAACGACGAATTTTTGTAATAAAAAATGGTCGAGTAAAAGTTGACAATTAGTCATGACAAAAGTTTGTATCATGGATGATGGATTCGATACTAAGGGTAAAAGGGTAATTAATGTAAAATGTTCTAGAAATTGTATGATAAGTCAAGGGTAACAATTAATTATTAGAAAAAGGACATAGAAAAAGTGTGATAGCTTATGTTTGGATTATGGATCGGAGTCAATTGGTTGACTCAAGTTGACCGGGTGATTCGGTAAAAATTTGGATAATTGAATGCAATGGTGGTTACCTAGGTGGTGAAAGAAAGATTGGAAATCTTGATGGTGAGAAAATGAATCGACTAAAGACGATTGGTAAATGAGTAGATTGGTGGAAAGCACTAGAAATGATTATGTGTATACCGTGTTGTATAAAGGGATAAGTGTGAGTAATGGTATATGAAAAGAATATGACTTTAGGAAGGTAATATTATGTGAAATGTGGGGAATTGTAAATTGAATAGAAAATGTGATTAGTTATGAAAGAAAATGATAGCATGATGCTAAGTGAATGATGCATACATGAATTGTATGCAAGATAGAATGATGTTGTATGGATCTTATTAGATCGGAGACTTTCTGATTAACGAGATTTGATGAGTCACTATGGGTTGGAGGCTTTCCAATCATTGTGACAATTTGGATCGTGATGGATTGGAGGCTTTCCGATCATCTCGATGAGGTAATTAAAGTATGATTTGATGTATCAGGATTATGATGTTTATATCTGGCATATGTAGAACCGTATGGTTAAGTTATTGCTATAATTAAATGGTAAACGAGAACTTGGGTTGAAAACACGAGTTGTGTTTAAGTATAAGTGTGTGTAGGGGATGCCTACAAGTTTATAGATTATGAAAAGGGATGCTTATAGGAAGTAAAGTTTATTAGTAGCCGATGAGTGGGGAAAGTCGTATGATGGGTGGTTAGGCCACATTTGGATGTAATATGAGCTCTAAAGCCGGTAATTGGGAATTGCAAGTATGGTATGGGGACGTTTGGGAGAAATTTCAAATTGTATAAGTGTTTGAATGAAAGTTAAAAAGTAATAGGGATTGGTATTGCTTTAAAAAGGAAATTGTTAACCGATTGTAGAAATTGAAATCAAGGAAAAAAGAGACAATCGAGAAAAGGAAATATAGATATTGGAATTGAAAATGAAAAGTTTTAGAAGTGATGCCTCACTAGTAAGGAGTTCGTTATTGTGGCAAGTTATGGTTGACTTTATGCATAAGTCAAGATTGGTCAAGATTTATGGATTGTTGACTTTGGTCAAAGTTAGGTTTTGACTTTCGCTTAGAATGGCTAGGCAATGATAAGATCATAATGTATCATCTATATGTGTATATATGATAAGGGTGATTTGGTTAATGGAAATAATTATAGTAGGAGGGTGTGACTTCGATCATTGGGTGTTTCGAGTTGAGTTTGAGAATCGAGTATGATTGTTGATGAACCATGAATGTAAGGTCGGTTGTAAAGGAAATGATGATTAATGGAACCTTTAGTGAGTGAGGAAATTGTCAAAGTATGGTTGACTTTGTGCTTAAGTCAAAGATTAAACAATATTGACAACTTGGTCAATGCTAGACATTGACTATCGTTTGGATTAATTCGCTAATAGTAATGATTAAGTCATACCATTCCTATGTAGATAAAGGATTGGTTAAATGATTGAAAGTGTTATGATCAAATTGTGCAATTTTGACCCGTTCGGGCATCATAAACTCAAGATGGAATTTTGACATGTTTGGGTATTAAGGGGTTGAGTTATCTTTTAATTGTATAACTATTATTGAATCATAATCGGGAGCGGAATGGGGATTGGAAATCCTTGAGTGGATTCCGAGGACGGAATCCTTTTAAGGGGTAGATAGTTGTAACGACCCGAAATTTTATATCGAATAAATTATGGAAAAAATATTATAAATAAGGATAAATTATTTAAAAGACGTGGGAATTGGTTTCGTGTCATTTGGACATCGTTTGGTATGTGTATTCCCTTGTTAAAGTCGAAACGGGTCAAGATTGGGTAAAAGACCAAGTTGGAAAAGTGCATTTTGTTCCAGCATATTTTAGAGATCTCTAATCCTAGGATTAGCATCGCGAGTATTGATGGCCAAAAGTGCATTTTCAAGCAACAAAGTTTAGAGATCTCTAATCCTGATTTTAGCATTTGCGAGTTTGGGTACCCGCGAGTTTTAGCAACGCGAGTTTTAAGATTAGCATTGCTAATTCGTGCAGGAAGTATAAAAAGAGGGTTTTAGCTAGGGTTTTCTCATTTTCAAAACCCACTTGAGCTTGGAGCCGTTTTTAGAGGAGAAAGAGGAGTTTTTGGTGATTTCTTGCTCAAATCTTCACCATATTGAAGGATCTAAACATCAAAGGTAAGGATTTATGATTCTTGTTATCTCCTAGTAGTTTGTGAGCTTGATTTGGGGGAAATGGTGGAGAAGAAGACCCACCATGGATGGTGTCTTGAGGTTTGGGTCTTGAGAGTGTAGAACACTCATAGTTATCATGTATACCATGAATCCATGGTTAATTATTTGTTTAGAAATCCGAATTTAAGATCTAGGGTTTTGAGATTTCCACCAAGTTTGATGAACTTGGTGGTTGAGGATGATTATGTTGTGTTTATGATGTCTAGTTATAGATGGTAACTAGATATGCTATATATTGTGTTGATAGGTTGGAAGAACTTAAAAGTTGGAGTTATTTCCATAGATGGAAGCAAGGATTCGTGTTGATAAACACGATTTGGATAGCTTTGCTAAGGTGAGTACATGAGACTTTTAAAACTGGGTACATAGCAAATGATTTTGAAAACCATGATGTTTTATGAGTCTTTATTAATAAATGTTCTTAATAAAGATATGATTGAAAAGATATGAAAATGTGAATAATAGAGTGTTTAAATATGTCTAAAATGATCGATGATCTTGCAAGTAAGTGTGATTAGATAAATTGAATAATGAGTTTTAGATAAGAAGTATTAATATTGATAATGGCTAAAAGAGTATGATATTGAACTTTTATTAGTAAAATTGAATGATTAAGAAAAAGACAAAGATTTTTAAAGTAATAACATATATTAGTAAGATATACTAATAAAAGTAGTGATTGCTCCGTTTAGAGAATAAGTATGATATGACTAGTATTATATATACATACCCTAGTCAATGTAAAGGTAAAATATTTATGAATATGGATAATAAGAAGTGAATTTTATTAGTGGATTAGATGATAAAGTCTATGACGATAATGATGAGAAAAGATAAATGAAACATGATTATGTTAAAGGAGAATAATATGATAATTAGAATAGATGTGTTCTAATTTATGTTTGAGTATGAATTATTGGGGCATAGGCCCGTATTTGATGAATTCAATGTGTGTAAAGAAAATATCCGGATAATGATAACCCATTTATGGGGGAGTTGAGATTACTACTTGGGTCGGTACCTCCCTGCGCAAGGGTAGTATATCTATGTGAATGATAACCCGATAATAGGGGGACTATGATAACCCGATAAAAAGGTGGATTATGATAACCCGCGAGGCGGGGGAGTTGGTGATCTTGGTAAGTTTGGGAGAACCCCAATTAGCATGTGATCTTGTTATGATAACTTACATCGGGGGAGTTTGCTTCGGAATGATCCGTGGCGTATGTGATAAAAGGAGTAAGCTTATGGATAGCTTACATGTATGTGATTATGTGATAGGTAAGCTTACGGTTAGCTTACTAGTAAATATGAATAAACGATAAGAATATAAGTTGATAATTAATAAGCGAATAAAGAAAAGAAATGAACATGATTTTTATTATATTTGAGAATGGGTCGAAAACCATGTATCTCACGAGACTATTTTGTCTCACGTACTACTTTATTTTTGGCTATGTACTCAGGTTCGAGATTGAAGGATTAGAAGGTCGCGATAGCGATGGCCTAGAGATGTTTAGCTCGGGAGTTTATAGGTAGATCCCGTTATCCTATGGTTATGATATTCTTTTTGTAACACCAGATTTTATGACTCTGATAAATGTTTTAAGGTTTTTGTTAAACCATATTTTTGGATAATATGAAAATTATATTTTTAATGATTTAAAAGGTGTTTTAAAAATTAAGGTGTTACAATTTATGATGGTGATGATTAAGAGATTTATCTTGACCGTTTAACATTTTTTAATATAATAATTAAGATTTATCTCTTAAGACTTAATTTCTAAAACTCTAACTCTTATCATATAATATCACAATATCTTTTAGCACTTCAAATCAATTATAATTTATAAAAAATAAAAAAATAATTTTTTCTAACATTTCGTTGAATCTTTGATAGTGAGGTCTTAAACAAGTTTAGAGATTTTTGGTGTGGATTTAATGTGCCCACGTGTGCTCTAATGATTTATTTTTCCAAGATGTTAGATGAGAAGATGTGATTGACATTAGAAAAATATAAATACATACGTCCTTCCTCCTTTAACACATTTTTTATTTTTATTTTGAGGTGTTTTAAAATAAATAGCATATACTTTAAAATTTTCTTTATTAAGTAAAAAATAGTTAGATTCATACCAACTAATTATCTCATTTAATAAGTAAAATGATTCATTTATCCTTATTTTTATTTTTAAACATCAATAAACGCACTTTAATCATAATATATAAGAATCATCATTTATTAACTATTTAATTTAACATTCATTACAATCTTTTACCTCAAAAAACATTTAACTCAATTTCTGTCACTTATTTTGAAACGTAGGAAGTATATATTTTTTATACTCCATCTGTCCCTTAATAAACTTCCTATTTCTCATGGGCACAATATTTTAGGAGATAGATAGTGGTGGAGTCATTGATAATAAATTTGATTAATATATAAGGTTTTTTTGGAGAGGGAAAGTGTTTTTAGAGATAGTTAGTGGTGAGGTACATTATAATAATACTTCGTATTATTTTATTGAGTGGGTCACTCCAATATGAGAAATAAGAACTTTATTTTGGGACAAATATTTTGAGTTAAATGAGAACTTTATTAAGGAACGGAGGAAGTAACTAACTTCTTAAATTTCAGAATTACTCTCTTATCTTACTACTTACTAATGCATTTAGGACTACTATTTTAAGGAATTTTAAAGAGCTCCTTAATTTTAAGTTTAAGGAGTTTTCCACTTTTAGTAACTTCTTCAACTAAAATAAAATCAAAAAGTGTTGCTTACACGATTCGAACACAAGACCTCTTCTAAGTAGTCACTATGTGTTAACCAATTGCTATAAATTACACTTTATTTTATCCCACCAAAACAAATTATAAGAGGTTGTACATCATCGCATTTGACCAGCCTTTTATTTCCGCTTCATTTTATATTTCCGGAAACTATTGATTGCACTAAATTGTGTTATCATCTTTTATTTCCGTTTCGGTTTATATTTCCGGAAACTATTAATTGTCTTACCACTAATTTAATTGACCTTTTGACTATACTAAATTTTCTTCACGCATATCTTAACAATATAGAAAGCCTTTGTTCATCTTTCAACATAACGCCTCGACCACAATATTAATTTGTCGGAAACGTCTTACCACCCATTTAATTTCTAAAAATAAACTGTACATTACAAAACTCTACATTAATTTACTTCCTAAATTGATGATTTTGTTCATCTTTTAACATAACGCATATCTACAAAACCGAAACACTTGGATTCTGCAACACCTCCACCATAACCGTAAAATAAACACGATGCTACAAATCAGGCGACGTTTACCCGCCTGCGATTTCCGGCGATATACTACCTATGACATATGCTCCGGTGTTAAGGTAAGACGTCCGTTTAAAAGCCTATATATATTAACTATCGATTCTTAATTTCTCATACTAATTTTCTTTAACTTTGCATATTTCGACTGTCATTGTGTAAGCAACTTCTGCATATTTCATGGCTTCAACCACACATATTGGTAGTCCAGTGCTCACTGCACCACCCCATCCGGATGCAGGGGATTCAACTTTTGAGGCTCAAGAGGTACAACTTTCAACACAACTTTTGAAATAAGTACTAATTTGCAGGTTACTTGTAAATAAGTACTAAACTTTTTAACTTTTTAGGTCCTGATGGTCAATTTGATATTGATGTATATGACTCAGCAAGTGACTATGTGAAATATGATTATTTATATAGTTTCAGATCATTTTCGTGAGAAAGCTAGAATCTGGGTGTGTTAGCTTGGTTATAAATTCTTGCTCACAAAAACAAAGACAACCTTGGTTAGAAATCTGGGCTACCTATGACGCCAATATTGTGCCCGTTACGATTTTGAAGTAATTATCATATGTATTAGTTCTCAATACTGCAATTAGAAGATAGAAAGTAATTAACACCACCACCATCGCCACTACCACCGCCACCGCCACCGCCACCCACAGTCAGTCGCCACAAAATATAAAAACAAGATACCCGCCGCCGAATTGCGCGGGTACCCTGCTAGTAAATTATTATACAATTATTTTATACTTAGAAACAGTCATTATAACCGTCATTATTAAACCGTATAAATAATTGGTGCACATTCATAGTTGGTATACATAACATGATACGAGTAATTGAAGTAAGCGGTGTTATTTAAGATGACCGTGCCCATCATCACCTTCCATTATCGGCAATACTACCCTACCTCCCTTTTCTTCCCCACTCTTCTTTTTTATTTAGATTTATTTATAAATCAATTCAGTTTTTCATTCTTAAATTCGAATCACTCACTTCTTCTTCAACCTTTCACTCATGCTCTAGGTATGCTTTTCATCTTCGTTTTGTTTCTTATTTTATTGTTTCTTAACTTACTACTTAAGTAGTAAAAAGTATTGCGATCTGTTTATAGATCTCACCTCTCGATTTCAATTCATTTTAATTTTAATTTTAATTTTTTGAAGGTGGATCTCTTGTGGGTTTTTACTTGGTATTATGAATTTTATTGTTTTGATCTTTGATACCTTTTCGGGAGGTTTGTTCTTCCCCAATTTAACCAGTTTTTGGTTTAATCTTTCCTTTTAAATCAGGAGCAAGAAACCGATTGGTACAATTATTGAAATTAATTTTTTTGCTATTTTACTTAAAAAAGAAAAGTGGAAGTGGTTCAAGATTGGTCTTGTCTTCTTACTTTTTTTTCCCACTTCTATCCAATCACAAGCTTAACTTATAGACTTGATAAGAATTGCAAGGACAATAAGTATCAAGAATTTAAGGTTTTAAATCTAGTTCTATTCAACTTTTGCCCTAATTTCTACAAAGATTTGAACCCAAGAAGTGATTGTTAATAAAGTCTATATCTTTTTGAATCTTGCATCCTAATCTCGTAAATTGTGTTATCTTTTCAGAACAAAATTACAAGAATTCCCGAACAACAACATCAGATTTATCCACGATTTTTTCCCTCTAAAAGGTAAAAATAAACCTAAATTTTTTCATCGAATTTAAAAATTGACCTTTTTATGTGACGAATTTAGGTTAACAACAACAAAATGGGGCTATCACCATACCAAACCCCATCAGATGCCGGTGTTTTATGTGTGATTTTGGTCAACACAGCAATGTCAATATCAATCATGAAAGAAATAGTTCGGTCAATCCTTCAAATAATCGGTATCCACATATCATCACACGAAGATTTCTCTAACAACCAAACAGTTACACTAACAGAATCAGTTACATGTAACAGAGGAACACCTTCAGAAACATACATGGAAGAATTTAGAAGCCGAACACCGTCAATTTTGTACAATTCAATTTGTAAACGAACTAAACAAGAATGTTCGGTTTGTTTGGTTGAGTTTAAACCGAATGCTGAGATTAATCGGCTTTCGTGTGGGCATGTTTTTCATAAAAGTTGCGTTGAGAAATGGTTGAAATATTGGAATGTTACTTGCCCGCTTTGTAGAAATGATATGATGAGAGAAATTGAAGAGAATATTTGCCCGATGTGAGGTTTTTGGTTCTTCGGTTTCGGTATCCGGAAGACTTTAGATTTGAGTTTTTGGATGTTTTTTTAGTGCTTATGTTGTTGCACAAACTACCTACTTTTTTTTTTTTTTTTTTTTTTTTTCATGTTTTGTTGTGTATATAAAATGTGTAAGGTTTCCGGTGTTTTATGCACCTGAGAAACTGTTAGTTTTCTTCTTGATGTATTTGTGTTTAGTGGATGGATGGATGGTCTTTAGTCATTGCTGGAAATCGGCCTCTTTTTACATAAAAAGGGAACAAAATTACATTAATGTATAACATTTATTTCTTGTACCTAAGCTATGGTGTTGTTTTGTTTGTTTGGTGTGGTCACTATGAGTCTGTGACCACAAGATCAGAAAACACGTGCTTAAATTGGATTTTTAAGGAAATAATTTGTAAAAAACAAAAGAGTTCAATTTCAATTTTATAACTAAATTTTTGGAAAACTTACTTTTCTATAACTAAATTTCTGGAAGTTTTGTTACTACGTTATATTTTATCTCGAGTAAATTATACGGATAATCCTATGGTTTGCTAAATGTGGAGGTCGGTTACGTTTTTGGTCCTTAAGGTGGATGTCCGCTAAAATACCTTTTACCCTTTATTTTTTCATTTTACTTCTCTTTAATTAATTTAATTCTTTTTGTGTTCTTCGTATCAAGAATAGGGGTGATGTTTACACCACAATTTTTATTGCATTATCACAATCATTACTTAATTTGTCGGTATAGTAAGCTATCCAACTTATACTGTATTATGTAGACATTAAAAATATGATGTAAAAATCAATTCCCTTAAAGAATCCCCCAATCACATTACTATTTTCTTCAATCTTATTTTACGCCCAAATAGATAATACAGAGCCCAATAATACAAATTGCTATAATCAAGATTCCTCTCAAATAATATTAAACAAAATATGTGAAAATATCTTGGACTATAAGGGGTAACCATAGATAGTTTGGTCACCCCCCACACATAAAAAAACACATAAATTTTCTCTCTCTTGATCAAACACATAATAAACCGCGTAAAGGGTGACCATTGTTTTTTTTTTTAATTTCATTAATGGATTATTTTGATAAATCTGTTAAGGATGAGTATGGTGTACAAAACTTACGGGTTGAAAGTTAATAGGTGGTGATTGCTCGGGTGGGGGATTGTTTGGTTTGAGTCAGGATTTTGAATGTTTGGTTTTGGAATTTTAGAAGACATTTCGGTGAGAAGGAAGAGTATGATTAAGTATATTAGAAAGAAATGAGAAATGTGAAATATTTGATAAAAAAAAAGGTTGGGTTTTATAAAAAGATTCAGTTCGGTTCAGTTTGGTTTTTTCGGCACGAATGCTCACCCTTAGCGATTGTTGGCCTAGAGAGATGCATCGCGCGATTTCAGACTAAAGGGAAGGGGACGCATCGTGTATGGCGAGGCATGGTGAATGACGCACAGTCTTAATGTTTGCTTGCTGTTACTTATGCTACTCCATGGATAATTCTAGTGTAACACCTCAATTTTTAAAACACCTTTTAAATCATATTTTTAAATAAAAATATTATAAAGTCCAATATCCAAAAATACGGTTTAATAAAACCCTTTTAAAAAGATTATCAGAGTTATAAAACACGGTGTTACAAAGATAATATCATAACCATAGAATAACGAGATCTACCTATAAGCTCCCGAGCTAAACACCTCTAGGCTACTTCTATCGCGACCTTCTAATCCTTCAATCTCGAACCTGAGTACATAGCCAAAAACAAAGTAGTACGTGAGACAAAATAGTCTCGTGAGATACATGGGTTTTCGACCCATTCTCAAATATAATAAAAGTCATATTCATTACTTTTCTTTATCTACTTATTAATTATCAACTTATATTCTTATCGCTTATTCATATATACTAGTAAGCTAACCGTAGCTTACCCATCACATAATCACATACATGTAAGCTACCCATAAGCTTACTCCTTTATCACATACGCCAGGGATTATTCCGAAGCAAACTCCCCCGATGTGGGTTATCATCACAAGATCACATGGTAATTGGGGTTCTCCCAAACTTACCAAGATCTTCAACTCCCCCGTCTCGCGGGTTATCGTAATCCCCCTTTTTATCGGGTTATCATAGTCCCCATATTGTCGGGTTATCGTTCACATAGATATACTACCCTTGCGCAGGGAGGTACCGCCCCAAGTAGTAATCTCACTCCCCCATAAATGGGTTAGCGTTATCCGGATACTTTTGTTACACACATTAAATTTCATCAAATACGGGCCTATGCCCCCACCAATTCATAATCAAACACAAATTAGAATGCATCTATTCTAATTATCATATTAATCTTTTTTTAACATAATCATATTTCATTTATCTTTTCTCATCATTATCGTCATAGACTTTATCACTTCTTATTGTTCATAATCACAAATACTTTATCTCTACATTGACTAGGACATGTATATATAACTAGTCGTTTTATACTTATCCTCTTAACAATTCAGTCATTACCTTTATTAGTATGGTTTACTAAACAATACTTGATACTTAAAATTATTGTTATTGGCTTTACTAATACATATTATTAATAAACCAAATATCATACTTTCTCAATCGTTACTCTTAGTCAAACATCATATTAATAAAGAATTATTGATTACTTTTCATTATCATAATCTCTTTCAAAAATCATTAGTCATTAAGACATACTAAAATAGTCTATTACTTGCATTCTCTTATCCTTTTAATCATATCTTTATTAAAAACATTTATTAATAAAGACCCATGAAACATCATAGTTTTCAAATTCATTTGCTATGTACTCAGTAAAAGTTTTATGTACTCACCTTAGCCAAGCTAACTCCAAATCGTGTCTAATAACACGAATCCTTGCTTTCCAACTTGTGAAATGTCACCAACCTTTAGGTCTTCTTGACCTACCATCAATATCATCACAATAACTAGTTATTATCCATAACTAATCACCAATAAATCCATATCTACATTCCCAACCACCAAGTTCATCCAACTTGGTGGAATCTCAAACCCTAGTTCAAGATTCCCATCAATAAACCCAAATCCAACTTGTACACATTGACTACAAGCTTACAATGAGTGTTCCACACCCATGTTTAGTCATCTTCCCCAAAGATGACATGGTTGGCTCCCCAAACCACCATTTTTACCCATACACAGCTCACAATCAAGGTAGATAAGCAAGATAATCAAGAATACTTACCCTTGATGTTTTAATCCTTCAAGATGGTGAAGATCTGAGCTCTTGAGCACTAAAATCGTCCAAGAATGCTCCCAAATCGGCTGCACTATGTGTGGGGTTGAAGGTGAAATGAAACCCTAGCCCACACACAAGTTTATATAGTCCAGACGCTCCTCGCGCCCCGCTCGCGCCGCTCGGTGACGCGGGTTTCCCATTTGGTCGCCGCTGGAAGGCAGTCCTCGCGTCTCGCTCGCGCCTGGCTCGCGCCGAGAACTCGACTCGAGCTCAACTCGAGCTCAACACGAGCCTCTCGCGTTTCGCCTCTTGATGTTTCTGTTTGCACTCGCATTTGCCTCGCGCCTTCCTCGCGCCGCGAGGACTGTCAGGGTCAGTTTCTTGCCTTTTAAACTTGTTTTCATCCAAGTCTTGACCCATACTTGGTTACACCAAGTCCCAAACATTCAAACACTCGATAAAACACAATGGAGACTCGATTAAATATTTTACCACCTTTATTCCTCAATATTCCTATTTAATTCATTAACCGAAATTTCCGGTCGTTACATCTAGGGGTGAGCATGGGGCGGGTTGGGGCGGTTTTTAACTAAAACCAAACCCCGAACCGCTAACTTCGGTTTTTAAGAATTAGAAACCGTTCGGTTTCGGTTTTTTCTGTTTCGGTTTTTCGGTTTTTCTCAATAAAGCGGTTCGGTTTCGGTTTTTTATTTTCCTTCAAATTTATAAATTTTGTTAACTTAAAAGTTTTGATTCAAACTTTAGTATTTATACAGCTATAAGACTTGAAAAATATTGAAGTCAAACAAGTGAAAAATTACAATGATATACTTAAAACTTTCTTTTAAATAGTTAAGGATCAAATTTTTTATATATATAAAAATATTTTAACAAAATTTGAAATATATATATATATATATATATATATATATATATGGCGGGGGGTGGCGGTTTTTTCGGTTCGGTTTTTCATATGCACCCAAAAACCTCCTCAAACATTCGGTTTTTCAAAAAATAAAAACCGCTCACATCGGTTTTTCAAATGGTTCGGTTTTTCGGTGTGGTTTTTTTTCGGTTTTTTCGGTTTCGATTCGGTTTTTTGATTTTTATGCTCACCCCTAGATAATTCCTTAAAACTCATACTTCTTGTATCAGTTGTACTGCAGGCTTGAAAACTTGTACTATGCATGTTTATTGTCTTTGAGTTTACTGTCATTACAATACTTGTCTGCTTTCAACCGTAACTTGTCTCTCTCAATCACAGCCCTGTTTTCTGCAAAATCGTTTTCAGAACTCTGTCTTCCACCATTGTTGATTTAGGCATTAAATCAAGAAGGTTTTAAACCCCACCGGAAATCAGATACCTTTTCACCGTCGATTCATTGAGTTCACCGGTAGCCACCTCCCTCCTCGAATTCTTCTCAGTCTTAATCCGCAACTCACACTCTGTTTCGAATTTTATAGAAATGAAATGACGTAATTTGGAGCAAAATGTGAAAATTTATTTTCTCCGTTGTTTATACCTTGGCTATAACTTTCGGAGATTTGCATTTCCTCAACAAAAGTGGAAAAATCTGTTGCTTCCTCGATTCAAAATTAGTAATACTAGGGGTGTTGAAAACCGGGTACCTGAAAATTCGGATAATAGATTTAGGTACTCGAAAACCAGGTACCCGATACCCGAAAATATAATTTCTTTATCACAATAATTAACATAAATAGAAGTCGACATTGTTTATATATTTAAATTCTTTAAATTTTATTACTAAATTTGTAATTAAAAATTCACGTTATGATTTCTTTTAAGGAAAAATCGTCACTAGTAATGAATCTGACCAAATATTTAGAGATATCTAATGATTCAAAATCATGGTTCAACGACGGAGGTGAGAATGAGTTAGTTTGTACGTGAGAATTGAGATAGAGTTTTAGATTTTGGGCATTTGTCAAAAGGAGCCAAACATATGCCCATATGCAATGACTAGTAATAATATAAAAAAATATATATTTAAAAAAGTTGGAAAAATAAAATTCGGATACCGGTACCCGATTACCTGGATTTTTAGAAAAACAGTACCCGCATTTGATACCCGGAAACCGGTTACCCGAAAACCGGGTGCCCGGATTTTCGGGTACCCATATTTTCGGGCATCCGGATTTCGGGTATCGGATATTTTTTCGGGTACCTGTTTTTTCGATTATTTTTGAACATCCATAAGTTAGATTAATTGGATGGGTGGTGAGAAATGAGCCCACATTTAAAAAAAAAAGTGAGTTGATGATGCTTAAAAGTAAAAGTAAGGGTAAATAAGTTATTTCATTATATTAAAGTATATAGTTAGGTGAGCCCATTATTTTTGCCAAATAAGGTAATTTTTCAAAGTATATCACTTATTTTAAATCACCTTAAAAAAATAAAAATATAACACTTATTTTGAATCGAATGAAGTATATGTAAAATCATTTCCTAGATAAATTGAATTCTTCGTATCATTATTTCAAAATTTCATTTGCCTCTACTAAACAACATGCCGAAAATTCAAAGGTTTGTTAGATTTTTTGTGTAGGTAAATATTTAAGGGAGTTCTTAATTCTTATGTAAATTAAAGGGATAAATTTCAACTATTGATCAATAATATTTAATGATCAAAATTAATCACATACTCCCTCCGTCCCTAAATAAAGTTCTCAATTCTCTTAAACACAAATTTTAAAGAGAAAGTTAGTGGTGGGGTCATTGAGATATTTTTAATTAAAATATAGAATTTGTTTCGAGAGAGAAATATAGTTAGTGGATTGTTAATAGTGTGGTCCTTGGTAATTATATTATTTTATTAAGTGAGTTCCATCAACTTAAGAAATGAGAACTTTATTTAAGGACAAAAATATAGGGAGATATGAGAACTTTATTTAGGGACGGAGGGAGTATTTTAATAAATTTGTGGTATTTTGGTATTTTATTATGAATTTGTGGAATAACAATAACTTGTTTGGCATGTATAACTCGTTTGACCTGCTAACCTGTTTAATTAAACATGTTATATGAGTTATGTTCGGGTTGAAGGTAAACAAGATAGGGTTATCATATCTGACCCGTTTACATAACTAGGTTGATTTCAGATTGAACGTTTCTGACCCACCAACCTACGAACACGAACCCGTAAATCTGAACCCGACATGAATTGCCACCCCTACTTATAAGCAAGACCTAATACCGAAACTGAGTCGGTCCATACCTGCCGAACTCAAAAACTCGAGTAATACAAATGTCGTATAAGAGCCAAATGAAAACTTTCCATTTCTTAAAAAAAGAGTGAATGCGTTGGGATGTTTGCATATACCATACTCCCATTACAACATTTCAATTAATTTCACTTTACAATCCCTATAATGTTAGTCAAAATCACCTCATTTTCAAAGTGTACCATTATTCATACTTCTTTGAACCATATCCCGCAACAACAACTTAGCCGTTTCAACCGTTTTCCCCGACCCATCAACCCGACCCGCAATTTCATGAACCATTTTCTCCAAAACACACGGGCTCAATCTCTTTTCTTGACTCGGTTCCCTAAGCAAGTCCAATAACAACCTAGCCTTGTTTTGGGCTTCGTGGGTCCCATCAACGGTTAACCGTAACAAACCCGGGATCGCACCCTCGTTAAGAATAAGTTCCCGATATTTACTTCTAGAACTCACGCACAAATCAAGTAAAACACAAATTGCATTTTCGGTACTCACTAACGATCCATCTTCAATTGTTTCAACTAACGTTAGTATCCCGTTTTCGGCATTTGTGATTGCAAGAATTCCTTCTTGTGACTTTGAAATGAGTTTGATTAAACCGGTGGTTTTGTCGGCAAAGTTGGAGTGTTTTTTGCATTCTTTAAGGAGGTTAATGAGCGGTGAGGTGGCGGTTGTGTCGAGCACGATTGTTGGTGGTTGTTTTGAGGTTGTTAGGTTGTGTAAAGCGGTTACTGCGTCTACTCTTCCTTGAACGGTCCCACAACTTAGGATTTGGATTAAAAGTGGGATTGCACCTGAATTTGATATTTCTTGTTTGTTGTTTGGTGCAGATGATAATGTTAGGATTGCTGCTGTTGCTAGTTCTTGAAGATTGGTTGTGTTTTGGAATTTGAGAAGTTTTATGAGTGGTGGGATGGCCCCACATTTTACTATTTCTTCCTTGTTTCTGAAATTAAAATTATAAAATCATAGATTATAGATTGTTTAAATCATAGAATCATATTTGAAGTCTTGCTCAATTTCATAATCATTCATAATATTTATGCATGAAGGTTCACATTAGCATCAAATGGATCCAGTTTTACAACTACTGTTGTTAGAATCATACCTCCAATTATCCTTTTTCTAGGATTAGTTAATATTCTCTAAAACCCTAACTTATGAGAAGTTCATAAACCAAAATATTATGATTCATACTCAAATTCCATGATCTAAACGGTGATAACAACAATTCGCAATCTTCAATTTTATCATTTCAACTGTAAAATTCACAAACCCTATCTTTACCAATGTCCCCAAAACCCTAACATTCGAATTTCATCTTTTCAATTTGAAATTAACAAAAATGGAGGAAATAAAGGTAGGAATCAAATACTAACCGTTCGTTTCTGGATGCTAAATTGAGAAGAGCGAGTAGTGAAACTTCACGCGCGTCGTGATGCTGTGAGCAGAGCATAAGAACAAGCGGCTGAATGACGCCGGCGGCGGCGAACTTGGCGCGAGTCTTGCCGGAGGAATTAGGATTACGGATCAAACTCCTGATCTCTCTAGCAGCTTGAACCTTAGTGATTAGGTCTCCTTGTATCAATTTATCAGAAATTTCATCGATTAATGTTACTTTCTTCTGATTCCATCTCTCCTCTTCGTTCTCCATCAATTTACAAAACTTTTGTCCGTGATTTCTTCGAAGGATTCAACTCCGGCCGGCCATGAAATCGTGTTTTGTAGATTGAAGTATTGATAGTTGATAGGCAGACGCATACACACAAACACTACACTTGGATGTTTTCAACTTTTCTTAATCTATATTAGTATAAACAATTTATATAAACCTTTTATTATCTTGAAATTAATTAAATTATGTATATTTTTTATATGATTTTGTTAAGGTAGTTCACCTTTAAAACATAGTCTCAAGTGTAATGGCCTAAAATTTTGTATCGAATAAATTATTGAAAAAAAAATATATGATAAATAAGGATAAATCATTTGAAATATGTGGGAATTGGTTTCGTGTCATTTGAACAACGTTTGATATGTGTATTATGTTGATAAAGTCGAAACTGGGTCGAAAGTTGGACCAAATCAGTAAGAAAATTTGACCCAAGGGTACCAGCCATGCTCGAGGGGCGCGAGCCGCGGTCGAGTGGCGCGAGCTAGGGTCAAAAATTCGGAGTTCGAACAGAAGGTTGGTCGAGGGGTGCGAGGAGTTTGTCGCGGGGCGCGACAGGAGTGTTGTCGAGGGCTCGAGCCGGTGGTGGTCGAGGGGCGGGTGTCTGGTGCACACTATATGACGGGTTTTGACACTTTGGCTCATTTTAACACATCTTTTTCATCCCAACTCTCTCTCTCTCTAGAACCATATACATATTTTGAGTGGAAAAGGTCGTTTGGAGCCGACTTTGGGGTTCAAATCTGGTGATTTTTCTTCCTTGTTGAAGATAAAAGGTAAATCTCTACTCCTATTTGTTATAGATGGTATTTTTGGGTGAAGTATGCAAACCCTAGTTGGAGGGTTTGTCATGGGTGATGAAATTGAAGTTATATAACTTAGATCTACAACATTTTGACAAGGAAAACATGTTCACAACATGTATTTGAAGTAAATCTTGAGATTTATGAATTTAGGGTTTTTGTAAGTTAACCAAAATTGGGAAAAATGGTTCTAGTAGTTATCTAGTGGTAAGGGATGTAGTTATTTATGGTGTTTGATGTTAAATCTTGTGATGGTTTATATATTAGGGCTTTGGTGAAAGGAGTTGAGGCTTTCAAGTCTTGGAAAGCAATAGTTGTGTTCAAGAGGCACATTTGGAGTAAGCTTGGTTAAGGTGAGTACATGAGACTTTTACTGAGTACATAGTTAATGATTTTGAAAACTATGATGTTTTATGAGTGTTTATTAATAAATATTTTTAATAAAGATATGATTAAAAAGGCAAGAGAATGCAAGTAATGGACTATTTAAGTACGTCTAAATGACTAATGATTTTTGAAAGAGATTATGATAATGAAAAGTAATTAATAATTATTTATTAATATGATGTTTGACTAAGAGTGATGATTGAAAAAGTATGATATTTGGCTTATTAATAATATGTATTATCTAAGCTAACAACAATGATTTTCAAGTATCAAGTATTGATTAGTATATTATACTAATAAAAGTAGTGATTGAATTGCTAGGAGAATAAATATAAAGTGACTAGAATTAGATTGGTATTCTAGTAAAAGAGAAGTTAAAGTAATATGATTTTAATAAATGATAAATATGTTTTTATTTAATAAATGACTTGGTAAAGTCAATATTAAAATTGAATAAGAAACGAGAATAATATGATAATTAAAATAGATGTATTCTAATTTATGTTTGAGTATGTATTATTGGTGCATATGCCCGTATTTGATGATTTCAATATGTGTTGAGAAAAGGATCCGGATCATAGATAACCCACACAAGTTGGGGGAGTTAGTGACACCTACTTGGGGCGGTACCACCCTGCGCAAGGGTAGTGTGTCGAGAAATAGATAACCCGGAAAGCGGGGGAGTTTCAGATAACCCGAAAATCGGGGGAGCAATAGATAACCCGGAAACGGGGGAGTTTACCTAGATAACCCACATCGGGGGAGTTTGCTTCGGAGATGTCTGTAGCGTATGTGATAAAGTATGGGTAAGCACATGTTAGCTTACAAGTATGTGATTTTGATGAGAGTAAGCTTATGGTTAGCTTACTAGTATATATATGTATGAAAATGATAAGATCACGAGTTAATAAGTAATAAACGAATAAAGAAAATTAATGAATATGACTTTTATTATATTTGAGAATGGGTCGAAAACCCATGTATCTCACGAGACTATTTTGTCTCACGTACTACTTTGTTTTGTGGCTATGTACTCAGGTTCTGGATTGAAGGATTAGAAGGTCCCGTTAGAAGTGGCCTAGTGTTGATCAGCTCGGGAGCTCGTAGGTAGATCCCGTTATCCTATGGTTATGATATTGTTTTGTAACATCGATTTTAAACTCTGATAAACTTTTAATGGTTTTTGTTAAACCGTATTTTGGGACGTTGGACTTTGTAATATTTTTATTTAAAAATATGTTTTAAAATGTGTTTTAAAAATTGAGGTGTTACATCAAGGGATAAATCATAACCATTGGATCAAAAAATCACCACTGAGATACAATGGCGGATGTTGATTAATTGACTGCAATACTTATGTATCATATTATTTTTATTAATTACTAAACCCATATAATTTTATTGACCACCACACACCAAAACTATCAATACTCACTACCACCACCTTCACTACTCACCATCGCAACCCACCATCGCCACCCGCCACCACTATCGTCACATCAAATAATAGATTCAAGATACCAGTCACGTATTGCACGGATACTCTGGTATCTTCAATAATTGAAGTAACGACTTGATTAACTTTTTTTTTGGCTTTTCCTTTTATTTTTTTGGTATCTTTTATGTAGTAACTAGCCTATAACCCATGATAAATCATGGGTGGTTTATAATTTTTTTCAATAATATTTGTTGTTGTCAAAAGATATATTTCAAATCGTATTTCTCAAAATATGTATTTAATTAAAATGATATTTATCTTGAATTTAAAGTTGTTGTCAAATAATATATTTATTAGTTAAATTCAGAATTATTTTGAATTATTAAATTATTGTCAAATGATATGTTTCAAATCATATTTATCAAAAGATGTATTTAATATTTAATTAAAATTATACGTGACAACTTAAGGTGGCGTGAAATGCTTTATTGGTAGATGATTTATAATGTGACAAAGATGACGTAACAAAATGACATGGAATGATTTCTTTTATTAAAGATAGAGATAGATATAAAGTATAATATTATACAAATAACCCCAGTATAGAGCAACACAAATTACTACTCCCTCCGTCCCATAAAAAAATTTACATTTCATTTGGGCACGATGTTTTAGAAGATAGTTAGTGGTGGGGTCCTTTGTAATACTTTTGATTAAAATATAAGGTTACATTAGAGAAAGAAAGTGTTTTATTAGTGGAATGATTTGTAATAATATTATTTTATTAGGTGGCCCCCATATTTGAGAAATATAAATTCTTTTGTGGGACAAAATTTTAACGAGAAATGTAAACTTTTTTTTGGGACGGAAGGAGTATTTTAGATTTATAGATAATTATAACTTGAGTAAATTACATGAATGGTCCTTTAGGTTTATAGCAAATTTCACCAATGGTCCTTTAGTTTCAAAAATTACACCGATGGTCCTTATTTTTGAAAGGTTTTTCACCGATGGTCCTTTACGAAAAAGTCCGTCTATTTTTCAAGTTAACTAACATCACATGTGATGCATATGAGGGTATTTTGGTCAATTTATCTTTCCTAAAGGACTATTGGTGAAATTTGCTAAAAACTTAAAGGACCATGCGTGTAATTTAATTGAGAAGGGGAAAGACAAAGTGACCAAAATACCCCATGTGCATCACATGTGATGTTAGTTAACTTGAAAAATAGACGGACTTTTTCGTAAAGGACCATTGATGAAAAACCTTTCAAAAATAAGGACCATCGGTGTAATTTTTGAAACTAAAGGACCATTGGTGAAATTTACTATAAACCTAAAGGATGATTAATGTAATTTACTCTTATAACTTGGACAATAAATTTTCATATTATTATAGTATGATGATAGATAATATTAGACGAATAACGCCAAATACAGGGCAACACAATTTACTATTTTGGATAATTATCACACGGACAATAAATTTTCATGTTGTTATAGTATGATAAATAATATTCGCCAAATTACGCCAAATATAGAGCAACACAATTTACTATTTATGGATTACTTCTTCTCTTTTCTCGTTGTTACTATTGATGAAATATCAAACACTAACATTTCATATATATACATACTAATGGCATAGCTTGAATAAAAAAGAAACTTTGTACCATTGATTATATTTAATGCCATAAGTGTGGATCGAATCAATAATTTATTACCATTTTATTTTTCATTCATTTTTTGATACTCCACAAGTCCTATATAAATCGTTAGGTGTGTTTTGAAGAAAACCATAACATTTGATTTAAAAATCTCAAAGATTAATAGAATATGGCATCTTATAAGTTCGTTTCTCTTCTTGTAGTATTGATATATACTTGCTTCTTCCGTTTTAACCCATGCGACTCATATAGGTATGTTACATCGTAGTTTTCGATTTTTCACATATTATAGAAATATTATTATTAAATTATATTATTATTATTATTATTATTATTATTATTATTATTATTATTATTATTATTATTATTATTATTATTATTATTATTATTATTATTATTATTATTTGATCCTATTGTAATTTACAGAAGAACGAAGAATATCAGCAAATTTCTGTACAAAAAAATGTTGCAAAAATATAAACTGTGATAAATTATGTACGAAGGGAAAAAGGAGTGCTAGTATTGGACTTTGTAAACCAGATGAACAATGTCCTAACAAAGGAGGACTGTGTTGTTGTGTTGGTTGAAATGATGTTATAGTTAATGATGTTATAATGTCCTTTCTTAATCTTGTATTTCTTAAATAAAACTATAGATATATGAATTTGTCATCTCATTAGCGGGTATGGTGAAACACTTTTATTTTTATTTTTCTAATATTTTTAAACTAATATTATGTATTATGGTAGATGTTTAAGGTAGTCTCAAAGATAAATCTCAACCATTGATCAATAAAACTTCATCCGTCACACAAAAAAGTTTTCATTTTCCTTTAGCACAATTTAGATGATAATTAGTGGTTGGGTCATTGGTAATAATTTTGATTAAAATATAAAGTTGGTTTGAAAAGAGAAAGATAGTTAGTGGATATTAGTGGTGAGATTTTTAGTAATAATAATATTTTATTATGTGTAGCCCATCAAATTTGAGAAATGGGAATTTTTTTGTGGGACATAAGTTTGAAGAGAAATCAGAACTTTTTTGTGGGACGAAAAGAGTATATAATGGTCAAAATTAATCACATATTTTATACATAAATGAGTATTTTGATCATTTGGCACTTACATATCATTTTTAACATTTTATATTTATTTTTAAAAATTTTTTTTTTAAATTATAATTTTGTTTGTTAAAAAAACAATTTTATAGCTAATCACATGTGATTGTATATCAGATCACATGTCATGTTTTTGTACAATAATATGTGATCAAATATACAATCACATGTGATTATCGATTATATGTTTTTAACCAAAAAAAATTAAAACTTTTAAAATTAGAAAAAAGGTAATTCTAAAAAAATTAAAAAAAAAAAAAAGATAACTCTAACAAAATTAAAAAAAATTATGTAAAAATGATTAATATACCCCTCCATGTATAAAATGTGTGATTAATATTGATCAATAATAATTATTATTGATTAATGGTTGAAATGTATCCCTTGAACCTAAAAAAAATTGAATAACTTTCTTGAATACATCCCCATGTATTGGTCGTTATTATCAATGAAATTTATTCTAAGATAAAATAATAGAATAAGAAATTAAAAAAATGTGCTTTTATCGGTAGGTCTTAAACTTAAGACTTCCCAAGTTTGGTGATCGCTATCATATCAACGTCATATTAGTTTTCTCTCTCTAAGCCAAGCACGTGACAAATTCCGACCAAACTTCCGTATTGGTGAACAAACTCACGACCAAACCTTAAGGTTAATTTTATTAATACATGTATCACTTTTCATGATAATGTATGTACCACAAGCCTTAAAGATATGTTTTTACCCTTAGGACGGGTCTCCGACAACAACTATAACAAAGAGTGAAATGCCTTCTTAGACCGTTCCCAACGGTTTCGTGACTTTCCTCTTCTTCCAAACTGGCGAGATCTAACCGTTGGCACGGCTAGATCAGTGCCGGCCACCAGTTGGGATCCGCCAGTATAGAGACGAGAGTGAGAGCTGGATGAGTGTTGAGATGTGGGCCCAAAGGGGTATTTTGTGTGTATGTTTTTGGTAATGGTGAGTCTCAAAAAATTAAAGGGAAGAGGTATTGTTGGCATGCATACGTCAGTTTCATGTCGGTTGGAGGTGAGTTGACGTGACGCTGATTTGGCAACAACTGATGGTATCACTTTGTGTAATGGTTGGGAGTAGTCTTAGGTGACGTTTTGGTGAAGGGGTTTATGGACGGAGTCAAGTATAGGACGTATCTTGTCATTAAATGATGAAACAGGAGGTGGGAATTTTAGTTTTTGATCATCGGCAAAATGTGTTATTCCACTATCGTCGGATGTTGTGGTCAGGTTGTTTACTTGTATTGTTTACTTGTATGGAAAACTTTGCGCTTTTAATCATTGTTTCCTGAATTAACACAAACATGGATTTAACTTGGAATAAGATGGTTTATGTTATGGACTAGAAAATAAAATATTAAGGAAGTGAATATTTAAACATGTCAAACTACTCTGTGATGAAGTTTACCTTGTTTTCCATCTTATATAACTTTGGAAAATGAATAATGACAACATGTGAGATTAAACTAACGAATGTAACATTAAGTATGTAACGACCGGAATTTTTATGATTTGTATTTGAATTATTATTCGGGTTTGTATGAAATTAAAATATTATGATTAGACTATATTACCGTTATATTAGATTGAATGTTGGGATGTTTAAAACTTGTGATAATGGAAAATGGGTCAAGATTAGGGTAAATCAAGTTGGAAAATCGACTTATGGCTGGAGCAGGAAGATCGCGGCGCGATCTCCGAATTCGCGGCGCGATCGGTGTGGGGGTCGAACAACCCGAAATAGCGAAGTCTCATAAACGCGATTTCTAGATAGCGTCAAGGATAGCGACGGGATAGCGTCGCTATTGATAACGCGATTTATCGCGGGGCCATGGTTCGTGACGCGATCTTGGAGATCGCGACGCGATCTCTGTCAGGACTATATAAAATCGTGGAAATCAGGGTTTTAGCTCATTTAACACCCCTAAAACCCTAGTGGCCATTTTTAGAGAGAGAGAGCTCGTTTTTGGTGATACTTGGCTCAAATCTTCATCAATCTTGGAGATTTTAACATCAAAGGTAAGGATTCTTGATCCTTCATGCTTGGTAATTAGTTTTTCAAGCTTTTCTTGGGCATCAATGGTGGTTTGGGGAACCAACCATGTCATCTTTGGGGAAGATTACCAATTATGGGTGTAAACCTTTCCTTGTATGCTTGTGATCAATGTGTACAAGTTAGATTTGGGGTTTATGGATAGAAATCTTGAACTAGGGTTTGAGATTTCACCAAGTTGTATGAACTTGGTGATTTCGGGATATTAATATGGATTAATTAGTGCTAGTGATGGATAATAACTAGTATTTGTGATGATATTGATTTTAGGTCAAGAAGACCTTGTGATTGGGAGTACTTCTTTGACTAAGAAGTAAGGATTTGTGTTGATTAACACAAGTATTGGATAGCATTGCTAGGGTGAGTACATGTGATCTTTTCTGAGTACATAGTAAACCATGATTCATAGTTTGGAGTGATTTCCTAGAGTCTTTATTAGATAACTGTTTTTAATAAAGAAAATATTGAATTGAATTGGCTTGAATTGAATTGACTTGAATTGAATTGACTTGAATTGTTCATTTATGTGTTTAGTTACCACTAGTATGACATGGGTAGTATATGGGGCATTGACCCAAGTTGATGATTTTGTTATGTGGTGGCTAATCAATTGGATCCTAGATAACTCACACAAGTTGGGGGAGTTAGTGGCTACTACTCGGGGCGGTACCACCCTGCGCAAGAGTAGTATGTCGAGAAATAAATAACCCGGAAAGCGGAGGAGTTTGAGATAACCCGGAAATCGGGGGAGCAAATAGATAACCCGGAAATGGGGGAGTTCACCTAGATAACCCATATCGGGGGAGTTTGTTTCGGGGAGGCCCGTTACGTATGTGTTGGGCTTATGGCAAGCCTTAGAGTATGTTTGACTATGTGCAATGTGATAATTATTTAATTATTATTTAATTGCAATTATTTTCTAACCGGATCTAAAACCCATGTTTCTCACGAGACAATTTTGTCTCACGTACTACATTTCTTTGACTATGTACTCAGGTTCGGGAGCTAAGGATTAGGCGGCCCGTAGTGTTAGCATTGGATGATTAGCTCGGTGTACCATTTGATTCCCTAAGACTTTAGTTTTGATATGATTGTAACACCGATTTTTGACACTTGTAATCATCCCAAATGTTTTGTTTAAACTACTTTTTGGATTTTATGGATTTCTATTTACTAAACTTGTTTATTTGAAAAGTTTAAATTGGGTTGAAAAATTGGTGTGTTACAACTTGGTATCAGAGCTTTAGTCTAAGTGAATTAGGTTGGTTACCCACCCTAGACTTAGACTTTGCTTTTGGGACAGTATGTTCTATAGGAAGTTAGGTTGACCTTCGATAATTAGGGTTGACCATTAAGGGAATTGTTTTAGATCGAGCTTTTCTTATATTTTATGTGACTATTTAGTCGAATAATTGGATCCTAATTGGTTGACATCTTATGTTAGTAAGATGGCAAGAACAAGAAGTGGTCGAGTTGTACCGGATGGAGAAGGGGATTCAAATATGATTCCCAATGCGCCCCGGAATGGAAATGGTGGGGATGTATCCGGTGTTGGGAATAACAATGTACCGGTAATAATTGAAGCTATTCAATCCATGCTCACCCACATGAGGGAGGTGATGCAACAAGATGTGAACCGGATCATTAACGATCGGTTGAATTGGAATGATGATGAGGAAAGGGACCAAGGGGAAGGTCGTGATGAAGAAGAAAGGGAAGAGAGGGAGGATACTCCTCCTCTCACAAGGACCCGAACAACGGGTGATAATGTCCCGACCGAGAAGTCCTCCAATGAGAATATGAGTGTTGATAAGATTGAACGTGAAGGATGTTCTTACAAGACATTCTTGGCATGCCGACCCGACAACTATTTCGGGAGTATGGAACCAAAGGATACTATGCGTTGGATCCGGGAGACGGAACATGTGCTTGAGAGTAGCAAGTGTAAAGAAGAAGACATGGTGACTTATGCCTCACGATTGCTTAAGGATGATGCTTTAACTTGGTGGGTCACCGTGTATGAATCGTTGGGAAAGAAAGCCGTCTACAAGATGTCATGGGAAGAGTTCACTAGGAGACTCAAGGAGAAGTTTTGTCCCGAAAGGGAGTTGGAAGAGTTGTTGGAAGAGTTCTTGCATTTCAAGAAAGGTAATTTGACTTTGGATGAGTATACCAAGAAGTTCACGGGATACCTCCCGTTTGTGATGAATGCCTACCCAATCGAACGTAGTCGTGTGGTTCGGTTTGCTAATGGGTTACCATGGGAGTATGAACTTGAGGTGAAGCGGGCGGTCACTCTTGATGAGGCCATTAATGTTGCCCGAAGTGTTGAGAAAGTGGGAAAGAGAAGAATTCAAGAGAGGTCGGTTGGAAATGAAAAGAGAAAGTTTGAAATTCATTAGGGGCCATCGAAGAAGAGCAAGTTCACCCCGAGCGGGTCAAAACAAGGTAGTATTGGGGGTTGTAGAAGTTGTGGTAGGGACCACAAAGGCGAATGTAAGGCGGATTCAGGTGGTTGTTTCAAATGTGGGCGTTTAGGCCACAAGGCTAAAGATTGCAAGGTGAAGAACCTTGATGAGGTGGAGTGTTTCTCATGCCATGAGAAGGGGCACTATAGTAATGTTTGCCCAAAGAAAGGAACCGAAACGTTGGTGTCAACCGCTCACAAGAAACCGGAGCCGTCAAAGGTGAAGGGGCGTGCCTTCCAACTCACACGTGAAGAAGCCAAGGAGACTCATGATGTCATCTTAGGTACCTTATTTATAAACTCTATACCCACTTATGTGTTGATTGATTCGGGTTCTACTTATTCTTTCGTGTCTCATGAATTTGGTGCTAAGTTTAAGGTCCCACTAGAGTTACTTGACGATTTGTATGAAATAGAAGTAGCCGATGGGAAAACCTCTATGGTTCAACATGTCTATAGAGATTGTGAATTAGAAATTGATAGTAAGAAGTTCAAGGTCAATTTAATGCCTATGGGAATTAAGGCTTTCGATGTAATTATTGGGATGGATTGGTTGGGAATCCACCAAGCCAAAATTTTGTGTGGAAAGAAGTTGGTTTCGATCAAGTCACCCGAGAATGAGAAAGTGTATATTTATGGAGAAAAGAGGCATCATATGCCAAATCTTATTACCGCCATTAAAGCAAGAAAGTGTTTATCAAAAGGATGTTCGTCATTCATAGCCTATGTCCTAGATGGGAGAAAAGAGAAGAAGGCGGTGGATAATGTGAAGATTATTCGGGATTTCCCCGAAGTTTTTCCCGATGACTTACCCGGTTTGCCACCGGAGAGACAAGTCGAGTTTTGTATTGATTTAGTCCCGGGGGCGACGCCAATTGCCCGAGCCTCGTATCGTTTAGCTCCTACCGAAATGCGGGAATTAATGTCTCAATTGCAAGAGTTGCTTGATAAAGGTTTTATCCGTCCTAGTTCGTCACCGTGGGGTGCACCGGTTTTATTTGTGAAGAAGAAAGACGGTTCAATGAGAATGTGTATTGACTACCGAGAACTTAACAAGATGACAATCAAGAACCGATATCCTTTGCCAAGGATTGATGATTTGTTTGATCAACTTCAAGGAGCCGATTACTTCTCCAAGATTGATTTGAGATTGGGTTACCATCAAGTTCGAGTAAAAGAAGGCGATAACGAGAAGACGGCCTTTAGAACACGTTATGGGCATTATGAATTTTTGGTGATGCCATTTGGTTTGACGAATGCCCCGGCTATTTTCATGGATCTCATGAATAGGGTTTGTAAACCTTTTCTCGATAAATTTCTCATAGTATTTATTGATGATATCCTTATCTACTCCAAAACCGAAAAAGAACATGAAGAACATTTGAAGCAAACTTTAGAAGTGTTGAAACGAGAGAAATTGTATGCGAAATTCTCAAAGTGTGAATTTTGGTTGCGTGAAGTCCAATTCCTCGGTCATGTGGTGTCACGAAGCGGGATTAAGGTTGACCCGTCTAAAATTGAAGTGGTAAAGAATTGGGAAGCACTAAAGACTCCAACCGAAGTAAGAAGTTTTCTTGGTTTAGCCGGTTACTACCGAAGGTTTATCGAAGATTTTTCCCGAGTGGCGGTACCACTCACTATGTTAACAAGAAATGATGTGAAGTTTGATTGGGGGAAAAAGCAAGAAGATGCATTTGCCTTGTTAAAGGAGAAATTGTGCAATGCACCGATCCTTACTCTACCCGATGGTATGGAAGACTTCGTGGTGTATAGTGACGCCTCGAATAAGGGTCTTGGTTGTGTTTTGATGCAAAGAGGGAAGGTGGTAGCTTATGCTTCAAGACAATTGAAGGATGCGGAAATGAGGTATACTACTCATGATTTGGAATTGGCGGCGATCGTTTTTGCCTTGAAGATTTGGAGGCATTACTTGTATGGAACAAGGTGTACATTGTACACGGATCATAAAAGCCTTAAGTATGTGTTTACACAAAAGGATTAGAATATGAGGCAAAGAATGTGGATTGAGTTGATTAATGATTATGATTGTGAAATCGTTTATCATGAAGGAAAGGCTAATGTGGTGGCCGACGCCTTAAGTAGAAAAGTTTATAAGAAGCCGGTCAAGGCTAAGTTGATGCGGATTGAAGTGGTATCTAGCCTTATTGAAAGCATAAAAACCGCACAAACCGAAGTGATGGGAAAAGATGAGTATAGACAAGAAAGATTGGGAAAGAACCAAGTATTTGAAGAAAATTCTCAAGGGGTGAAAACCGTGAATGGTCGGATTTGGGTTCCAAAATTTGGTGGGAACCGAAAAGTATTGTTAAATGATGCTCACAAGTCCAAGTACTTGATTCATCCCGGAAGTACAAAGACTTATCAAGACTTGAAGAGGATGTATTGGTGGCCGGGGATGAAGTCGAGGGTAGCAAAGTACATATCAAAGTGTGCCATGTGTGCACAAGTGAAAGCCGAGCACCAAGTGCCTTATGGTGTTACACAATCGTTGCAAGTACCGGCCGGGAAATGGGAAGACATCACCATGGATTTTATTGTTGGTCTTCTAAAGACAAGTAGGAACCATGACGCCATTTGGGTGATTGTTGATAGGTTAACGAAAAGTGCGTTATTCCTAGCTATTCGTGAAACTATGCCACTCGAGAAGTTGGCTAAATTGTATGTTGATGAGGTTGTTCGTTTGCATGGAGTACCGATTTCGATTGTATCCGATCGCGATGCAAGGTTTACCTCGAGATTTTGGAGTCACTCCAAGAAGAGTTGGGTACTAAGTTGAGATTGAGCACGGCTTACCATCCGCAAACCGATGGTCAAAGTGAAAGGACGATCCAAACGGTAGAAGATATGTTGAGATCGTGTGTGATGGATTTTGGTGGTAAATGGGATGAACATTTACCGTTGGTTGAGTTTTCATATAACAATAGTTATCATGCAAGTATCCAAATGCCACCGTTTGAGGCATTGTATGGGAGAAAGTGTAGGACGCCTTCTTGTTGGTTAGAGGCGGGTGAGACGAAACTCACGGGTCCCGAGATCGTGAAAATAACAAATGAGAAAATTGGAATAATTCAAGCAAATATGAAAGCCGCACAAGATCGTCAAAGAAGTTATTCGGGTTTGAAAAAGCGACCCTATGACTTGGATGTTGGTGATATGGTAATGTTGAAAGTGTCGCCTTGGAAAGGCGTGATGAGATTTGGAAAGAAGGGCAAATTGAGCCCAAGGTATGTGGGCCCGTTTAAGATTTTGAAACGGGTCGGTTTACAAGTATTTAAGTTAGAACTCCCACCCGAGTTACAAGGTGTCCATGACACATTTCATGTTTGTAATTTGAAGAAGTGTTTGGGTGAAGTGGAGAATGTGATCCCACTTCAAGATTTGCGGGTCGATGCACCCAATCGATTGATTGATGAACCCGAGGCCATATTGTAGGCCCAAACAAAGAAGTTGAGGAACAAGGAGATTGAAGTGGTGTTGGTCAAGTGGAAGCATTCCCTTGGACCGAACTTGACTTGGGAAGTCAAAGATGAGATGAAGAAACGCTACCCGAATTTTGTGGATTATGAGGCGATTCCGAGGACGGAATCCTTTTAAGGGGTAGGTAGTTGTAACGACCGGAATTTTTATGATTTGTATTTGAATTATTATTCGGGTTTGTATGAATTTAAAATATTATGATTAGACTATATTACCGTTATATTAGATTGAATGTTGGGATGTTTAAAACTTGTGATAATGGAAAATGGGTCAAGATTAGGGTAAATCAAGTTGGAAAATCGACTTATGGCTGGAGCAGGAAGATCGCGGCGCGATCGGTGTGGGGGTCGAACAGCGACCCGAAATAGCGAAGTCTCATAAACGCGATTTCTAGATAGCGTCAAGGATAGCGACGGGATAGCGTCGCTATTGATAACGCGATTTATCGCGGGGCCATGGTTCGCAACGCGATCTTGGAGATCGCGACGCGATCTCTGTCTGGACTATATAAAATCGTGGAAATCAGGGTTTTAGCTCATTTAACACCCCTAAAATCCTAGTGGCCGTTTTTAGAGAGAGAGAGAGAGCTCGTTTTTGGTGATACTTGGCTCAAATCTTCATCAATCTTGGAGATTTTAACATCAAAGGTAAGTATTCTTGATCCTTCATGCTTGGTAATTAGTTTTTCAAGCTTTTCTTGGGCATCAATGGTGGTTTGGGGAACCAACCATGTCATCTTTGGGGAAGATGACCAATTATGGGTGTAAACCTTTCCTTGTATGCTTGTGATCAATGTGTACAAGTTAGATTTGGGGTTTATGGATAGAAATCTTGAACTAGGGTTTGAGATTTCACCAAGTTGTATGAACTTGGTGATTTGGGGATATTAATATGGATTAATTAGTGCTAGTGATGGATAATAACAAGTATTTGTGATGATATTGATTTTAGGTCAAGAAGACCTTGTGATTGGGAGTACTTTTTTGACTAAGAAGTGAGGATTTGTGTTGATTAACAAAAGTATTGGATAGCATTGCTAAGGTGAGTATATGTGATCTTTTCAGAGTATATAGTAAACCATGATTCATAGTTTGGAGTGATTTCCTAGAGTCTTTATTAGATAACTGTTTTTAATAAAGAAAATATTGAATTGAATTGGCTTGAATTGAATTGACTTGAATTGAATTGACTTGAATTGTTCATTTATGTGTTTAGTTACCACTGGTATGACATGAGTTGTATATGGGGCATTGACCCAAGTTGATGATTTTGTTATGTGGTAGCTAATCAATTAGATCCTAGATAACTCACACAAGTTGGGGGAGTTAGTGGCTACTACTTGGGGCGGTACCACCCTGCGCAAGAGTAGTATGTCGAGATAGATAACCCGGAAATCGGGGGAGCAAATAGATAACCCGGAAACGGGGGAGTTCACCTAGATAACCCATATCGGGGGAGTTTGTTTCGGGGAGGCCCGTTACGTATGTGTTGGGCTTATGGCAAGCCTTAGAGTATGTTTGACTATGTGCAATGTGATAATTATTTAATTATTATTTAATTGCAATTATTTTCTAACCGGGTCTAAAACCCATGTTTCTCACGAGATAATTTTATCTCACGTACTACATTTCTTTGACTATGTACTCAGGTTCGGGAGCTAAGGATTAGGCGGCTCGTAGTGTTAGCATTGGATGATTAGCTCGGTGTACCATTTGATTCCCTAAGACTTTAGTTTTGATATGATTGTAACACCGATTTTTGACACTTGTAATCATCCCAAATGTTTTGTTTAAACTACTTTTTGGATTTTATGGATTTCTATTTACTAAACTTGTTTATTTGAAAAGTTTAAATTGGGTTGAAAAATTGGTGTGTTATAAAGTAAATCATATGACATGAAAATTGAACTGTCATTACAATGTTAATACAAAAAAATATATAATGACAGCAGGAAAATAATTTATCCATAATTTAAAACATAATTTAAAACACGTGTATTAACAGTCGGGGATAATCAGAACAACAATATATCACTACAGTGTTTACTACGACTAAATCAATACATAACTGATTCATGTCTACTAAAACAATTTAAAATGCTGTTTTTGCTCATACCAATTACAATAGTTTCAAGTACATCTTCTCTTGCTATCAAAATTTACTTTACAAGTAACACCAAACCCTCTAAAACCCAAATCATACTCCTACAAAACCTAAATTTTCAAAGTCAAATAAAACAAGAATCAAAATAGTCAACTCAACTCTCATGGTGCTTCTAATACGAAAAGGCTTACTACAAACTTAACAAATGGTCATCATAATCAGTTACAAAAAGGACTTTACCTCCAAAAAGATACCCAATGCCCAATAATCCACCCTCCTATTTCTATAAAATGATTTACACTCATCCCATTATATATATCTTTAATTCTTTTTGATAATTTTTGCTGGAATTGCCCGTTAAAAAAAAAAGATTCAAGATTGGGTATTTTATGTCTGTATTTCTTCAGTAGTTACTAGGCCAGTTCATTTGGGTGGGCTGCTGCTGATACGGGCCGGATGTGGGCCCCACCATGTCAACAGGCCCACCCATTGTTTGGGCCTGTTGAACAAGTGGGTGGATGGGCCCAGTTGTCACGGGTTGTGCAGGGTGGTGATAAATACTAGCAAACGGGCCATTATAATAAGAGCCCGAAATGTCTCTACCAGGTGCAGCACTAGCAATCCATACGCCCGAACCTTCACTCTATAATTAAAAATCAAAAATAAAATAAAATATAAAATCACATCACATCACATCACATAATATAATATACTCCCTCCGTCCCACAAAAAAGTTCCCATTTCTATCATAAATTTTGTCCCACAAAAAAGTTCTCATTTCTATTAAATAATATTATTATTATGGACCCCACCCCCAACTATCTCTTAAAAACACTTTCTCTCTCCAATTAACCTTATATTTTAATCAAAAATAGTACCAAAGACCCCACTATCAACTATCTCCTAAATACTTGTGCCCAAAGGAAATGGGAACTTTTTTGTGGGACGGAGGGAGTAATAAAGATGAGGTAAACTAAATGAGTCATGAAACTAACCTGTTGTCCTGTGACTGTAACATCTTCATTAGAAGTTGAATTGCCAGCTGTCAAACCCAGGTTCGACCCGTACGGTCCAATATGACCCGAATTCCCAGTGTTACTTCCGGGCTTGTATTGTGGGACCGGGTATTTAGGGTTAGCAACTGGATACATACCACCATTGCTTAAAAACTGATGAATTGCAGGGGGTGGAATGAAAAATGGTGAAAAATACGGGGGGCCATATGGGATATAATTCGGGGGGTAATGTGGTAAATGTAACCCAGTTGGTTGTCTGAAAACAGGCAGTGGTTGCTGACTCACAGGTAATGGTGTGGGACCCGCACCAGACAATAACGAGTTCCCCACCTGTCCTCCATATTTGTGAAAATGTTAGGATTAAATTAAAATTAGGGTTAACTATAGTTTAATCCTCAAACGTTCACCAATTTAGCATTTTAACCTTTGAAACTTTTTTTTTTTTTGCATGATATAAGCCTTAACTTTTGTTAACTTGTTAAAAATTATTATGACTTGCTATCAAAGGTTAATCACAAATTAATACTTACAAAAACCATTTCAACCCCCCCCCCCCCCCCCCCCCCCCCCCCCTTTTTTTTAGTGTCTTGGTTTAGTCATTTGAACTACTATACTTCCTCCGATTCAAAATAAGTGATACATTATTGATTTTACGGTTTTTGAGGCAAAATTTTATAACGAGGGTTAAATTAGATTAATTGGATGGTTAGTGGTGAATGAGTCCCACAATTTTTTAATAAAATAAAGTTAATGATGTTTAAAAGTAAAAGTAAGACTACAAAGGTCATTTCACTTTATTAAAGTAAGTAGTTAGTGGATGTGGGTCCCACTACTTTTTACCAAATTAGGTATGTTTTTAAAGTGTATCACTTATTTTGATACACCCATAAATGGAACGTGTATCACTTATTTTGAATCAGAGGAAGTATAAAATTTTATACCGAGTTTTCTTATAATTTTAAGTAATAATAATAAAATTGATAATATTATGTTATTAGGTTATGAGATAGGTGGAATCGTGCAAATTTGAGAAAAACGTTTGAGAGTTAAACCGTCAAATATGTGAAACTTTAAAGGTGAAAGTGAAACCATATTTATCTCTAAAAAAAGTTACATCACAACACAAAATGACCGGGTTGATTAGTTGAAAGTCAACAAAAGGGTTAACACGCCAAATCAGTGAAAGTTCGAAGATTAAAGCATAATTAACCCTAAATATATATAAAAAAATACCAAAAGTATTTTACAAAGAATATATAAACCTAACATGCAAACCTCTTGTGAAGATTGAGAAGATTGTTGAGATAAAACCGGAATATTTCCATTAAATTTTCCAGGTGGATGAAAAGGCGATATTCGTCCATCATTATCAGCACCAGAACGATAAAATTGTGGATAATAGCCGCCAGCTGGATCAAACGGTTGTTGAACCTGTATGTAACAAAATACATAAATAACTGAAAAATTAACACCTAATCGGTCAACAAGAATGTTGAAAAGTCAAAATACTTACAACAAAATTTGGCACACGTGATGCTTGAGATTCAATTTCAGAAGGTGCAATTTGGGTCCCGATTACTGGTGGAATGAGTCCAAAATTTATGTTAGAAGAAGGATGAACAACTGGATTTGGGAGTGAAGTTTCTTGTTTGGGTTCGGTGTTTTCGGGGCCCACATTGGATGATGATGTGTCACCTTCTGGTGATAAATTTTCAGGTACATTTGATGAGGATGATGGACGGTCAAGATCATCTCCATCATTTTCAATGATTTCTTCAGAGACCTCAGAAACAGATGGACTATTGGAGGTTGGATTAATACCAAAAGTAGCATCAAAACTTCCAAAACGAAACCCTAATTTCTCAATTTCGGTAACATGAATATGATTTGAGATAATAACATGTTGACCATTTGAAATCTGTGGTTCTTCTCTCTCCTTTGACTCAAGAATATTGGATGATGACTTTAATGAGGAATGGTCTTCAATTGGGACAGCTGGCATTTCAGTCACAAGTTCTTGAGCAGAAATGGGATTTGTTGGTTTTGGTTTCCACTCCTTAACAGATCCAACTGTAAAAATATAACATAAAAATAAAAAAAGAGTCACATACTTCACCATCCCATCATAAAAAAAGCATAAAACACTTGTAGAAAATTGAATTAAAAAATTAATACCTTTTTGAGGCCCAATTGTTTGTTGTGGCCTGTTATTATTCTCCTCTGCTTGAAATATATTTCCTTGCAATAACAAGCTTCCTATTTCGCCAGCTGTCATAATAGACAATTTAAAATATGAGTTTTACTAATTAATATTTGAAGTCACGAGTAATATTAATTATAAAGTCACAGGAACATAATTTATTTTTTCTAAACTAAAAAAGGTACTCACAGGCAGTTTTAATCTCAGCAGGGGTCTCTTTGACTTGGTCAACAGGAGTTTGTTGACTTCCAATTTCACGCCTAACTTGTGGTCGTGAATCATGTGTTGGCATATCCAAAGCAGGCAAACCGAGATTTTTATCAGTGGGAACATTGGATAAACTACAAAAAAAAATAACGGGGTGGAAAAGCAAGTTTTAGAGACTTTTAACCACTGTATTTTTTAATATTTCAATTAAACGGTTGCAATATAATTTAGAAATAAAAAAAAAAAAAAGCAATTGCAGCACCTTTTAACCATATCTGCAGTTTTAATGATTTCATTTTCCTTTGCAGAATGAGCATTCTTGCTACTGCCTGCATCAGTTTTTACCAAGGTTTTAATATACGGAATCGAGCCTCGAGGCGTTTTTCTTTAGCCTCACGAGGCGTAAGCCTCGAGGCGAACCGAGGCGTAAGCTCGAGGCGGAAAAATAAAAAAAAATCCAAAAATATATATATAACTCATTTAAACAATACAAAAGATTATATAACCCAAATATAAGTTTAAAAGTGCATTGTTAACGTATCCACAGAAAGATTATAGTTAAGGACTTAGGTTATATTCGACAAACATAGTATCATCCCATATTACTTTGTCTTTTATACTCTAAAAAGGCGGGTTTAAAGAAGAGAGGTAAAAAAAGTTAACAGGCTTTCCAAAAAAGTAAGTAAAAGAGTCAAAAAGTAAAAAAAAAAAAAAAAAGACAAAAAAAACAGCTCACTGCATGACCCGCCTCGGACCACCGAGGCGTACGTTTCAAAATAGGCTATGAGGCGCCGCCTCAGATGCGATTTTTCACCGCCTCGCCTCGAGGCGTACGCCTCACACGAATTTTAAAACCTTGGTTTTTACTATTAAAAAAAGATTAATAAATTAAGTATTGTTTATGCATTACCGTAATTGAATAATTAAATAGTTATTTATTTAATGGATTTCAATTTGTGAATTAAAATTACCATGAGAAATGTGGCGAGATGAGTAGTTACCCCGACCACCCCTATTCCCCCGTCCCTGCATCCCAGGTTTCCATCGAGACTCTATAGATTCTTTATTATGATTCTGCAAAAGAATATAATAATTAATCAATTTAAAAAGAATTTAGAAAAATTGATATATTTAAGATTACTAAAAACACTGCACAATTATCTTACCTCTTTCTTACGGTCGCGTTTCCTCCTTACTTCATGAAATGGATCTGTGATAAGGATAAAGTAGATATTTTAGTGTGCTTACATATTAAAACATAAATTTATAATTGTCTTTAATAACAGCACACATAATAGTAACTGTAGATCTGAAGGTTGACTGAAACATAACAATATAGCATTCACAAATAAAAGCTTGCTGCAAGCGGTATCCAGCTGACCAACCGAAGATTGAAAATGGAAAATAAAGAAATATAATTTCCAGTTTTATGTCAATAAAACATAGTTAAAATTCAAATTCATATCGAAAAACAAGTTATGCTTTTAATGAGAAACTACAAATTGAGAAACATGGCTAAATGCAACATCAATGAGGGAAGAAATCACAAATTTATAAATAATAAACATCAATTCAGCTGTGAGATAAACTATAAATTACAACAACACTTGAAAAACTACTCTAACCCTAAGAGCATCTCCAACCCACCTCTATTAACCACTCTATCTCTATGTTTGAAGGCTTTCTCCTCCAACCCACCTCTATCTCTCACTCTAAATATAGAGTGAGAGAAAAGCTCCCTCTATATTTGAAGTGAGAGGGTATCCCCTCTATCCATAGACCCCACACATTATTCACTACTTTTCTTTTGTAATGTAATATAAATTAATTAAAAATATAATTTCCATGGTCCCACTAGTTTTAGAGGGATTGATAGAGTTTATGGTTGGAGTTGAGGTTATGTTTAGAGTGAATGGACCACTAATTATAGAGATAGAGTGATTTTTATAGAGTTTATGGTTGGAGATGCTCTAACAATAAGTACACTTTCAGTTACAAAAAAACACACACAATCAAGCAAAACAAACAATCAATTACATTAAGAAAAGTTAAATCCCTAAAAATTGCAAACATATAAAACTCACAAAAGCAGAGCTAAATCATGGATCTTAAAGCGAAATCTATAGACAAAAGATTACCCTGCAATAGAAGCTTCTGTGTCGTCTCGTTTGGATCCATGGAACATTCTCTAAGCATTGCGTATATCTCATCTTCACTGTGATTACCGGTGATCTCCTTAATGTTCTGGATCGTCTTTCGTACGCTGTTTGGAATGGAACCCCTAGTTCCAGTGTTCATCTTTTTCCTTATTAGAAACGAACAGTAACAATTCCTCTTCAATATATATCGATTAATATGTGTAAAAATAAGTTTACGTATAGATAGGGAAATAAATGATTGAATAGATTAGGGTTTGAATGCTTACGGAGACATTAGAAATCAGAGAAATTGGGGGACGAAGAAGAAAGGGGAAAGAGAGAGACTTTGGTTAAAGGGTTTTTGAATTGGTCTAGTTTTGTGAGTGTAGGGCTTTTCCCTGTGTTCTTTTTTTTCTTCGATCTTTGTTTGAAAAAATTTTGAAAATTAGTCAATTTTAGTCCTTTTGGTTTTACTTCTTACGTTAAGGCCCTCCAAACTTCGTAAGTTGAATTGGGTTAAAAATGATAAGAATAATGGTAATAATGGCAACCAAACGTAATCCTTCAGTGTTACCTTAATTTTTTTCTCATGATCAAACACATGACCAAGTACCGGTAGTGGTGACCAAATGCATTATCAAACCAAAAAGGGGGTGAGGAACCACAACTTTCTCTCGAACAATGTTTAGTCGTCAGAGCAACCAAACAAAACCAATAACAGGGAACGCATCGGATGGGAACTAAGATTGTACCAGGGAAATTTTAAAAATTGTACAAAAATTTGGAGTGGAAGTCAGGGTTTTTTTAGTGTGATATCTTTAAGGACAAATTATAAATCAAATCAAATCATTTTTAGTTTGAAAAAAACTTGTAAACTAAATCAATCAAAATCTAAATTCACGTGTTAGATAATTCAAGAATAAAAAATTTAAAAGTTAGCAATATGAAAAATAGAATATAATTTTGTATAGTGGTAAATTTCGTATATAAAGTTTTTATGCTTAATCCACATTCATATTCAGTTTTGTTATAACGTTCGAGTAAATTCGTTAAAGTGTTCATTCATATATAGATGACGTGGATTAATATGTCGGAGTTGGAGTTCGGGTGCGGGTATGAGTTTTACAGTATCCGCCCCCGTTAGTATCACTAATATTCAAAGAGGATATTAGGATGTGTTGAAAACTTGATTGTTCGAACGTCATCAACAACGAAATTGGTAAAGGATATGAACTTTTTGATGCTCTTGAGTTATTTAAATAAATTAGAAGGATAGTTATGTAAATTAGCAAATAATTATAACGTTTCATTGTCATTATATAAACTCATTATAATGAATATGAAGTTCATTAGTTCAGATTATATGTCTTTTGTGGTTATCACATTTATATTGTACGTAATTTTTTAATACTAAAAGTTAAAGTTTTATTATATGGCCTAATATTTAGAATGTCATGTATAATCTAAATTCTTTTGTTGATTTAGATTATATATATTTTTCAATACTCGTTACATGACAATCTAACCTGAAGTTACTTGTATTTATACAATAAAATTTTGTTTATCAAGTGCAATTATATAGAGATGTATATAATTTTAAGGAAAAAGTGAGTTTGTCGCTGTTACATACTTAATATTAGATATGGAACAATCCAAAACTACATAGTTTTGGTTAAAAAAAACTTATAACTCATTGCTCATCACATAAACACATTAGTGTACTAAAACCCGTCTAAAAATTATCACTTATCTTAATATTAATTATGTTGTTATGTTGAAATGATGTTTCAAACTTCATATTCTTGAAATGGTGATTATATATTGAACACATGTGTATGTGTATATATAGTTTTTTTTTAATTGTGTAAGTGTTCTAATATCATGAGAAAGTGACAAGACTTTCGTAAAAAACAACTCACTTGAGCTTTTTTTAACCATAATTATGTAATTATGGATGATTCCACATCTAAACTTAGGTACGTGACAGACACACACTCACTATCCACTAATAACTATATATAGACCTGGCAATGGAGCGAGTTTTGACCCTGATCCGATCCGAACCCGCAAGAATTAAATGGATTTGGATCATAGTTTGTGATTCGTTTACCCGCTAACGACCCATACCCGTTACCCTTTTACTAAAAGGGTCGGGTATGGATCAACACTAATCCGATCCGTTTATAACCCGCCCCGCATTTAAATTTAGAAAAAAATAATTTATATTTCTCGTATTTATGGTCTCTATAATTGTTGTCCATAAAATAAGAGTTAGAAGTTAAAATAAGGGGTTGTTTGGTTCGCTGGAATTCGATGGAATCTGAGGGAATTGGAATCCAATTCCATCACATTCCAGTGTTTGGTTCAAAAAAATGGATGGAATTGGATTCCTAAATGAGTGAACCATTCCACCAAATGAAGGAATCTCAATTCCATCCAAATGTTGATGGAATTGAATTCCAAGATTGGTTGGAATGTTCATTTACATTTATACCCTTTATACCCAACACCACAACCACCATCACCGCCACCCACCGCCAACATCGCCACCGCCACCACCACCGCCACCCACCACCACCATTACCACCTACCGCTGGCGCCACCGCCGGCGCCACCGCCGCCACCGTCGCGGCCACCCACCACCACCACCCGCCACCCACCTCCACCTCCACCACCCACACCCGCCACCGCCACCGCCGCCACCACCCAACGCCTCCATTACCACCCACCACGACCACTATTGTAACGACCCAAAATTGTAAATAAATAAAATATGTAAAAATATGATAATTATGGATAAATCATATAAAACACGTGGAAATTGGTTTCGTGTCGTTTGGACACCGTACGAGAAAGTTATGGGCGAAACCGAGTCAAGACAAAGTGGAAAAAGTGCAGCCCTGCACACTTCAGAAGTTCGCGACGCGAACTACCGATCGCGATCGGGAAGTCGGGCCAGGGAGTTTGGCTATCGGGCGCGAAGTAGTTAACGATGAGTTAGCGATCGTGAACTATGGGGAATCGCAGAGTTCGCGACGCGAACATTGTTCGCGTCGTGATCTTTTGTCTGGCAGCAATAAAATCGGGATTGAGCTCATTTGATGCATTTGAAAACCCTAGTTTCTTTCTCTCGAGTTTGTGGACGATTTTGGGTGTAGATCGTCATTTGGAGCTGATTTCTTCATCAAATCTTGTGATTCTTCACTCCTAGTTGAAGATTAAAGGTATATCTTCAATCCTTTGTAGTTGTAGCTTTAGATCTGTGGATTTAGAAGCTTGGGTTTGAAACCCTAGTTCTTGGGTTGATGATTTATGGTGAGATAAATGTTGTATACACTTAATAGATGGTATAGTAACAAAGGAAACAAGTGTATGATTAAGATTTGCAAGAATCTTAAGGGTTGGTTAAACCTAGGGTTTGGTAAATCACCATAATTGGGGGAAATGAGTTATTAAGTGTTATCTAGAGATAGATGGACACATTAGTAGTAGTATGTGATGTTGATAATCTTGTGATTATTGTATTAGGCATTTGGTGAGGTCTTGGAAGGCTGACCGAATTGGGGAGCAAGGAAACTGACGTAAAAATACGGTTGGAGCACTTATTTGCTAAGGTGAGTACATGAGACTTTTAACTGGGTACATAGCAATTAATTTTGAAAGTACATATGATATTGTATCAGTCTTTATTAACAAATATTTTGATAAAGATAGTAGTTGAAAATGTATGAAAGTATGTAGAATGTGATACTAGAACGTGTCTAGTATGATTGTTGAATTTGAAGTAAATTATGATAGATCCAAGTAGTTATGGAATCTATGTTAATGAACAATAATAATGAAATAATTGATTAAGAGAATGTATACGGAGCCTTTATTAATAAATATTTATTAGTAAAGCAATTGGGAATGATTTTATAGTAACAAGTACCTATTGGTAAGATATACTAATAAAAGTAAAGAACGAATATATATGAGAAAGAATATGATGTGACTAGTAATAATTGTCTATTATAGTCAAGGAAGAGATAAAAGTATTATGTTATCGATAGATAAGAAATGTATCTTATGTATAAAGTAAGCATGGACCTCATAGGGTTCATAGATGTAGAAGTAATTGTGGTTGCTTATGATCGGGTCCATGAGACCATACAGGTACGTTCACACTGTGATGAACTAATTATATGTCGTTAGTATTAGATAACTAACTTGTTTGATGTTGGATGTGATAGCCGAAGGCTTTGACTGTCATAACTGTTAGGTTATGGTAAGAGATAGATGGTGGTGACGCGGGGGACCCCCGGTCACTGGACGGTGGTATATATGTTTATACACCGAGTGTATATATGTTTATACACTAAGCACACGGGTGCTTCTAGTACGCATATGTTTGGTACTAGGTATGTTAGGTTCTAATCCATATATGTTTATGTATTAGACAAGTTGATGCTTCTAGTACATATATGTTTATGTACTAGATATGATTGGGCTTCTGGTACCTATATGTCTAGGTACTAGACATGTTTGCTAGGAAAGCAATGTAGCTAGAGTCATAAAGGGTGACTAGACGGTATTTATGTAGTTTATATATATGTTTATATATTTATGAAATGACTATTATTGGGGTCTAAAACCCATGTATCTCACGAGGCTATTTTGTCTCACGTACTACGTTTGTTTTGTGGCTATGTACTCAGGTACAGGTTTGAAGTGATAGAAGATTGCACTAGAAGTGGCCTAGAGATGTTTAGCTCGGGAGCTAGTAGGTAGATCCCGTTGCCTATGGTTTTGATATACTCAGTGACACCGTATTTTTGTAAACTCTGATATAAGTTTTAAAGTTTTTGTTAAACTGTATTTTGGACAATATGTCAGATATTGGGAAAATGTATTTTGAATGATTTAAACGATGTTTTAAAAATACGGGTGTTACAACTTGGTATCAGAGCTATAGTTTAAGTGAATTAGGTTGGATGTCCATCCTAGTCTTAGACTGTAGCATTAGGAATGTAAGATTCCTTGAGATCATTAGGTTGACCTTGAGACTTTATGTTAAGTTTAGGGTTGAACCTAGGGGACCTATGAAGGTGATGTGATTATGGATAATCAGTGTTATGAGACTCATGAAACGTACACGAGGTACTAATTGTTTAATGTCTTTCGTATAGTCAAGATCGAAAGAAATGGTTAACACTCGAAGAAGTGGGAAAGCCCCGGAGGGCCGGGAGGAGGGTACACCTCATGTTGAGGCTGGGGTTGAACAGGAAAGTCAACCGTCGATGCACCGGGTGGGTGAATCGGAGGTCGGAGCTAATAGAACTCCGGTGACCATGGCGGACCTCCAAACTATTATTGATCAACTCAAGGGAGTGGTGGCCGATGAGGTGCACCGCATAATTGGGGACCGTGAGAGGTCGGATGGAGATCGTGTATCCGAGGCTAGATCGGATGAGAAAACCAGGGGTGGTGGCACTCGAGTGGAGAAATCCTCCACAGGTGGTTGTAGTGATGCAAGGGCGAGGCCCGATGAAAATTATGGTTGTTCTTTTAAGACTTTCATGGCTTGTAAGCCAAACATATATACGGGTAGTTCGGACCCGAAGGTAACTATGAGGTGGATCCGAGAGACCGAGCGGGTCATCGGAAGTAGCAAGTGCAAGAAAACCGATATGATGTTGTATGCATCTCAATTGCTAAAAGAGGATGCTATGGTCTGGTGGGACATAGTTTATGAGACCCTCGGGAGGGAGGTGATAGAGAGAATGTCATGGGATGAGTTTACCGTGAGGTTGAGGAAGAAATTTTGTCCCGACCGGGATTTGGAGAAGATGCATGAGAAGTTTGTGACCCTAAGGAAGGGTGAGATGTCGATCGAGGAGTACACGAGGGAATTCACGGGATTACTTCCGTTTGTTGCTAAGACCTACTCCGAGGAGAGGTTGAGGGTAGTTAGGTATGCTAGTGGGCTACCTTGGGATTATCAGTTGGAGGTAAAGAGAGCGGTCACGCTAGATGAGGCCATTAGTGCCGCCCGAGGTGTGGAAGAGGTGAACGTGGCAAAAGTTGCCGAGAGGGCGTATGTGGGAGATAAGAGGAATGCCGAGAGTGGATCAGGTACGGTTAAGAAGGGAAAGTTCACGTCGAACTTCTCTAGGCAAGGAAGTGTAGCCTCGTGCAAGAGGTGTGGGAAGAATCATACCGACGAATGCCGTGGGGAACCAAAAATTTGCCGTGATTGTGGAAAGACGGGACATTTGGCCCGAGATTGTAGATCCAAACCAATGGCCGAGGTTGAATGTTACTCGTGCCATGAAAAAGGGCATTATAGCCACGTGTGCCCGAAGAAGAAAACCGGAACGCTTGTGTCTGCGGCTCAAAAGAAGGCGGAGCCGGCAAAGGTGAGAGGACGATCCTTCCTACTCACACGGGAGGAGGCGCGCGATGGGGCGTCAGGTTCGGGAGCTAAGGATTAGGCGGCCCGTAATTGTAGCATTGGATGATTAGGCCGGTGTGCCATTTGTTTCCCTAAGACTTTAGTTTTGGGTATTATTGTAATCCTTCCGAATGCTTTGGTTAAAAACATATTTTGAATGTTATGAATTTTATTGTTAATTTACTCACTTGAAAGATTTGATTTAGCAAGGTTGAATAATTGTCGATAAGAGTAGAGGCATTTGGTAGGACCATTGAGATGGATTGGATGATTATGCACCAAGCCAGTGTGTTGTGTGAGTATAGCCATATTGTTAGATTGTTGTCCGATTTGGTGCTTACGGGAATTAGTAGATGAGTTGTATGACGTGAATAGTCATCGTGGGAATAACCTTCCGGGTTAAATGAATTCGTATTTTTGAAAATCATAGACCGGAGTGTCGCATGTGATAAAGGGTTGAGTGTCGAAACGACAAGTTTTGTTCATCGAACATGATTGGGTGCTAAGTCATGAGTCGCAAGTGTAGACAAGAGTCGATTGGTTGACTCAAAGATGACCGGTGAGTTATGGTTAATGGTGGTTAATGTGTAGGTGAAGCGAGATGTTATTAGTTACCCGCGGGGTACAATGCATGTGCATTAGGTGATGGCCTTCGAAGGCATATGACGATGGAAAGGTAGTGTCATGGGAATCGTGTTGAGTAATATGTTAGATGAGAAACATGTTAGATATGCAAGAAAACGATAATGTGATATTATGCAATTGGTGCTAGAATACATGATGAATAATTGGGCGATTGAATGAGTGAGAAAGTAGCAAATCTACGTAATGTAAAAAGATGGATACCAGATGGTATTGGTGTGACATATACATATGTTTGTATATGTGCACAATAGAGATGTATAGATGGTATTGGTGACATATACATATGTTTGTATATGTGCACAATAGAGGTGTTTATATTGAATTGGCGTGATGTATATATATGTATATATATATGTATGTATATGTTTATGTGTTTATTTGATAAATGTAGAACCATGTGGTTAATGAATATTACTATTATGTTATGGTAAATGAGAATTGGGCTTGAAATGCGGGTTGCATTTAGGTCATGTAAATGTAGGGGATGCCTACGATTTATAGAATAGAGGGAAAGAGAAACTCCTAGTGAGCAAATTACCATGTGGTAACCCAGACATAGTACACCGTATAAGGGTGTGGGATGTATTCCGGTAGCGTGCCTAATACTGATAATTTAAGTTGATCAATGTGATACAAAGATGGTTGAAAGAATACTAAGTGATAGTATGAGGGACCAAGTGAAGGTCAAGAAACGGTAAATGTTATTGTGACCTTATGTTAAGGTGTGACCCTTGGATTAACGGGGACGATTGATGAGAAAGTAATAATGGGTAGAACTGAGAGTGATAGATTGGTAATGATACGCCGTGTGTACGGAAATTGCTAGTTGGAAAAGGTATGGTTGACTTTATGTAAAAGTCAACATTAGTCAACCCGTGATTGGTTGAATTGGTCTAAGATGGACTTTGATTCTCGTTTTGATTTACTAATGAATATTGACAGCATAATGTGTCGATTATGTGTTTGTAAAACGTTGATGAGATGGTTGATTGAATTGTAGTCAGTTTATACGACTTGACCCGTTTGGGTGATTTCGATGTTGAAATTGGGAATCAAGTGTAAGACTGCAGTTGAATCATAAATTAAAAGTAAATTGTAAAGGAAAGGAGGATTTATGAAACCTTTAACGAGAAGGGAAAATGTTAAGGTTTAGTTGACTTTGTGCTTAAGTCAAAGGGTAAACAATGTGGGGATATACCAATGTCGGGATATATCGGCTTGGTCAAGGCTAGAGTTTGACATCCGTTTTAATCAATTAGTTAATGGTATGATTGTATCATACCATTGTTATGAGAATGAAAGGATTGGTCGAGAGAATGACGGTGTTATGGTCAAATTGTGAAATTTTGACCCGTCTAAGTATTGTGGGTTTTAAATTGAGTTCTAACCGTTCGGGCTCGATAAGATTGAGTAGATGTTGTGAAGCATAAGGTTAACGGGAATCGGAATAAGAAATGTTGTTGGTGACGACCACAAGGGAATGAGAGCGTAATGCTCGGGTGTATATAGGTGGAAATTTTGAGATTCCGAGGACGGAATCTTTTTAAGGGGTAGATAGTTGTAACGACCCAAAATTATAAATAAATAAAATATGTAAAAATATGATAATTATAGATAAATCATATAAAACACGTGGAAATTGGTTTCGTGTCGTTTGGACACCTACGAGAAAGTTATGGGCGAAACCGAGTCGAGACAAAGTGGAAAAAGTGCAGCCCTGCACACTTCAGAAGTTCGCGACGCGAACTACCGATCGCGATCGGGAAGTCGGGCCAGGGAGTTTGGCTATCGGGCGCGAAGTAGTTAACGATGAGTTAGCGATCGTGAACTATGGGGAATCGCAGAGTTCGCGACGCGAACATTGTTCGCGTCGTGATCTTTTGTCTGGCAGCAATAAAATCGGGATTGAGCTCATTTGATGCATTTGAAAACCCTAGTTTCTTTCTCTCGAGTTTGTGGACGATTTTGGGTGTAGATCGTCATTTGGAGCTGATTTCTTCATCAAATCTTGTGATTCTTCACTCCTAGTTGAAGATTAAAGGTATATCTTCAATCCTTTGTAGTTGTAGCTTTAGATCTATGGATTTAGAAGCTTGGGTTTGAAACCCTAGTTCTTGGGTTGATGATTTATGGTGAGATAAATGTTGTATACACTTAATAGATGGTATAGTAACAAAGGAAACAAGTGTATGATTAAGATTTGCAAGAATCTTAAGGGTTGGTTAAACCTAGGGTTTGGTAAATCACCATAATTGGGGGAAATGAGTTATTAAGTGTTATCTGGAGATAGATGGACACATTAGTAGTAGTATGTGATGTTGATAATCTTGTGATTATTGTATTAGGCATTTGGTGAGGTCTTGGAAGGCTGACCGAATTGGGGAGCAAGGAAACTGACGTAAAAATACGGTTGGAGCACTTATTTGCTAAGGTGAGTACATGAGACTTTTAACTGGGTACATAGCAATTAATTTTGAAAGTACATATGATATTGTATCAGTCTTTATTAACAAATATTTTGATAAAGATAGTAGTTGAAAATGTATGAAAGTATGTAGAATGTGATACTAGAACGTGTCTAGTATGATTGTTGAATTTGAAGTAAATTATGATAGATCCAAGTAGTTATGGAATCTATGTTAATAAACAATAATAATGAAATAATTGATTAAGAGAATGTATACGGAGCCTTTATTAATAAATATTTATTAGTAAAGCAATTGGGAATGATTTTATAGTAACGAGTACCTATTGGTAAGATATACTAATAAAAGTAAAGAACGAATATATATGAGAAAGAATATGATGTGACTAGTAATAATTGTCTATTATAGTCAAGGAAGAGATAAAAGTATTATGTTATCGATAGATAAGAAATGTATCTTATGTATAAAGTAAACATGGACCTCATAGGGTTCATAGATGTAGAAGTAACTGTGGTTGCTTATGATCGGGTCCATGAGACCATACAGGTACGTTCACACTGTGATGAACTAATTATATGTCGTTAGTATTATATAACTAACTTGTTTGATGTTGGATGTGATAGCCGAAGGCTTTGACTGTCATAACTGTTAGGTTATGGTAAGAGATAGATGGTGGTGACGCGGGGGACCCCCGGTCACTGGACGGTGGTATATATGTTTATACACCGAGTGTATATATGTTTATACACTAAGCACACGGGTGCTTCTAGTACGTATATGTTTGGTACTAGGTATGTTAGGTTCTAATCCATATATGTTTATGTATTAGACAGGTTGATGCTTCTAGTACATATATGTTTATGTACTAGATATGATTGGGCTTCTGGTACCTATATGTCTAGGTACTAGACATGTTTGCTAGGAAAGCAATGTAGCTAGAGTCATAAAGGGTGACTAGACGGTATTTATGTAGTTTATATATATGTTTATATATTTATGAAATGACTATTATTGGGGTCTAAAACCCATGTATCTCACGAGGCTATTTTGTCTCACGTACTACGTTTGTTTTGTGGCTATGTACTCAGGTACAGGTTTGAAGTGATAGAAGGTTGCACTAGAAGTGGCCTAGAGATGTTTAGCTCGGGAGCTAGTAGGTAGATCCCGTTGCCTATGGTTTTGATATACTCAGTGACACCGTATTTTTGTAAACTCTGATATAAGTTTTAAAGTTTTTGTTAAACTGTATTTTGGACAATATGTCAGATATTGGGAAAATGTATTTTGAATGATTTAAACGATGTTTTAAAAATACGGGTGTTACAACTATCACCCACCGCCATTGCCACCACCAACCGACGCCAGCACCACCACCCGATGCCACCACCACCACCCGACGCCACCACCATCACCCACCGCCACCAACACCCATACCTCCATCGCTGCCATCGCCGCCACCACCGCCGCCACCACCGCCGCCACCACAACCATCCACCACCACCACCAACCAACCACTACCAGCAATAAGGGTAAATTCGTCATTTTAGATAATTCTAATTCCAATTCATGTCAAGCAAACAATATATAGAACTGGATTCCAATTCCCTTTTATGCCAACCAAACATAGTATGGAATTGGATTCAAATTCCTGGAGGATTCCAATTCCTTCCTAAATTCTAATTCCATCAGAAACATTCTGCGAACCAAACAGCACCTTACAATTTTTCAACTTTATTCATTGATCTACTGCTGAGTTGCTTTTGACTATCAAAATTACATATAAAAGGTTTTTCTATAATGTGTCATACGTTAACATGCATTTAATGAGCCAAATTTTCTTTAACTAACATAATTTTACATTAATGAACTATTATTTTTTATGTGTTATACCAAATATGTTTTTGCTAAAACTGAAAAATGAGGAATTTTTAAATTTAATATAAGGGCAAAATGAATGTTTAATATTTCTTATAGTATGTCTTAGGGTACATAGCAAAAATCATATATATGATATTCAAATTGACAACCATTTTACAAATTAAAATCAAGAATCGTGTACGGTAAATGGGTCGGGTAAAAGGGTCGGATATCCGCCGATTCGGTGGATAAGGGTATGGGTTTGATTTTTCAAGATCATGCGGATCTCGAATCGGGTTTGGATCATCATCTGAAATTTGTTAAAAGGGTTTGGATCAATGTTGATCCGCTCCAAACCCGCTCCATTGCCAAGTCTAACTATATATTTGAGCTTGTATTGTCCGTCGGTTCATTACATAACGAGTTAGCCAAAAATTGACTTATAATAATAACTATATACCAACTCATAGTATATGATATTACATTTATTTAATTGAACCAAATAAATGTTGATGTAGGATGTTTTAATATCTTCTCCCCAATTAATTCGTAACATGCTTCATAAGTCTGGGATATTTTGTTCCGTTTCGTTCGTTCGTAGACTGCCTTCACGGCTGCTCCATTCGTAACCTCCAAAATACGTCCAACTCCCCACGTAAAAACTGCCCAATTATTTGTGGCTTCCTCCTTTTTAAATAAATTCCGTCCATTATGATTTATGACTGACTTTCACACTTGGGCCACTCAAATTAACATTTATGTGGGTTGGGCTCAAATTAAATCTCAAGTACGTGGCCTCAATTAAATCATATCCTGCTCATTACTTTCTTCAAATGTCCATTGACTCTTGTATTAACTCTTCCATTGGAATATATACGATTACCATCCATGAGTTGCAATTAATAGCTTTATTAAATGATAATAATGCCTTCAAGAAACATATAAAATGTGGTTCTAATTAACTTGATCTTCTTTGATTAATTTGATCAAATTATCTTTTTTACACTCCTACTGATAACGAGCTTTTATGTCTTCAGATTTCTTCTTTTAAACGCGTATTTGACCCGTTTCATGTGTACTTTGGGGTTATGACCTGCAATTTACGAAAACATAATAATTAGGCATGAAAAGCATTATTTTCTTAATAACCATGCATAAATTATGTATTATTGATGGATTTAGACATGTATAAATCCGTCAATATCAGTATACTATATGGCAACTGATACTGTGATTTAACCAATTAATCTAGCTCAATTGGCCACCAACGATATCTTTTGGGTTTACCTTTAAAAGGTCTTGGGTTCAAGACTTGTTAGAGTCATAACTTGGAGATAAAAAAAGGTGGTGAGTTTATTCTCCCCAAAAAAAGGAGATGAGTTCGAGGAAGGCATACTGCTCGTTTGAGTGTCACTGCTGACTCGAACTACTAACTAACTAACTTATTGTTCAAAAAAAAAAACTCATACTATGATTTGTTCTTCCGTTGGCATTTAAACTACAAGACTAAAATTCAATTGCTAAACGTTTCAATCTTTACTAGTTGTCATTTTGGATGGCTTGACGATTGAAGATGTTTTGAAAAAGTAATGCTCGCTGAAAAATATAGTTTCAGAGTACTTGTCGTCGCATCAAGCCAATACCCTACTAGTTACATAAATTGATCATACAATTTAAGGACTATTTGTGTAACTAATAAAAGGGTAAAATCGCCATTTCATAAACTTTAACAGCCAATATTAAACGCCATCCATTTTATGGATTAAAAGAATGACAGTTTTTAAATTAAGGACTACTCTTGTATTTTTTAGACTCCAGGACCAGATTCATAATTTTTAGGAAACCAAATGAACGTGTATAATTTACTCTCCTGCAAAAACGAACCATTCCCCCAAAAAACCATAAAACCCTAGCCGTTCTCCGCCGTTCGACCTCCTCCCCCTCCGTTCCTAGCTCACTCTCCGGTCACCGCTGCTCCGGTAGCTGCTCTCGGAATCCGGCTGTTATAAAGGTACGTTCAGATTTTTCTGTAGAGATATCTCTGCCGATGATATGTTTGATTGCTATACAAGTACGCTTATATATTGAACTGCAACTAATTAAACTGCCGATGATCTGTTTACACAACACAGTTGTTTCATCTTTAATCTGTATCCAATATTTTTCTGTGATTCGAAAGTGTATTTACTCTCTTATGCTCTGTTTTTTTTTCTTCATGAAATTGCTAGAAATCATGTCTTCTTGCGGTCATCCAACCCTAGAAGATGTACCTGAAAATGTCATGTTGAATATATTATCAATCCTACCAATTAAAACAATCATCTATTGCAAGTGCGTATGCAAAACCTGGCGAAATTTAGTTATGGATCCTTACTTTGCTAATCTTCATCTCTCAAGGTCACATGAGGGCCTGATGATTCATCGTTCATCATATAGGAGTCCATTCACTGCCTATAAACCAGGATTTTTGAACATTGTGGAGATAGAAGATGATATCAATCACCAACGTTTGCTCAATGACCCTGTTTTGAACCTTGATCTTGATGCATGCATGGTGGGCTCAGTTAATGGTTTGATTTGCTTGCGGGAGTCCCGTGCTCTTAATGGTACCACTTACATATATAATCCAATCAACGGACATGTTATATTCCTTCCTAAACCACAAAATTATTCAGAAGTAAAATGGGGTTTTGGGGTTTCAATGGCTGGTGAATACAAAGTAATAAGGATCTTTCAACGGTCTGAAATCCCAAATCCAGTTGAAATCGAGGTTTACACCATTGGTACAGATCATCAATGGAGAAATATTGGTCAATCTCCTGAATTTGTTAGAAGAGGTGAACGGGTAACCAACGGGTTATATTTAAACGGCTATGTTCATTGGATGGATGGAGATATTATTTATGCATTTGATTTGGATAAAGAGACATTTGAATCATTTGGATCACCTCCTCAACAAGAAACAAATGGATATTCAATTTTTGGAATCTTAAAGGGTTGCATTAGTCTATTTGCTTGCTCTTATTATGGATTAACTGTTTGGGTGATGAAAGAACACAAAAATGAAAAATCTTGGCATAAGAAGTTGGAGATTGGAGAAAATAGTATCACTTGTCGGAATCCCAAATGCTGGTATCCTGTGTGTCTCATTGATGGGTTAAATGATACAAGTATTTTGATTCTTGTTGATGAAAAGAAACACAAGCTTGTGGGATATTGTATGGAGACAAATAGAGTTGAAGAAACAAAAATACATGGCGATATCTTCCATGTAATGAATTATCGTCCTAGTTTTCTTAAACTCTAGAACTTCCAAATAAGTGATTAGAATTGAATAATTAGTTGAACATCTCTATTATATCTGATGCAAATTCCTGTAGGATGTTATTTAATCTGGTATATGAATTGCACGTTTATTATAAATTATGTTTTGGCAGATATGAATGTGTTTATCAAGACTTACTGATCTTTTTTTCAATGGAGATTTGTCCATGCTTAAAAGTTAAACGTGTGGACAATTATGCAATTTCTCTATGTTTGTAGGCGTAGACATATTTGTGATAATTGTGTTACAATTGAAGTCCCAATTCAAATTCTCTCTTATTCAAGATTTCTGTTACAATTCCCCATTTTGCTGTTTTTCCCTTCTCATTGTAAGTATCTGTAATTTCATATCGTATCAATGAATAATCACTTTAAAAAGTCAACGTTTCTTCTTGTAGGCTGCAATAGATGCACTTACAAGAAATTTGGCACTAGAATATGATATGTATACTCGTGGTTTTTATTTTTTTACCCAGATTACATGTCCAGGATTTTTTCAGCAAATAAGGTAACTGTTTGACTTCTTATCTGCAAGGTTTTAATATACGGAATCGAGCCTCGAGGCGTTTTTCTTTAGCCTCACGAGGCGTAAGCCCACGCCTCGAGGCGAACCGAGGCGTAACATCGAGGCGGAAAAACAAATAATATCTAAAATATTATATAACTCATAAAAAGCAACACAAAGTATTATGCAATCCCAATATTAAGTTTAAAAGGTCATTTATACTCACAAAAAGACCATTTTTTGCAATTTTTTTGTCAAACTCAAGACCCATTCACGATTTTGGATAGATATTGGTCACCCTTTTAGCTTTAAGCAAAGCATTCTTTGCAAAAAGTCAAGAAAAGTTAATGGGATTTCAAAAAAATCAGGTAAAAGTCGGGAAAAGTAAGTAAAACAGTCCAAAAAGTTAAAAAAAACCCAACTCAGGTCCTGACCGCCTCGGATCCGCCTCTCACTGCCTCGGCCGCCTCGGACCGCCTCTCACCGCCGAGGCGCACGTTTCAGAAACAGGCTCTGAGGCGCCGCCTCAGATACGTTTTTTACCCGCCTCGCATCGAGGCGCGCCTCGAGGCGTACGCCTCACACGATTTTTAAAACATTGCTTATCTGTATAATTTCCAAAGTAGGTCATCTAAAAAATTCCTAATTAGCAAATTGGCCCGTAAAAGTTATAACTATGAAAATAGATCATTATACTTACAAATAAATATAAATTTGTATCTGTATGTATAGGTAAAGGTAGGGTTTTTATATGTTGCACGTGGCAATCATGATTCACTTAATTTGGACATGGAGCATCTAATCAAACTTATAAATTTAATAGTTTTGATATAAAATTCACAATTGTAAAGTAGGAAGATATTAAAGTTTTGATATAAACTTACACTAATATTTTCATCCAACTGTAAAGTCGACATCTTCTGTACGGAGACATTGATTTCACCTTTTTCGGGAGATATCAAAGATTTGTGATCAATGTTTTAGTTGGATGCGCTCTTGGAACATGAATATATAAATAAACGAGGCAGTATCGCACGGGCTTCTTCACAATAAGCATCAACTTTAAAGGTAAATCATATACATTGAAATAGTGTTATGGACAAAATACATAAAGCATGATCACTAACATGTTAGCTTTGATTTCTACTAAATAAGCAAGTGTGTAGGAGGAAAGGGTAAAGTAACAAAAATCATCAAAGAATATAGTGCATGATATTTGGAGGGAACTGAAAGATTTAGAGTTCCTATAATAGCATAATGTTGTTGACTTCAAAGCATCTACGTTTTTAGTTTTAGTCTTGCAATCTTAGACATACTGCTCTCTTGAACCTATAAGAGATTAGTGAGTAGACCGCAAAAGAGTTTTAACTTAATTAGTAATTTAGTACCAGATTATTCAACTTTCACATAGTTTCTCCTTCGGTGCTTCTTTATTCTTAATAGCTTTCTATGCAAATTACCAAGCCTGCAAAAAGAATATTAAGTTACATTTAACCTGATACCAAGGTTTTAATATACGGAATCGAGCCTCGAGGCGTTTTTCTTTAGCCTCACGAGGCGTAAGCCTCGAGGCGAACCGAGGCGGAAAAATATAATAATATATAAAATATCACATAACTCATAAAAAACAACACAAAGTATTTATATAACCTGAATATCAAGTTTAAAAGGTCATAATTAGAGTTATACTCACAAAAAGACCATTTTTGCAAGTTTTCTTGTCAAACTCAAGACCCATTCATGATTTTGGATACATATTGGTCACACTTTTTGCTTTAAGCAAAGCATTCTTTGCAAAAAGTCAAAAAAAGTTCACGAGCTTTCCAAAAAATCTAAAAGAGTCAAAAACTGGAAAAAAAAAACTTTAATAAAAAACATTTAGTGCCTGATCCGCCTCGGACCCGCCTCTCACCGCCTCGGCCGCCTCGGACCGCCTCTCACCGCCTCGGACTGCCGAGGCGTACGTTTCAAAAGCAGGCTATGAGGCGCCGCCTCAGATACGTTTTTTGACCGCCTCGCCTCGAGGCGCGCCTCAAGGCGTACGCCTCACACGAATTTTAAAACCTTGCCTGATACTTTTAAAATTCTTTGTTTAACATATTCATGAATATATGGGTCGAAATTGCCTATAACAAACATAGAAATAAAAGCATATTCCAAATAATCTCCTAACTGAATCATATTTAAGATATTTATGTTGAAAAGGAACACATTACAATTTAATCAATGCCAAAATAAAGTAGGTGTCTAGAAATTCTTAACAAATAAATTGTCGACATATAAGCAATAAATTAAATCATTTATAAACTGTTAAGAAACTCTTAAAAGATGATTACAAATTTGTAGGTGTCAAATGATACTAAACTACAAATTAAATACTAAATCCAATTTAATACTTCTCTACATCTATGTTTTTGCATTATTAAACATTTAAACTACTTCCATTTGTATAGGTCCAGTTAGAACGCTTATTCTCAATGACCTATTTTTCCTTTTCAGTTTTTTTTATTTTTATTGAAACCCAGATCCAAAAGTCTCATTTCTCAAATGGGTTATTCCCTAACCATTGTAATTTCACCAAAGTTCAAACTCTTGTGCTTCTTGTTGCTAGGTTCTGTGAATTTCAGTTGGTTTTATACTATAATGGTGGTTGTATTCGATATATGGCAATTTTGTTAAAACCCACATTTATATTCTATGTTTGCTATAGGCAATTTTATGAAATCCCGCCATATATCATAGAAATTGTAAATCAAAATAGTAGACATAAAATTGAAATTCATAGTATTTAACATATGTTATTTCATTAATGCATTTCATCGAACAGTTTATATGCATATAGATTGTTAAGAGTTAAAACAATCGTATGAAGATATAAACCCCTCATATATCATAGAAATTTTGCAAAAAACGTAAATATTACTTTCATTTCTTATCAACATTCAAATTATGCAAAGAAAAAGTTAATTATCCAAATCAAGATATGTATCGAAAAAAAATGTCCAGTGACGTTAACCAAGAAGAAACGATTAAATGCTGAATTAAGTAAATAATTGTCACTCAAGTCAGAACAAACTAAAATCTATTTTGATGATGATGTTTTGGTAGACGGAAGATGAAATTGAGAAAAAAAAATCATCTTCAAAGGTAGGTAAGAAGACATACAAATTGAAAACGAAAACCCTAAAAAATCAATTCAAAGAACATACCTAGGAATTCCCACGCGTGAAGCGAATACGGTGATGATTTGGAGTTAAATAGGATGTCAACCGACGTTATGAACTGTTGGGTGATCTGAATCGGAAGAAGAGATGGTTTTGGGGGACGTGAACCGACATTGTGAAGAATCCAAACAATGAAGGTGAAGAACATATAACAGTCAAGTTTCTGAAAAGGTTTGTGGGGTTATTAACTGGCCAAACATGAATTATCTTTAATAGCATGTCTATTGTGGGAGTAAGTGAAAGTGTAACTGGCCAAACTAAAAAGGGGACTGACAAAGATCAAGAAATATTCAAATGTGGGCAACTCAAACACTGCTCGGTTGTGATTGATAGTGTAGAGTAAACATTAGTGGTAACGTCGGTTACATGAAGGCAGTCTTGGTAATAAAGGCATGATAATAAAGACATGGTAATAAAGACAACTTCTCATTTTTTATATGTATATAGATATATTTAATATTCAGTTTATTGAAGCATATAATTAGCTCCATTTACAAGGCACGTGGGATTGATATCAAAGATTTGTTATCATGCATATGGTTGAGAAAGAACTATGTTTTAAAATCCCATTTTTAATCGACCCGGTACGAAGATCAGGTCAAGGGTCAACCGATTGAACTGGCAGGTACACAGATTTTTTTGAGGCTAGCAACCAATAGCAATTGTAGCATTAGGATCGACATTGGAAGATTTTCAGGCATGTTGGTATTGGGGTTCAATATATATTAAGAATCATGTCTCAAAAGTTGTTTTAGCTTCAGTGAAACAAAATAAGTTATTGATGATTGTGTAATTTCTGTACGTGATTATATTATTTATGTGTTAGATGTATGTTAATTCGCTCTAATCATCGATTTTTTCTAACTTTTTTTTATTATTATTCATTATATTTATCAAATTTCATGTTGCTAATTAGTTCATTGCTTAGCTTTTAAAGGGGTTGATAATTCGAACATTATATCTCTAATATTCTCTTAATGGTCCTTTTGAGATCCATATATAGTATGTTTGGGTGAAAAAATAGATTCACTCCTCCTTCCTTGAATTCACTGTAAGGTTCACAGTTTGATGAAAGTTTTTTTTTAGTATTTAAGGATCTTAGTATTAGTTGGCGAGATATGACGTTTTTAAAGGTGTTATTTAAAGCGGCGAATATTATGTATGTATTTATATCAAGTTTACAAAAATAAAAATAAAAAAATATAAAGCTATTGATTTATATGATAATTCATATATAAGTTCACAAAAAAGTATTACATCTAAATTTATAATTATATATCATTACAAAAAGTCTTATGTCGTTTCATAAAGCCACGGTCGTATCTCGTGCCCATTACGTGCCTTTTAGAACCATGCTTTTTACTAACATAGTGAAAAAAGCTTTTTTTTAACCATATTACTTTGTTTCATAAGTTAGTAAAAAAGACGGTGACACAAAAAAAATCAACTATTTTTCCTACAACAATTAGCCATATGGTTGTAGAACTTGCTACTTATTACACGTTTGTTCGACGACCTTATAGGGAGCACTCGGTTACTCGGCGAGTACTCGGCGAGTACTCAGATTGGTATTTTTATATATAAATTTTTATACAAATACATATCATGTATATAATTTATGTAGTTCTTAAAAATATAACATATTTTGGATAAATTGACCGAGTTTTAACCGTGTTTTTGAGTTTTGACCGAGTTTCCGAGTTTTGATCAAGTTTCCGAGTGTTGACTGAGTTTCCGAGTTGGATGAGTTTTGAACGAGTTAGCCGAGTTTCGACCGAGTTTACTTGTGTTTTATGTTGACCGATTAATTTGACCGGTTAGGACCTACTCGAGCCGGCACAACACCGAGTAGCGACTACCGGGCGAGTACTCGGACGAGTAGGCCGAGTTTTACAACCCTGATTAGCTATATATTATGCTACTACGCTTGAGTCATAAATTTTATCGAGTTTCTAGTTTTCAGTTTTTTTATTAAAATTATTGTTAACATTAAAATTTTATTTTAAAAGGTCTTACTAATGTGTGTCATGTGGGCATGCGATAACAAATAAACCAAAAATTTCTTAATTAAATAAAATAATAATTATAAGCTATTAATACTTTTATATTATACTGATTTTACATTCACTATAACTAAAAATAAAGATTTTGATGAATTAAATATTAAGACATTAAAGAAATTTAATATTCATATGATGTGTCCTATATGCACATATTAGAAAATCCACATTTATCCTTCAAATTTTGTCCCACAAAAAAATTTACATTTCTCAAATTTGGGGGGTCCACCTAATAAAATAATATTATTATCAATCATTCCACCAATAAAACACGTTCTCTCTCCAATCTAACCTTATATTTTAATCAAAAGTATTACAAAGGACCCCACCACTAACTATCTTCTAAAAGATTGTGTCCAAATGAAATGTAAACTTTTTTGTGGGACGGGAATATTTTTTTTATTTAAAAAAACGTCTAAAATAAAAATAAGAAAGATTAATCTATTAGCCTATTAGCCATACACTTTGTTCTCGAACAGATGTGAATTCAATTGAAACAATCTATCGTTTCATTTGTGTTGATTCTATTTCGGCCGTGAATTGAAGAACCCTAATTTTCTGGATGGGATCCAAGCGATCGGTCTTTCAATTTTGCAGACAGTTACATACGTTAACTAAAACTAGCCCTAGCGATGCCTTCAAGAAGAAGATTGCTGAATTAGAGAAGGATCGAAGAAGGAAGAACCCTAAATGGAACCGATTGTTCGTCGAGACTCCCGAATCGTTGTCATGGCTTGATACTGCCAGTATGCCAGCGTTTGCAACTGTCGTAGGAATCGCACTTTTCGCCAAACTTCTAATGATGGTAAATTAACTCCGAATTTTCACATTTTGTTCGCGTTTTATCAATTTTCGATACCGATAGAGATACTTGCATCCATTTTTATGGAAGTTAGTAGTGTTTACGGATAATTGCTGATTGTCTCAATTTAGAATAATGGTGAAATATGAGAATCTGAACACAGAAAAACGATTTTTGCGATTGCAGTACATTGATCGATGTTTGCTAGTATTGCAAATGACTAATTGCTTAAGTGTGTTCAGATTGATTCTAGAATTTGTTCTAGTAGATTGTTGTGTATTTGTATGATTTGATGAAGAATTTGATCAATCTGTTGCATATATGGCTATGATTGCAGTATGATGATGCACATTCACAAGAAAGGATAGAAAAAAAGATACAAAATGCTCCACCTGGTCAAGGAACAGTTAGAATGCTTTCTAGAGAAGAATGGGAAGAATTTAGAGAAGTGAGACCAAGAACGCCTTTTGAATCTAAACTTGCTCGACCTAATGCACGCATTAGAACCGGAGAGCCACTACTCATGGTCAACTTTCAAACTTTTTATCTCCAATTTTCAGTTTTTCGTTCTTGTTCACTCATGATTTTATTCGAATTTTGTATGTCGTGTAATTTGCAGGAAGATGTGAAGGATTGGACAATTGATGTGCTGACAGATGCTCTTACGAGGGCTGAAGAATGTGTTAAACAGGGATCAAAGTAGATTTGAATCCCTAAATTACTAGAAATAGATAGCACCGGAGCTCAAGGGCGTATACGTCTTTTCTATAATTCGTTAGGTTTGAGAGATGTTAAAATGTTTACCAATAAAAGTGTTTTGGCTCCTGGTGAATTTGCAGTTGTTTTTCTTCATTTATTATCATTGATTATTGTAATTTTAACTAGTTAAAGTGGTTATTGAGATTTCAAGGATCAGAATATTTGATTTAAGCCAGAGATAATGAGTTAGTTTTATATAACTGTTACCTGCTTTTTTCAGATGAGATTATAAATGTGCAAAGAGTACAAAAATATCTATATATTTTTTCTTCCATGAACTACAAAACTAGTTATCAAATCTTTATTTTTGAAGAATATTGTGAAGTGCAATCAACCAGCATAGGATCATTATGGCTTATGAGGTTTGTATAATTCATATATAGTCTTTGTTATCTTATTTTCCCTACATTCCCAACTCAACCAACCATTTATATTAGATTATTGAATGGAAATTAAACCGAATATATAATCGATATATTGCAAAAACCTAATTAAATTTTAAATTCTTTTGTTAATGTATTAAAAAAAACTATAACCAGACTAATTAAATTGATAAATTCTTTTATTAATGTATAAAAAAGTTACAACCACGATGGAACATGAATGTAAAACCAATTAAATCTAGATAAAATTATTATACTTACTAGGCAGCATGGCCCGTGCGATGCACGGACTTCGTTCACAATAATGAGTTATTTTGAGTACATATCGTGTACAATTTACTGGTATCACCTGGAAAGTACGAAAAGCGTGATCGGTTACATGTTTAACTTTGATTGCGGGTATTCTACTAAATGAGCAAAGTTGTTCTTTATGTGTATTGATGTTCAGGATTTGTTGTTGTTTATTGAGTCATATGGATTGTGTATGTTAATTGCAATTATTTCTTTAGCTTGAAATAGATTTCGTATGCGTTAGTAGGCCTGTACAAATTGGACAGAGAACCAACCGGGATCGCAGAATCAGATCGGACGAACCGAGCTCCATTGGTTCGGTTCTCGGTTCTAATTTTTATGATAAATCAATACCCGGTTCCAACCGGTTCAGTTCCAAGCGGTCCGATTCGGTCCAAAACCGAGAAAAAACCGAAAAAAAGTCAAAGGAATTGCCTCGATTCTCGGTTCGGTTCAGTTCTGAGCATCATTTGTTCGGTCCTCGGTCCGTCCAAAACTATTTTTTCGTTCGGTTATGGTTTTTTTAGAATAAATATCTGTCATCGTGCATTTTTTTCATATTGATTGATTTTAATAAACCTATAAAATTTGTTGCTATATAATTAATATTTAACCATAATCTAGATATTCAACTATTTTTTGTGATTCAGAAATGCATTGACATTATTTTGTTGTGTTTATTAAGTATTATTTATGATAAAACTTTTGATCTTACAATTGATTAATATATTATTTTTAATAAATGGATTTATATAATATTATTATTAATATTAAATGCATGGTATTAATTGCAACTTCGAAGTTGGAAGTTAATTTTTATAAATGGATGTTCTGTTAGGGTAAAAGATAATATCATTTGAAAACTCAACATCATTTGCATCATGATATTGTGATATTTATAGTTTATAATATGTAACTTCTAGTTATATGAAAAGATTATTATTTATTAAATTTACTACAATTATTTTTCTGTTAATTTCTTTGTCTTATTTAATTAATATGTAATTTCTAGTTAAATGAAAAAACTATTATTTAATTGAATTTACTAATATTATTTATGTTAAATTCTTTGTATAATCAATTACATTTACTCATGAGCATCATTTATAACAAAAACTTATTTTTTGTTTAACATAGAATTCAATACGACATAAACCATTAAACTCAATTTTTTATATGATTTATAGATATAGATGTTGAGATATCAGTAAGTTATATACTTGATACAAATCAATGAAAGAAATTAATAGCAAGGAGAAAGAATAAAATCGCTAAAGGTCTTTGTTGTTTACTTCACTTATTAAATATTTCTTTTGGATGCACCTTTACACTCTGTTCCTGAGTTTTAATTTCAAGAGAAGAGAAAGGAAAATAAAAGAAATAAAAATTATATCATGTTCCAGAGTTTTTTATAAAAGAAAGGAAGAGAAGAGGAAGGAAATATGGAGCATTTTTTCTCTCCTAATCTTCCTCCCAAAAGTGGGAAGATTTGGAGAGAAGAGAAGAGAAGATTGGTTAAAAATATTTGCAATTTCCAAAGTACCCTTAACATTACCTAATATATTTATATTTTATGGATAAAATTGTAAATGTGTAGTCTATTTTCTCTTCTCTCCAACTCAGAAACACAAAAAACAACAATTTTCTTTTCTTTCCTATCCGACCCGGGAACACAAAAAACAAAAATATTTTCCTCTTAGAATCTCTTCTTTTCTCTCTACTTTTTTTCTCTTCCTCTCTCTTCTTTCACTTAAAATGTCTGGAACACAGTGTTAGAGTATTAAAATTTTGCAACATAAAAATAAGTATTTATAGATCCTAATGTGTAAGATTCATAAATCTTGAAAAGTCTCTTATTTTATAGAACATTTTATTATTGTTGTTATTTATATTTATTACAAAACTCTTGGTCTTACAATTTAATGAGTTTGTCAAATTATTACTAAAATGAATTCAATACTATAGAACTCAATAGAACTCAATTATAATAAATGCAACATAAAAATAGAACTCAATTTTTATATTTTTTTACATATATAAAATAAGTAAGCATAAATTTAACAACCATCAATATATTTAATTAATACTTTCCTACTAATTAGATAATCTCAAGTTTATGTTAAAACTCTTGATTTTACAACTATTGAGCTTCTCAATATTTATTAACATGATTTATTTAAAATTATAATAAATGCAACATCAACATGAAACTCATTTTTTATATTTTATTATACATATACAAACAAAAATAAGCATAAATTCAACAACCACCAATATATTTAATTAATATTTCCCTACTAATTAGAGAATTGCAAGATGTGAAAATGACGATCAAAACCTATTAATTGGATTAAAAGTAAAATAACAAATCAAATGAACAACAATTTGTGACCATTAACATGATAAAATATCCATCTTAAATAATTGTGATAATATCATACACAATCGCGTATACTATAATAATAACTATCAGATCATTATATAATATAATTTTTATACAAAATGTAAATAAACAACGAATAACAATTTTATACATATATACAAAAGACGTTGTGTAATTTTAAATAAAAACAACCAACATACCCTCACTAAAACAAAATCATAAAGATTATGTTGGATTACCAATTAATAGCGACGATATATAATAAAAACCTTATATATCTTTGTTGTTGACTCCATATGTTAAGTATTTCTTTTGGATGCACCTTTGGAGTGTTAAAATTTTTGCAATATTATGAGAATGAGTATTTATAGATGCTAATGTGTAAGATTAATAAAACTTGAAAAGTCTCTTATTTATTGAACATTTTATTATTATTATTTATATTTATTTCAAAACTCTTGGTCTTACAATTTAATAAGTTTGTTTTTATTATTATAAAATTTTTATTAATATTAATTGCATGATATTAATTGCAACTTCAAAGATAATTGTGATAATATCATACACAATCGCATGTACTATAATAATAACTATCAGATCATTATATAATATAACTTTTATATAAAATGTACATAAACAACGAATAACAATTTTATACATATATACAAAAGAGGTTGTGTAATTTTAAACAATAACAACTAACATACCCTCTCTAAAACAAAATAATAAAGATTACGTTGGATTACCAATTAATAGCAACGATAAATAACAAAAGCCCTATAGATATTTCTTGTTGACTCCATTTGTGAAGTATTTATTTTGGATGCACCTTTGGAGTGTTAAAATTTTTGCAATATGATAATGAGTATTTATAGATGCTAATGTGTAAGATTAATAAAACTTGATAAGTCTCCTATTTATTGAACATTTTATTATTATAATTATTTATATTTATTTCAAAACTCTTGGGCTTACAATTTAATAAGTTTATTTTTTTTATTATAATATTATTATTAATATTAATTGCATGGTATTAATTGCAACTTCAAAATTGGAACTCGATTTTTATATATACGAGGTAGCATGGCTCGTGCGATGCACGGACTTTGTTTATGATAAGGTTAGGTATTTCCCACTAATGTTATACACATTCCATTTGCGACAAATGGTTACCACAATGGGCTCGTGTTGGCGCTTTGATTATTTATTGATCTCAACATAATTTTGCAGTAGTTTTCTATTAGCAAATTACGAACAGTGTAAAAAGCTCTAATGAACCCTTTACATGTGTTTAGTTGGAAGAGCCATTATTGAAATGTAATGCATAAAATTATTTAATTTTCTTGATCCACCTGATACTGATAAGTTATTCCATTAAAACATTTGTACATTTGTAATATTAATAATCTATTGGCACTTACAAATGCATTCATAGTTTCATACGTTATAAACACATCTAAGGTAATTATATTGTTAGTGGTGTTATCTTAAACATTTTTTGGTTCATATGGTGGCATATTAAACCCTTCGATAATCATGTCGTGGTCTTCGTTGAATTTGGTGCAGTGGTTCACTACGAAACTACAACGTGAGTATAAACTTTATATTCAGTTTATATAAACATATAAGATAATAACATAGAAAAATTCATGTTTAAATTCATTGAGCATTCATGAAATCAGTGATAAATACAAATGTAAATTCAGTAACCTTTGAATTGAGTCTAATGAAGGAACTGGTCTGATTTATGACGCAAACACCAATCGACAACTTAAAATTTATTAAATTGATGGAATTAGTCAAAAGGATTTTAAAACCTCGCAAACACACTTAAATAGAATAGAATAGAATACTTAAACAAATCCCAGAATCAAAGCAAAAAGGGAACATTGTTCTCATAGAATAATTCGATTAAATCAATTTAAATAGAAACAATTACAAATTAATTGGTCAGAGAAATTAATCGAACACCTGGTGTGCATATATGAACTGTACATACTCGTTGAAGAAACCGGGTGAAAATTTGCCTCACAAATTTGCAAATATTTGATCCTTCATACGTATAAAACAAAATTGGAGATAATTGGATAATAGAGTAATCCGTGAATCATATTAGTTAAATTGAAAATTGAAATTAAATGACACAAAAAAAGCTTACAGATTCACTGCGGTTGCGTCTTCGACGATCGGTACAGGAGTTAAAAAGGTGGATTGTTTTTCGAGTAGATGAGGGTGGGGTTTCTGCATAACGGGGTAGGCGAATTAAGAATGAGATTAATTTATATTACTTCAATCGTTGCAACCATATGAAACGGTGGAGGATTTGGAGAAACTGAAACCACACCTAATTAATGAGGAAATGGAAAGTGTTAGCAGTTATGGATGGAAATGATATGATATTGAGAAAATGCTTTTTACGTTTTTTTACAAAACCATTTTCAATTTAAGAATGGTTCAATTAATTATAAATGGTATTAAATGCTACATCAACTATGAAACTCAATTTTTAAATATATATAGATATAGATAGATTCTAGTTATAAAAAAAAAAAAAATCTGTCTTTGGTTCAGTCTGGATTTTAATTTTATTTTTGTTGGTAAACTAAAACACTAGCTCAAAGTTCGAATGCAGTTCATCTTCTGATTTCGGGACTGAATCGATTCCAAATTTGGTACCAAAGCAACATAATACGATTTAATTTTCTGGTTGAAATTGTAATTATTTCAAACCATTAAGGTCTAACCTTAAATAAAACTAAAGTACAAGGTTTCTTTTGTTAAACACTTCCTATGCACACGGAGCCAAAATATAAAACAAGTTCGAGTTCTTTCAAAGTATCCTAAAATTAGATCTCTCTGTTCTTCACAATTATCACTTTTCACTCTCCAATTAATCGATTCATCTCTAAAATTGATATATCATTTGAGTCGATATCATCATCTTAATGCAGATGGCGGTTGGAACATTAAGATTTGATAGAATTTTAGTAATTGCTGTCGTTTTGTCATCGATGTTATTAAGGGAAGTTGTCGGAATTAGATTTGTGATCGATAGAGAAGAGTGTTTGTCGCACAACGTTGAATACGAAGGGGACACAGTTCATGTCTCTTTCGTTGTAATTAAGGCTGAAACTGTTTGGCATCTCACCGACGATGGTGTTGATCTTGTGGTAATTCTATTTATAATTTTTACCTATTAATTACGTCATTATACACGTCATTTGATGGATGTTTGAAGTAGGTTGTAGAGGTTGGTGATCAGATGATTTTGATAGTAACAGTATGCATAAAAAAATTGCACATTCATATGTAAGTGACTCCTGAATGTTAGGAACTACTTCTCCATAAATTAATGTACAAATTTTTATGCACTTAATGACAGCCATAAGAGTTGTCATTATCAAAACTCTACCTATAATAATATGAAAATAATAATGACAGTCCTTAGTGCTGTCAATAAGAAGCGAAATTAATGCAAAAAGTAGCTCCTGAATTTTAGAATCACTACTTAATCTATGACTATACAAATTTTTTTATGCATGTTAAAGACAGCCTTTAATTAATATAGTGCTAAGAATAATGTTTGTTTTCCTATTCATCAACTGGAGTGTTTTTTTTTCATGAATATTTTTTTTAAATGTAGTGCTAAGAATATGTTTTTTTTTTTTAAATATTATGCGTATCATTGCAAACACGTAACAAAATGCGTGCACATGCTCCATAACACCTCAAATTCGTGTTTTTTTTTTTTTTTGTAAAACACACAAAGTAGTCTGCGAAATTACGGGGGTCTTATGTCTAGACGTGTCGCAAAAGTTATAATTCTGGTTTGAAGTTGTGATGATCAGTTTTTTTTTTTTTTTATAAAGATTTATAAAATTTTCAGTGTCAAAATAGTTTGATTCATATAAAAAAGTAAAAAGTTGTTGCTAGAAAACTGAATTTCAAGACAAATGTAAAATTAACTAATACTCTAAGTTTAATGAAATGATTATTTGTTTCTGATTCTAAAGTTTGGAATAAAAGGCTCGTTATATTTGAATCTAATGTTGTATCTAACCATATGTAGGTAAAAGGCCCCGGTGACGAACAAATACACGAACTACACGACAAAACTAGTGAGAAATATGAGTTTATGGCACATAAGAAAGGTGTATATCGTTTCTGCTTTACAAACAAATCTCCATATCATGAAACCATAGATTTTGATGTTCAAGTTGCCCATTTTGCATACCATGATCAACATGCCAAAGATGGTAAGTGGCATAAAAACCAATTTTTTTTTTTTTATGTTTTTTTTGTATCTTTTAATTGTTAATCGTTACATGTGCAGAGCATTTTAACCCGTTATTTGAACAAATATCAAAACTAGAAGAAGCTCTTTACAACATTCAGTTTGAACAGCATTGGTTAGAGGCTGAAACCGATCGCCAAGCAGTAGGTAAAAACCCAACACTTTCTTAATACTACCTCAATATCATAATAAGTGATACACTTTTCATTTATGAATGTTTCAAAATAAGTGATACGCTTTATAGTTTACCTTATTTTGTAAAAACAGTCGGATCTATCCTTCAGTAATTATCCACTTTAATATAGTTAAATTATCCTTTTACCCTTACTATTACTTTTTAAACATCACTAGTATCATTTTATTCAAAAAGAGCAGGACTCATCCTACACTAACTATCCACTTTAATATACTCCCTCCGTCCCACAAAAAAACTTCCCATTTGGCTTTTGCACATGTTTTTAGGTGATAGTTAGTGGTGGGTCATTGATAATACTTTTGATTAAAATATAAGGTTGGATTGGAGAGAGAAAGATAGTTAGTGGATATTAGTGGTGGGGTTTTTAATAATAATAGTTTTTTATTGTGTGGAGCCCACCAAATATAGGAAATGGGAAGTTTTTTGTGGGACAAAAGTTTAGAGTGAAATGGGAAGTTTTTTGTGGGACGGAGGGAGTATATCTTAACCTCAAACCTCAAATGTATCACTTATTGTGGTCATAAAGGTCAAAATCGTAGTTTGTTTGACTTTAAAAGTCAAAGCTACATGTGCTGATTACAGTAAATGAAGGAATGAGTAAGAGAGCAGTTCACAAGGCGATAATTGAATCAGTAGCACTGGTAGGTGCTAGCATTCTCCAAGTTTATCTTCTTCAACGTCTATTTGAACGCAAATTAGGCACTTCAAGAGTTTAACATGATGCTTGCAACCATTTGACAGCTGGCATTTCCACTTACAGTTTCCAAAAAAAAAAAAAAGTTTGATAGTTTTTTTATTTATTTATAATTTTGTGCATTTTTAACATAATTTATCTGAGTTGTATGGCTATGAACCATGTTGGTAGATGTCAAGAATGAGTTTATCATGCAATGCAATCAACTTCATTGTGTTTTGTGCAAGCATGATCAATGCAAATTTATTTTCGAGTAAATTACACAAATGGTCCTTTAGGTTTGTACATATTACATATTTGGTCATTTAGTTTCATAAATTATACTGATAGTCCTTATTTTTGAAACTATTGTCACGTTTGGTCCTCTAGCTAAACAGATATTAACTTCTCCCGCCAAGTATGATCATATGTGATACACGAGGGGGTAAATCTGTCATTTTCCCTTACCCATTGTGCATCTCACGCAACCATACTTGACGGGAAAAGTTAACGTATGTTTAGCTAAATAATCAAACGTGTCAGTAGTTTAAAAAATAAAGACTACCAATGTAATTTATATAACTAAAGGACCAAATATGTAATATTATACAAACCTAAAGGACCATTTGTGTAATTAACTCAATATATTCTTTGGTTAAAACCGAAAAAGTCCAACATCTGGAAGTCAAACTAAAAATAAAATAAAAAAGAAAGTCGAAAGAGAGAACAATCACAACATATAATTGTTGGTTTGTTTGCTTAAAGGTTACAATATCATAATCATAATCATAATCATAATCATAATCATAAAAATCAAAAGCAGAAGGAGCTGCAGCTGTAGAAGCAACAAGATACAACTACTTATATGCCATGCAACAGAACCATTTTTTCTGCAAAACCAAACCAATGTAATGTTTTCACATATCAAGTTGACTGACTAAATAAATATTACGATTACAATATTTTTCATAAAAAAACTTACAGTTTGAGGTTTTCCAAGAGTGGCAGTCCCGGGCTTATTGTATGTGGAGTCGTTTTTAGGCGGTGAATCGGAAGTGCCACCTGTCTTTTTCTCGTTTCTAGCCTTGTTGAAAATTACAGTAAATCCCTCTGCTGATGCAGGGTCATTTACATCCCAGTCACCAAACTTTGGCAATGGTGGACCTTTTTCCTGTAAAAACCTTTTTTCAATATTTACTTTACCCGGAGGGAAAATAAAAAATTTATAATAAAAATAGAGTAAATTACATGAATGGTCCTTTAGGTTTATAGCAAATTTCACCAATGGTCCTTTAGTTTCTATGTTTACACCGATGGTCCTTATTTTTGAAAGGTTTTTTGAAAATTGACCAAAATACCCCCATGTGCATCACATGTGATGTTAGTTAACTTGAAAAATAGACGGACTTTTTCGTAAAGGATCATCGGTGAAAAACCTTTAAAAAATAAGGACCATCAGTGTAAATTTTGAAACTAAAGAACCATTGGTGAAATTTGCTATAAACCTAAAGGACCATTCATGTAATTTACTCATAAAAAGATATAATGTGTTCATAGCAATCAGAGAGGTAAATTCCAATTTTTGCAGGATAAAAATTGACATATCTTATACTCAAAATAGGCAAAAGCTTGTTCCTGTTATACTCTCTTTGCAAAGCTCTAAAAGGAGTCACAGAAATGTACAATTATAGCCTACCAATTAAAGACTAATAATCAATTACTCAAAATATTAAAGACTAATACATATGATCAGCACTTAACCACCTAAAAGAGGAGCTGGACTTTGACTTTTATTTTTATGTCAAACCTAAAACTAACCAAATGTGCAAATTTACGAACCTCTTTTACAGAATTACATCAACACTTTTGCATAGAAATGATACTTGTTGTAAACTTTAATCTAGCAGAAACATTTGCTCTAGAATCCATCCACATCAAATGTAAAACTGAAAAACAGCCAGTTCGATCCTAAATTCAAAGTGTGATTAATTGCTACCAGATTCCAGAAATTTTTCTTCCATATGCATGATCATTTCCTAATAGAAAACAGCAAAAGAATCTGTTTGTAATTGATACATCCACATCCTAAAGTTGTAATCGATTTCAGTAACTCATCGACCGAAAGCATTAAACTAATCTCAGTGCTAAAAAGAACAATCGATTAACAATAAGCAACATCGTCGTCTTGGAAATTGCAGATAAACAACAAGCAGCACGAGTGGTAAAATCAAAACGAACAAATCTAAGCAAGTAATACATTGAGATAGAGATTATTAAGCTAGGGTTTGGAAAACAGAGAGATTGAAACGTACCGCCATGATTTGAGCAGATGATTGAGAACTGTGTGTGTGCTTGGGCTTTAAGCTCGATTGAAAGCTTTTTGGGAATTTGAAGAAGAACCCAATACCTAACTTTTTAGAGAGAAAATACAGCTGGATTTTTGTGGGTCATATTCTACATACGTCATCATGTGAAGTAAACGGCCTCTAACGCCGTTTTGTATTTCTCATTTCTGTTCGAGTAATTACACGGAAGGTCTTGTCGTATACCACTTACTAGCTTCAAAGCCCGCCCCATAATAATGAGAATAATGTAGGAACTCAATGACAAGAACTCATTCCCATCAATTAATGATTAAGCAGGAAAAGTAATAAATAAAATCTTAAAATAAAGCCAAAAGAGTGTGAAATTAACAACTTTATCAAATACTAACAAAATACAATTATTCAATAGATGATAGTGAATTTATAACTTACCGCAAATGGTTTAAAATTCATTTCCAACGTCAAAAGATTAGGATTGAAATGGCCACCCACCAGCATGTAATTTTTGGCAAAATAAGTGATATGTGAATCAAATATGATGAAAATGCAGAGCAAAAAACTTGATCCGTGAGCAAAATTTGAGGAACCTGTGTGAAATTAGTAGAGAAGCAAAACTCTGTTTCACAAAAGCAGGCGCTCCATGCTCACATGCTTTTGCAAAACTACATTTTAATTAATAACCAATGTGTTCAGCCTGCATATTCTATTAACTCACACAACTTTGTTACAACAAAACTACATCTTCTAATTACAGCAAAACAACTTCTAACCTCTTATTCTTGACTCTAATTATAATAGACACAATTTTATTAGGGTTATTAAATCAACTGTTTACAAATAATTAACCATCAATTTATTGTCGAATCTAATTGAAAAACTTTATACTGTGAAATAATCATATAACCCGCTAGCGGGAGTGTAAACACCCATTTCTTTTGCTAGATTGAGCTTCACGAGATGTTCAAGTGATGGCTGGCCAAGAGCCTGCAATAAAATTATGATTATTACAGAAAAACAAAAATATAAACAATAATATTTATAAAATCGGAAAGGTCGTTTAATACCAGTTATCAAAGGTTAATCCAAATCCAGAACCACGTCCAAAATTATAATTACCACTTAAAAACCCATATCATTACTAAATTCACTATCCAATCTTCCCATTGAGCCCATTGAAGATGAAACTCCACCTTTGTCCAGTTTACCCATTTCAATCTTAAAAATCACACAAATAATTGTTAAATCAGAAAAAGAAAGGCACAAAATTCGAACCTAAATTAACTTACGTTGCTTTTATTAATCTCATTGGCTTTACGCTTCATAACATCTTTTGTTTCATCAATTTTGCTCTGTAATACCAATTTGTGTAATCTTTCCTCATGACTTTCCTCGACATGCTCATAACCTGCAAAACAACCATCTCTCATGGCAAAACGAACCTCAACAAATTTACCAGCATCTTTAAAGAAATTGATTATGCAGTTTAACTACTTGTCAGAAATGATCTTAATTTGCTTATCTGAACTGGTTATGTGATAAGTTGTGAGTGAAATAAGCAGTTTTGGATAAGCAGCTTTAATTTGCTTATTTAAAAAGGCAGTAAGCAAATAAGCAGTCTCAATAAGCAGTAATAATCATGGCATCAATGCCTACTTGTTTCAACAACAATGTAAATGTTGATTTCTTATGGCCATCCCAAAATAAAGAATTAACGATTTAATAATATACAAATAAACATAAGGCCTTGTAAGTGTTAAGACCTCAAGGATCAATTGTTGAACATCATCTAAATTACAAGCAGAAAGTACCAAAAATTACACCAAATAACTAATTTTTATTGTACAAACCTCAACACCGGCACCTAGATGGTAATCCATGGCTAATGCTTCATTTTACACACCTGTGCAAAATTGCAAACACAATCAGATCTTAGCAACTTCTTCCCAATTTTGGTAAATCCATTCAAATAACCAATGATTCAAAACATGTTGTTCTTTTGCGATTATCTGAATAAACCCTAAATTAACGACCCAATAGGAACTTAATTTAACAGAATTTAACAAACACAATCAGATCTTAGCAACTTCATCCCAATTTTTAGTAATAACCTGCAAATTGCATTTAATTTAATTTAGTAGACTTCAAAAATCATGATTTGAAAGATAAACCACATATACAACATAGTTAAAACATAATTTCTGCAAATGCCAACAGATATACACGAAATATGACTTGAAATTCAGAACTCAAAAATCTGAATTTTATCAGGATCTAAAATGTTTCAAACTCATTTTAACCTCGAGTTAGGACTTCAAATCAGCAAGCTCCTTTTAGTACCCTCCTATTTGTCCCTGTTCAATCATTATGTATTTTTTTTATCTAATTGGGTCATTTTGTAATGAAATAGAGTAACAAAATGAGTTGATGAGTTATTACTTATTTAAATCAGATTAATTTACAAAACACAAATATGACAGCCATTTTTGGTCTGATTTCTAAATACAGGGTATAATATTTTCAAAAAAATATATGAAATTCTTGTAATTTTATCCTACCAAACTGGACGAGTATAAGCCCTATGCCCTTTAAGTAACCTGCATTGATGATAAATATAAACCATATTTGATAAAGCTAACAGAAATCATTACAAACTTCGATACATGATTATAAACCCTCATTGATTAAGAACCCGTATCCGAAATCTTGTGATACATAAATGAAGAAGACTAATTTCAATTAAGTAATCTGCAATGTTGAATCAAAAACCGTAAACTAATAAATTAGGGCCACAACTGAAACACACGCAATCATGGTAAGAGAGAACTACAAACCTAAGTCGACATTGCCTGCGACCGTCGTTCGTCCAATAACCGGTGTTCGTCGTTCGTATCGTCTCCGTTCGTCGATCGTCTCACCTCAATGGAATAGACAACAAAAGAACAACATCATGAACGATCGCAAGGAAAGCACCTTGTTCCTGACAATCGATCTCAATCCGACCAGTTTCGTCTTCATTAAATCATCTCCATGGGATAGAAGGATTTGAGGGCGTCTCTCAAAGATTAGGGCACGTAAAAGGAAGAGGGATATTTTGAAAAGCATTCATAAAAGAACGCTACAAAGGATAGTATACGAAATGCTGAGTTGTAATTTTTTTATCTCAAGAATGCCCTTTGAGTCACTATTTTAGACTAATAAAAAGCAATTGAAGTGACATGTCATCAAATGATTGTGTAAGGTTTTGCCCCATATATAGGTGGGAGATTACAGATTGTCAATGTATTTCTCAATAATTTTTTTTGTTGATCCCAGAAAAATATACTGGAAGTCTCTGATATATACACTTTGTTACACCCATGACCAGGGGCGGAACTAGAACTTTTCACCGGTAGTAGCACCATAATTTTTTTACGGATGTAATATAATAATATTTTTTTGACGTTGACCGACCTAGAAATTAAAACTGATAAAGCATACCCATTTTTTAGACGTGGATGAAATTATGGTATACTCCGATTGAATTTAGAAACGGTTTTTATGTGCAACTATGCGAGATAAACTGATATTGAGATTGTGGATCATGGATGGCCGAGTGTGTGTGGAGGAAACATGTTAGAAGGCTTTTAAGGCGTGGGGTGCGTACAATGTACATGCTGGTTTAGAACAATACAAAATACAAAGTTTTTTTTTATAAGATTTAAATTTTGGGTTGAGCTTTGAGTTGGACTATATGCTAATACTTAAGGTTTTTAAAGATTCTTTTTTGCTATTTGGTAGGCTTTTTATGTAACGACCCGAAATTTGTAAATAAATAAAATATGTAAAAATATGATAATTATGGATAAACCATATAAAATACGTAGAAATTGGTTTCGTGTCTTTTGGGCACCGTATGAGAAAGTTATGGGCTAAACCGGGTCGAGACACTTGATGAAAAATGCAGCCTGGCTGTTCTGGGGAGTTCGCGGCGCGAACTTGAGCTCGCGATCGCGAACTATGGACAGAAGCATTGGGTTTTTGGTGATCGAAGTTCACGGCCAGCTCACGATCGGGAAGAGTTCGCGACAAGGGAAGTTCGCGGCGCGAACGGGTTGTTCGCGGCGCGAACTCTTCCGACCAGGTATTAAAACCCTAGTTTTCTCTCTTGGCAATTTTCGAGTGCAAGGGCTGTTCTTGGGTGATTTCGTCACAAATCCTTGGTAGATTTCACTCCTAGTGGAAGATTAAAGGTATATCTTCACTCTTTCATCTTTGTAGCTCAAGATCTATGGATCTTGAAGTTAGGGTTTGAAACCCTAGTTCTTGGGTTGATGATTTATGATGAAATAAATGTTGTATACACTTAATAGATGGTATATTAACAAGGGAATCAAGTGTATGGTTAAGATATGTAAGAATCTTAAGGGTTGGTTAAACCTAGGGTTTTGTAAATCACCATGATTGGGGGAAATGTGTTAGTAAGTGTTATCTAGAGATAGATGGACACATTATTAGTAGAATGAGATGTTGAACAACTTGTGATTGTTATACTAGGCTTTTGGTGAAGTCTTGGAAAGTCGATCGAATTGTGAAGCAAGAGATTGGGTGGCAAGAACACGGTTGGAGCATCATATTACTAAGGTGAGTACGTGTGGACTTTACTGAGTACATAGCCCTTGAATTACTTTCTTACTTGTGTTATGGTCTATTTGCTTATTTGTGTAGACTTGTAGTATGTTGAGTTAGTGATAGATATTATTGATAATATTGAACTAACTTGTTGATGATTGATGTGATAGCCGAGAGCTAGATTGACATGACTGTTGAGTCATGGTAAGATTGAGATGATGTGATGACACGGGCGACTCCCGGTCATGAGGTGTGGAATGAGGGGCAGTTGGGTGGATTCCCATCGACTCATCCACGTTAGTAGTCTTGCTAACTGGACGTATTCTGGCGAGTAAGGCAGGTATTGGTAGAGTGGGCGATTCCCTCTTGACGGTATCTTGTTTCTAGTTAGTTCGGGGGCAACCCGATAACTAGATATGTGTGTGCTTCTAGCTAGTTCGGGGACAACCCGATAGTTAGATATGGTTGCTAGGAAAGCAAGATTGATAGGTGTAACAACCCTCGAAATCGGGTGCTTGACCCGACATTTAATGTGGTCAAATTTCATCTTAGAGCGATCATCACATTTATGTTAGCATTTAAGTCTAGCAAAAACATACATTTGTGTCATTAGTACACATTATGATTGGACATGTGTCACCTGTCTACATTTTGTGCAGTTAAACTGTAATTTAGCGAATTGGTGACTCAATATAAACTCAAATTGAATCAAAATTATAAGCATTTTATAATTTATAACGACACTTTGGCTCAACTAAATACATTTGTACAAATTCCTTTTACATAAAGTACCACACACGATTTAGCATAATTAAAGAAAGTTTTATACAAGTACATATACCCACCAAATAAATCAATTTAATAAAACTAAAAAAAATCCACCTTATCTTCAATGTAAACTCACACGTGCACATCTAGCTACTTCCCACAACAAATTCTCCGAATTACACTTGATATTCCAAGATTTCGGTTATTTTGAAAACAATAAGATAGTCATCACGTAAACATCATCATCTTCTTAACATCCAATTTAACCAACCACTCTTCACCATCTCTTCCAAGTAAACACTCAAACACCTCTCCATCGCTCACGTGTTCTCACTCAAAACCGAAATCAGAACACTCACCACCCTCATCTTTATACCAATTCTCACGAACCGGAAGAAAAAGAGAAGTAGACGTAAGTTTCAGGCGAACCAGAATATCCGGCAGCTCATCAACTTCACTCCCGGAAAAATTCACTCATCACCACGGTAATCAGAATCGATTTTTCCGGCCGACGAGCAGACGAGCCTCGACGACCTCTTTCTCAAGCATCTCTGAAAATCTCTCTTCGTCGCTCAGTATAAACTCTAACTGTTTTGTTTACATATAGTTTAATCATGTAATACGTAGTCGTTGATCGTTTGTTCCGTTTTCTATGTTTTACCGACTCCGGCGGAATACACACACTAATGTGTGTGTTCTCGTGAGTGCTCACGAGCAATACATCATCACTAATTTTTTTAATCTTTTTCTCGAAGCTTTTAACGTGTTTGTGTGTGTGTAATAAAGGAATCCGTTTTCTGGCTAAAATCGTAAATCGTCGGCAGCCTTAGAGCTGCCGGAGTTATTTTTGGTGTTTCTGCTTGTTAAATCGTGACCCAGTTGTCAACCTTTTTGTTTTCTTTTGGACCAAGACATAAGCCCACATTTTATAAACCCAATACACGTTGTTTCTTTAGGCCATTCTAGTTATTTTGGTCACATTTCTTTTAAATAAATTACTTAACATTAAATAAAATTTATTTTAAGTTGTCAGTTTAATTACTTAAAGAAGAAGCAGTACAAAAGATTTTACATACTAAAATCATGTAGCTATTAAAAACTAACCAAATTGTTATTTTTTAACAATACGTTTATTTAAATGTTAAGTGTTTAAATTATTATTTTTATTTATATAACTATCTCTTATATCACAAATCTTTTATACGATACTAATGTGTAATTAACTTTCAAACTTGTCTGAATTTAACAAACGTGATTAATATACGAGTCACCAATATATCGCTTGAGTCTAGTTTTCCTTAGAGAATCATTTGTGCATCACTTAGTTTAGGTGTGTCGTTGAGACCCTCACTCATACATTTATTTCTACACGTTTAGGACGCTAGGATCATTGGTTGGAAACCACATTATTGTCTACAGTTTTGGCTAGCATTGCACCAGGTGAGTCCACAGCCCCTCATTTTACTCTTTTTATTACGCTTTTACAACTTTTGGGGTGAAAAACATATCAAAATCTTTTACAAATGTTTGCAACATAACAACTGTTTTATAAACATCTTCATAACTATTTATTTTACCGCGATGTTACTACTTATACAATATCAACTATCTTGCAACTCATGATCAAATGAACTACTCGTTGTGGTAGGCGTTATTAAATGAACTACTCGTTGTGGTAGGCGTTACTGTATGAACTATGAACTGCTCGTTGTGGCAGGCGTTATCGAATGAACTGCTCGCTGTGGCAGGTGTTTCCAAATGAACTGCTCGTTGTGGCAGGCGTTTCATGCGACTTGGTCGTACATTATTGCCAGAGGGGCAACCTCTTTCTTTCCAAACAATATATCATCGTACAAATTATATTTCTGCCATGTTCGACATACAAGAACTTTGGTTTTCAAATAATTTACAAACGTTATATTATCATACATTTTATGCCATGGTTGGCACATAAAAACTTTGGTTTTCAAAACTCATATCAAACCTGTGGATTCACTCAACAATTTTGTTGATCATTTTTCATATGTGTTTCAGGTAACTAAGTTGAAGCATAAGTCATAATAGCATTGGATAGCGAGCATGCATGTGTCAAGATGCCACGATTAAAAATCATTTTTAAACTATGTCTTTTGGATTCAAGTTACTTTCTTTGCGTTAATTTTTGTGACATTACTTTATTTTAAACATTTATGAAGTTTTAAACAATTATTGTTTACAATAATCATATGCTTGTGGTTACTCAAAATGTCCACGCCCGTTCTTCCGCAAACCATTTTGGCGGGGTGTGACAATAGGACCACAATAGGGTGGCCGGATCGGATTGATAGATTATACATATACTTATATATATACGATTGCTTGACATGTGACATTTTACTATTGTTGGTCTAAACCCATGTAGCTCACGAGACTTTCTTGTCTCACGTACTCCTTGTTTGTTTTGCTATGTACTCAGGTTCAGGATCGAAGGTTTAGGTGCGCATGGATAGAGATGCGGGGCCTAGAATAGAAGAGCACTAGATTGGATTTAAACTTAGCTTTGGTTTTGATATATTTTGTAACACCAAAACTTATACTCTGATTTCATACCAAAGGTTTTTGTAAATCCATATTTTGGGAATAGTTCTTCTATTTAATGAAAATGATTTATTTTGGCCAAATGTTTTGTTATAAAATTTGAGGTGTTACAACTTGGTATCAGAGCTATAGTTTAAGTGAATTAGGTTGGATGTCCATCCTAGTCTTAGACTGTAGCGATAGGAATGTAAGATTCCTTGAGATTATAGGTTGACCTTGAGACTTTATGTTAAGTTTAGGGTTGAACCTAGGGGACCTATGAAAGTTGATATGATTTTGGATTTGAGTCTTATGAGACTAATGGGTTGTACATGAGATACTAAATGTTTAATGTCTTTCGTATAGTATTGATTGAAAGAAATGGTGAATACCCGTCGAAGTGAGAAAGCCCCGGAGAACCGGGAGGAAGAAATACCTCATGTCGAGGTTGTGGTTGAGCAAAAGAGCCAACCGTCGATGCATCGAGCTGATGAATCGGAGGTCGGAGCTAATAAGACTCCGGTAACTATGGCGGACCTCCAAACTATTATTGATCAAATCAAAGGGACGGTGGCCGAGGAAGTGCACCGTATAATGGGAACCCGTGAAAAGAAGGAGGATGACCGTGAGTCCGAGGATGAGAGGACCAGGGGTAGTGACACCGGTGAAAGAAAATCATCTACGGGTGGTCAAAGTGATGCTAGGGCAATGCCCGATGAGAAAGAAGGTTGCTCGTTTAAATCCTTCATGGCTTGTAAGCCAAGTGTGTACACGGGTAGTTCGGACCCGAAAGTGACTATGAGGTGGATCCGAGAGACCGAGCGGGTCATCGAAAGTAGCAAGTGTAAGAAGGCCGATATGGTGACGTATGCGTCACAATTGTTGAAAGAAGATGCCATGGTTTGGTGGGATATTGTGTATGAGACCCTCGGAAGGGAAGTTGTTGAGGTGATGTCGTGGGATGAGTTTACCACGAGATTGAAGAAGAAGTTTTGTCCCGAAAGGGATTTGGAGAAAATGCATGAGAAGTTTGTGACCCTTAAGAAGGGTGATATGTCGATCGAGGAATACTCGAGGGAGTTCACGGGATTACTCCCGTTTGTTGCTAAAACCTACTCGGATGAGAGGTTGAGGGTGGTCCGGTACGCTAGTGGGTTACCGTGGGACTACCAATTGGAGGTTAAACGGGCGGTCACACTTGATGAGGCCATTAGTGCCGCCCGGGGTGTAGAATAGGTGAATGTGGCACGGGTTGCCGAGAGAGCCCACGTGGGCGAGAAGAGGAAAGCCGAAAGCGGCTCGAGTACGTTCAAGAAAGGGAAGTTCACATCGAGCTTCTCTAAACAAGGAAGTGTTGGTTCTTGCAAGAAGTGCGGGAAGAATCATACCGGCGAGTGCCGGAGTGGGTCGAGATCTTGTTTTAGTTGTGGTAGGTCGGGGCATATAGCCCGGGATTGTAAGGCCAAGCCGTTGGCCGAGGTGGAATGTCTCTCGTGCCACGAGAAGGGGCACTATAGTAATGTGTGCCCGAAGAAGGGGATCGAGTCGATGGTGTCCACGGCTCAAAAGAAGGTGGAACCGGCAAAGGTGAAGGGGCGATCCTTCCAACTTACTCGGGAGGAGGCGAAGGAGGCACACGATGTGGTGCAAGGTACTCTATTCATTAACTCCTTGCCAACTTATATCTTATTTGATTCGGGTTCCAATTATTCGTTTGTGTCTCATGAGTTTGGTTGTAAGTTGAATGTACCGTCCGAAAAGTTAGATGAAATGTATGAGATAGAGGTAGCCGATGGAAAAACCTCAACGGTTGAATGTATTTATAGAAATTGTGAATTAGAAGTAGATGGGAAAAAGTTTAAGGTCGATTTATTGCCAATGGGAATAAAGGCTTTCAACGTGGTTATTGGTATGGATTGGCTGGGTTTAAACCGAGCCAAGATATTGTGTGATAAGAAAATAATGTCGATCAAGACACCCGAGAACGAGAAAGTATATGTGTATGGGGAAAAACGACATCATATGCCTAATGTGATTACCGCCATCAAGGCGAGGAAATGTTTATCGAAGGGTTGTGCATCGTTTATTGCATATGTGTTAGACGGCCGAAAGGAAAAGAAGGCGGTTGGTGATGTTAAAATTATTCGGGATTTTCCCGAGGTGTTCCCCGATGATTTACCCGGTTTGCCACCGGAGAGACAAGTTGAATTCAAAATTGATTTGGTGCCGGGGGCGACGCCGATTGCTCGTGCTCCGTATCGTTTAGCTCCCACCGAAATGCGGGAATTGATGACTCAATTGCAAGAATTGTTAGATAGGGGTTTTATCCGTCCGAGTTCGTCACCGTGGGGTGCTCCGGTGTTGTTTGTTAAGAAGAAAGACGGTTCGATGAGAATGTGTATCGACTACCGTGAGTTGAATAAGGTGACTATAAAGAACCGTTATCCGTTGCCGAGAATTGATGATTTATTTGATCAATTGCAAGGTGCTAGTTACTTCTCAAAGATCGATTTGAGGTCGGGTTACCACCAAGTTCGGGTGAAGGAGGGAGACACCGAGTAGACGACCTTTCGTACACGGTATGGCCATTATGAGTTCCTAGTGATGCCGTTTGGGCTTACGAATGCGCCGGCAATTTTTATGGATTTGATGAATCGGGTTTGTAAACCGTTTCTTGATAAGTTTTTGATTGTGTTTATTGATGATATCTTGATTTACTCGAAGACCGAGGAAGAACACGAGCATCATTTGAGACTCGTGTTGGATGTGTTGAAACGGGAGAAGTTGTATGCCAAATTTTCGAAGTGTGAGTTTTGGTTGCGGTGAGTACAATTTCTAGGTCACGTGGTATCACGGGATGGTATTAAAGTTGATCCTTCGAAGATTGAGGCGGTGTCTAATTGGGAGGCTCCGAGAACTCCTACCGAGGTTAGAAGTTTTCTTGGATTGGCCGGGTATTACCGGAGGTTTATACAAGATTTCTCGAGAATTGCGGTCCCACTCACAAAGTTGACTAGAAAAAGTGAGAAGTTCGTGTGGGATAAGAAGCAAGAGGAGGCGTTCGGTTTATTGAAGGAAAAGTTGTGTACCGCGCCGATTCTCACGTTACCGGATGGTATAGAAGATTTTGTGGTATATAGTGATTCTTCGAATCAAGGGCTCGGTTGTGTGTTGATGCAAAGGGGTAAAGTGATCGTGTATGCCTCGCGACAATTAAAGGATGCGGAAACGAGGTACACGACACACGACTTGGAGTTGGCGGCGATCGTGTTTGCCTTGAAATTGTGGAGGCATTATTTGTATGGTACTCGGTGTACATTATATACGGATCATAAGAGTTTGCAATATGTGTTTACCCAAAAAGACCTTAATATGCAACAAAGAAGGTGGATCGAGTTGATCAACGACTATGATTGTGAGATTGTGTACCATGCGGGAAAGGCGAATGTTGTAGCCGAACCCCTTGAGCCGAAAGGTCTATGAGAAGCCGATCAAAGGAAGGTCAATGCGTATTGAAGTCGTCTCGAGTATCATCGAAAGAATCAAGAATGCTCAACGAGAGGTTATGGGAAAAGAAGAGTTAAGGCAAGAATGATTGGGTAAGAACCAACATTTTGTGGAAAATGTGCAAGGGTTGAAAACCGTAGGCGGTCGAATTTGGGTTCCCAAGTTCGGGGGTACCCAAAAGGAGTTGTTGCATGATGTGCACAAGTCAAAGTATTCGATTCACCCGGGGAGTACAAAGACATATCAAGATTTGAAACGGGTTTATTGGTGGCCCGGGATGAAGACGAGAGTAGCCAAGTACATCTCGAAGTGTGCCACGTGTGCTCAAGTGAAAGCCGAACATCAAGTACCGTATGGGGTAGCTCAATCATTGCAAATACCGGCCGGAAAGTGGGAAGACATAACTATGGATTTCATAGTTGGGTTGCCAAAGACGAGTAAGGGTCATGATGCCATTTGGGTCATAGTTGACCGGTTGACCAAGAGTGCGCTATTTCTAGCCATCCGCGAAACTTTGCCACTGGAAAGGTTGGCTAAGTTATATGTTGATGAGGTGGTTCGACTCCACGGGGTTCCATTGTCAATTGTATCCGATCGAGACGCGAGGTTTACCTCGAGGTTTTGGAGATCGTTACAAGATGAATTGGGTACAAAGTTGCGATTGAGCATGGCTTATCATCCGCAAACCGACGGTCAAAGTGAAAGAACGATTCAAACGGTTGAAGACATGTTGAGATCGTGTGTGTTAGATTTCGGGGGTAAATGGGATGAGCATTTACCATTGGTCGAATTCTCATATAATAACAGTTATCATTCGAGCATCCAGATGCCACCTTACGAGGCGTTGTATGGGAGAAAATGTAGAACTCCATCTTGTTGGCTAGAAGCGGGAGAGACAAAGCTCACGGGTCCCGAGATTGTAAGAATAACAAATGAAAAGATTGGTATAATACAAGCCAACATGAAAGCCGCCCAAGATAGGCAAAGAAGTTATTCGGGTTTAAAGAAAAGACCATACGACTTGGATGTCGGCGATATGGTAATGTTGAAGGTGTCACCTTGGAAAGGTGTGATGCGGTTTGGAAAGAAAGGGAAGTTAAGTCCAAGGTCCCCTGTTTCCTGTTGAAAAGCCATTATATCAGTTTTCATTTTATCCGCTTTCGCGGGTGGAAAATAACGGTAAATAAATCGACTTCAGAGTTCTTCCCAAGTCGAAATGGAGTTTGGCTCAAGAGACTTGACCCAAATTTTTGCCTCTCCAATTAAACTAAAAGGGAAGAGTCGAAGTCGTATCGCATCTTGCGAAACGTTAGGTATTCTAAATAATTGGCAAATGTCATTAAAACACTCAATATGGTGATTTGGGTCATTTGTGAGTCTACCATCATAACCCAAATCACGAACCATACTGAGGAATTGGCTTTTTATTTCAAAATTTACGCCATTTATTTCCGGAAGTCTAATTGCCGGAATGGAATCAACCGGGGCATTTTGCCTCGTTTGCCACATCGGACGTTCCGGTGGTGGGTCTTGATCACCCATTTGGTTATCAAGAATCGGCTCTTGATTTTCAATAAAATGTTCCTGATTATCAGAAAGCTGCTCCTGATCTTCAAGACTTTGTACTTGAACTTCAAAAAGCGGATTTTGATTTTCAAGAATTGGTTCTTCAATACTTTGAGGTTTCTTGATTGATGCTAAATAATTTGTTTGCAATTGAGCTCTCTTTCTCCTTCGAAAATATTTTTCTGGATCAGAGGATGGTGAAGGTTGATCAGGTTTAGACTTTTTACCTCTAAGATTAATCTTATTGTTCATGCACCTGCACACTCAATATAAAAAGATCAAACGCAACTAATATTCAAAGTAAAGAAAAACAGAAAATATAATAAATAACTTGTCTAAGAATGAATTCCCAAACAAGGATCAACTAACAAATTAACTTTCAATTTTTAAACACATAAAACTGCTCCCCGGCAGCGGCGCCAAAAACTTGATGAGATATATCTAGTTATAAAATAAAGCTCCAAGTACCACTAATCTAGACTACCACATTCATAGGCAAGTATACCTAATCGTGGGTAATATAGCTTAGGCAAGTATTAGGGTTATCGATCCTCAGGGAGCAATTTATGTAATCCAATAATCAAAAGTTAACAAATTAATTATTTTGATTAAAAGTTTCATTGTTTGAATTGTAAAGATTAAATGAATTGAACAAATACTTAGAAAATGTAGTGAGAATTGGTTTAGAAAACTTGTTTTTCAAAAGATTAAAGTATATTCACTATGTCTGACTTCATCTAGGTTTATGTCTGGTTATTAAGTCCCGATTACTTCCAATATTCTAGAGGTCACGGTACTAGATTCCTCTTAATTCCATTTAATAAACTAGACACAACTAATAGGAATTCCTTCTCTCAAAAGTTGTAATCTAATCACACCTCGGGTTGTTAATTTTAATAGGTTTGGATCACCTAAACCCTCTAACCTAGAACTCCCGTCACTACGGTTAGACTTTCAATTTACCCTAACTTATTGGAGTCTAATTTCAATCCCTATTCCTAGTGAATTGCCATCTAGGTCACTTGGGTGAAAAGATGAGGGTAGAAATAACTATTCAATTATTGTCAATAATCAACTAGTTACCTATAAACAAAGTAGACAACAAAGATCAAAGTGTAAACCGAAAGATTAATGCATTAATTAACAATTGTTCAAACACAAGATAGAAAATCCTAAAATTGAACCAAACATAACCCTAGAATCTGTCAAACATAGCAAATATTAAGATTATTAGCCCATAGAAGTGCTAATAATCATCAAACGTACAAAAGATATCAAAATACCGAACATAGTTTTGATCGAAATGATAAAAATCCAATGAATTGCTTGATTTGATGAAGATTTCTCTTGAAAACTGCTGTATTTCGTCGCCCAACCGTCCAAAAACACAGTCACGTTCGAAGTCTCCTTTAATTTTGACTAAATCTGATATAAAAAACGAATTCCCGCGTCGACTCGCGCCGAGCTCGCGCCGAGCTTGCGGCGCGAGAGCTGGAAAACTGCTTCGATTTTTTTGACGCGAGAAGGAGTCTAAACGCGAGTAAGAAACGCGAGGCTGAACAGACTGTCCCTAAGCTCGGCGCGACATTCTCGCGTCGACCTCGCGCCCAGACTCGCGCCCAGAAGGCTTGATTTTCACGCGTTGTCCGTTTTAGCTCCTTTTTTCGCTCGTTTTCGCCATATATTTCCTCTTTAGGCCTGAAATACACAAGAACAAGTAAATTGAGTAATATCAAATGAAATTTATTAAAAACACGCTCAATTTACGCGATATTGACGACAACGAATATGTATAAAGACGTCAATATCAGACCGTTTAAGATATTGAAGCGGATCGGGCTTCAAGCATTTAAGTTGGAACTTTCACCCGAGCTTCAAGGTGTGCATGACACCTTTCACGTAAGTTATTTGAAGAAGTTCATTGGTGAAGTTGAAAATATTATCCCATTGCAAGAGTTGCGGGTTGATGCCCTGAATCGGTTGATTGAAGAACCCGAGGTCATTTTAGAGGCAAAGACAAAGAAGCTTCGGAATAAAGAGATCGAGTTGGTGCTGGTCAAGTGGAAGCATTCCCTTGGACCAAATTTGACTTGGGAAGTCAAAGACGAGATTCGGAAAAGGTACCCGGATTTCGTGAACTATGATGAGATTCCGAGGACGGAATCTTCTTAAGGGGTAGATAGTTGTAACGACCCGAAATTTGTAAATAAATAAAATATGTAAAAATATGATAATTATGGATAAATCATATAAAATACGTAGAAATTGGTTTCGTGTCTTTTGGGCACCGTATGAGAAAGTTATGGGCGAAACCGGGTCGAGACACTTGATGAAAAATGCAGCCTGGCTGTTCTGGGAGTTCGCGGCGCGAACTTGAGCTCGCGATCGCGAACTATGGACAGTAGCATTGGGTTTTTGGTGATCGAAGTTCACGGCCAGCTCACGATCGGGAAGAGTTCGCGACAAGGGAAGTTCGCGGCGCGAACGGGTTGTTCGCGGCGCGAACTCTTCCGACCAGGTATTAAATTCGGGATTTCAGCCATAAATGCCATATCAAAACCCTAGTTTTCTCTCTTGGCAATTTTCGAGTGCAAGGGCTGTTCTTGGGTGATTTCGTCACAAATCCTTGGTAGATTTCACTCCTAGTGGAAGATTAAAGGTATATCTTCACTCTTTCATCTTTGTAGCTCAAGATCTATGGATCTTGAAGCTAGGGTTTGAAACCCTAGTTCTTGGGTTGATGATTTATGATGAAATAAATGTTTTATATGCTTAATAGATGGTATATTAACAAGGGAATCAAGTGTATGGTTAAGATTTGTAAGAATCTTAAGGGTTGGTTAAACCTAGGGTTTTGTAAATCACCATAATTGGGGGAAATGTGTTAGTAAGTGTTATCTAGAGATAGATGGACACATTATTAGTAGAATGAGATGTTGAACAACTTGTGATTGTTATACTAGGCTTTTGGTGAAGTCTTGGAAAGTCGATCGAATTGTGAAGCAAGAGATTGGGTGGCAAGAACACGGTTGGAGCATCATATTACTAAGGTGAGTACGTGTGGACTTTACTGAGTACATAGCCCTTGAATTACTTTCTTACTTGTGTTATGGTCTATTTGCTTATTTGTGTAGACTTGTAGTATGTTGAGTTAGTGATAGATATTATTGATAATATTGAACTAACTTGTTGATGATTGATGTGATAGACGAGAGCTAGATTGACATGACTGTTGAGTCATGGTAAGATTGAGATGATGTGATGACACGGGCGACTCCCGGTCATGAGGTGTGGAATGAGGGGCAGTTGGGTGGATTCCCATCGACTCATCCACGTTAGTAGTCTTGCTAACTGGACGTATTCCGGCGAGTAAGGCGGGTATTGGTAGAGTGGGCGATTCCCTCTTGCCGGTATCTTGTTTCTAGTTAGTTCGGGGGCAACCCGATAACTAGATATGTGTGTGCTTCTAGCTAGTTCGGGGGCAACCCGATAGTTAGATATGGTTGCTAGGAAAGCAAGATTGATAGGACCACAATAGGGTGGCCGGATCGGATTGATAGATTATACATATACTTATATATTTACGATTGCTTGACATGTGACATTTTACTATTGTTGGGTCTAAACCCATGTAGCTCACGAGACTTTCTTGTCTCACGTACTCCTTGTTTGTTTTGCTATGTACTCAGGTTCAAGATCGAAGGTTTAGGTGCGCATGGATAGAGATGCGGGGCCTAGAATAGAAGAGCACTAGATTGGATTTAAACTTAGCTTTGGTTTTGATATATTTTGTAACCAAAACTTATACTCTGATTTCATACCAAAGGTTTTTGTAAATCCATATTTTGGGAATAGTTCTTCTATTTAATGAAAATGATTTATTTTAGCCAAATGTTTTGTTATAAAATTTGAGGTGTTACATTTTAATCCGATATCATCATAATACAAAAAAATATATATAAAATTTACCCCGTGGAAAAAATTTTGAGTAGTGTCCCGTGCCACTGCGTGCTACCCATTGGATCCGCCACTGCCCATGACTCATGGTCCCTGCTGCCCTCAAATTTTTTTAAATGACCAGAATACCCTTATGTACTTTTGTAATAAAGCAAAGATAAATGACTTTGAATGTAATAAGTGATAAACCACAGATACTATCTGTTCCTTTGTATAAAAAAGGAGTAGAAAGTACCCCGCGGCGATTTTTCATTCAATGTCTAAAATATAGTTTACACTAGGTTATAACCCGTGAAAAATCACGGAATGTCAATAATTTTATTGAACGTAACTTTTATAGAATATAAATATTAATAAATAATTTTATGTTTGTTAGAAAAACAATAAGAATTTCTTGTTATCAACATCTACTTCTTTAGATTTTCTTCTCTCTTTATCGTCTTCAAACTCCATGTTAGTAATATGAATGATTCAATATTTTAAAATTATGGAACCATATTAATAGATATAAATTCTAATATCGGAAAGTAACATATGCCCATAGGACATACGTTAAAAAAACCTTATATTTTAATTCAGTTATAATATTTGTATAGAAACATAATAAAGAAAAACCCTATATTTTAAATCAGTTATAATATTTGTATAGAAACATAGGATTGTGTTTTTGTATAGAAACAATAAGATTGTGTTCAAGGAAGTCCTTGATTTTATGAAGTCTCAAGGAACAAATCTCAACCATTGAATAATTATAAGTAATGGTCAACATTAATCACATATTTTATACATGGAGGGGTATTTTGGTCATTTTAAAAAAATTAATATTTTTTTATTTTAGAATTATTTTTATTTTATTATTATTATTTTTTTTAATTTAATTTATTTATTAATAACACATAATGTGATTAAGTACTACACGTAATTATCAAATAAATATTATTTTTTAACAAAAAAATGATAAAAAAAATCAAAAATACTAAAATAATAAAAAAATCAAAAATTTTGTTAAGTGCCAAATGACCAAAATACCCCTCTATGTATAAAATATGTGATTAATTTTGACCATTAGATCTTATTGATCAATGGTTAAGATTTATTCCTCGGGACTACGCAAAAATGATGGAACTCTTTGAACGTTTCTCTAGAAACATAATAAAGGAAAATTTATAAAAAGATCCAGAAAATATAATGCAGTTCTAGCGTTCATTAAATATCAAGAAAATGAACACATAAATATTAAATACATACATACACAATACAATAATACATTTAATCTGGAAAACTAATCAAAAATAAAAAAATAACGAAAAATCATAAATAATTATAAATCATGCACATTTAGAAAAGGAACAGAACACCTTTAGTATTTAAAGTTAATTATAAATTCATTAAATATTTAAAGGAAAGTAAATTTAATGACTTAGAATAATAAATTATGAAATTATGAAATTTCGAATCCTATAATCAAACAATTAAGCGAACTAAGTAAGCAAAATTGATGAGAATCCAGTAATTCCCATAATGTTGTTCAACTTTGCGAAGGAGAAAAAGAAAAAGAGAAAATAAGGCTGTCCATTGTCATTGATGGTTTTCTTATAAAGAATAGGGATTTAAGAGAATAGTCACCGGCGCCAAAGCAGCCGGAAATGGAAGAGACTCCCATGACGATTGAAGGTCCGTCCGATGATGGGATGCTAATGGCCTGGGTGTGGAGGGCAAAATAAAGTTTGAGAAATGAGGGTCGGCTGAGATAATCCATAAATTAAGGCAAATTTGTTAAACTTCCTTTGTAAATTAGCTATAATTTTGAAATTAAATCAATGCACTTAATCTTATTAATTCAAATTAGAAAACGTATTCTATTGTTTTTGTAACACCCGTATTTTTATAACATCGTTTAAAAACATTTAAAATACGATTTTTCAACATCTCTCATGTTGCGCAAATATAGTTTAACAAAAACTTTAAAACTTTTATCATAGTACACAAAAATACCGTGTCACCAAGTATATCAAAATCATAGGCAAGGGATCTACCTACAAGCTCCCGAGCTAAACATCTCTAGGCCACTTCTAGTGCAACCTTTTATCACTTCAAACCTGTACCTGAGTACACAGCCATAAAACAAAAGTAGTACGTGAGACAAAATAGTCTCGTGAGATACATGGGTTTTAGACCCCAATAATAATAAGCATTTCATAAATATATATAACCACGTATATATATATATCACATCAATATAGGCTAATCACCCTATAGCGACCCTATTGTTCCAATGCTTTCCTAGCAATCAAATTTAGTTATCGGGTTGCCCCCGAACTAACTAGAAGCTCAACATATCTAACTATCGGGTTGCCCCCGAACTAGCTAGAACTTCAATATATCTAGTTATCGGGTTGCCCCCGAACTAACTAGAAGCTCAAGATACCGGCAAGAGGGAATCGCCCAATCTACCGATACCTGCCTTACTCGCCGGAATACGTCCAGTTAGCAAGACTACTAACGTGGATGAGTCGATGAGAATCCACCCAACTGCCCCTCACTCCACACCTCATGACCGGGAGTCGCCCGTGATATCACATCATCTCAATCTTACCATAACTCAACAGTTATGTCAATGTAGCTCTCGGCTATCACATCAATCATCAAACAAGTTAGTTATCTAATAACAACTATATATGTGTAACAAGTTCAACATAGAGTGAACGTACCTGTATAGTCCCTTGGACTCGATCATTAGCCATTCACATCTATTACTACCTCTATGACCCTAGGAGGTCCATACTTACTTATTTTATAAGATACATTTCTTATTTATCGATATCATATACTTTCATCTCCTCGTTGACTATAATATATAATTATTACTAGTCACATCATAATCATTATCATATAAATACTCATTACTATCAAATCATTTCCAATTGCTTTACTAATACATAATTATTAATAAAGACTTAATATGCACTCTAATACTCCATAACTTTATGATTATGGTTCATTAATAAAGATTCCATAATTACCTTAGTTTATCATATTTACTTCCAAGTTCATCAATCATACTAGACTTATTCTAGTATCACATTACATCTACTTTCTTACCTTTCAGTCACAATCTTTATCAAAATATTTATTAATAAAGGCCCATAAAATATCATAAGTATTTTCAAACTCTTTGCTATGTACTCAGTTTAAAAGTCTCATGTACTCACCTTAGCCAATAATGCTCCAAATGTGTTCTTCACACCCAATCCTTTTGCTTCAACAAGCTAGCACCTTCCAAGACTTCACCAAAGCCTAACATAAAAATCACAACTTCTTCAACAACAAATACTACTAATAATAACCCCTTTTTCATCTCTAGAATCCTTTAACAATACTTTCCCCCAATTTGGGTGACTTCCAAAACCCTAGGTTTTACCAAATCTTAAGATTCTTACCAATCTTAACCATACACTTGTTTCCTTTGTTAAAATACCATCTATTAAGTATATACAACCTTAGTTTCACCATTAATCACCATCCCAAAACTAGGGTTTCAAACCCTAGCTTCAAGATCCATAGATCTTGAGCTACAAAGATGAAAGAGTGAAGATATACCTTAAATCTTCAACTAGGAGTGAAATCTACCAAGCTTTGATGAAGAAATCACCCAAGAACAGCCCTTGCATTCAAAAATCGCCAATGAGAGAAAACTAGGGTTTGTGGGTAGCATTTATGACCAAAACCCGACTTTAATGTTGTGACTGACAGAGTTCGCGCCGCGATCAACCAGTTCGCGTCGCGAACTTCCCGTGTCGCGAACTCCTTCGCGTTCGCTAGCTAGTCGCGAACTCCGATCTCAGAAAATCCAACTCTCTGCCCGATCCTCACGATCGCGAGGACCTAGTTCGCGCCGCGAACTCACTGCACCAGACAGGCTGCAGTTTTTATTCCTTGTTTCGACCCGGTTTCGTCCATAACTTTCTCATACGGTGTCCAAATGACACGAAACCAATTTCCACGTTCTTTAAACGATTTATCCTTATTTGTCATATTTTCTTGGAATTTATTTATCACAAAAATTCGGGTCGTTACAACTATCCACCCCTTAAAAGGATTTCGTCCCCGGAATCACTCAGAAATTTCCAATCCCCATTCGACCCGAGCATCGCGTTCCAATTCCCTTGTAGTTATTACCATCGAGCTATTCCCATTACAAATGAACCGACAATATTCATATAACATTCACTTAACCCCGTTAGACCCGGACGGGTCAAAATCGATCTTAGGCCCTTAATACCCAAACAGTTTGTTCAATTTGACCATAACACTTTGAATCCTTTAATCAAACCCGCTATACACATAAGAACTATATGACCCCATGTCGTCTAATCTTTGACTTAAGCACAAAGTCAACTATACCTTTACAATTTCTCCATTTACTAGAGATTCCATTAACCATCATTTCCATTACAATCGACCTTTGGTTTATGATCCATCAAAAATCATACACTCGATTCCCAAATTCAACTCTAAACACCCAACGGGTCAAAGTCGCATAATCCGACTATAATTCTTTTAATTATTCTATTGATTCATTCACATACATACCACCGATACATTATGCTTTCATCATTCACTAATCATTCGAAACGAAAGTCAAAGCTCATCCTTGATTAAGTTAACCAATTCACAAATTGACTAATCTTGACTTTTGCATAAAGTCAACCATACTTTCCCAAATCAATAAATTCCCTACTCACGGGATATCATCCTCGACTTATCACTTCCGGTTATACTCATTATTGTTTCCTTAACAATTCTCGTTTTTCCAACTTTTAAATTTCTCTCCAAACAATTAGAAAGTCGCGCCTTTACTTAAGGTCACACTAGCATTTACCGTTTCTTAACCTTCATTTGGTTACTTATACCATTACTTCATATTCTTTCAATCATCTTTGTATCACATCGATCATTTTCATAGCTTTTCATTCTCAATTATCGGTATTAGATTCTCTACCGCGACATATTCCACATGTCATACCAATTTTACCATATCTCGGTTATCAATAACAACCTTTTTGCTAAAAGCATCTCCTTTCTCAAAATCTAAAGGTCGTAGGCATCTCCTACCCATACATGGCCTAAATGCAACCCGCATTTCAAACTAGATTCTTACTTACCATAAAATCATAACAATACACATTACCCACATGGTTCTACATTCATCACATATATATATAAATTTCATCATACGGACACAACAATCCATAATTTAACTATCACATCAAGATGATTGGAAAGCCTCCAATCCATCAAGATCCAAGTTGTCACAGTGATTGGAACATCTCCAATCACGGAATGGAACCATTGGGATTCGCCCAACCGATTCCACCCCCAAACATCATAGTAGCCGGGGATCCCCCGAACTACCACATCATCATTTCCTCATTCTATATTGCATACCATACGAGTATACATCTTCTCACCTCACATAATTTACCACTATCTTACACATTTAATTGTCTACTTATTCATCATGCACTTTTGCACCCTTCCCATAATATCACTTTATTATTTTCTTCCATATTTAACATATTTCCCATTGTACATACTACTTAACACGTTTCATATTTCATTACCTTTTCATTATCATATGCCTTCAACGGCCATCACAGGATACACATGCATTGTAACCGGCGGGAAACCATTAAAATCTCCGATTACTGTTTACCGTTTCAATTACACATTGACCACCCTTAACCGATTCATTTCCTTATTACCAGATTTCCAAATCTTCTGTCACCACCGGGTAACCACCAATATACTCCACTAACCATGTTTCACCGGCCAACCAGGTCATCTTTGAATCAACCAACCGACTCCGGTCTACACTCGTGACCCATGACTTAGCACCCAATAGATCAACACTCGATGTTCCCACTTTTATACACCGTGAGACTTAGAATTATTCCCTTCCCAACCGTAGTCTCACACTACTCTATGCCACATACCTCCATACCATTACTATAACACGTAATCAACAATTATTTTCTTACACTCAATATCGAATTCATCATTACTGTCACCAAGCTTGACAAGGCTATATGCCACCTTTTTACTCAATCACCTTCGACAATCAAAATTCGTTGTCCCCGACACTTATTTATTTATACACATTTCCCATTTATGAGTTCTAAGACATCACTATACTTTAGTCATTCTTTTCTTTACCATTCACGTGTAACAATCATTACATTATCTATCCGGCTTCTCGCCGAACATCCAAGTTTCATTTCTCAAGGTTTCTATTTCTAGAATTTCAATCCGCGCTAACATTTCTTACCAAGACTTAGTACTTCCTTGTACTACTATCCTTTGTTGAAACACATTTACCATCCTCGTGGTTGTCCTTTGATACTTCATAATAGCATCAACCCTTATATCTTTACTACCTGTGACACACTTGTCTATAATCTTTTCAAATACATATTTCCTTACACATAACTAATCGGGAAGACTATTCCCAAAATAAATCTCCACATCATACGACTCATTGCAATTTCTATAAGCACCAATTCGTGCAACAACCAGGCGATTAGGCCATAATCACATAACATCCATTTTACTTAAGATTTCCGAGGTTGTATCATGAATCCTTTTCTAGATCCTTTCCGGACAACTTCCCCTTTCAACTTGTTCGTGAATTCCTTTCAAACCATCTTATACCGTGCTATCTTTCCCAAAGTTTCGTACAACATTCCATCGTGTCAACGTCTCATCCTTCAATAACTGTGACGCCAAAGTCACCATATAATTTTTCCTTCATTCGCTACTATCTAGCACTTGCTCATTCCACCGAATCCACCAAATCGTGACCTCCGGCTCAGAACCCCCGAATTATCCAACAGTTTTACACGTTATGAAGGCCTTATACAACATCCTTCCATTTCTTCCGGCTAGGCCTTGCTACCTTTATATGTAGATACTTCACACTACGGATTTCGCCACTCGATGACTCTTCCTTCACATGGGTATTGGAATCATTCCACCTACCCTCATTCATTCAATTATCCAAAATCTGGTTCATAACCTCATTCTTAACTCTTCCCAATTTAGTGGAGCTCGTCCACTTTTCACATTCATTCTTTCGCCATACTAACGTATCCAACAAACAAGATCCAAACGGTCAACTCAACAGTAAAAAACAACACAGTTAGATCAAATCATGACATTTCTCATAGGGGTCGGCCCTATCATACGAATTCCCTACGGTCTCAAAAGACTACGCATTGCACAATTCATAACAACTTTTATAGGTCCCCTAGGTTCAACCCTAAACTTATCATAAAGTCTCAAGGTCAACCTATCGATCTCAAGGAATCTTACATTCCTATTGCTACAGTCTAAGACTAGGATGGACATCCAACCTAATTCACTTAAACTATAGCTCTGATACCAAGTTGTAACACCCGTATTTTTATAACATCGTTTAAAAACATTTAAAATACGATTTTTCAACATCTCTCATGTTGCGCAAATATAGTTTAACAAAAATTTAAAACTTTTATCATAGTACACAAAAATACGGTGTCACCAAGTATATCAAAACCATAGGCAAGGGATCTACCTACAAGCTCCCGAGCTAAACATCTCTAGGCCACTTCTAGTGCAACCTTCTATCACTTCAAACCTGTACCTGAGTACACAGCCATAAAACAAAAGTAGTACGTGAGACAAAATAGTCTCGTGAGATACATGGGTTTTAGACCCCAATAATAATAAGCATTTCATATATATATATATATATATATATATATATATATATATATATATATATATATATATATATATATATATATATATATATATATATATATATATATATATATATATATATATATATATCACATCAATATAGGCTAATCACCCTATAGCGACCCTATTGTTCCAATGCTTTCCTAGCAATCAAATCTAGTTATCGGGTTGCCCCCGAACTAACTAGAAGCTCAACATATCTAACTATCGGGTTGCCCCCGAACTAGCTAGAACTCCAATATATCTAGTTATCGGGTTGCCCCCGAACTAACTAGAAGCTCAAGATACCGGCAAGAGGGAATCGCCCAATCTACCGATACCTGCCTTACTCGCCGGAATACGTCCAGTTAGCAAGACTACTAACGTGGATGAGTCGATGGGAATCCACCCAACTGCCCCTCACTCCACACATCATGACCGGGAGTCACCCGTGATATCACATCATGTCAATCTTACCATAACTCAACAGTTATGTCAATGTAGCTCTCGGCTATCACATCAATCATCAAACAAGTTAGTTATCTAATAATAACTATATATGTGTAACAAGTTCAACATAGAGTGAACGTACCTGTATAGTCCCTTGGACTCGATCATTAGCCATTCACATCTATTACTACCTCTATGACCCTAGGAGGTCCATACTTACTTATTTCATAAGATACATTTCTTATTTATCGATATCATATACTTTCATCTCCTCGTTGACTATAATATATAATTATTACTAGTCACATCATAATCATTATCATATAAATACTCATTACTATCAAATCATTTCCAATTGCTTTACTAATACATAATTATTAATAAAGACTTAATATACACTCTAATACTCCATAACTTTATGATTACGGTTCATTAATAAAGATTCCATAATTACCTTAGTTTATCATATTTACTTCCAAGTTCATCAATCATACTAGACTTATTCTAGTATCACATTACATCTACTTTCTTACCTTTCAGTCACAATCTTTATCAAAATATTTATTAATAAAGGCCCATAAAATATCATAAGTATTTTCAAACTCTTTGCTATGTACTCAGTTTAAAAGTCTCATGTACTCACCTTAGCCAATAATGCTCCAAATGTGTTCTTCACACCCAATCCTTTTGCTTCAACAAGCTAGCACCTTCCAAGACTTCACCAAAGCCTAACATAAAAATCACAACTTGTTCAACAACAAATACTACTAATAATAACCCCTTTTTCATCACTAGAATCCTTTAACAATACTTTCACCCAATTTGGGTGATTCCAAAAACCTAGGTTTTACCAAATCTTAAGATTTTTACCAATCTTAACCATACACTTGTTTCCTTTGTTAAAATACCATCTATTAAGTATATACAACCTTAGTTTTACCATTAATCACCATCCCAAGAACTAGGGTTTCAAACCCTAGCTTCAAGATCCATAGATCTTGAGCTACAAAGATGAAAGAGTGAAGATATACCTTAAATCTTCAACTAGGAGTGAAATCTACCAAGCTTTGATGAAGAAATCACCCAAGAACAGCCCTTGCACTCAAAAATTGCCAATGAGAGAAAACTAGGGTTTGTGGGTAGCATTTATGACCAAAACCCGACTTTAATGCTGTGACTGACAGAGTTCGCGCCGCGATCAACCAGATCGCGCCGCGAACTTCCCGTGTCGCGAACTCCTTCGCGTTCGCTAGCTAGTCACGAACTCCGATCTCAGAAAATCCAACTCTCTGCCCGATCCTCGCGATCGCGAGGACCTAGTTCGCGCCGCGAACTCACTGCACCAGACAGGCTGCAGTTTTTATTCCTTGTTTCGACCCGGTTTCGTCCATAACTTTCTCATACGGTGTCCAAATGACACGAAACTAATTTCCACGTTCTTTAAACGATTTATCCTTATTTATCATATTTTCTTAGAATTTATTTATCACAAAAATTCAGGTCGTTACAGTTTTCAGAAAACAGACCTAACAAATGGGTGGGAAAACGAATATGCTAGCCAATTGAAGGCTGCCATGTGGCAAATAGGGCTCTAAAAAAATGCCATGTGGCATCCTAAAAGCTTGTTTTATTATATTTATAGATTAGTAAACGTTTCAGTTGTACAATGTCAAGCTATATGCACAACCTATTTTGTTCCGTTGATTATACGAAATTGTTTTTATCATTAGTTGTTTTTTTATCATTCCCCTTGAGTAACGCAAACATCTGTGAGAACCAGGGGTAAATCCACATGGTGGGGGGGGGGGGTGCATGGCCACCATTGGTGAGGCACCTATGTATAACAAATCTAGTAAAAAAATATTATAGTGGAAATTTTTATATGGTTTGCACTTAAATTTGTATGAAATTCCCGGTTGTTTTTTATTCTGGATTCGCCACTGGTGAGAACCCAATGCTCCAAAAAAACTAAGAATTCCATTGCAAGGTTCATCCATGGAGAGAGTAGAGATAGGGCCAAACATCAGGCCAAAAGGCGTAATCCTAGGGCAACATGCCAGTTAGTACACATGTACGGTGTAACACCCCTGGTTAGTCCCGAGTGTCGAGTAGGTTAAGTACTTGAAAAATAGTTATGAGGATGTACATCGGTCTTGGTGAGAAGGAAGAAAGTCAAGATTATATTGTACAATCCGTTTTTTCGCCAAACATCGTACTAATTAAGGATATCTATTTCTATTAAAGAGTTCTTATGTTCGTGTTTGACACTCTTTTAAAACCCTTATAAGTGGACAAAATATTTTATTATCAATATATACATGATTCATCATTGCAAAAAGGATAATGGCCGGTAAACCCATCATTGACTACCACCCTTTGTTAGCAATGAAGGTCATAGGAGATTATATTAGCTGAAAGATGAATTTGTACTCGTTTAAGGACCTAAGGGGACCTTGTTTTTATAGGGTAATGTAAGAAAGGGTATAGAAAATTTCTAGATTCAATGTTCGAGTAACAGGTGGTTATCTTGCACTCGGAAAACGAACTAAAAGAAGAGAATAAATATAATGATGGTTTCTTCTTCGCTAGTTCGCTGTAGTAAATAGGAGAGAAAATGAAACCTTTTTATTCGTCTTTTCAAAAATAAAAGGGAACCGTGAGACGTTGAGTAAAAGAAAATCTTTTTGTAGCGACTTCTTTATTCTCAAAATCTAAATAATTTTCATATTCATTAGATATTTTTAAATATTCATACAAAAGAGATATGTTGAATTATTCTCCAGTCCTTTTTTCGTATCATAATTCCAAGTCACAGTCGATTAATATGATTTTGAGTCATCATGTGTAGTGTCTCCATACCACATTCGCAATCAACAAATGCATTATTGGATTTATTTTCAACTCAACTAACAAATGAATAATAATAATTAGGTTGTGCAATTTCGTTTTAAGAAGTGAAACTCAATTGAATCACCATTGAATCACATTAGAAAAAATTCCTTATTATAAAATATTTTTTTGCCGAATTTTCTCCTATATATGAGCCTACATTTGATTTACCTATGACAACTCAGCCGTTTGGAGCTCTACCATTGGTCGAATATGCCACGTGTAATTCACCAATTGGTTAACAAAATCCTCACAATATTCCGAAGACTGAATATGCTGCAGTTAATACTATGCTGATTTTACGGGGAGGAAATCTTCATATTTCACCGAACAGCCTATCCATATTTACTGCATTAAAAATTATCCATATTAAAAACTCTCCATTTTTTTGGCACCTTATATGGGTAATATATTGGACAGCTACGGTATCCCCCATTAAGAATTTTCCAATCATGGTAAGCATTGAAATAATAGTAACCATTGAAATAATTCTGAAAATACTGCATAAATTGTTACATAGAAACTTACCGTAGAAATGTATATAAGATTTTTTAAATAACAAATCGCAATATACTACCCTAAATAACCAAATTCCTAATTTGGAGGGCAAATAATCTCAATAAATATAGGAAAAATCTCAATAAATTAAGGAAAGACCGAAAAATCTCAAATCTGTTTTGGGATTTAAACTTAATGTTTGTTCAGGTAATTAAGGTAACTTTCAAATTTATATTTAGAAATAATGTTGACACCTATATAAATCACACCCACACATATACTAATCACAATAACGAAATTTTAAACTGACCTTATAAAATCAGTCGTAAGAAATCAGACTCCAGGCCTCCAGCAGCAATCACTCCGAAAAACTACATATAAAACAGATATAATTAAATACTTTGATTATTAATATTCGTTTAAACTGATACTACCTCAATTATTTGGTTTCGTTTAGAAAAAAAAATATTATGTCATAAACACGATGGTTACCAAAGACCATTCACTTGACAAATTGTTTATCAAAGACCATTTCTATAAACACCAAAATTTTATGGTAAAAACTTTCGATTTCATTTGTTTATCAAAGACGAGAATATGCTTTTCAATTACATTAGTTTATCAAAGACCATTTCTATAAACCAAAGTTTTATGGTAAAAACTTTCGATTTCATGATTCTGAAGATAGAGGGCATTGAAAATGATACGGATCTAGAAGCTTCCGATTTATATCCACCATCCAACCTATTTAGAGTTTATCTTTTGTTTAGCCTTATCTATTAGTTTTCCTTATTATAGTTTAATTAGTATTTATCTTGATTGTGATTCGGTTGGCCGAACACACCCTCAAGCTAGGGGTTTAGCTTCCACTAATACGAATCCGTATCAAGTGGTATCAGAGCATCAGGTCATCAGGATGTCAGGTCGTGAAGAAGATCTTCGTCAACACCGTAGATTCGCCGCCAGAGGCAGCGGCCATGAACAACGTGACCCACGAGACGTCGCTGAGATTGAACGCTTACAGAAACAGATTCATGAACTTCAGCTCAACCAGTTCATCGAGATGTCCGGTCGTGAGGAAGATCGCCATCAAAACCGTAGATTCACCGACGGAGGCAACGGGTTTGAACAACGTGACCCATGTGACATCGAAATCGAACGATTGCGGCAAAGGATCCGGGATCTTGAGCTTACCCAACCCGTTTACAAAGTCTCCGCCACATTTAAGGTTGCTGCTATGTCCGTATACGAGCCCGATGAAGATGATGACTCGAGGACGAGTCATTTTTTTAGAGGGGGAGGATGATACGGATCTAGAAGCTTCCGATTTATCTCCACCATCCAACCTATTTAGAGTTTATCTTTTGTTTAGTCTTATCTATTAGTTTTCCTTATTATAGTTTAATTAGTATTTATCTTTATTAGCTTATATATAGGATAATAATGTATTGTTGGATGGCAAGTTATTGAATTAACTCGTGCTAGTGGTTTAGCTTCCACTAATACGAATCCGTATCAGAAAAGCATATGTATGATTGAAAATCATATTATCGTCTTTTATTTATTTGATACAATTTTTCAAATAAAATTTCACAAATAACACAATCCACACTAACCAATTTCATCATTTTTATTCTTCTTCTTACCTTTTGGTTTCATAAGATGCCAATATTAAGCCTCTTTTTCATCACTAGATTTCATTTCTCAAAACAAACCCTAATTTCAAACCAAATGGCTATCATCAAAACCCCCAAATTTCAACAAAAATCAGATGGAATAATTGAAATTTAAAACCCATCTGAAGAAAGGATAGGAGATGGTGCACTCACCTCACATGCCTTAAACTGAGAAGAAAATGGACTTTTGACTTACATAAGAAAATCAGTTCAAAAGCACACCCACCATCTTCTTATGTCTTATAATCACAAAAGATAAATAGATTTTTATACCGCATATCGTTATAATACCGTTCGATTTTAAAAGCATATTCATCTTGAAAAATCGAGTGGAACCCTAAAATTAGATTACAACAAATTAAGATGACATGCAACTGAAAGAACAAATTAACAAGAAAATTTTCGTATATTACCGTTCTTTATAACGAATCGCAACTAAAATTACATTTCAATTTTGAATGATTAATCCGATAACTTTATCTTCCATTCGTGATTGATTCATCTCGAACTCACCGGAATAATTTCGAACGAAAGCCCTAGATCGAACGGTATGAAGCTGTCAAAATGAAACGGTAAAACGTTGGCTTCCGGTTTATGATAAAGTTTTCATTTCTCAATAGCCCAGTTGGATAAGGTTTAATGGATTGATAAGCCTATTAAAACAGATAGTTTATTCAATTAATGGGCCGTCCCATTTTGCTTTAAAAGCTGAAACCATTTTTTCATAATACTTACATAATAATAGTCAGCAGATTCAGAAGCCCATTAAAATTGCATAATAATTTTATTTTATTTTATTTTTTTCAAAAGATATTATTCTTAAAAGATTTGGAAAATTACTACATATGTTAAATTGAAAATCCCAAAAAACCGATTGATATAATAGAGTCCAAAATTAATGGCCCTTTTTTTTTTTTCTCACTATCTAGCCCAACAATCATTATGGATTGCTTTGTTATTTAAAAAGTATGGATGTTTTTCTTATTTTTCTACATATCTCTCGAAGCATGCCTGTCCAGTCGGCGGGCTTTGAAGCTAGTTTTGTATAAGTGTGTTTTTCTAAGTAGGTGGCCTTTATATACATTTTATCCCTCTCGCCTATCATTCCGGTGAGTATTTACAAATTGGTGAGGATTATGTGAACAATTCCCAACCAATCGCTTAAGTTTTATTAAATCATTATTAGAAATTTTGAATCTTTAGGAGGAAACATTTTTTGATATTGATCCAAAATTTTCGATAATGATCCAAATTTTTTTAAATAATTCATTGAAATTTATCGTTACAGTTCTCACTAAAATTTGAGTCCCTACCCTATCCCATTTCCGTGTGTGTATTTCTATGAACTTTCATATATATATATATATATATATATATATATATATATATATATATATATATATATATATATATATATATATATATATATATATATATATATATATATATATATATATATATATATATATATATATATATATATATCTCTTCTCCTATATATGCACCTACATATGATTTTGGTTTGACAACTCACCCGTTTGCAGCTCTCTGATTGGTTGTTTATGCCACGTGTAATTCACACATTGGCCAACGATTTTCCTCACAATCTTCCTATGCCTTCATTTTAAAAACGGAATTAGTCTTAACAATTTCAACGAAAATAATGCAACATTATTTTGTTCCATAAATAACGCCAGCAATATATGGCAACCCTTTCAAATACATGCAATATTCTTAACACAATTGAATTTTAATTTGAAATTCTACAATATTTTCGGAATTAGTTGAATAAATAATGCCAACAATATATTGTATATTTTGAATTTATACAATATTTCTGGAATGAGTTGAATGCTTACCATCTAATCCTTAATATTGAATTTTAATTTGAATTTCAAATTCAAATCTTATCACCTAAATAATTTCTACAGAGATATTTACCACACAATTGAGCCTATTTAAATCATACATTGTGTTAACCAGTAGGGCAGAAACGATACACAAATCTGACAGATTGCTGAACAGCAAAAGGTATATGTCTCTCTCAATTTTACCACACAATACGCTTATGTATTATGTTGTTTCAATTTATTTATTACAAAACGATTTACACAAAGTGTTTTGCAGGAGTCCTTTTGTGCAGCATACGCTACTCAACGAATACCAGGTAATGCAATGCAATTCCATAATTTTTTTTCGGAATTTTTTTTCAGTTACAATTTTGGTTTCGAGCAAAACACATGCTCAATCTTAATTGTAGACATTATAGGGGAATTATACATTCGAAGCAGATGAACTCTAATTGTAGACATTCAAGTTTTAACTTGAACTATTTGGTATTTACAATATAATAATTTTTGTATTTAATTTTGTTTTTTGACAACTAATATTCCACAATTCATGAAAAGAGATCATGCTAACAATTAAAATTTCTTATTTTAGCTAAAGTTTTTTATTTTCTATATTATGAAATTTTTACCAACTTGCTCAATTGTGCAATACTTTTTTGATGTAGTCAAAATAATTTTACTTACATGTTTCGTTATTTGCTGTGCAAAGTGAACCTATACATTTGAGTAATTGCATAAATATTCAAAATATTTTAGTTGTAATGCTCTAACTAATAACAGTAATTAGGGGATACTTCTGCATCATCAAACTAAATACAATTGAGCACCTGTGAAAACATAATTTTTATCTAGCATAATTTTGACTACATGGAAGATAGAATAACTGGATTTAGTTTTATAAGTGTTATTGGGTGAGTTATCTGCCTACTCAAGCTTGATAAAAATTATGAAATACTGCTAAACACGGACGCGGGGAAAAAACGATTTCTTTGCGGTTAAGTTTGTTGTGCATTTGAATTGTTTTGAATTTTCGCAGGTTTCATTTGTTATCTGCTATAGCTTGAGTAGTTTTTAAAACCTATATGTTATCAAGCTTGAGTAGTTTTTAAAACCTACTGATTATATGGTGATAACTATGTTTCCCATTGAATCCAGGATTCTAAACTTATCATGGAGATAAGTTTTTTTTATAATGCAGTCCTAAATGACGAAGAGGTAAAATCAACATTGAAGAAATTCCCGTATACAATTTAATTTACCTATTTCATTTTCTGTTTTGCTGAATCTAGCCCTTCGTTCTATGAATAGTTGCGACGATCAACAGCGTATCCGAGGTAAATAGACATAAACACATCTCTAAAATGCTGTATTCGACAATTGTGCTTCAAATAGTCATTTCATATCTTTAATCGACACCGAACTTTTACATTTCTCTGTATTAGGGTTACAAAGTGAAGAGGTGGAAATAAGGGAATTCGTGCACTACATAGGATAGACTAGGGAATGCAGATGAGTTTAATATTCACAATTGGCATGGGTTAAGTAAATAATGTGATTATGGGTTAATTTTGTTGGATAAGTAAACCTGTAAGAGATCCGAAATGGGCTTTTCACGAATGCTCATTAATCTATTTTCTTTGGCCCATCAATGGATTTTAACCCAAAAACCTAACTAATCATTTAAATAGTGCAAAGTAATTTATTGCCAAGCTATAATAAGCAAATTACATTTATTTTTGATATATAATTTAATATATATTATTCAACTTATATTTAACTAAACAGTATCAATATTTCGTTATTTTCCTACAAATCTTTCGAAGCATGCCCGCCCAGTCGGGCGGGCTTTGAAGCTAGTATATATATATATATATATATATATATATATATATATATATATATATATATATATATATATATATATATATATATATATATGATAAAAGGGTAATAATTAATTAACCACAAGGATAGTGACCACTTAGTGGTTGAATTTGGTTGAAATCTGTAAGATGTCACATATTCAATTTCTAGGAGGAAAAAAAAAAGAAAAAACTATTTTATGGTCATAGAGGTTCATCCATGCTGAATCTAGGTCACTACCAAAGCATATGTTCGCCTAGAAATTAGTCGACTTATATAGCAAGTCGGAATTTATGTTAAAAAAAGGTAATAATCAATTTTACACGATTATGTAATCTATTTCACATTTTGTTGTCGTGTTTACGACAAATGTAGATACTAGATACTCCCTCCGTCCCACAAAAAACTTCCCATTTGGGTTTTGCACAAGTTTTTAGGTGATAGTTAGTGGTGGGGTCATTGATAATACTTTTGATTAAAATATAAGGTTGGGTTGGAGAGAGAAAGATAATTAGTGGATATTAGTGGTGGGGTTTTTAGTAATAATAGTTTTTATTGTGTGGAGCCCATCATATATGGGAAATGGGAAGTTTTTTGTGGGACAAAAATTTAGATTGAAATGAGAAGTTTTTTGTGGGACGGAGGGAGTAGTATTTGTAGGAGCTAATACCAATTTTCATTAATAAAATACAATTACAATAAGGGTAATTGACTAAATAACGTTTACAAAAAATTGAAACAAATAAATAGAACAAACAAGAACAAGGTTTTGGTTGAGTCTCGTGAAATTCACGATCCCCTTAAAATAGATTCGTTGTCTATTTCCAGGGTAAAACAACCGAGTAGTTTTACACTACCGGATATAATTCAAGCCAGAACACTAACCAAAATTTAGAGTGTTTTCTTAGAAGAGAAAGCTGTGAAAGAAGAAGTAGGTGAGTCAAGGTGTGTCTACAAATGAGACCCAAAGTCTCTATTTATAGTGTAGAATGAAGACTAATGTTTACTCAAAACATTAAATGCATTCAATGTCATTAAACAAGAAATCAAAACAGCACACTGCATTTAATAAAAGCATTTACTTAAAGTTAAGATGAAAATGTTTAATACTTCATCCGTTTCAAAATAAGTGATACAAATTAGCTTTCTAGTTTTTTGGAGCAAAAAATTGTAATAAATATTAAATTAGATTAAATTAGATAGTTAGTGAGTGAGGGGTCCCACATAATATGATTAAAGTGAGTTTAATAATGTTTAAAAGTAAAAGTAATACAAATTAGCTTTCACGTTTTTTGAAGCAAAAAATTGTAATAAATGTTAAATTAGATTAAATTAGATAGTTAGTGAGTGAGGGTTCCCACATAATATGATTAAAGTGAGTTTAATAATGTTTAAAAGTAAAAGTAATGGTACATGAGTAATTTCACTTTAATAAAGGAGATAGTTAGTGGGTATGTGTTCCACTATATTTTACCAAATAAGGAAAGTTTCAAAGTATACCACTTATTTTGAAATACCCAAAATGAAAAGTGTATCACTTATTTTGAAATGGACGAGGTAATAAATATAAGATGGAGAAACTTGTGAAAAACAATCCAGAGTAGTTTTGAAAATGACCCAAAAGATTGCTACATGTTGTAACTTGTAAGTATAGTTTAAATATACAATATGTTGGTTTTTGTAGTTATAGAGTCAAACTTTTTGAGATATATATTTCTTAATTTTTCAACAAATACAGAACATAGTCAAAACCTTAAACTTAGAATAAATAAGATGGATCTTTATTTTAACTGAAAAACTAAACTCAAATCGGCACTAGTTGGACTTGGTTTTCAGGCCGATTCTTGCTTCCTTTTTTTGTCTTTTTCAGTTCTCTGGTTCAATTTCGGTTTTTACAGTTCTAGAACCCAAATTTAACAATTTTAATTATAATTCAAGATATAGTTTATGTTGATAATGTAGTTTTTGGTTATAATCAGTTCTAAACCATCAATAACTAGATCGAACTGGAATCATTATTTTAGTAAAGTTCTTAGTTCTTGTTATTTGTATTTTTCGGTTTCTGCTTTCCGGTTATAGTCTGGTTTTGAATTTAAACACATCCCTACATTTATCCATTAGCTTCCTTAGAAAAAGTCAAACCTTTTTATTAAAACTTTATTTTTATCAATAAACCCGATACAACTAGTTATCGACTTTTTTACTGAACACTTGATCTCTCATAGTAAACTTTAAGTGAAAAAGTTTACTATGATAAATAGTGGATACACGAGAGAAATCGGACATACATTATTGTTCATTTGAAACACCACCCATTCCATATTATTGTTCATTTGAAACACCACCCATTCCATATATTTTTAGTTTTCGGTTTCAAAACCTACAAAAAACACATAATCAAACAATGACAATATTAATCTACATAACACGACAAGAAATAGTTAATCTCAGCAATATTTGTATAACAATTATTAATTATTAATAAATACATTAACCTCAAAATGACAAAATCTGTAATCGCACTTTAGAATTTAGAAATACCATACATAAAGCCCAATAATATTTACAAATTAGCCCAATGGGCTTCATTTTTAGATAACCATAAAATGAACAACACTCCCCTCTCTCCGCCGTCTCTCAACATACCCCATGAACAAAACCCTAATTCAATTTCAAACTTCACTACGGATTTTCCATTCAATTAGGTTAAAAATCCATGGAATTCTGCAAGACTTTTTTTGTTCTTCTTGCTATTGAATGCTAGGGTTTTCAATCCGCTGAACTGATAATCATCAGTTCTACACATACTTCACCCTCGCTGTGTGTATACAACTAACCAAAATGCCGAAAATTTTACAGAAAAACCCAAAATTATTACCAGGTGTTCATCAAAATGCGATCAAAATATCCATATGTTCATCTCACGGATCACATTCCACCAAACAGAATCAGTTCTTCCTCAGTGAAATCAGAAATATTCTTCAATCAAACAACTGGGAAAACACCCTGATTTCCTCAAATATACCCAGAAAGCTAATCCCACACGTAATTCAAACTTTGCTTCATGGAAACCAGGTTTGTATTCAATCAAACACAAAAAGATGCTTCTTTTAGCCATTACTCTTTGCAATTCTAACTTATATCTATGCGTTAGTATTGTTATTGATAAACTATTGCAATGGGTTTATCTCCAATTTAGATTATTTTGTAAGTTGTTGTAATGATAATCTTTCATCTCTTGTTAATTTGAATTCCAAGGTTTTTGAGGTGATTGTTGATAGGTACAGAGTAAGTGATTTGTTAGATGAAGCAGTTGAGATTGTTCTAAAAACTGATCAATTTGTTCCACATAAACTGTTTTTCAATTCACTTATAAAAGATTTAATAAATGGTATAAAGTTCGACCTTTTTTGTGAAGTATGTGATGCAATCTCGTAAAGTGTAACAAAGTTGAAAAGGTGCATCTCCAAATAGCTATATTTATAATTGTGTTGTAGATTGTTGTTACAAGATTGGGGATTTGGAAAAAGGTAAGGACTTGAGTCGAGAGATGACCAAAAAGGGGTTTGTGCTGACTTTGACTTTTGACCCGTTGACTTTTAAAGGTCAAGAGCCCGAAAGAAGCCAAATGAGAATCTGATGAAGGAAACAAAATGGCAGCTTTGTTAGTTGCTAATTTGTACGGGCCAGAACCCCGAAAGGGAAATGTGAACATGCTAGATTTCTACTTGAAAAGCTTCGAGGTTGAAGGTATTTATTCATTACTGTTTCTTTGTTTTCTTGATTAAAGAGAACAACGGGCTGGTTTGACTTTATTTGATGACTTTTTTACTCTATACAGGTCAAACAAAGACGGGCAACAGTTTCAGGTGTTGACTTCTTTGATCTTTCCAACATGGAAATGCAATCAAGCTTCTTTGATCAGGTCAAACTTCTTGACTTTTCTTTTGGTGATGGAAAGCTTGTACTAATATCTTTTTATTATCAAGCTTTTTTACTCTCTATTTAGACCTTAGGATTAAGGCTAGGAAAAAACCTGCACATAAAGTATATTTATTTTTTTGGTATTTAGCAGGTAGAAAGTGAATTGAAGATTATAGTAATAAGAAATGAAGTTGATTAAATAATACCTTTTGAGATCCTTCCTCATAAAAGATATAACATAAATATATAAAGTGTTAAAATAGGATACTATATACATATATATAATAAAGATAATTAAAATTACACATTTGGCCATCCGAGAAACAATTGGGTACCTGGATGCATTTTGTTTCCACTACAATAGAATATCAAAGTCCTTAGGGTGCGTTTGGTACAGAGAATGGAATTGTAGAGAAATGATTGCAGAGAAAGAGAATTAGTCTGGAGAAAGGGAGTTGACTTTTCCGTTTGGTAGCACAGAGACTTCAATAGAGAATTGTAGCAGAGAATCATTTCTCTTGTTTGGTATAACAAAAAATTCAATAGAGAATTGTAACAACTTTATAGCACACATTTATGTTTTTTCCTAACAATTATTATTCAAACACAAAACATACAAAAATATGATAAATTAACAATAAAAAAACATTTATAAAATCAATGATAACATCCAAAAACATAATTTTTAATCAAATAATTGTAATACTGATTTGAATAATATGATAAGATGCTAGATTACATTCACTGTTAACATATGAAAAAATAAAAATAAGTTGTGATGTTCAAGTGTTGATATTAGCTACAATAACAAATGAACTTGAGGATGAATCCCATCATTATCTATCTGCTAAGGTCATGAACTTGAGGTGAAAGTCAAAGTCCCTTAAGCTGCAAATTGAACACAAGTAGTTGCTACAATAAGTTTTGTTTCAGAAATTTGAAGGATCAGTGAACATTACCAAGATTATCTCGTGGCGCCTGTCATAACCGCTACCGTTTTCCTTTTCTTTTGTTGGCCACTGTTGTTCTTGTCATCTATATATATGAATGAAATAAAATGTGTAAGTATTTATATTAAACTAATCAATAAAAAATACTATGAAATACAACGGGGACACAATGTATGTAAACTGAAAATTTAGCTAATTTTGACTAATTCCAACAGTGACTTTGATGTTGACTTCTATAAATTAAAAGATTGGAATTGCTTAACTTGCAGCACCTTAACTTGCAGCACCTAAATTATCAATAAGGCAACCAAATTCCATAAGAAATTTGTTTAACACCACCTAAATTCAATCAAAAGCTTTTTTCACAAATTAAAATGAATTACCAAAATATGTAAAAAGAAATCAATACCTAAAACCAAATGATTCCTAAATAAATCAGTACCTAAAACCAAATGATCCAACTTTACAGTGTGCTTCATGTCACTGTATTTTAACTTAATACACAACTAGTTCTTAACCTTAATTCTCAGGCAATAATTCAAATGTTCCAATGCAGTGCCTAAGACCAAATTGATAACACCAAAAAGAATACAATACACAAAAACATTCATTATTGTGAATCTAGAAAACCAAAACTATGAAAAGATAAAAACCTCAATTGACCTAATTAGTAATCAATCCTTATTTGATCTAATATAATTTGACATAAGAAAACCCAGATTACACAGTTTGACTAATAAAAATTACAATTCATCAATGGTAGAGAGAACGAGACGAAGAGACAGATAGAACGAGATTGAGAGACAGAGAGAACGAGATTGAGAGACAGAGAGACGTATACCTGTGGAGAAGAAATCGCCTGGAGACCCTGTGGAGAAGAGGAATACATACGTATGTGGAGAAGAGGAATACATACGTATGTGGAGAAAAGGAATACGAACGAACGAGGGCCTGTGGCGGGCTTTCAATTCTCCATGTTTTTTTTTATCAATTCGCTACTTTTCAATTCCCACCATTTCCCTATTAGTAGAAGAGAAATAAAACTAGAGAATAGGACTTGGCAATTCTCCCCTTTTCCTTTTCTCAATGCAACCAAACAAGTGATTTAGATGCTAATTCCATTTCTCACCCTCCAAATCTCTGTACCAAACACACTCTTAATATATTGAGTTGTCGGCTCATTCAAGTATGTTATCAATTTCGTTTCCATTGATGAGTTATCCGCTTCTACTAGAATATCACCCAAGAATTCATTCTCATCATCATAAACTACATCTTGAGTGTCATTGTTTTGAGAATATACGTTAGACTTGGAAATGTCAAAATTTCTCAAATCTCTGTTCAATATCCTTTATCAAAGTTTTAACCAAATCTGTAATATTCATGTTTGACATACGATTACGAACTTCTCAAAGGCATTTTTAAGGAATATAATCTTCATTGATGTAATAAACCGCCAAGTACATATAGTCCTTAAGGATTTCAATTTTTCCGAAGTCATATTTTCCCTGAATTTCGTTGCCAATTAAACAAAATTGGGGTTGCCGACCATTCACGTATATGTTTGTCAACGTTACATATTTCACCAAAAAATCTGTGTACCAAAGGTTTTGAAGTCGACGACACTAGGATCGTTTTGGTCTTGAATTTATCAAGAAACCGACCATGCCTTTGCAAACAACAAAATCTTCATGGTCGGGGGCTTTAATATCTCTTGCGAACGAATACTAAATGAATACTAAATTAAATAAATGAATAACGCGTAAGTAGGTTACATAAATGAATTGTATATTACCTAGGACACGCTACTTAAGGAAAACATATTCTAAATCCACGACAATTTTCAATAACTCGTAAGTTGAGTTCCATCGTGTGGGACAATCGTTGCATAATTTTTTTTTCTGATTCCAATCCAATGTCTTCCATACACTTTTTAAATCATGTGATCCTTTGTGTGGAATTTCTTATGTATCGTACGACCTTTTGTAAACATTTAATACTAATGTCGTTTTAACTCGAACCATCTTTCACAATAAGACTAATAATATGTGTCATACATCTTATGTGAAAGTGTTTGTCACCGTCATACATACTTGGTAATACTTAAACTAAAAATACATTTGAGGTAGCATTATCTCCCATTACTTTCATCACATTTTTGATACCCTACCCTTGAATGCGTTCTAGTATCTCTCCCTCGATATCTTCCCCCTATGACCGACTATCTATATGTCTGAAGTTAATAATTCTTTTATGCATTGTCCAATTTTCATCAAAAAGTGTGCTATGAACACCATATAATTCACCTTTTGACACGGGCTTGTCCAAGTGTCATTGTTCAAATGAAGCGTATTAAGGGATTACTTAAATATGTTAACAACTTTTTCCTTTCATCAACATAATACTTTGCAACCTCGTTTAAGATGGTAGTTCGGCATGGCAAAAGTACCTTACTGTTTAGTGCACTGGTGTACTTAATAAAGTACTTAATAAAAGCTTCATTTTCAACAAACTTAAATGGTAGTTCACCTACTACAAACAAATTTAGTAAAACTTTTTTAATTCTTTTATCGTCATGTTTCCAACTGATAACGCCTCCCTCCTCTTTCCCTTCTTTCTTTAATTGTAATATGGTATGTTTTTCCATGTTATTCGGGTTTTTTCTACAAATACGCACATGCTTATTTAAAGTAATTGTACCATTTTTATTTGGGTCAACTTTGATAACCGAGGAACAATATATGCACTTGCTGTTCTTGATTTCTAATCCACTCACGTGTTTAATATAAAGCTCTTCAAACACTTTCCAACAATGAGCTTTTCCTTTCCCTTCTTTCTCTATTCTTTTTCTTTTATTTGTTAATCAATCATTGCTTTTTTTTGAGTGTTTTGTTGTTGAGGGTTTTCTTCCTTAGTGTTTTCTGTGAACACCTCGTCATCATCAATCTAAATCACAATAAGTTAGCAAAAAAAAAAAAAAAAAAAAACAAACTCTAGAAAAATAAAAAATAGAAAATTAAAAAAAATCACTGAAAATTAAATATAGTTAATAATTTATTAGTTATTGTATTATTAATCTTCAATCAATCTAATATCTATATCACCTGATTTGTAAATGTTAGTCAACCAAGTCATCAAGTAACAAGTCAAGCAAATCTAAACAATAAACACATAAACAATATCCAAAATTTGCCCAATATGAAACAATATCTAAAATTCGAAACAAAAATACATTTGTAAACACATAATGGATACATTATACAGAATTCAAAACAACAATCTAAAATCATAAATTACAATATTGTTACTTGGTTATCAAAGCCGAGCCAAATAAAAATGTTACATTTACTTTAAATAAGCATATGCCTATTTGTAGAAAAAAACCCGAATAACATGAAAAAACAAACCATATTACAATTAAATAAAGATGGGAAATAAGAGGGAAGCCTTACTAGTTGGATACATGATGATAAATAGAATTAAAAAAGCTTTGCTAATTTTGTTTGTAGTGGGTAAACTGCGCTTTTAAGTTTGTTAAAAATGAAGCTTTTATTGAATGCACCAGTTACTAAACGGGAAGATACTTTTGCATTCTGAACTACCATCTCAAAAGAGGCTGCAAAGTATTATCTTGATGAAATGAGAAGAGTTAACATATTTAAGTAATCCCTTTAATACGGTTCATTTGACCAATGACACTGGGAGAAACTCATGTCAAATGTGAATTATATGGTTGTCATAGCACACTTCATTGATGAAAATTGGACAATGCATAAAAGAATAATTAACTTTAGACCTATAGATAGTCATAGGGGAGGATGTCGGGAGAGAAATATTAGAATGCATTCAAGGGTGGGGTATCAAAAATGTGATGACAATAACGGTATATAACGCTACGTCAAATGACAAAGTAATGGAATTTTTAGTTAAAGTTTTACCAACTATGTATCATGGTGGCAAACACTTTCACATAAGGTGTATGACACATATTCTTAATCTTATTGTAAAAGATGGATTGCGTGAAAACGACATCAATGTTAAATGTTTGCAAAATGCTGTACTGTACATAAAAATTTCAACACAAAGTATGAAACGGATTAAAGAGTGTATGAAAGACTTTGGTTTGGAATTAAAGATGTTTTTGTGCAACGATTGTCCGACACGATGGAAATCAACTTACGAAGATTGTCGTGGATTTGGAAGATGTTTTCCTGAAGTAAAGTTTGTAATTTACCATTCATTTGTGTAACCTACCTACATACGATTTATTCATTTATTTAATTTAGTACTCATTTTTTGTGATAGATCCTTCCTTGATTTCGGTTCTTGAGAATGGAAATTTAGTTTTGCAGAGGGAGGTGATTCGTACAGAGCAATATTTATCTATACAGATTAATTTCATCCCAAATAACAATTATGCTATTCCTTTCCTTTTACCAAATTTTGCTTTTCACCCCTCCCTTTAAGGGTATGACTGTCATTCCCTTTTGCAAACTATTCGTAGGTCTTGAATTTACAATAGGAAACCATCGGGTGCTATTGTGTATATGATGCAGTTTACAAATATAAAACCATGACTCTTTAAATCCCGTTCAATACCTGAAAAAACCGGGACCAGCTCGACCCGGGACGGGTAAACGCGAAACCTGATTTTGACATAAAACGGGAACCAAGAACCGGACTGAAAACTGAAATTCGGGTCCACTCCGTTCCGGTTCGAATAAGGGTTTTCAGGTTTTCTGCACGCACATCCCTAATGTCAATGGTTGATAATATTTGGTCTAATACACAATTTTGTAGACATGATAGTGTTGCCCACCGTCTTTTTTTCCAAATATGGCGTGAAAGTGAAAGGATCTATCATTAGAAGGACTTAATTTCTCCCATCATGCCAAAATCATAAAAAAATAGTGAATCAATTGCAAGATTTCCAGAATGAGGATTGGCATGAAATTTCAAATGTAGAAAGTGATTCTTTATTCTTTAGCTTATGAAACTCAAGTGACAATGAAGGTTATCAATTATGATTAAAACCTGAACATACTCTAGTGTAATCCCAGAAAACATGCTATATGATTAAAACATCAGTTATCAAGTAAATTTATATTTAAGGTGATAAAACAACAGAAGAGACATAAAGGCACAATTTATATTACTACATGTTCATATTTGGTTCTTTGGTGGTTTATGTAATGGGTTGATCAAAACTTTTTCTTAATTTTTAATGCTGTGAAGAGGGTAAAATAAAAATTTTCCAAATTTTGTGTCAAGTGTATTTTAAATGCGTACAGCCTTGTATATATATTATTATTCAAAAAATTAGATAATTATTGTCAGGGGACAGTGAGTGAATGTCTTAGGGCTAACTGAGTTAGTTGCTAACTGAGTTAGTTGCTAACTGAGTTAGTTGCTAACTGAGTTAGTTGGTAACTGAGTCAGAAGCTAATTGAGTCAGAACTTCCGATTGAATCTATGCGTTTGATTATAAAACTAATTGAAAGTGATGATTGATAAAAGAATGACCCTATTACTTTTCTCTTTTGTGTCGTGTGGTTGATTATAAGTTGCTAAATAATTAAAAATAAATAAATAAAAATAGTCATACAAAATCTAAAGTAAACATAAACCATTTAAAATCCAAATACAATTTTTCATAAAAAGTTTAGATTAAACACACTAATATTTCAAAAGATAATAATCTAATGCGAACCACTTGAAAATAGTTGATTAGCAATCTGGTTACGCAAAGTAGGCATATATGTAACGGCTTCTATACCACATTCCATGCCGTGTATGTTTTCGATGTCACTTCCTCCACCTGTAGTATTCTCTTCAAAATTCGGAAATAAGTCATCTTGAATATTGTATTTCCGTATAAAATTATGCACCGCGACACAAGCAATGACTATGTCTCTTTGCACCGAAAAAGGATAAGGAGCCATTTATTTTTAAATTGGGAAACTCGCCTTCAATACACCAGAAGCACGCTCAATAACATTTCTAAGTTGTGCATGTGCATGATTGAACCTTTCTTCCTTAGTTAAACCTCTGCGTCTTCGATAATCAGCTAACCAATACCCAGTATTGCGGTATGGAGTCATAAATCCACGAGTGTTGGTATATGCGGCGTCGCAAAGGTAATACTTATCTGTAGATAAGTGTATGAATGTGACAATTATTTTTTAAAGAATATGGAGGGAATGGAAATCCAGAAGTCGAATTAAATGCAACCTCTTTTAAAACTTTTGAATCGTGTGGTATTCCCTCCCATTCGGCCCATATAAAAGTGAATATCATATCAAAGTCACAAATTCCTAATACATTTTGATAACATTCACTTTTTCTACTTCTCGTATAACGAGTTTGTTTGTCAACCGGCACAACTGCATGTACAAGAGTTCCATCTAATGCACCTATTGCTCCGAGAAATAAGTCTATTAGTCGTCTATGTCGTTCCGATGCATTTCTTGTTGGGTCAGAATGAGTTAGTGCTATAATTTCTCTTGCAAAACACATCATTGCATCTAGGACCTCGTGAAAGCATTGATGAATTGTTTGCGTGGAGTGTGAAAATCTTCCTTTAACGGCTGGAAAACGTTCATTATGTCCTATGACATGTAAAAACATAGCAATCTTCTCTTCAACGCTTATTTTCCTACTACATGTCAACCAATTTCTTTGTATAAAATTATTGCTTAATAGTACAAATGCCTCGTGTGAAAGACGCATCATATCGTAACATTGTGTAGGACTTCTGTGTATATAATCTTGTGTATACGTATGCCCGCTTACTACTGGATCGTAAGCTCGTATTCTTTCAATTCTTCTTTGCCTTTTCCGGACCAACATCAACCAATAACACGATACTAGACAGAAAGCTAGAAATTCACCATCCGTATCCGTAACCTATTATAAATAACATAGAAAGTCATAACACATAAAAAGTCATAACACATATTAATCCATAACACATAAAAATTCATAACATATAAAACTCCATAACATATAAAAATCCGTAACACATTAATTTAAAACACATAAAAAGTCATAACTCACACAAATCCATAAAAATCCATAAAGTGATCTAAAGTAATCCAAACTTCTTTTCTGCGTTTCTCACCCACATGTCACAAGTCGACGACTTGAGGCGTAACCATACTTTTATATTACGAGTGCTTTTAGCGAATATCATAAGTGTCGTGCTATATCTTGGATCCAATTTTCCCCAATCGAGGCTTTCTAGTTTTGCCATACATTCATCCATGTGTTTGTCGGTGTTATTTTTTTCCACGAATGATTGTGCAGCCTTCACATACTCCTTCCCAACTTCCCTTGAATCATCATCTAGTGTGTTTACACGACACTTCTGTTTCCCTTGTTTTTGGACCGACCTGATAACTCTTCACTTGCAACGGGTTGCTTTGTTGAGGATGTGATTTGCCAATGAGGGGCCGAGGTTTCAATCTGAGGGGTTGGGGGGCTGGGTTTTCCATATGAATATCCTCAAAATCATGATCAAGGAACACTACACTAGGACGAGAGAGTTTAAAAGATGTCCCATAATTGTGATTCCCGGTTGCGGTAGCCCCTTCAAACAATTAGGTGCAAAGATCGGGGAAAATGAGAGGTGAGTTTCTTAGTTTCTCTGCATTCTTGTTCAATTGTTGGAAAAAATTATAAATACTATCAAATTGTTGAAAAAGTTAAAGACATTATCAAACTTTTAAAATAAAAGGATGCCATATTCTTCGCTTCCTATTCTTCATCAGTCAAATTAAACGTGTTTGTTTTTGGATTATAAAGATTCCCCGTTTTGTTTTCCAATTTTACCCAAACGGCATACTTGGATTTCATATAGTCGTATCTATATTTCATTTTTTTTTTCATGTCAACTTCCGCACCATGTTCAATTTTCAATTTCTTAGCTACTACTTTCCATGAGTTTGGTTTCAGGGCGGTACCCTCCCGACCGTTGCTTGATAGCTCGTGTAAACAAGCTTCAAGAAAGGTTTTAGTTGTATCCTTTGACCAAGAAAATCTAGGTGCCATACCTAGGATAAAGCTTACAAAAAAAAAAAAAAAAAAAAAACACACACACAATATATCTTTTATTTATAAAAGATATGCAAAAAGAAAAGATCTGCAAAAAAAAAAAAAGCCCTACTTATACATAACCATAAGCATATTATACATTTTATAGTTTCATCCAATCTCATGGACCTTTAACAAATACATTACTATTTTAAGAAATATTTCTTTCCTCCGATGTTTCAATAAATATTCTAATTATCATTGTGTTGAAAATATCTAATATAATGAACAAATACATAATTTACCATAAAGTTAATAGAAGTGAAATATCATATTTTTTTAAGAGTAAATTACACTATCATCTTTTTAATTCAAAATAAGAGAAGTAGATTGAACAAGTAATCAAGAAATCAAAATGAAATAGTGATGCATGAAACAATTTCCCATTCAACACATATATTTTTACTTCATGTATTTTTCATCTACAAATCTACATAACCCTGACCCTAAACATGCTTTTTTGTAAAGCTTGACCAAAACCCTAACCCTAAAAATCTGCTAGAACCCTTTAAACATAAAGGTCCTAATCTACAAAATGATCGAACAAAAAAGCTTATAATCGGTGTAATCGTCAAGAAAAAAAAGCCCTAATCGTATAAAGGGGTTTTCAGCAGTTTATTGACAAACCTGAGCAAGATGATGGATAGTGGTGTGGTGCAGCCTCGGTAGAGGGAGGAAGGAGGAGGAGCTGTCGGTGGCAGAGGAAGGAGGAGAGTTGCCGGCGGCAGAGGAAGGAGAAGATAAACCCTCCTTGTGAAATGTGGCCTCTTCAAAAGAGCTCGATAGGAAGAAAATAGACTGAGTCAGTCACTTTTTCAATTCGGAATTGATCACCTATTGGATCCGACCGAATCCTATTGCTGACCAAGTTAGAAAAATGGTGACGAAAACAAACGCCCGGTTTCGGACCGAGTCAGAACTTTCAGTCCGAATCAAAACTTGAAATCAAACAGGCGTGACTCGGTCTATTTTCTTCCTATCCAGCTCCTTTGACGACGCCAGATTCCACAAGGAGGGTTTATCTTCTCCTTCCTCTGCCATCGACATCTCTCCTACTTCCTCCGCTGACAACTCTTCCTCCTTCCTCCCTCCGCCGAGGCTGCACCGCGCCACTATCGATCATCTTGCTCAGGTTTGTCTATAAACTACTGAAAACCCCTTTATACGATTAGAGCTTTTTTGTTCTTGATGATTACACCGATTTTAAGCTTTTTTTGCTCGATCGTTTTGTAGATTGGGACTTTTATGTTAAAAGGATTCTGGCAAATTTTTAGGGTTAGGGTTCTGCTCAAGCTTTACAAAAAAGCATGTTTAGGGTTAGGGTTCTGCATATTTGTAAATGAAAAAAATACATGAAGTAAAAATATATGTGTTGAATGGGAAATTGTTTCATCCATCGAAACTGTTTCATCCATCATACTTTTGTTATTTTGAATTAAAAAGATGATAGTGTAATTTACTCTTAAAAAAAATATGAGATTTCACTTCTATTAACTTTATGGTAAATTATGTATTTGTTCATTATATTAGATATTTTCAACACAATGATATTTAGAATATTTCTTAAAACATCAGAGGAAAGAAATATTTCTTAAAATAGTAATGTATTTGTTAAAGGTCAATGAGATTCGACGACACTAGGATCGTTTTGGTCTTGAATTTATCAAGAAACCGACCATGCCTTTGCAAACAACAAAATCTTCATGGTCGGGGGCTTTAATATCTCTTGCGAACGAATACTAAATGAATACTAAATTAAATAAATGAATAACGCGCAAGTAGGTTACATAAATGAATTGTATATTACCTAGGACACGCTACTTAAGGAAAACATATTCTAAATCCACGACAATTTTCAATAACTCGTAAGTTGAGTTCCATCGTGTGGGACAATCGTTGCATAATTTTTTTTCTGATTCCAATCCAATGTCTTCCATACACTTTTTAAATCATGTGATCCTTTGTGTGGAATTTCTTATGTATCGTACGACCTTTTGTAAACATTTAATACTAATGTCGTTTTAACTCGAACCATCTTTCACAATAAGACTAATAATATGTGTCATACATCTTATGTGAAAGTGTTTGTCACCGTCATACATACTTGGTAATACTTAAACTAAAAATACATTTGAGGTAGCATTATCTCCCATTACTGTCATCACATTTTTGATACCCTACCCTTGAATGCGTTCTAGTATCTCTCCCTCGATATCTTCCCCCTATGACCGACTATCTATATGTCTAAAGTTAATAATTCTTTTATGCATTGTCCAATTTTCATCAAAAAGTGTGCTATGAACACCATATAATTCACCTTTTGACACGGGCTTGTCCAAGTGTCATTGTTCAAATGAAGCGTATTAAGGGATTACTTAAATATGTTAACAACTTTTTCCTTTCATCAACATAATACTTTGCAACCTCGTTTAAGATGGTAGTTCGGCATGGCAAAAGTACCTTACTGTTTAGTGCACTGGTGTACTTAATAAAGTACTTAATAAAAGCTTCATTTTCAACAAACTTAAATGGTAGTTCACCTACTACAAACAAATTTAGTAAAACTTTTTTAATTCTTTTATCGTCATGTTTCCAGCTGATAACGCCTCCCTCCTCTTTCCCTTCTTTCTTTAATTGTAATATGGTTTGTTTTTCCATGTTATTCGGGTTTTTTCTACAAATACGCACATGCTTATTTAAAGTAATTGTACCATTTTTATTTGGGTCAACTTTGATAACCGAGGAACAATATATGCACTTGCTGTTCTTGATTTCTAATCCACTCACGTGTTTAATATAAAGCTCTTCAAACACTTTCCAACAATGAGCTTTTCCTTTCCCTTCTTTCTCTTTTCTTTTTCTTTTATTTGTTAATCAATCATTGCTTTTTTTTTTGAGTGTTTTGTTGTTGAGGGTTTTCTTCCTTAGTGTTTTCTGTGAACACCTCGTCATCATCAATCTAAATCACAATAAGTTAGCAAAAAAAAAAAAAAAAAAAAAAAAAACAAACTCTAGAAAAATAAAAAATAGAAAATTAAAAAAAATCACTGAAAATTAAATATAGTTAATAATTTATTAGTTATTGTATTATTAATCTTCAATCAATCTAATATCTATATCACCTGATTTGTAAATGTTAGTCAACCAAGTCATCAAGTAACAAGTCAAGCAAATCTAAACAATAAACACATAAACAATATCCAAAATTTGCCCAATATGAAACAATATCTAAAATTCGAAACAAAAATACATTTGTAAACACATAATGGATACATTATACAGAATTCAAAACAACAATCTAAAATCATAAATTACAATATTGTTACTTGGTTATCAAAGCCGAGCCAAATAAAAATGTTACATTTACTTTAAATAAGCATATGCCTATTTGTAGAAAAAAACCCGAATAACATGAAAAAACAAACCATATTACAATTAAATAAAGATGGGAAATAAGAGGGAAGCCTTACTAGTTGGATACATGATGATAAATAGAATTAAAAAAGCTTTGCTAATTTTGTTTGTAGTGGGTAAACTGCGCTTTTAAGTTTGTTAAAAATGAAGCTTTTATTGAATGCACCAGTTACTAAACGGGAAGATACTTTTGCATTCTGAACTACCATCTCAAAAGAGGCTGCAAAGTATTATCTTGATGAAATGAGAAGAGTTAACATATTTAAGTAATCCCTTTAATACGGTTCATTTGACCAATGACACTGGGAGAAACTCATGTCAAATGTGAATTATATGGTTGTCATAGCACACTTCATTGATGAAAATTGGACAATGCATAAAAGAATAATTAACTTTAGACCTATAGATAGTCATAGGGGAGGATGTCGGGAGAGAAATATTAGAATGCATTCAAGGGTGGGGTATCAAAAATGTGATGACAATAACGGTATATAACGCTACGTCAAATGACAAAGTAATGGAATTTTTAGTTAAAGTTTTACCAACTATGTATCATGGTGGCAAACACTTTCACATAAGGTGTATGACACATATTCTTAATCTTATTGTAAAAGATGGATTGCGTGAAAACGACATCAATGTTAAATGTTTGCAAAATGCTGTACTGTACATAAAAATTTCAACACAAAGTATGAAACGGATTAAAGAGTGTATGAAAGACTTTGGTTTGGAATTAAAGATGTTTTTGTGCAACGATTGTCCGACACGATGGAAATCAACTTACGAAGATTGTCGTGGATTTGGAAGATGTTTTCCTGAAGTAAAGTTTGTAATTTACCATTCATTTGTGTAACCTACCTACATACGATTTATTCATTTATTTAATTTAGAACTCATTTTTTGTGATAGATCCTTCCTTGATTTCGGTTCTTGAGAATGGAAATTTAGTTTTGCAGAGGGAGGTGATTCGTACAGAGCAATATTTATCTATACAGATTAATTTCATCCCAAATAACAATTATGCTATTCCTTTCCTTTTACCAAATTTTGCTTTTCACCCCTCCCTTTAAGGTTATGACTGTCATTCCCTTTTGCAAACTATTCGTAGGTCTTGAATTTACAATAGGAAACCATCGGGTGCTATTGTGTATATGATGCAGTTTACAAATATAAAACCATGACTCTTTAAATCCCGTTCAATACCTGAAAAAACCGGGACCAGCTCGACCCGGGACGGGTAAACGCGAAACCTGATTTTGACATAAAACGGGAACCAAGAACCGGACTGAAAACTGAAATTCGGGTCCACTCCGTTCCGGTTCGAATAAGGGTTTTCAGGTTTTCTGCACGCACATCCCTAATGTCAATGGTTGATAATATTTGGTCTAATACGCAATTTTGTAGACATGATAGTGTTGCCCACCGTCTTTTTTTCCAAATATGGCGTGAAAGTGAAAGGATCTATCATTAGAAGGACTTAATTTCTCCCATCATGCCAAAATCATAAAAAAATAGTGAATCAATTGCAAGATTTCCAGAATGAGGATTGGCATGAAATTTCAAATGTAGAAAGTGATTCTTTATTCTTTAGCTTATGAAACTCAAGTGACAATGAAGGTTATCAATTATGATTAAAACCTGAACATACTCTAGTGTAATCCCAGAAAACATGCTATATGATTAAAACATCAGTTATCAAGTAAATTTATATTTAAGGTGATAAAACAACAGAAGAGACATAAAGGCACAATTTATATTACTACATGTTCATATTTGGTTCTTTGGTGGTTTATGTAATGGGTTGATCAAAACTTTTTCTTAATTTTTAATGCTGTGAAGAGGGTAAAATAAAAATTTTCCAAATTTTGTGTCAAGTGTATTTTAAATGCGTACAGCCTTGTATATATATTATTATTCAAAAAATTAGATAATTATTGTTAGGGGACAGTGAGTGAATGTCTTAGGGCTAACTGAGTTAGTTGCTAACTGAGTTAGTTGCTAACTGAGTTAGTTGCTAACTGAGTCAGAAGCTAATTGAGTCAGAACTTCCGATTGAATCTATGCGTTTGATTATAAAACTAATTGAAAGTGATGATTGATAAAAGAATGACCCTATTACTTTTCTCTTTTGTGTCGTGTGGTTGATTATAAGTTGCTAAATAATTAAAAATAAATAAATAAAAATAGTCATACAAAATCTAAAGTAAACATAAACCATTTAAAATCCAAATACAATTTTTCAAAAAAAGTTTAGATTAAACACACTAATATTTCAAAAGATAATAATCTAATGCGAACCACTTGAAAATAGTTGATTAGCAATCTGGTTACGCAAAGTAGGCATATATGTAACGGCTTCTATACCACATTCCATGCCGTGTATGTTTTCGATGTCACTTCCTCCACCTGTAGTATTCTCTTCAAAGTTCGGAAATAAGTCATCTTGAATATTGTATTTCCGTATAAAATTATGCACCGCGACACAAGCAATGACTATGTCTCTTTGCACCGAAAAAGGATAAGGAGCCATTTATTTTTAAATTGGGAAACTCGCCTTCAATACACCAGAAGCACGCTCAATAACATTTCTAAGTTGTGCATGTGCATGATTGAACCTTTCTTCCTTAGTTAAACCTCTGCGTCTTCGTTAATCAGCTAACCAATACCCAGTATTGCGGTATGGAGTCATAAATCCACGAGTGTTGGTATATGCGGCGTCGCAAAGGTAATACTTATCTGTAGATAAGTGTATGAATGTGACAATTTTTAAAGAATATGGAGGGAATGGAAATCCAGAAGTCGGATTAAATGCAACCTCTTTTAAAACTTTTGAATCGTGTGGTATTCCCTCCCATTCGGCCCATATAAAAGTGAATATCATATCAAAATCACAAATTCCTAATACATTTTGATAACATTCACTTTTTCCACTTCTCGTATAACGAGTTTGTTTGTCAACCGGCACAACTGCATGTACAAGAGTTCCATCTAATGCACCTATAGCTCCGGGAAATATGTCTATTAGTCGTCTATGTCGTTCCGATGCATTTCTTGTTGGGTCAGAATGAGTTAGTGCTATAATTTCTCTTGCAAAACACATCATTGCATCTAGGACCTCGTGAAAGCATTGATGAATTGTTTGCGTGGAGTGTGAAAATCTTCCTTTAACGGCTGGAAAACGTTCATTATGTCCTATGACATGTAAAAACATAGCAATCTTCTCTTCAACGCTTATTTTCCTACTACATGTCAACCAATTTCTTTGTATAAAATTATTGCTTAATAGTACAAATGCCTCGTGTGAAAGACGCATCATATCGTAACATTGTGTAGGACTTCTGTGTATCTAATCTTGTGTATACGTATGCCCGCTTACTACTGGATCGTAAGCTCGTATTCTTTCAATTCTTCTTTCCCTTTTCCGGACCAACATCAACCAATAACACGATACTAGACAAAAAGCTAGAAATTCACCATCCGTATCCGTAACCTATTATAAATAACATAGAAAGTCATAACACATAAAAAGTCATAACACATATTAATCCATAACACATAAAAATTCATAACATATAAAACTCCATAACATATAAAAATCCGTAACACATATTAATTTAAAACACATAAAAAGTCATAACTCACACAAATCCATAAAAATCCATAAAGTGATCTAAAGTAATCCAAACTTCTTTTCTGCGTTTCTCACCCACATGTCACAAGTCGACGACTTGAGGCGTAACCAGACTTTTATATTACGAGTGCTTTTAGCGAATATCATAAGTGTCGTGCTATATCTTGGATCCAATTTTCCCCAATCGAGGCTTTCTAGTTTTGCCATACATTCATCCATGTCTTTGTCGGTGTTATTTTTTTCCACGAATGATTGTGCAGCCTTCACAATCTCCTTCCCAACTTCCCTTGAATCATCATCTAGTGTGTTTACACGACACTTCTGTTTCCCTTGTTTTTGGACCGACCTGATAACTCTTCACTTGCAACGGGTTGCTTTGTTGAGGATGTGATTTGCCAATGAGGGGCCGAGGTTTCAATCTGAGGGGTTGGGGGGCTGGGTTTTCCATATGAATATCCTCAAAATCATGATCAAGGAACACTACACTAGGACGAGAGAGTTTAAAAGATGTCCCATAATTGTGATTCCCGGTTGCGGTAGCCCCTTCAAACAATTAGGTGCAAAGATCGGGGAAAATGAGAGGTGAGTTTCTTAGTTTCTCTGCATTCTTGTTCAATTGTTGGAAAAAATTATAAATACTATCAAATTGTTGAAAAAGTTAAAGACATTATCAAACTTTTAAAATAAAAGGATGCCATATTCTTCGCTTCCTATTCTTCATCAGTCAAATTAAACGTGTTTGTTTTTGGATTATAAAGATTCCCCGTTTTGTTTTCCAATTTTACCCAAACGGCATACTTGGATTTCATATAGTCGTATCTATATTTCATTTTTTTCATGTCAACTTCCGCACCATGTTCAATTTTCAATTTCTTAGCTACTACTTTCCATGAGTTTGGTTTCAGGGCGGTACCCTCCCGACCGTTGCTTGATAGCTCGTGTAAACAAGCTTCAAGAAAGGTTTTAGTTGTATCCTTTGACCAAGAAAATCTAGGTGCCATACCTAGGATAAAGCTTACAAAAAAAAAAAAAAAAAAAAAAAAACACACACAATATATCTTTTATTTATATAAGATATGCAAAAAGAAAAGATCTGCAAAAAAAAAAAAGCCCTACTTATACATAACCATAAGCATATTATACATTTTATAGTTTCATCCAATCTCATGGACCTTTAACAAATACATTACTATTTTAAGAAATATTTCTTTCCTCCGATGTTTCAATAAATATTCTAATTATCATTGTGTTGAAAATATCTAATATAATGAACAAATACATAATTTACCATAAAGTTAATAGAAGTGAAATATCATATTTTTTTAAGAGTAAATTACACTATCATCTTTTTAATTCAAAATAAGAGAAGTAGATTGAACAAGTAATCAAGAAATCAAAATGAAATAGTGATGCATGAAACAATTTCCCATTCAACACATATATTTTTACTTCATGTATTTTTCATCTACAAATCTACATAACCCTGACCCTAAACATGCTTTTTTGTAAAGCTTGACCAAAACCCTAACCCTAAAAATCTGCTAGAACCCTTTAAACATAAAGGTCCTAATCTACAAAATGATCGAACAAAAAAGCTTATAATCGGTGTAATCGCCAAGAAAAAAAAGCCCTAATCGTATAAAGGGGTTTTCAGCAGTTTATTGACAAACCTGAGCAAGATGATGGATAGTGGTGTGGTGCAGCCTCGGTAGAGGGAGGAAGGAGGAGGAGCTGTCGGTGGCAGAGGAAGGAGGAGAGTTGCCGGCGGCAGAGGAAGGAGAAGATAAACCCTCCTTGTGAAATATGGCGTCTTCAAAAGAGCTCGATAGGAAGAAAATAGACTGAGTCAGTCACTTTTTCAATTCGGACTGGATCACCTATTGGATTCGACCGAATCCTATTGCTGACCAAGTTAGAAAAATGGTGACGAAAACAAACGCCCGGTTTCGGACCGAGTCAGAACTTTTAGTCCGAATCAAAACTTGAAATCAAACAGGCGTGACTCGGTCTATTTTCTTCCTATCCAGCTCCTTTGACGACGCCAGATTCCACAAGGAGGGTTTATCTTCTCCTTCCTCCGCCATCGACATCTCTCCTACTTCCTCCGCTGACAACTCTTCCTCCTTCCTCCCTCCGCCGAGTCTGCACCACGCCACTATCGATCATCTTGCTCAGGTTTGTCTATAAACTACTGAAAACCCCTTTATACGATTAGAGCTTTTTTGTTCTTGATGATTACACCGATTTTAAGCTTTTTTTGCTCGATCGTTTTGTAGATTGGGACTTTTATGTTAAAAGGATTCTGGCAAATTTTTAGGGTTAGGGTTCTGCTCAAGCTTTACAAAAAAGCATGTTTAGGGTTAGGGTTCTGCATATTTGTAAATGAAAAAAATACATGAAGTAAAAATATATGTGTTGAATGGGAAATTGTTTCATCCATCGAAACTGTTTCATCCATCATACTTTTGTTATTTTGAATTAAAAAGATGATAGTGTAATTTACTCTTAAAAAAATATGAGATTTCACTTCTATTAACTTTATGGTAAATTATGTATTTGTTCATTATATTAGATATTTTCAACACAATGATATTTAGAATATTTCTTAAAACATCAGAAGAAAGAAATATTTCTTAAAATAGTAATGTATTTGTTAAAGGTCAATGAGATTGGATGAAACTATAGAATGTATCATATGCTTATGGTTATGTATAAGTAGTGGCTATTTTTTTTTGCAGATCTTTTATAAATAGAAGTTACATTGTTTTTTTGTGTACGCTTTATCCTAGATATGACACCTGGATTTTCTTGGTTAGACGATGCAACTAAAACCTTTCTTGAAGCTTGCTTACACGAGCTATTAAGCAACGTTCATAGAGGGTACTAGCTTGAAACTAAACTCATGGAAAGTAGTAGCTGGGAAATTCAAAACTGAACATGGTGCGGAGGTTGACATGAAAAAAATGACATATAGATATGACTATATGAAATCCAAGTATGCAATTTGGTAAAATTGAAAAACAAAATGAGGAATCTTTATAATCAAAAAACAAACACGTTTAATTTGACTGATGAAGAATGGGAAGCGGAGAATATGGTATTATTTTATTTTTTATGTTTGATAATGTTTTTTACTTTTTCAACAATTTGTTAATATTTATAATTTTTTTAAAACAATTGAACAAGAATGCAGAGAAACTAAGAAATGCGCCTCATTTTTCTCGATCTTTGCACCCAATTGTTTGAAGGGGCTACCACAATCGGGAGTCACAGTTATGGGATATCTTCTAAAATCCCTCGTCCTAGTGTAGTGTTCACTGATCATGATTTTGAGGATATTCAAATGGAAAACCCAACCCCCCAGCCCCTCATATCGAAGCCTCGACCCCTCAGAGGGAAATCCCATCCCCAACACAGTAACCCGTTGCAACTGAAAAATCATTGGGTTGGTCCAAAAACAAGGGAAAACGGAAGTGTTGTGTTAACACACTTAATGATGATTTAAGGGAAATTTGGAAGGAGACTGTTAAGGCTGCACAATCATTCGTGGAAAAAAATAACATCGACCAAGACATGGATGAATGTATGACAAAACTAGATATAGCATGACACTTATGCTCTTCGCTGAAAGCACTCGTAATATGAAAGTTTGGTTACGCCTCAAGTCGTTGACTTGTGACACGTGGGTGAGAAATGCAGAAAAGAAGTTTGGATTACTTTAGATCACTTTATGGATATTTGTGTGTTATGACTTTTTATGTGTTTTGGATTAATATTTGTTACGAATTTTTATATGTTATGGAGTTTTATATGTTATGGATTTTTATGTGTTATGGATTAATATGTGTTATGACTTTTTATGTGTTATGGATTAATATGTGTTATGACTTTTTATGTGTTATGGATTAATATGTGTTATGACTTTTTATGAGTTATGGATTAATATGTGTTATGACTTTTTATGTGTTATGAATTAATATGTATTAGGAATTTGTGATTTTGATATGATATTCACCTTTATATGGGCTGAATGGGAGGGCATAACACACGATTCAAGAGTTTTAAAAGAGGTTGCATTTAATCCGATTTCCAGATTTCCATTTCCTCCAACAGGTTTGTAATCATTCTAATTTTTATTATGCATATACTTTAAATAATTCACATTCATATATATATATATATATATATATATATATATATATATATATATATATATATATATATATATATATATATATATATATATATATATATATATACTTTGTTTCTTTAAACGACACATAATCTACACCAATCATTATCCTATCTCCTCTTACCAAAGACCCTTTAATGTTGTAGTTATTTGCCAAAGACCCTTTAATGTTGTTAACATACATATTGTAATGTATTTAACAAATTAGGTATGTGGTAAAATGGACGAAAACGAACAAAGATATGTCTGTGGGTCAACCCGACCCGACCCATTTCATATTACCATCTCTAATCAACAATCTTGAAGCAAAAAGGATATAAAATTGTGTTACCTTTTTTTGTATAGAAGGGTAAAATGGGAAAGCGAAAATACCTGTTTCAAGAAAATGGCGGCAGTAATGGAACCACCCTGGCGGGATACTTATTGGTTACTGGTCATAACTAGTCATTATTAAGGTTCGCGGGCCACTCTTATGGGTTATGGACACTAATTATGGTTTATAATGGATATATATATATATATATATATATATATATATATATATATAGAGTGACGGATTCCATACAGAACCCATATTATTTACAGAACCCGTAGAATTATTTTGGACCAATCAAAATTAAGATAAATCAATTTTATTAATTAATTATATTTAATCGTCTAGGGGCATTTTTGGTATTTTGCGATTTCCATTTTTAGGCAACTGAGGAATTAAATTGGTTTCCTAATTTACAGGTAAGTGGTTTAGAAAGTATTATCTTTTGCATTCAATTCAATTTATTGCACGTAATAATCAATCTTCAACGTCAAATTCAAAATCACAATTCAAAATTTACAGAGAACTTCATCCAAATCATAAATGAAAATTCTGTTCCAGCACACATCGAGTGATAATCGAATTGTTGAAGATCATACAACGAATTTTATCACCTACAATTCATTATTGTTTCCAAAAAAGAGCAGATTATCTTCTTCTACATCATTCTTGAGTAAATCTGTTGATTTGATCATCCGCTTGACAAGTTACATACTTCAATCCCGTAACAGAAAATGTCGAAAGTAATCAAGATGATTCAATATGCACCAACGTTATTGACGTATCAAGACATCGTTTTTGATTATCATACATGCCATATGTATGATCTAAATTGTAATATTATTTTGTATATATGTTGTATATTCATCTATTTGAATAATTTTACTCGATGGTGTAAAAATTTATACCGTATCATCATTCAGATCCCTTCTAAAAATATACAGTAGTTAGCTCATATCATACATACATCCATGCTTTGATAAACCATCGAGTATATATAACATCTATGTATTTACCATACATTTATGTATATTACCATACATTCATGTATTTTTTACGGTTATACATTAATGTATTTACCATATTGATGTATATATAACATCAGTGTATTTAGATCCATTTTTTACATATAAATATTAAACCATAACATTGATGTATATGAATATTTACATACTTAAATCTGTTTTATAGTTCTATATATTAAATCTTATTATAACTAAAGTAGATACAACATGCATGTTTTAAAGAAAGTTGAAAGAAATTTATATATGTTATCAATGGTTCTTTATCAATTATAAAAGACTGAGAAGAAATTTGAACAAATATTTTAAATATTTATTCAAGTTTGGAAGTTCCTAATTTGAGGGGGGCTATGATTACGCCGGTTTACAACACCCAAACGTTTCCTTATTTTTCTCTCTTTTTAATTACATGTTTACATTACACTTCCGATTTTACCCTTTTCCAATAAAAATATCTATTTTAAACATCCAAAATATTACAATTTTGCCACCCACATTTTAGGCCTTTGATTTAAAATTTTAATGGTCAAGATCACTTATAAAATAGTTCTACCGGTTCTGTAAATAATATTGGTTCTGTATGAAATTCAACCCTATATATATATATATATATATATATATATATATATATATATATATATATAGAATATGGATCAAGAAAGAAGCATCCTTATTTGAAGAAGCTAGAAAAGGGTTGAATTTTCGAAAAATATACATATAAATATACATATATACATATACATACATATACGTACATATACATAAATATTTAGACCATAGATATATGTATTTTCGCATGTATACCCTCTATATGTATATATATATATATACACACATATATATACGGTATGTATATGCATTTTCGTAAACGAAAATGCAAGTTCCGATATCAAAATGCAAATGCAAGTTACGTAAAATGCATGTGTATATATATGTGTATATATACATATATATAGGGCATAAATATGCATATATATAATATATATGGTCTAATTATATATGTATATATACATATATGTTTGTATATGCATGCGTATATGTATAAGTTACGAAAATGCAATCCTTTTCTAGCTTCTTCAAATAAGGACCCTTTTCTATGGATCATTACCCTATATATATATATATATATATATATATATATATATATATATATATATATATATATATATATATATATATGTAGTGTAGAATTAAAATCAGAACCAATTAAGGCTACAGAACCAGCATAACTCAATCTAAACCATTGATTTTTGAAATGAAATGATCATTGAAGATACATTAATATATTTGATGAGGGACCCCCAAATATTGGTTTGCATGGATGTCATTCATGCATGTATACATATATGTATAGATAACACTTATGTATACATATATGAAAACATATACATATATGTATACATGCATGAATGACATCCATACAAACCAATATTTGGTAATGTGTCTTTCATGATCATTTCATTTCAAAAATCAATGGTTTAGATTGAGTTCTGCTGGTTCTGTAGCCTTAATTGGTTCTGAAACTAATTCAACCCTATATATATATATATATATATATATATATATATATATATACATATATATATATATATATATATATACACATATATATATCCGGTGGGGACTCTTTTCCCGGTGAGGACTGCGAGCACTAAAAAAACACACTAAAAATGATCCAAATCAAACTTTTTTTCAAAAAAATTTCTTTTTTAAATATCTAAATTGCAACCTTTAAGATCAAAAAAAAAAAGTTTTTCAAGAATGATCCAAAAAAATAAATATGGATCATAATAATGATCCACAAAAAATATATAGATCATTGTTATGGTCCGCAAAAAAAAGTGGATCATAAATTTTTTTTCGAAATTTTTTTTGGTCAAATATAGTAATTATCATGGTGAGTTATATATATATTTTATTCGAAATTTTTTGAAATTTTTATGAGGTGTCCTCGGGAGTCCTCACCGTTTTTTGAGTCATCACAGGATCCCACTTATATATATATATATATATATATATATATATATATATATATATTCTAAAATTAGAATCAAAATCAATTAAGGCTACAGAACCAGCAGAACTCAATCTAAACCATTAATTTTTGAAATGAAATAATCATGAAAGACACATTAATGTATTTGATGAGGGACCCCAAAATATTGGTTTGCATGGATGTCATTAATGCATGTATACATATATGTATAGATAACACTTATGTATGAATACATGAAAACATATATTCTTGGTTGAAAACATGTATACCATTGGTTGAAAATTGTCCTCGCAGTCCTCACCGGGTTTTGAGTACTCATCGGATCCGGACCATATATATATATATATATATTATATATATATATATATATACACACACATATATATATATATATATATATATATATATATATATATATATATATATATATATATATATATATATATATATATATATATATATATATATATATATATATATATATACATATATATATATATATATATATATATATATATATATGTGTATATATATATATATATATATATATATATATATGTATATATATATATATATATATATATATATATATATATATATATATATATATATATATATATATATATATATATATGTGTATATATATATATATATATAATATATATATATATATATATGGTCCGGATCCGGTGAGGACTCAAAAACCGGTGAGGACTGTGAGGACTCCAAAAAACCCCTAAAAATGATCCAAAATAAACTTCTGTCCTATATATAGGACTTCTCTATAATACATTATTCATATAATACAATACACAATCATTCACAACTCATATGGTATCAGAGCCATACGCTCCTGCGATGCCCAAACCCTAGCCGTCGCCTTCTTCCTCAGTTTTTTTTCCTTCTCTCTTATTTTCCGATCTCAATCGGATCTGCCAACAATGGCTATTACATCCTTCACACGGCTGAGAAAACCAGTCACAATTCCCACAAATTCGGCCTTAAACTAAGTCCATCCAACCATGGTCACTGGAAAACCATGATCAAACCCTTCCTTGTCACCAACGGTCTGTATGCTTATATTGATGAGTCCTGCCCTTGTCCATCCAAAACTATCACTGTTACCACCACCACCACCCCACCCACACAACAAATGATGCCCATGTTCGTATGCTCTTGCTGTGCACTATCTCAGAAAACTCCTTCAAACATGTCCAAGGTGAAAGTGATATGTGCCTGTCTCTGGAACGTGCTTATGCACCTCACACATCTTCTAGAGAATACACACTAAGAACTCAACTCCTCAAAATGGAGATGCAATCTGATGAAACATCAGCCGACTATGTTGCACGTGCCCAACAATATAATGATGCACAAGCAAACATTGGTGCAGCTATGCCATAAAAAGATGTTATTATGCTGCTTATTTCAGGTCTTCGGGAAGAATATAACAACTTAAAAACCCACTATGGTTTCCCGACACCCTCTAGTCACCATTCTGGAATTACCCGGCCTTCTTTCTGATCACGAATACATGACAAAGAAGCCTGATTCCACTCCAACAACTGTTAATCAAGCCTTTACGGCCACAACCAGCTGTCAGCCGGCACCGCAGAATAGCCTTCAGATCCCGATTGACACTCTTCAGTCCCTTCAACAACTGATGACCCAATTAGGCCTTCAAGTGCAACCTGCTCAGCCACAAAATCAGGCTTACTACACCAATCGTAGCAACTCAAATCGAAACAATAATCGTCGCGGGCGTGACAACTACAACAACCACAATTCCGGCTCATCAAACGGTAACAATTCAAGATTTTCATGGGCATCTAATCAAAATACAGTCTATGGCTCTTGTAACAGGTATGGTATTGGGCATGTTCATTCACAGTGCCCAAATCGAGATCCATCAACAATCAGACCACCAAGGCACACTCCACAAGCCAACTTGGCTGATCATCGATCTCAAGCCTCATCCTCTTGGTTGCCTGACACGGGTTCAAACAACAATGCTGCCCCGGATCTCACTAGTTTTGACAATGTCGAGCCTTATTTCGGTAAGGACACGCTTCTTGTTGGTAATGGCATTAGTTTACCCATTCTTCATATTGGTTCCACTTCAATTCTTTCTCCACAACAAAATCTAACCATTAAAAATATACTTCATGTTCCACAACTTAAACGAAATCTTCTTTCTGTTCAACGTTTTTGTCATGATAACAATGTCTTTTTTGAATTTCACTCTTCATTTTTTTGTGTTAAGGATTCGGTGACCAAGGCTACCCTCCTCACAGGACCAAGTAAAGACGGTCTCTATCCACTCCATTTACCACATCAAAGTTGTGTCTCCAATGTTGCTTTCTCAACCGTTCGAGCTTCCCCCACGATCTGGCACCAACGCCTTGGCCATCCTAACTTGAAACTTTTACAGTTTATGATTTCTAAAAACTACTAGCAATAAATCTGTTTTATCTTTTTGTCACTCTTGTCCTATGGGAAAATCTTCAAAACTACATTTATCCTCATCTACTCATAAAAGTAATAATGTTTTGGATTTGGTTTTTTGTGATGTTTGGGGCCCTGCTCCTATTACTTCCTTTTATGGCCATCATTATTTTTTATTATGTGTTGACCATCACACTAGATACATGTGGCTATTTCCTCTCAAAAACAAATCTGATGTATTCACCACTTTTACTCAATTTCATACCATGGTCGAAAGAAAGTTCAACACAAAACTTAAATCAGTCCAAACTGATTGGGGAGGGGAATTTCAAAATTTATCCTCATTTTTTGAAAAACTCGGAAACCTACATCGTCTATCTTGTCCTCACACAAGCGAACAAAATGGCTTCGTTGAGAGACGACATTGCCATGTTGTCGAAACTGGCCTTACTCTTTTAGCACAATCTGGTGTTCCAATGCGTTTTTGGAATTTTGCTTTTGAAACAGCCACCTACTTGATAAATCGCATGCCATCCCGCACCTCATCTCAAATCTGCCCTCTTGAACATCTTCTCAAACGTAAACCCAATCTTTCATTCATACGAGTCTTCGGGTGTCAATGTTTTCCCCACCTCCGTCCATATAATCCACACAAAATGGATTTTCGTTCATCACCATGTGTATTCCTAGGGTACAGTTCATCACATCACGGTTATAAATGTCTTGATCCCAAAACAAATCGAATTTACACTGTACGACATGTACGGTTCAATGAATCACATTTTCCGTTTCTTCAACCACCCCTAACATCCACCACAACCTCACCTGATCCATATTTTTCTTCCTTTCATGTTCCCACAACACTTGATCAACCTCCATCTTCCAACATCCATGAACCACCTACATCATCATCGGTCCAACCTAACTCTGATCCTCAACCCACGGCCCAAACTGAAAACACCCAACCACCCACTGCCACAGACCAACCCACTAACCCAATACCCGATGATACATCCACTATCACTTATCAACGTCGTTCCACTATACTTACTATTCCTGTCATTCCCGCACATCAAACCTACCAAAACACTACTGCCCAAACACAATCCACATCCACCACCCAACCTCGACATCGTCCCTAAAACCTTCGTCAAAAGCCTAAGCAACGCAAACCCCATAATGCTTCTGCTTTTCACACCACCGTTGATTCATCCTCTACCGAACCATCAACTTTTGCATTGCCAACAAAACCTCTTAGTGGCGTGCCGCCATGACCGACGAGTACAATGCTCTAATTAAAAACGGTACATGGACGTTAGTCAAACCTATTCCACATGCTAATATTGTTGATTGTAAGTGGGTATACAAATTGAAACATGATGAAAATGGGAACATAAAACGTCACAAAGCCCGTTTAGTGGCAAAAGGCTTCAATCAACAGCTGGGCATTGACTATCATGAAACGTTTAGCCCGGTAGTGAAATACACCACGGTATGTGTGGTTCTGTCTCTTGCTGTTACGAGACAATGGCCTCTCCGCCAGTTAGATTAAATGTCTTTCTTCACGATGATCTAAAAGAAACTGAGTTGGTAACACAACATAATTATGAATCAAATTAAAATCATATAATTTTTATTTTTATAGATCACAATGAATCATTAGCTCAACCAAGTCAGTTGGTACAAAAAGCAACAGTTAAAACATTCTACGTGAACACACAATTTATTACACATATAATGAAAGTAACAAAATAAATGCCTAAATATATAAATTCTATCAAGAAATAATCACCGTCAAAAACCAAGTAAAACACCGTAATAACATTTTTATAGACAATTGTAATCCTAACATACTTATGCATCATTAACTTTAACACAATTAACATGTCAGCCTTCCAACATTATTTCCTTCCCATTTTAATTTTTGACTTTCTCTAATACTGACCAATCACCTTTCACTATCCAAACATACTGACCAAAATACCCCGTGCGACTGGGAGACTTGGAGCAGTACTAACTAGGAGCGGCACTACGGAGCAGCACTAAGTGGTGAGCAGTACTAATGAGCAGTAGTAACTAGTTGAGCAGTATTAACGAGCAGTAGTGACAAGGATTAGAACAGTAGTAACAAGGTTGAGTAGTACTAACGAGCAGTAATAAACAAGGTTGAGCAGCACTAACTCGGACACGTGGCGGTGTTCTAGTGGAGTTGCACGGTCGCACGCTCGCGGGGGTAGTCGCACGGTCTATTTTGAGAAGAATTGAAACTTAAGTCTATTCTTGAGGAAATTTTGTTTCATTTGATCCAAATTTGAGAATAACCCAAGATTATTTACCCATCTAAAATCTAAATTTAACCCATTTAGTTACCACCCAAATTCTCGGCTAAATATGTAGCACCTTATTAACACTATATTCTTTCTTTCTTATTTTATTCTTTTTTCCATAAAATTGTGACAAAATAGAAAGTAACTTCCTAATACATCCACCAATCAAAATAACCTACCAATTAAATATTAAACTCTATAATGTTTCTTTCTATTTCGGCGCTGATTAGCCCCTTGCCAAATTAATTTCTTTTTATTAATATTCCATTCAAAGAGTCAACCAACCAAATCACCCTCTTTCTCGTCTTCTTTACTCAATCCGAACCAGAAAGGAAGCAAGTCACATTCGTCACTTTTTAAGACACAAACACATGGCTCTGTCTTGTTTTGTGTACATCACCGACGAAAATCCAAACCATGTCCCCTGCGTTTCCTTGTCTCCGACCGTTTCGAGCAAAACCGAGCAGACAAACATTCCGGCGAAGCACGAGCACCTCTGGCGGAACTCAGCGAACCTCCGGCAACTCTCTCCCCCCCCCCCCCCCCCCCTCCAGAAAAACAGGTATAAATCTCTCCTTCTCGATCTATATACAATATGAGTGTTCGTGTGTGTGTGGCTGTCTGGCTGACGTTCATCGCCGGTAGATGGTGTCTCGATTTCCTGTGTTTCGTTTTATTTCTCTTTCTTTGTTTTATTTGTTGTTGTGTTTGAACCAATAAAATTTTCGTTTACTAACCAGAGTTGATTTAAATAAATTATTCTAATTATTGTTTACTAGTTACTCATTTATATACATAATTAATTTTCAAAAAGAAAACATTGACTTAAAATCTATTTACGTAATGATTCATAAATAATTAACAATTATTTATAAATAATTATGTAAAATTTATATTAACTAAATGATACAACCATCCATAACTTTCGATCAAAGCAAGTCATTATATCTAAGTTTATAAAAATATCAATTCATCAAAATGTCATCAAGATATCGTTCATTTCATGCGTATAAGAAGCTAATATTGTTGGTTGGAATCATCATTTCATTATTTGAATCATTTTGGAAGCATTGCATCAAGTGAGTCCACATCCTCATCTTTTACCGCATTTTATTTACTGCTTTTACAATTTTGGGGTGAAAAACATATCAACTGCTTTTATAAATGTTACATTATTTATCACCGGTATTTAACAAATCTCATTGTGACTGTGAGTCCACAACCCCTCTTTTACCGTATTTTTACTGTTTTACAACTTTGGGGTGAAAAACATATAAAATGTTTTATAAACATTCAAACTATTTATCAATGCGTATTTAACAAATCATATTGTGACTATGAGTCCACATTCACACATTTTACTATATTTTTATATTGTTTTATAATTGGGTGAAAAACATACAAAATCATTTTACTATTCATATTTTTAATGTGATGATACATTACTCAGAACATGACACTCAATCTTTTATGGTCGGACTAAGACAAGATGTAGTGATATTGGTAGATGCATACATACTGTAACCATTAACTAGTTGCGACTAGGAACTGGATATGCAGATAGTACTATCGATTGAGACTCACCCTACCACATTTGTTTGATTAGTTTTAACGGTCTATCGAACCGTCATGAGAGTGCATATCTTAGATTCAGTAACATCATTTTGGAGTTGTAGTTTGGTTATAGGCTTAGGGTCAGCATTTTAACTCAAGGGTTTAGCTATGTGGAAGCTAAAACTATGCATAATCATGTTGATTCATGGTGATTTGAAGATATAGTAGGTAAAGTGTGTGTTTCTAGAGACAGAGAGAGCTAGAGAGAAGGAGGAGCTTTCAAAGTGTGATTCAATTTGAAAGTGTGAGAAAGTTTACATCATCAAGCTTACATGATCCTATTTATATCCTCACCTCTAATCCCCACTAACTAGTTTAATTAAGTCTAATTATATCATATAAACACAAAACTAGTCCTAACAATCTCCCCCTTTTTGTGCTTGATGCACCTCATCCAGTTTTCCTTCTTCAATTTCTTCTGTTGGCCCGTTAGCCCTTTAATGGGTCTGGAAGAGAAGCTTGCTCCTGAACTTCCTGAAGGTATGTTAACTTTCACCCAATATGCACAATCTACCTCCTCACTAGAGGACGACACAAGGTCTGACAATGAAGAAGATAACCAATCATCATCTGACCATTTACCTTCACCACCACCTACAAATCAGTAAAGCCAGTCTCACCGGTACATAACTAGGAGCTCTAGGTCCGATGTTGTACCTAACCCGACCCCAATTCAAATTAGAGAACTATCACCATCTCCTACTCCAGTCTCTCTAAGGATTGAGAATGTTGGGTCGGACCCGTCTCCGGTCCATCAGGTATCCAGGTCAGGTCTTGTTACCCTAAATGTTGATGTTGTGAATGTTGATGAACTGGCTGTTGAATCTGGTGATGAAGAGGATGTGATAGTGAAACAAATGGTGGAGCCCATGGGTACTGACCCCGTAAACAATAACTCTGATGATGAAAGTGATGAGGATAGACTACGGGTTAGGTGGACTAATAGTACTGATGAAGACCCAATCATCTTCCCTACGACTGATCAAGTCCCACAACCACAGAGAGTTGATGCACCAGAGAGTTCGTTGAACCGGGGTGTACCAGCTGCAAGAAATCTTCCTGGTTTGTTGGAAAATTTCAATGAAACATTCAGACAACTTGCTCTAATTAGGAGCTTTTGTGGGGTAATCAACACCAACATCAAAAACATATCCAACCACCTGAACATGTCAGATAGCTTTCAAGATTTCCTGGCAAACAATCAGGAAAATCTTCAGAGGAATGTAAATGCACAAAATGGGTAGATTGACACTATTATCTCCGCAATTCAGAATCTCGCCTCTAGCAACGCTAATCTGACATCTAGGATTAATAATCTTGAGAGATCTATTGGTGAAAGGATTGATAATCTGGCATCTCACATCTCAAACCACCTTGTTGAGCCACTGATAAATGCAGAAAATGCTCCAGGTGTCACTCCCACCCCTCATTTTCAGGTGGAGAAATATGTGCCTCAACAAGGCATAGCGGAGAAGGTTTTAGGTAAACTGGCCGGAATGGGTAGTGACGACAAGAGCAGTGGTGGAAAGAGATATGCTGGATATAACAGAGTTCGTGATATCGGTAGGGGTTCAATTCGTGATAATGTTCAGGGTAGAAAAGTGAGTCGGATGACCTCCGAGCGGTATTCAATGGGCGCTCGCGAAAGGATGTCAGGTGTCAGGTTTGAAGAGTTCCCAGAAGTCAACATAATCCATCTTGGTGGTTCAACCAGGGTTCCAATCGCTCCTTCCTCAGATCCCCTGGTCAGGGCCCCTGCAGAAGCTCCCGCGGGCAAAATCCAAAACCTTCCCCTTGATAAAGGCAAGGGTCCTGCAACCTCTTCCCCAAAGGTGAAAAAGCGGAAGAGTCAGATGACTCCTGATGAAGAACTCAGGAGGACTGCCAGACGTCTAGGGATGCCTGTTGAAGAGGTTGCTGAAGCTATGGAGGAAGAATGAAAGAGGAGGGGCTTGGGAAGCCACAAGGGAAGAAAAGAGTGATTCGTTGGAGAACGATGGGAGGCACCGGTGGCAGAATACCGGTGGTTTAAAGAACTTTATTTTGTTTGTGTTTTAAAACAATTGTCTGTAATCCTTAAAACAATTTACTTTCCTGCATGCACCAGAACAACTTACTTTAATTTTTGCTCGCTATGCATGAACATCATCAATCAATGATGGTGATTTTGACATACCTGAGTCTATTTACTTGCTAGATATCTAGGAAAACTCAAAAAAAAAAAAAAAAAAAAAAAAAAAAACACAAAACAAAACAAAAACATGAGTTATAAAATGTAGTGTGATCAGATTCTATCAGATCACCACATATTGTAATGTTTTCTAGGTACGTCAAAGACCCTTTGAATTGTGAAAAATATTCAAGGTTAAATTTATAAAACCTTCACATAATCAGAGGGAGATGCCTAACTATTTGTCTACATCAAATATGGGGAGATTGTTGGGTCGCTGAAAAGCATCCCCCACCGAAAATATTTAATGAAGACAAAAAGGCAAATAGCTAGAAGACAATATGAGGATTAGTTCCTCAGATTATGGGTAACTGTATCTGATCAGTTCGGATTTCAGTTACCCAGTTACACTATCTGAAACAACGATCAGTTCCCCGTGCGGAATCAGATACTGATTAACAGATCAGATAGCTGTAACAAGTTCAGCGCACATTGGAAAATAACGCTGAACCATCAAGCAGATACCTCTCTAAGTAAAACTCTTAGTGAAGGTCACTGAAGCTGAAGGCCAACGGAAGAAGCATGAGTATCCGAAGACTCATGACTACCTGAAGCGTACAAAGGCCTAAAGTTTCAGAGTCACAGAAAGACACAAGTAAAGCACAAGTTATTGAATCGCTGATAAAGGGAATGTCTGGCGAATCTTCTAGAAGATATCAACGATCACAAGACGACAGAAAGTACTGTCAGAATTCCGTTAGTCGTGCTCGTCCCAGCAAATATCCTCTGCACCAATGGAATTCTCACACGTGGAATCGATCAATCATTCCTTTGGCTCTACGTTTCCCAATGCTATAAATTGAGGACTTGAACGATCGATTTCTGTGTGCACTCAACAAGTTTACACGCTGCTAAAATTACTCCAGACTTTATCTCTTTGAGCAGAGTGTAAACAACCAATTAACCTTCTGTTACTTGATTTGAGAATTGAATCTCTGTAACAAAGGTGTCTGGTCTTGTGCTTGATCATTTGTTGATCACAAACTTGTCTTAGATGGTATTAGTTAGGATTTGTTCTTAGCTATTCCGCAAACTGCTTGCATCTTTATTGTATCATTATTGATTAATAAATAAAAGTTTAAAAAGTGTTGAGTCTTACCATTTATCCTTTTATTTGATTAGTTAAAGAGTATAAGTGCAGTAATTCACTTATTACGGGACTAACAAAGTTAAATATAAGAATGGTTTAAACAAACTAGAAATATTATATATAGCTTTTATATAATAAGTTTATTATTAGTGTTCACCAAGTATAAACCGATGATTGTGTTTGCTCAAGTTCCACCATAGTTGTTGGAGCTAGTGGGAGCGACACAAGAAAATCACAAAGTTTGTAAATATGTCCGTAGGACATAATTTTGGGCGAACCTAATAAGATAAAATAGAAGTTTAATAACTTTTATTAGACAGTGAAAGACAAGATGTGTTAAACTAGAATTATGACTTAAAGTTCATGAGTCATAAAAGAATTAAAATTCATATTTTAAAGTTTAACATAAGGTTTAAGTTTTTCAAGAAAATAAAACAAGTTTGTTTTATAAGGAAAAGGTTTTTCTCGAAACCTAGTAAAAACGTTTTGTACATCTCATTTTAGTTATACATATAAATCGCGCAATTTTTGTAACTATAAGTTTTGAAAGGAAAAGTTTTAAAATCTAAAATACGTCTTGTAGAATTCTTGAGTATACAAGTCGAGCATATTTTAGAAGGATTAAAATTGGAATAAGGTTTAAGTTTAGTTCAAGACTTAAACAAAACCCAAGAAAATCTTAGATCTAACTACTACCCACCTAATGGAACACCTCACTTGTTAAATGGTACTTGCATTGTAAGGAGAAAGAACCTTAGATTCAAGTTCAAACTATAGCGAGTGTTAGGGTGCGTAAGGTTATTTGATAATCGGGAGTCCTGGCGCAGAACATCGCACTGTCTTAGATGGTATGATCTACTTTGGTGATAAGCGGGAGTCCTGGCCCAAAAAGTATTGACTAGAATTAAACATACTAGACTTTATTACAATTAAAAATGTACAAAGTTATAATCTTATTATAATTAGATTGTACAAAGTTGTAGTAAGTTAAAGAGTCTATATATTCTACGATCCCTAGGAATCGTATCAGTTAGGTGCGAATGAGAAGGATGTTACCTACCAGAAATAACATGACTCGTCGGGAAGTGCCAAACCATGCGGCAAGAATGTGAAATATGGATCTAGGTCTAAAATATTAATTATGGGTTTATAATATATTTTAGAGATGTTTATTAATGATTACTAATTAAACTAGGTTTTATTTGTAGATGGCAACAACCACAACGGTGAGTACCAACAATCTCTCGCTACGCTCAATCCTAGAAAAGGATAAGTTGACTGGGTCAAACTTTCTCATTTGGGAGCGCAATCTTCGCATTGTGCACAAGCATGAGAGAAAGTGGTATGTCTTGGAAAGAGCTTTGCCAAATGTCTCTGCCGCGAGCTGAAACGAGGCAAGCTTATGATAAGCATGTCAGTGATGCAATCAATGTGAGCTGTCTAATGCTCGCAACCATGAGTCTAGAGTTAGAAGCGGGACTTATGGATGTGCCAGCATATGAGATGACCCAGCAATTAAGGCGTTCATTTCAATAACAAGCTCGCACTGAGAGGTTCGACATCAATCGAGCTTTCAACTCATGCAAGATGGCCAAAGGAACATCGGTGAGCGCCCATGTCATGAAAATGAAAGGGCATATGGATCACCTCTCTAGACTCGGTCACCCCATACCGTTGCAGAAGGAAACAGACACTATACTTAACTCATTGTCTGATGACTACAAGCCTTTTGTGGTCAACTACAATATGCATAATATGGAGAAATCCATTAAGGTTATAATCTATCCTAGAATTTAAACAAATATTATTGTTTGGATAGCATTGATTGAAATTAATCTTAAATTAAAAGGATGTTTTTGATCAAGAAAGTTAAAACCTAGTTTTGATTGATCAAGAACAAGATTAGGGTTTGATTAGTTAATAAAAGGGAATTAATAGGGATTAAAAAGGAGGTGTTAATTTTTAAGTTTTAAAATTAACAAGATGTATTTATATCAATATATAATTTTCGAGATTTTTAAATATTTAAAAAAAAAAAACCATTTTTAAAGGATAAAATAGTTTATACGTATTTTAATTAGATCAAGTTAAAATACATATGTATAAATTAGGTGTATATTTAATACAAGATTAAATGGAACATTAAAAGGATATGTTATTTTGATCATGTAGTTGTAATATTAAAATAACTAGTATTTGTATTAAGTTATAATTAAACTAAGAAATGTACAAAGTTGTAAACAACTAGAATTTGTACAAAGTAAGGTTTTATTATAATTAGATAATAATACAAAAGTTATAAATATTGTAACTTGATTGTATGAAGTTATAAGCAATTATAACTAGTGAATTGTACAAGGATAATATAAGTATCTTACAAGTCATGTAAAATATTAGATTAATGATCAAGGGTTAAATAACAAGAAAACTCTATAACCTATATTTAACTAGTTTGAGTTAAATGTAAGAATGGTTTAAACAAACTAAGAATTATTATATATGATCTTTATATAATAGGTTTGTTAGTTTCACCAAGAATTGACCGATGATTGTGTTTGCTTAAGTTCCATCATGGTTGTTGGAGCTAGTGGGAGCTACACAAGAAAATCACAAAGTTTATAAAGATGTCCTTAGGACATAGTTTTGGCGAAATTAATAAAGTTTAAATAAGTGTTTAATTTTATTAAACAAGTGAAAGACAATGTGTGTTAAACTAGGATTATGATTCAAGTTTATGAATCATAAAGGAATTAAAATTCACATTTTAAAGTTTAACATAAGGTTCAAGTTTTTCAAGTAAATACAAGGACCAAGTTTTATTTAGAAAAGGTTTTTCATAAAACCTAGTAAAACGTTTTGTACACCTCGTTTTAGGTATACATACAAATCGCACAAACTTTTTGAAACTATAAATTTTAAAGGAAAAAGTTCTTAAGATTTAAAAAGGTGTCTTGTAGAATTCTTAAGTATACAAGTCACACATTTTAAAGGATTAAGATTGAAATAAGGTTTAACTTTAGTTTAAGACTTAAACAAACCCAAGAAAATCTTAGATCTAAGTACTATCCACCTAATGGAACACCTCACTTGTTCAACGATATTCATATTGTAAGGAGAAAGAACCTTAGATATGGATTCAAATCATTGCGAGTGTTAGGGTGCGTAGGGTTCTGTGATAATCGGGAGTCCCGGCGCAGAACATCGTACTGTCTTAGATGGTCTGATCTACTTTGGTGATAATCGGGAGTCCCGACCCAAAAAGTACTTGAGTAGAATAAACATACTAGACTTTATTACAACTTAGAAATGTACAATTAAATTTGTACAAGGTTTTAGTAAGTTAAAAGTCTATGGATTCTACGACCCCTAGGAATCGTGTCAAGTCTTGATACAATTGGTAAGGATGTTACCTACCAGAAACAGCATGTCTCGTCGGGATGTGCCCAAACCTAGCGGCGAGAATGTGATATATGGATCTTAGGCCTAAAATATTAATTATGGGTTTATAATATATTTTAGAAGATGTTTGTTGATGATTACTTATTAAACTAGGTTTGATTTGTAGACGGCAGCAACAACCAACACGACACGTACCAATAATCTCTCACTATGCTTGTTTCTAGAAAAGGACAAATTGACTAGGTCAAAGTTTCTCAATTGGAAGCGTGATCTTCGGATTATGCTTAGGCATGAGAGAAAAGGAAATGTCCTAGAAAGTGCAATGCTAAATGCCCCTGTCGCGAATGCTAGAAATGAACTAGTACAAGCATATTACGCTTGTAGAGTGTTCAACTCTTGCAAGATGGTCAATGGATCATCAGTGAGTGCTCACATCATGAAAATGAATGAGCACATGGATCGTCTTAAAATGACTAGGACACCCAGTACCGTTGCAGTTAGCAATAGTAATGATACTCAACTCGTTGTCAGATGACTATAAGCCTTATGTAGTCAACTACAACATGCATAATATGGAGCAATCTATTGATGAGCTACATTCCATGCTCGAGACTAATAAGTTGAGTTTGGGGACCAAGTTTAAGAATGATCTCGTAGTAATTGATGATGATAGTGAAAAGAGAAAGAGGCGCAGTGGAAAGGGAAAGGGTAAAACTGTACCCAGCCAAGACGTGCCTAAGGGTAATGGAGTCAAACAAAAGGTCAAGAAGGTGAAGCCAAACAAGGAAAGGACCGAGAAACGGTGTCTTGGTTGTGGCGAGGGTCAAAGGGTAGGAGGCAATGCAAGCTCCTCAGTTGACTTGACCAACTTCTAGATATTCACTTCAAGACACTTGTGAAGTTTATTACGAGTAACTCAACTTTTGCAATCATTTATTGCAAGAGATGATGGAAAGTGAAGATGACCTGCATGAGATAGTAATAATCCCACGTGCACCAAGTTGATTTTATAATTCAGTATTTTTCATTTTGGATTCATGGAAAACAATTTTATTTTGTTAAGACAAATTTTTATGTTAAAACTCGTTTTTGGTTTTACCAAATTATGAATCCATGGTTGAATTATAATGTGTGCATGTGTGATAATAACACTAGTCAAGTTTTATGACTAGATTGTAAGTCAAGTTTTGATTTAGTGATAATCTCATGATTTATATATGTTTGATTGTTGAATGAATAATAATATCTTGGAAGCTCAATTACTTAGATACTAGAAATTAGAAAGTTTTTCTAATACAAGTATTTAAGAGTTTTATGGAAAGATCAAGTTTAAAGTTTATTGAACTTAGTTAAAACATCGTAAGTAATAAATTACTTATGATAGTACGTTTTAAAGCATTAGTATTAATGTAGTATGATTATATTGGATATAATCAAGATAGACTTTAAGAGTATTATTACAAGTGTCTCCTACTTGTGATAAAGGAATTTAATAAAGTCATAATTCCCTGACAAGGAGTGTTGGATATTCGTAAAATCCAAAGGAATGACTTAGATATTAAATAAACTCTTAAAATGGTCAAACTATATTGAAATATTTAATCAAGTCATAATTCCCTAATAGGAATGTTAGATATTTATGAAATCCAAGGAATGACTTTGGCATTAAATAAAGTTCTTAAAGAATACTAAAGTATTTAAGAATTGGAAGTATCATCTCAAGTGTTTTATACTTGTTAGATAAAGTGATCATTAAAAGTCATGATTCCCTAAACAGGAATATTGGATATTCGTAAATCCAAAGGATGACTTTAATAATTGATAAATTCTTAAAAGATTAAACTATAAGTTTTTGACCAAGAAAGTCAAAGTCTTGACTTAGTCAAAGTGATAGTTTAAGAAATGCTTATATTCCATAAAAGTAAGTGGGATCTATGACTAAATTAATTCATTAAAGGTATCAATGAATTTAGTAAGTTAGTAAGATATTACCAACAAGATATTGCCAAGTCGTGAGCCAAAGAGTTAAGAGAAATGATAAATGGCCATTGATTAGATTATTGCAAGCGTAATAGCGTGGTCACAAGTCTTAAGATTAATTATTGCAAATCTAATAGGATATTCACACTCCAGTGAATAAGTTAATCATTTAAGGAAATTTCTTTAACTAGTAATGATATATCTACAAATCAAGTGACTAAAAGAGGCTTTAGTTACAAGGCGAATTTTATGAATTCAAGAAACTAAGGAGTTACTTTCCAATCCTCCTGTGTTTACCGAATTGCATAAAAGGCAAGACTAGAATATGTTCTATAATGTCGCAAGAACAAAATCTAGCAAAGGCAAAAGAAATAGTATTTTTCAAATACTTGTCTTATGTCTTTAGTTTAATAGAAATGACTAGTTCAGTGATAAAGTTACAATAAAGGTTGTAAAAGTCATTAAGTAATCAACACGAACACAAAGGATAAGTAATGATCCAGTAATAATTTAGTATCTTGGTCCAGTTAGGAATGATACATGAATTAGTATCATTGTTATTCAGACTTTGTATGTTTTAAGAATATCCATGAATGAAGGTTATTTTATTCAGAAGGTATAAATCCGTGACTACTCGCCTAGGTGGGAACCTTGATGGGACGTTAACGTCATCGCGGTATTTGATGTTAGATTCGAAGTTCTTCGAAGATAGCTACACAAGTTTTTGTGTAAACCAAATATCGGTGATATTCTGTTGGAGCTCGACGAATATTGGATTGACCACCGTGATAATACTTCGTGGTTGAAAAATTAAAAAGTATTATTCACTAGGATTGTCCTTAAGCCTGAGGTATTTGATTTGGGATACAATGACTAATATGCTTTGGTTCGTCTTAGACAAGTCTGAATATGATTGTCATGCGAGGCTTTACTGGGTACAGAGGAAGTTGTATTTTGAATCGAAATATAACAAGATGATAATTGCACCTCCTTTTTAAGAGAGATATTTATGTGTCCCTTGACATGATGACAAACTGAAAATGCACGGCCGTGCTCAACGAACTGATCTGTTCTTTGTCGTTATCACATAGTTTTAAATCCAGAGGTCAAGAAATGATTTCGAGTACAGGAGTTGATAATTTCTACCATGCTCGTATTCGTTATCACAAATATCGTGCTGCAAGGGATAAACCTAACACGTTACCCAAGAAGTAAAGACGGAGTTTCTTTACTAGGCGACGCTATTAATATGTTTTTCAAAACAATACCTGGGTATAAGAGTTTCTATGGGTTGGTTATCCTGTATTGCCTGCTAGAGGGCGGCTGCAGGACTAGTGTCATCAAGCTAAGGTTACGAACTTGCACAAGTGGGAGTCTGTTGGATTTATGTGCACAGTTAGTCAACCTATGATGTCACGTCCATGTCTATAGGACACTCAAGTGTCGCACCGATGAGTGCATGTAATACGAGAAAGATATGTAATGATACTTGGAAGAGGAATGATTCATAATAGTCATTTATGAATCAGTTAAGTATTAAGTTAAGTTCAACTTATTACTAGATTAGTTTATCTAACTAATTAATACAAGTATTTGTACATTTAAAGTATAAATATACAATGTGTTAATTATAGATTATCCAATGTGTTAATTAATACAAGTATTTGTCCATTTAAAGAGTAAATATACAATGTGTTAATTATCGATTATCCATAATATGATTTAAAGTAATTAAATCATATGGTGTTGGATAATATTATTGTCTAAATTATATAAGGTTTATTATATAATTAATTATTAAAAGTATAAATACAAAGACTATATATTTCGTGTATATAATATACGGAATATTATTGTATTAATACTAGACATTTAATAATTAAGTGCAACAATAATAACTAGATAAACTATAAGGGTTGGTTGTGTAAAAGGATAAGTTTAATTAAGAATTAATCTTAATTAAACTAGAAGGGCCCTAAGTGAAAGTCCTTCTATTACAAATAGAAGGCTTGGGGTTCCCTTGTAAAGTGCTTGTTCCCTCAACCCTAGCCACGAAATTTTGGCCCCCCTTCCTCCCTATTTCAGCCGAATACACAAGGGAAGAACACAAGCCTTGTGTTCTTCGTGTTCTTCGTTCGTTCTTCGTGTTCTTCAAGTCTTGAAGAACAAAGATCATTACAAGAGCTTATCTAGAGGGCTTCTCGTTGTGTTTATCACTGGTGGATCTATGTTGAGCAATCTAAGGTATTAATTGGAAAAACCCTTTTTCCCATCTTTCCCCTTGGACGAAATCGAACCAAGAACCCTAGGGTTCTTGGTTGGTCGTCGAACACCACAAGGATGTGTGTGTGTTCGAGTTTTTCGTACATGGCTTCTTTTTTGTTAATCTAGTTTAGATTTCCAACATCCCATAATCCTTTAGGGTTTAAGGATTAAGTTTAATTTCAGTTTTCCGCTTTTAGGGACTAAACTAGTTAGTTGGTTTAACCGGCAAGAACAAGTTCATGTTCTTGTCAGTATGGTTTGAACCAAGCATATTAGGAGGTTGACCCAAGTGGTCAATTAGGTACAATGAAACCCTTCAGCTTACTCATCACATAATCACATACATGTAAGCTATCTCTAAGTTTACTCATTATTTATCACATACGTCGCGGACCTCTCCGAAGCAACTCTCCTGATATGGGACGTCATAGGTAAACTATCAAGGTAATTGGGACGCCCCAAACTTACCAAGATTCATAAGCTCTCCCTGTTTCCGGGTCGTCATGCTCACCCGACTCTGGGTGTCGTAAACTGACATTCTACTCTTTGTGCAGGGAGGTACTACCCCAAGTAGAAGTCTCATGCTCCCCCATTTCAGGGTGGTCTTATTCCGGATATCACATACATTACAAACTATTTCATCATATTTGAGCATCGGCTCCATTCGTCAAATTCATCATTAATTAGAATACATATATTCTAATTATCATACAATTCTCATTACTTTATCATTCTCAATATTGACTTTACCAAGTCCTTTATTAAATAAAACATATTTCTTATTTATCAAAATCATATTACTTTAACCTTTCTTTGACTAGAATATATATCTGTTATTAGTCAATTCATACTTATTTTCTTAAGAATTTGGTCATTACATATATTAGTATATTTTCCTTATAAATACTCGTTACTTTAAAAATCCTTGTCATTAGCTTTATTAATACATTTTTACTAATAAAACTCGATATCATACCCTTTTAGTCATTATCCTTATCTACACATCTTATTAATAAAGAATCATTAATCACTTTGCATTATCATATTTTCTTTCAAAACCATCAATCATTTTAGACACACTCTAATAGCATATTATTCACATTTTCCTTATCCTTTCAATCATACCTTTATTAGAATATTCATTAATAAAGACTCACTATTAATCATATGTTTTAAAAACTCTTTTTGCTACGTACCCAATTCATAAGTCTCATGTACTCACCTTAGCAATAGCTAAATCCAAATCGTGCTTATCAACACGAATCCTTTCTTCTCAACTTGTGGAATATCTCCAATAAGTAGGTCCCTGCAACCTATCAACATAATCATCACATATCTAGTTATCATCCACAACTAGCCATCATTATACTACTAAAATCACCTCCCACTACCAAGTTCATTAAACTTGGTAGAAAACCATAAACCCTAGTTCATTGTGACTAACCCCAAACCATAGATATGTCATAAAACGTGGCTCACACACTTTCTATGGGTGTTTTATACCCACCATTAACCAACTTAATCAAGATCTTTGACAAGTTACCATTGTCATCATTTTTCCCTAAATCAAGTTCAAAAACTAACTATGAGATGTAAAATACCATAGATCCTTACCTTAGATGTATAAATCCTCAAAGATGATGAAGATCTAAGCTTCAGAACAACAAAATCGCCCCTAATAGCTTTCCAATCGGCTGCACTTAAAAAATGGTGGAAATGGGGTGAAAACCCTAGTTTTCCTGTTTTTATTTTACCCAGACAAGATTCGCGCCGCGAACGCGAAGATGCGCGGGGTTCGACCCCTTCGCGTCCAAACCTCGCAATCGCGAACATCCTCACGATCAATCACTGAATTCCCTGTTCATCCTCACATATATCTAGCCATATAATTATTATTATGAAAGTGAAACATATTTCAACACTTTTTCTGGTAATTTTAGTTCTATATTGGGTAGCGGCAAGAAGAAGATAAAAATGGTTTCGTTAATTGATGATCTCAATAGATTTATAGATATTGGAAATGTTATCGGTCATGATATGAAAGGGTGTCAGAGTTATCTTGAAAAAATGATAAGTAGTATGGGAGAAGAAAAAGGTTGTCCATGAATATTATGTCAATTAATATGTGCGGAGTTGGTGATGTGATTAAACGGAAACGAGTTTCGGTTATATAATAAGTATAAGGTATCTTTTATTGGAAATTCAAGATCGAAATGAAAATGGCAAAAGTTAACATGTTCATGTTTAAGCAATTATGGGGTAATACGTCTTTTTATTTTGCTTTGAGTAGTGCGGTTGGCCTTTCCGGTGTTATTTTATCAATTTGGGATGCGTCGTTGTTTGAGTCCTCCAAAATTGTTAGTTGTCAAAATGTATTGCTTGTGCATGGGGAATGGAAGGCAAATAAGCTCAAAAGTATTATGGTGAATGTGTGTGCTCCGTAAAGCAATGTAGATAAGAGAAGGTTATGGGAATTTATTGTGAATTATATGGAGGTTAATGACGGTAATTATTTTTTGCTTGGTGATTTTAATGCGGTTAGGGAGGAAGGTGAAAGATGGGGTTGTTCCAAAAATGATAAAGAGATGGAGGATTTTAATAACTTTATTAACTCTGCTCATATTAAAGAAATTCCTATGGGGGTCGGCCTTTATAAGATTGAGTAGAGATGGCCGGAAAATGAGCAAATTGGATCGTTTTTTAATGAATGAAAGGGTGAATGAGGCATGTGCCGATCTAGTTGCATGTAACATTCGTCCCACATCGGTTGGAGATGGGAACGAAACACTCTTTATAAGGGTGTGTATACCTCTCTTAGCATAAGGCCTTTTGGGTGGAGTGGTCCATACCAAAAACAAAACCGTGCGTTGGTGGGCAAATCGGAGAATATCGTGCTACGGGGTTCTGGGATGTTACAAGTGGTATCAGAGCCAGTCCCGGGCCGATGTGCACAACGAGGGCGTTATGTCCCCGGGGGGGGGGGGGGGAAATTGTAACAATCGTCCCACATCGGTTGGAGAGGGGAACGGTACACTCCTTAAAAGGGTGTGAATACCTCTTTTAGCATGAGGCCTTTTGGCTGGAGTGGTCCATACCAAGAATAAAACCGTGCATTGATGGGCAAAGCGGACAATATCGTGTTACGGGGTTCTAGGATGTTACAAGGGAGTTCCTTGATTTTTATAAAGTCCCAAGGGACAAATCTTAGCTATTGGATCAAAAGATCCATCAACCACCACCATCATCAAATCACATGTGATTCAATATACAACCACCACCATCATCTAATCACATGTGATTCAATATACAACCACCACTATCATCAAATCACATGTGATTCAGCACATCAACCACCACCGGCCACCACCTACGGCCGCCGTCCGTCGCGGCCGACCACCGTCCTCCGCCGCCAGTCACCGTTCGCCGCCGTCGCCGGCCACCACCTCCGGCCGGCGCAATCACATGTGATTGGATTCGCAATCATCGACGGTGGCGAGGGGTTGCCAGTGGTGGAGATGGAGGCCGACAGAGGTTGGTGGTGGTGGTGGTGGTGGTTGGGTGTGTTGAATCACAAGTAATTTAGTACACATGGGTGGTGGTAGTGTTGATGTGTTGAATTAAATGTGTTTCTGGTGGTGGTGGTGGTGATTTAGGGGTTGATTGATCCAAATGCTGAGATTTGTTCCTCAGGACTTTATAAAAATCATTGACCTCCTTGAACGTTTCATTATTGGTCTATTAACCAACTTGATGCGAAAAACGAGTTTTTAAATGGTAATATTCAAGAAACAATTTATATTTTTCAACCCCGGGTTTTGATTGTTGTTATTTTTTTCTCTAAAATATTAAATGGGTAAAAAAAAAGCTTACAAGAGTATGCCGAACATGTTGAAAGTATGCCAAAGTGTATTGTTAGTGCAAAAACGTTTCCAAAATCATTTTACTCAAAAGTTTCAGTAGTACTATATAATATTATATTTGTGATAGTATTTGATGAGAAATGTTTAAGGTAATTCATTTTTGTTTTCCAGTCATAGGGATAAATCTAAACCTCTTGGATAATAAAAAAGCTAAATGGTCAAGATCAACTCAAACCACTACCACCATCACATGTGATTGAATACACCACCACCACCACCCCCACCCCCACCTTTACCACCGCTGCCAATCGCCCACTGCCACTGTCGCTACCACCACCGCTGGCACCGTCACCACGACCAGCAACACCTCGCCACCATCGGCCGCATCCAATCACATGTGATTGCACACCTTCGACCACCACTACCACCGCCAACCTCTGCCGGCCACCGTGTCCATTACCGCCAACCCCCCGCCACTGCTGACCGCCTTCAGTCACATGTGATTGTGTATCTGATCACATGTGATTGCCGCCGCTGCTGGCGGTCGGAGGTGGTCGGCAACGACAGTGGCCGGCGATGGTGGTGGTGGCTGGAGCTGGTCGTTGTGTATCATGTGATTTGATGATGGTGGTAGTTAAGAGATTAATCTTGACGATTTGACTTTTTTTGATCCATTGGCCAAAATTTATCCCTTGGAATTATAATACATTCAGGATTACTTTGAATATAACTCAATATTTGATATACTAATTATTTATAAAAAAAAATAAAGATATTGGAACAAAAGGTTTCTCGGGTCTACCTGCCTGTTTTGACTTCCTATTTCTGTCTGAAAACAGATCTCCGTGTGAAGTTTGAAGAATGAGTCGTTATTGGTCGGTCCCATAAGATTAAACTTTTGAACACTATATGTCACATGAGTATAATTGTCAAAAGTCTTCCCAAAGTCTACCTTTACTTTGTTTGCTTCTTTCCATTCACCTTCCTTTATACTTTTTCAGTTTTTATTTTCAACACATCCACCCACCACCATCACCACCACCGTTTCTATACACCACTGCTTTTTTACACGCCTCTACTAGCAATTATGGCAGATGGTGCTGTGAACTTCTTACTAGAAAAACTAACAACGATCCTAATCCAAGAAGCATCATTACTGGGAGATTCACAAAATGATGTAGAAGCAATAAAACTAGAGCTAGAAATCATGAGATCGTGCATAAGAGATGCAGAAAGAACAAAGCTCAAGAGTGAATTGGTGGAAACATGGGTGAGACAAGTGACAGAAGTTGCACAAAAAGTAGAAGACTTGTTAGACGAGTATGTTTACTATAAAGATTTGGAACAAGATCGTAGGGGGCTAAAGAATTTGGTTCAAGACATCATTAGAAGGCGTAGAATCTCGACTAAGCTTCAAAAGCTTAAACTAGAGGTTAAAGATGTTTGTGAAAGAAGGAAAAAATATGCATTTGATGAGAAATTTGATGACAAGCGCGATACGAATTCTTCAATTGATTGGTGGCAACGTCAAGAAGAGTTATCCACATTTATTGAAGATGAAATAGTGGGAATGGATGGTAACAAAGACACAATTATGGAATGGTTAATGGAGGATGATTCAAGAAGAATGGTTATATCTGTTGTGGGTATGGGTGGGTTAGGCAAAACAACTTTGGTTACCAAAGTTTATAATGATCAAGCAATTCAACGGTACTTTGATTGCTGGGCATGGGTATCTGTATCTCAAACTAACGGTGTTGATGAGTTGTTAAGATCCATGATCAAGAAATTGTTTGGGGCAAAACGTGAAAAGGTTCCAAGAGATTTGGGATCGTTGAATTATAGAGAGTTAATGGAGATGCTTATTGAGTATCTACAAAAGAAAAGGTATGTCATTATTTTAGATGATGTTTGGAAAATACTTCTTTGGAGTAGAATAAGAAGTGCTTTTCCTGAAAATGGTCTAGGAAGTAGAGTTATATTCACAACTAGAAATGATAATGTAGCAAAATCAATAGGGCCCGGAAATCATGTTCTTCGTTTGGACCCTCTAGGAGAACATGATTCATGGGCTCTCTTTTGTAAAAAGGCTTTTTGGAGTGATTTAGGTCATTGTTGCCCATCGGAACTACAAGAATTAGCTCAAGCTATTACCAGAAAATGTGAGGGATTGCCACTTGCTATTGTGGCAATTGGAGGCCTTGTGTGCTCAAGAAACAAGTCCGCGATTGAGTGGAAGAAAATATACGATAGCCTTAATTGGGAATTGAGTAACAATCCCGTGCTCGAGGGCATTAAAGGGATCTTATCATTGAGCTTCAATGATCTACCGTTCTACCTAAAACATTGTTTCTTATATTGTTGTGTTTTTCGCGATGGATTTCCGATTAAAAGGAAAAAGCTGATAAGATTATGGGTTGCAGAAGGGTTTATCTTGGAAAGAAAAGGGCTAACAATGGAGGAAGTAGCAGAGGAGTACCTTATGGAACTTAGTCTTAGATGCATGATTCAAGTCACTGAGACAAACGATACCGGGAGAGTGAAAACATTTCGTGTCCACGATGTTATGCGAGAGCTCGCGATGACAACATCTCAAAAAGACAACTTTTGTTCAACATATGATGACGTCACGGAGGGGCCCTCCCGACTTGTAGGTAAAGTACAACGGCTCTCGGTATATAACCGAGGCGGAAATCTTCGTTTAAGTAGCTCATTTTCTCGCCATCTCCGTGCTTTCTTCGTCTTTCAAATAGAGTCAAACGCGAGTTTTTCTATGAATGCGGTTTTGTCTAGCTTTAAGCTGCTAAAGGTCCTAGATCTTGAGGGAGTGTTATCCATCATTGGAGCAATCCCAGTTGCCCTTGTGAGCTTATTCAACTTGAGGTATTTGAACCTTCGAGAAACTAACATCAATGAGCTCCCAAAGTCGATTCAGAAGTTAAGAAATCTACAAACACTTGATGTCCGAAACACCAACCTCAAAAAGTTGCCAAGCGGAATATCAAATATTCCAAGATTACGACACCTGCTTGTACATCGACCCAATACCTCCAATCTTCATTGTGGCTTGCGGGTCCCACCAGAAATAACGAGAATAAGAAGTTTACAAACTCTAGCGTCCATTGAAGGAGATGAAGAACTCGTCGAAAAAGTCGGAAACTTAACCGAGCTCAAAAGATTGGATGTAACGAAACTAAAAGCAGAAAACGGGCCGAAACTATGCGAATCAATCAAAAAGATGACAGATCTTCGATGTCTAAGCATCACCGCAAGTATAGAAACCGAAGAACTTGTGCTTGAAAGATTAGATTTCCCTCCTGTGTTTCTCCAGAAGCTGACTCTAGTTGGGAAGGTAAGTAGGTTACCTCCATGGGTCAAGTCGTTATCAAATTTAACTCATCTTTACTTGTGTTGCTCTAGTTTAGGAGACGATATGCTTTCATCCATCCAGAATTTACCAACTCTAGCATTTTTAGAACTCAAGAATGCTTGCAAATGTAAGTTGTTGCGCTTCACAGCCGGTGGGTTCCCTAAGTTGAACAAAATGCGGTTGTTGGAGCTTGTAGAGCTTAGTGGTCTAAGATTGGATAAGGGTACGTTACCGAGTATCAAGGAGTTGAATCTAACTAAATGTCAAGAGATGAGATGTTCGTTACAAGGGATCCAACACCTTACGAGTCTTCAGAAGTTGCACTTGGAAGAAATGTCGGTAGAATTAGTTCAAAGGTTGCGAAGTGATGAGTATGCAAATCTTCAACATATAAACACAATAAGCCTTGTGTACCTAAGTGGCCAAAGCCGAGTAGTCCAAACACTTTTTTAGCTAGCTTGTTTTTTAAGTTTATTAGGTCAATGGTTAAAAGATGATGCGAAATTTGGAAACTTAACCAAGTCAAACACTTTTTTAGCTTGTGTACCAAAGTCAAACTTATTAGACAATCGACTAGATTAGTTGGGAGATTACAAATTTGTCATATGGTCGAGTTGAGGATGCTCAATTTGGGAGTTCGTGTCCGTTGAGCGAAGAGAAAATTATGAAAATTGTGTTGGGAGAACATTGTGGACGTGTTCGTGGAGTAGGTAGAAGGGTAAGTTCTAAGTTTTCGTCTTCAACTTCACAAATAGAGAACAGATGTACACACAGGCAAATGTAGATGCCATGTTTGCGGCTCAATGTTTTCAAGTACAAAAGCAATTATGTGTTGTACAAAATGAGAACCGAGCAATCTGTGAAGTCTTATCTCAAGCAGGTTTTTACATAAATCTTCCTTCTTTGTCTTCTCAATTCACTTCTACGACCAATTTGACTCGTTATGAAGGCATAGCGATAGCGATGATGATAACTAGTTTGTAAAAATATTTGATTACATTAAACGCTAATGTTGTTAACTTTGGAACATGTTCGTTTCGTTAACTTTGCTAAACATTTTGTATGAAATGGTTAACTTTGAAATATTTGATTTTGTTGATGTGTTATTGTTGCAATTTGTTAGAAACATCAGGTTTTTAAAATTGACCGGAAACATCGGGTGGAATCACGAAATACACCAGAATAAAAAAAATTGTGGTGACGTTGTCGCCACAAAATATCAATATCATGCCACAGAACGTCGCCACAAAAGAATATCCGTAAAAAGTATCATCACAAAAGAGTCCACAAAGTCTCTAAGTTGTTTCCACAAAAGTTGTCTCTGCAAAAGATGAAGAAGTCGCCACAAATAGTTGCAACAGTATCTATCACTAGTGGCGTCGTTGGGTGTCACCGCAAAATCTCAAAATCGCCGCCACAAAAATGTTTTCGCGACGAAGCTTTTGCAACGACTTTTATGCGTCGACGCGTTGCCTCAAAAACACTTTTGGGGTGACTTTGGTCTTTTGCGGCGCGTTTTTTGTTGACGCAAAAGCTTTCATTTTTTGTAGTGAAAAGTATATTGTTAGTCCCAATATAATATAAATAAGTGTAGAAGGGGGTTGAATACATTTATAATGGATTTACTGATCAGATGTGAAGAAGATATTGTTTCTGGCAACGGGTTAACGAGCTGAACTCCAATGGTGGCGGTCAATTTTGTTCATTAGTGATCTTGTTTATGGAAACGGGTTTTGTAAATGTGCTCTTTGATTGTAATTTGTTCCTTAGCTATATGTTTAGCAAATTTGTACATGTTCAATAATTAATTATAAATTTAATTAGGTTTTGTAAATGTGTTCATTAATTTGTTTTATTAGTGATATGTTCAAAAAATTTGTACACTTGTTTGGTAATTAATTATGAATTTAATGACGCGATCATCATTGAACATGCTAAAGAAATTTAAAAATTGTACACATACAAATTGTAGAATTAAAAATCACGATTTAATTATTTAATTAAGAAAACTAAATTTAGTCTTGATTTATCGTAAGTAAAAATAATTAATAAAAATATTTTAATGCTAGGAGCACTATAATTCCCTTTCAAATTAAAAAACTAATTAATTGAAATGATTGGTCAGAAAGTGGTTTTCTCGCAGTTCTCACAAAAATATAGGTTTTCGCATGAGCAATATATAAGGTTATAAGGTCCGGATCCGGTGAGGACTTTTTTCCCGGTGAGGACTGCGAGAACTCCAAAAAAAACCTTAAAAATGATCCAAAACAAAAATTTTCAAAAAAATTTCTTTTTTAAACTTAAAAATCGCAGCCTATAAGATCAAAAAAAATAAAAAATTTCAAAAATGATCCAAAAAAAAATGGATCATAATAATGATCCACAAAAAAATACGGATCATTGTTATGATTCGCAAAAAAAAAGTGGATCATAATTTTTTTTTGTCAAATGTAGTAATATATATATATATATATATATATATATATATATATATATATATATATATATATATATATATATATATATATATATATATAAGTGGGATCGAGTGAGGACTCTTTTTTGGGTGAGGACTGCGAGGACAAATCTAAGCCTTTAATCAAACAAAATAAATGGCTTGGATTCGATGTGAAAAAAATAAACAATGGTTGAAGTTTGGGGGTTTTGTGTAAAGTTTAGCAAAATAGTGGGGGCAAAAAGAAAATTTAGAGGGTTAAAATGGCCATTTGCAAACACTTTCTCTCTCCTAGCGCCACATGTCAAGGCTTGATTTGATGGGTTTTTTTACCCCCACCTTTGTTTTTCGGCTATAGCTTTTTTTTATCTTTGTAAAAAAAAAAAACTAAAAATGCCAAAGTTCTTAAAATTAAATTCTCTACCAAATGAGTATAGCCATGAAAATTTAAAGAATTTTTTTTTTTTAAGTTTTGTAAAATTTGGATCATTTTGTAATTTATGGATCATTGTTATTTTTGCATATATAAAATTTCGGATAAATTATATTATATATAATTTTGGACCATTTTATTAATTTTGGATGATTTTGCAATGTACACTTAGTTCTCTACATAATGTGGTAATTTAAAATTTTATTTTTTTATACAAACGGTATGATCCAAAACTTGTAATGATCCAAAATATTCATTTAATTGAAAATAAAATGACTCAAAACTATATTATTTAACATGTAATGATTCAAATATAATGATTTACAAGATGCTTAATAACTCAAATGTTTTAATGATCTAAACGACACGACTCAATGATTCAAAATGTATTTATATAATTCAAAACTATTTGGATCTTTGTTAAATTATGGATCAATTTGTTAACTTTGGATCATTTTTAATTTTTGGATTATTTTGTTAATTTTGGATCATTGTTAACTTTTGAATGATTTTGTTAATTTTAGATCATTGTTAATTTTTGGATCATTATGTGTTATTTTGGATCATTGTTAATTTTTGAATCATTGTGTTATTTTTTTTTCAAATTTTCATGACTATACTCATTTTGTAGAGAATTTAATTTAAAAAACTTTGGCATTTTTAGATTATTTTTTTTTTCAAAGAAAAAAAAAAGTTAAGGTCAAAAAATAAAGTGGGGGGTAAAAACCCACTTCCAACCAAATGGTGTCAAGTGGCAATGGAGGGAAAAACCCACATCTCAAAAAGAACCTTATACCCTTTATTAAATGAGTGGACGAAAATTGTTCTCGCAGTCTTCACCGGTTTTTGAGTCCTCACCGGATCCGAACCCTATATATATATATATAGGGTCCGATCCAGGGCAGAACCGTTTATAGGTACAGAACCGCAGAACCATCCTAACATCCAATGTTTTCTATGTTATACATAAGGTATACATTTTCATGCACTCTATAACACATTTACACATCCAATGTTTCTAATTTTTTATATAAATATATTTATATATTATGTGTACAAAAAATTGGAAACATTGGATGTTAGGTTGGTTACGACGTGTATGAAAATGTACAGCTTATGTATAACATAGAAAACATTGGATGTTAGGATGGTTCTGCAGTTCTGCACCTTTAAACGGTTCTGCGTTGAATCGGGCACTATATATATATATATATATATATATATATATATATATATATATATATATATATATATATATATATATATATATATATAGAAGTGGGATCCTGTGAGGACTCAAAAAACGGTGAGGACTCGTGAGGACACCTCATAAAAATTTCAAAAAATTCCGAAAAAAAATATATAACTCACCATGATAATTACTACATTTGACCAAAAACAAATTTCGAAAAAAAATTATGATCTACTTTTTTTTTGCGGATCATAATAATGATCCATATATTTTTTGTGGATCATTATTATGATCCATATTTTTTTAGATCATTTTTGAAAAACTTTTTTTTTTGGATCTTATAGGCTGCGATTTAGATATTTAAAAAAGAAATTTTTTTGAAAAAAGTTTGTTTTGAATCATTTTTAGTGTTTTTTTTGAGTCCTCGCAGTCCTCACCGGGAAAAGAGTCCTCACCGGATCCGGACCTTATATATATATATATATATATATATATATATATATATATATATATATATATATATATATATATATATATTACCTTCATAGCCCGCCCGACTGGGCGGGCATGCTTCAAGAGAGATATATAAGAAAATAACAAAATAGTGATACTGTTCAAATAACATAACAATCCATAATTGAAATGATGATAAACAGTTTTTGATACATGAATAAATGGTACAGGAAATGTAAAGACCGAAATAAAACTTCTTTATAAACGACTTATTGTTGAGTTAGTGTAATTGTCATCGTTGTCGCAACAATAACATTAAATCATTTCTTCCTATTAACTCTTGAGATAACGACATACAGTTGACCATGTGAGAATACTGGTTTTTGAAGAAACAAACTAACTCGCGACAACATCTGGCCTTGGTGTTTATTAGTATTCATGGCAAAACAAATGCTAATATAGTCGTGAATATCCTAAACTTGTAATAACATCAATTTAGTTTATTTTGTTGAAACCGCAAATACTAATATAATCGTGAATCTCACATATGTCCACAATTTTTCACATTTCCTTAACACATACATGTTCAAGTTGAGCCACCTTTCCATCGTATAAATACCGACCAACATCAAAAGCCACAAACCTTGGGTTTGAATGATCAAAAACGATTTTTGAGTCAACACTCCAACACCTTCCGATTTGATTCACTAGCATAAAAAATTAGTCATTTTGAACAAAACATAGGCCTTCACAACCTGCCCAGTTTGCGAATTGTAGCATTAAATCTGTAATTCTGCTTTAGCTTTGTTAAAGTAACTATGACTTGAACCGCGGCGGTCGTGTCAAATTGTAAAAACTCTTCACCACCGATGTCAACTTCTAGTTGTTCATAGGGGGTAACTGAAGCAATGTTGACTTTTGGTATGTCTATATTACTTAAAGTAGCCTATAAATACCAAAATATTGATCAATATAAAATAGTAAAATTTTACCTTTTTTTAGCAAATTCACAACAACTAAATTTCACAAATGTTATTTTGGCAATTTTACTAATTATCCCAAAAAGTAACTACCTTAATTGCAACACCTAAGGCATCATTGCATCAAATATATTTTCATCCATACTTAACACAAGACCATCAGTGTATAAATTTCAACAAACTTTCCCACCAAAAATTGATAGAGACACAGTATTAATTCCAACCCCTAAATACACGTTACTTAAAAAACAATTATTAATGATAGATATTTTTAAAATTTTGTTTAATAACTACGCGAATTATGAAAATTAATAACTACACTAAGTGTTTGTTAAAATGCCACTGGTATTTTTAAATATAACTTGAGTTTTATACTGATTTCAACCACGTATATAAATCATACCATGATTTGCAAACCTAGTAATTGACTTACCATGCTGCAAATTACACACTTATTGTTATTAGGCATTATGAAAAGTCAATGTTAATATTGAGTGGTTAAATTTACAATTAAAGAAAACAGTTTCTTTAATGCGTAATTACTCAAAAAAATTTAATATTGAATTCTTTATTGTAATTAAGTAGTTTTAGGGGGCAACTTACATGGTAAGAAGCGGAGCTGCAGTTTCTCATGTAACGAGTTTGAATAAGCAAAGTATGTCCATTTGATATCTCATTGTTATCCACCAACCTAGGCATATTAATATTTAACATCAATAACCAAAAACCATGTCAACAAAATAAAGTAAACAGATGTTGATTAGTAATAATATTTAATCCTACAAAATGCATTTTCGTAACAATTAAATAATCTGGGAAAAAAAGTTTTGGCCAAACCATCTCGATTGTTAACGCTAAATTGAACGGGAAGACTAAACTGAAATCCGTGATCTGCGTTGACAATTTAAGAACATTAAAAAGGTTTATAAATTTTATAAAACATAATTGATACATCGGGTTTAATATTGGATCCATATTTAATAAAATGAAAAAAATGAAGGAATTTTCAAATGCATTTTATCGAATACTTAATATGCAAGTTTGATGTTTTCACACCTGCATATGATAATGCAGTGGCACTTCATATGAAAAATGAGGGGATTGAATAAACCATAATATAAACACTGTTATTTCCAAATAGATAACCCCTTTAATAGTTTGATTCCTGACAAATTGAATTCGTTGCAACCTATACAATATTAGCAAACCCTAACTAAACCTTGACTGCAAGTAAAACAAATTCATTACCAATAAATCCAAAAAAGGCATCCCGACACATTGACGCTAATCGCAATTGCAGATCCAATAAAGCTTGAAACCATAATTGTACCGACATGAAGTTAAGAAACTGGTCGAATAAGAATGGGACCATAAATAAAACGGTGGCGGCCATGAGAAAGTTGAAACGAACAATAGCTATATGAATTGAAGGAGCTTGAAGAACTATAAAACTTACATGTGGTAGTTGAAGATGAGATTTCATACATACATGTGGTAGTTGAAGATGAGATTTCATACGGGTTTGCTGCCATTCTTCATCCGTCGAAAATCGTAAAGGCGGATACAATCGGAGGTTTGTTCGATAAACGGTGATGAAATATGTGGGAAACGATGGAGAGAGATGGAGAGAGGACGACATATTCAAATGAGAAATTAGGGCTTCTAAAATTTGAACGAATATGTTGAGGCATTCTCGTTGGCCAATGGTTGAATTACAAGTGACATTTTCGACCAATGAGGGAGCTCCAAACTGCCAAGTTGGCAAACATAAATCAAATGTAGGCTCATATATAGGAGAAGATATATATAGGGTCCGGATCCGGTGAGGACTCTTTTCCCGGTGAGGATTGCGATGACTCCAAAAAAAACCCTAAAAATGATCCAAAACAAACTTTTTTCAAAAAAATTTCTTTTTTAAACATAAATATCGCAGCCTATAAGATCCAAAAAAAAAAATAAAAATTTTCAAAAATGATCAAAAAAAAAAAAAGGATCATAATAATGATCCACAAAAAAATATGGATCATTATTATGATCCACAAAAAAAAGTGGATTATAATTTTTTTTTGTCAAATGTAATACTCCGTAATAATCATGGGGAGTTATATTTTTTTTCGGAATTTTTTGAATTTTTTTTATGGTGTCCTCACGAGTCCTCACCGTTTTTGGAGTAGTCACCGGATCCCACGTATATATATATATATATATATATATATATATATATATATATATATATATATATATATATATATATATAGGGTGAGGATCTATAGAAAAGCATTACTAAATAAAGAATATAAGGAACAATTTACAACCCTTAGATCATAAATTCAAGGGATCAGATGATAGGATTAAAAAACGAGCGTATTCATTAACTAGGGTGGGGGATCCGAATAGAAATATACGCTAGAGGGGTAGTATTGTAAAAATGCCAGTCTCTCACCAAGCAACAATTACGTTGTCACACTCAAGGCGATTTAGGATTTCAAACGTAAATGTATCTCTCCCTCAAATGAAAACGTTGATTCTCTCTCTCACACGAACGAAGGCGATTCAATATAGGGTTTCAATCGGGGGTTTCAAACCAATAGTTTTTTAAAAGCTTCTTTATAAATGGGGGAATTTTTGGTGATTTCGCACAGTTGAAAGGGCGATTTCAACACAGAATAGTTCAAGTGATTTCAGGATATAGTTGACGAATGAAGAAGAAATAGACGAGTAAGTTTATTTACCATAATATGTAAGAAACGTATTTTGATTTTGTTGAATTTCAATCTGCTCGTATTTGGTAGTACTAATCCTTTTGTTTTCAAAAATTAGAGCAATTATTATGACTTTGTTATCAATCTCGCACTCTAGAAATAGAATTTGATGTGGAATTTGAAATTTTTTAGAAGCTATGGTCAACTATCTCAAATGTTTAATGTATTTTGATGAAATATGTTGGCATTCAATTTTTTAGGAATCCAAAAGAGTGCATATTTTAGATACGTTTGAGATTAGAAAGAAGTTACAATTCTTAATAGCTGTAATTTAATTTCATTTTCTTGGTAAACACATCTGTAGACTTATTTCATGAGTTTATCAGTGCAGCTAGGAGAGATAGTTTGTATAGTTAGAACTTAACTAGATGTTACTTGGGATTATATGGGAGGGTTTTATGTAGGGATGTGCTGTCAACTTTGATTTCAATTCAACAATTTGGACTTTAGACTTGGTTTTTATTTTTCTTCACTATATAGTTAATATATCATATAGGACTCTAAGCTTTCAAATACCAATAGAATGTGATAATGCCTAAGCGATTATATGAAACAGAAAACTAAATGATGTTGCCATATTTCAGTCATGTTCTGGGTTCTTGGTTTTCCAGATATTTAGTTTTTTGGTTTACTGGTTCGGTCCGGTTCCGGAACCGAACACACCCCTAGGTTTATGTATTTAGAATATTGTTTTCGTCGTGTAATTTATGGCACTAGTTTTGATTGGATTTTTTTGTGTAATTTAAGTATGATTGGATTATTTATAGATTGTTTATACATTTGCATTTTGCAGTGGATAAAAGAGCAAAAACACATAATTCTACAAGATGGGCTACGATGCAATTTAGGGTTCGTAAGGATGGAAAAAGAAGAATGAGTACAAGCATAGGTGGTTGGTTACTTTTTGTTGATATGGATTGATGGATAGTTATAGAACTAATGTATATTGTTATTGTTAGGGTTTTTACGTATTGGTTTTAATATAGATTACAAGTGTTCATGATACATGAAAATGAATTAATGATAGTTGGTTGTTTTTATTATTTTTCTTTGTATTGATTATAATAGTGGATAGAGAAAGTGCAGGTACATTAGAATTCATGAAGTGTTGATGACACATGAAAAATAAAACATAAAATGGGAATGACGGGATAAAATGAAAATGCAAATACAATTGCAATTATGAAAATGCAAATGCAACTGCAATTGCTAGTATTTTAACAGAACCAGAATGTAAGATTGCAAGGAATAACCACATGATATGAAAATGCAATTACGACTATGAATATTCAATTGCAATTGTAAGTGTGAAAATGCAAATACCAATTTTCAAAACAGTTGATTAAAAATTCAAGGTATAATTATATTTATGAAAATGAAAAAAAAGTACAAAAATAAAAAAGGTAATGCAAATCAATATTTGTAACAAAACCAATATTTGTAAGCTCGGAGAATAACTACATAAAATGCAACTGCAGGTATGCAAATGCTACTACAAGTATGAAAATGAAAATGCAAATGCAACTGATAGTATTTAAAATAGAATCAGAATGTAAAATTTCAGGGAATAACTACATAAAATGAAATTGAAAAACGAAATATGAAAATGCAAATGACATTTTTCAAAACAGCTGGTTAAAAATTTAATGAATAATTATATTTAATGAAAATGAAAAAATAGGTGTAAAAATGAAAATGCAAACCCCGGTATATGAAACAACGCAAGTATTTATAAGTTCACTGTATAACTATATAAAATGAAAATGCAATGTAATTACGAAATACACATGCAACTGTAATTATGACAATGTAGCTGCAACTCTGCAAGGTATGAAAATGCAAATGCAACTGACATTATTTAAAACATAACCAGTATGTAAAATTTTAGGGAATGATTACATAAAATGAAAATGTAATTCAAATGCAATATTTGAAGCAGAACTTGTATTTAAAATTTAATGGAATAGCTAGATATAATGGAAATTCAAACGTGAAAGTATGTTTAACTACATCTGGTAAGACTATAAAACAAAATCATAAAAAACTGATGTGTCACTCAAGAAAATCCCGCATCATCATTTGCTCGTTGAGTTTTTTTTTTCTGTGCATCTTCTACTTTTTTTCTTTCTAGACGAGTGTGAATATTGTGCGGATCATAGCTGTCACAGTATCCACACTTTCTCCCTATTTTTATTTAAAAATACCCTTTTCACGCGAACTAGTAATCTTTTTCTTCAACTTACTTCCTTTATTGCGAATACATTGAGGGGCATGAATATAAAGTGTCTTCGGCTCTCACCACCTAACATGTCACTAAAAAACTCATTATTTCCAATGCAACTGCAAGCATGAAAATGCAAATGTCATTATTTCAAACAGTTGTTTAAAATTTCAAGGAATAACTAGGTATACTAAAGATGAAAATGAAAATGCAGGTGCATCTTTGAAAATGCAAATGCAAATGCAAGAACCAGTATTCAAAACAATTGGGTGAAAGTTCAGAAAATAACTATATAAAATGAAAATGCAAATGCAACTACATGTATGAAAATGCAAAAACTGTTTAAAATTCCAAGGAAATACTAGGCATAATGAAAATGCAAATGCAACTATAAGTATGAAAATGGAAATTTTGAAGAATTTTGTATCCTTATTTTGTTAAATTCCAAAAATTAAATGATACAAAGTAGCTACTAAGAAAACATGTAAACAACAAAACTAAGAAAAATCATACGAACATTGATTAACCATCTTCATAGATTACAAAACTAACAAAACACAAGCGAAAAATCCGTACAAATTTGACAAAAATATGAAAATGCAATTAAACATTGATTCAACATCTTCCCCTATATCAAAATCATCAAACAAATATAACTAATCGAAAATGCAAATCAACATTGATTTAACCATTTTCCCCAATTTCAACATCAGTAAAATAGATAGATTAATTTTGGAATATGGACCAATTACAAAAATAATTCATCATATTAAACATACTTATCAACAAAACTACAAAAACAAATATGAATATTGATTACCAGCATATCAGACACAAACATTATTCAATTAGCCTAAAATAGCGTATCATACACAAACCAAATTACCATCGCAATAAAGTTCTGGTTCCAATCAGATTCGGTAGCAAATGAAGAAATTGAAAGAAGAAGAAAATAATTCGAAGGAATTGAAGCAGGTATTAATCCAGTTCAGATCTGTGACCTACCTGGAGCTGAACCAACTGGTTCAGATCTGATTCAAGTGACTTGCGAAATTGAGATAAGGAGTTGAAGGAGGTATCGAATTGAAGCAAGTACATGCGACTCAAGTATATTTTTCGTGCAGATCTGGTTAAAATATGGTTCAAATCTGGTTCGTAATGGTCGAAATTGGAAGGATTTAATTAGGGTTTGTACCTGGAGCAAAATATGACATCATACCTTGTTCGTATTTGGTGCTAATTGAGGAGTTGTGGAGGAATCCATTAATGGAGTTGTGAGAGCTGTGAGAGAGATCTGGTGGAGAAGATGAGCATGGAAAATGAAAAAAATACACAAGAATGAGGGAAATTGAAAAAAACGGTACATATTATTGGAGGGTAAAATGACAATCATGCCCTTAAGCTCCCTTAGATGTTTTAATTAAATCAATGCTCTAAATTGCTTCTTTAACTTCTCTAAATAAGTTAACTTCTTTCTTGATCCATATTCTATATATATATATATATATATATATATATATATCTACTACTTATAAATCATTTAGGACCTTTACCTAAATAGCCTTTTGAAAATTCAGCCAAATACTTGCTATTTTTGGAATGTAATGCGTTTGCTAAAAACTATTGCTTCAGCAGGGTTTCTAACACGCAACCTAGGGGTTAAATTACAACGCTCAAACCAACTGGCCTGGCAACCAACTGCGTTATTAACCCTAAATAAAAGTATATTAATGTAATGGGAAACGGCTCTGGACAATTGAGTGGGCTTCGGCCAACCAAATGGTTTTAAACTCTGCTCTTATTCGTCCTATCCCCTGATCAAACGAATGCCCTCCTCGAACCTGCAAAATGATAGAACCGAGGAGTCATGGCCAGACATCGATTCAAGTTAAGCCAGTCATCTTCATCCGCCCTCCTCGATTCTGCAACTAGCCTCCTCGATTACTTCAAGCATTTATAAGTATCCTTCTTCACCTATAATTACACCACATCGATTTGAGACACCTTTCAGTTTCCTACAATTCTCTATCGATTCTTTTTAAAGAGCAGGGTTTTAATTCTTCTAAGGTTTTAATGAAAACAAAAACCTAATTTTCTCATTATATGGTGTATGCTTATTGCTTTTTTGAAGGTTATCGATTCATTTATGCATCCATCATCTATCGGTTAGTTTCTTTCTACTTGCTCTTGTATTTACTGTATAATTCCAGCAAACTACAGTGCAGAAGTCACTTTGGATTGTTTTTTGATTTGGATTTTAGGATGAGAAAGAAACTTCTGAACGAGACAGTTTCTTTACCAAAAGGGGCTCCACCAATCTTATGAAAAAGGTTCTTAATTATCATATAGAAACTACATTAATACCATTTAGTTGTTAATAGTTGCTTATAATACTTTTAGTTTAATGTAGGTACAGTTACTAAGATCCATGGTAAACAAATGCATTGTTAATGGTTACATTATGAAACAGATTTTTATGGCTCCCACCTGGATGAATGTTTCTTTAAGAATGAAGGATTATCCATAAATTGATAAACTTTTGGATGGGTACTAGAAATGTGAGTTGAAGTTCATGGAAGATAATTGACTTTTTGCATATTTCATATTTAATCAACAATTTTGACTTTCGTATCAAGTATGTATATGTTGTGGCTTCTGCTATACATGTTTTTATTTGTATAGTTTTTATGCTCCAGGTATTTAACTCTGTTATTCTAATAAGTTATATATTCGTCATAAGTATTAATTAACAACTAAATAAAATTGGCATTTAGCTAACCACTTGTATTGTTTAAAAGTACCATCTATGCAATAAAATTGTACATAAAGTACTGAGTTTGGAACTTTAAAGAAAAGAATAAAGTTGCAATATGTGGTTAGCTAAGGGATCATTTGTGTGACAGTTTGACCTTTTTAGTATGATGTATTTCCTTTTTGCTAGACCTAATGCAGATATGGAGCAACCTCCTGCATTTAATTCAAAAATTGGTGTGCTTAGGCAAGAATTACAACATACAAAGTAATTTTGTAAATGCCAAATGATAAATATGAACATGGTTATGGTCGGGTTTATTAAAGGCGTGGCAAGGAAGGCGGATGAAGATTGGATCGTTTTATAGTTTATCTTTAGTATTTTTTGGAAAATTTTGATTTGTTAGGAGTTGGATTCCTTTTAGGATTTTAATTGTTTTAGATGATCTATAAATAAGTGCATCTTTTTGTTGTTAGAAATTATGCAATTAATAAAGTTTAGTCATAGTTTTAGGATGTAGTTGTACATGAGAAAATGGGCATGCATAAAACTGGGAACATGGTCAGATAACGGAGAAAATATTACTTTCAATGGCTCGATTGCTTGAAAGATCCATGCTGAGATGCAAATCCTGAAAATAGGCTTGTGTTGCTGCAACAATAGTTGATCCAAACTAAGATATTTAATAATTTGTGTTTTTTTATTTAAAAAAGGCATCTTTTAATATTTTTATACACGGGATATAACAGAAGTTATGTGAATCTTGAAGCTACTATGTAGTAAATCCTCATCTTGTAGCTTCTTTGCTTGTAAAAAGTATTGTTCTTTTTGGACCTTAATTTATTATGGGTTTTTCTAACATATGTCCCCTAGGCACATGTTTAGAAGCATTAATTTATTCAAAATTTCTAATAACCTCTTATTATACATTAATGAAGTCCATGAGTTACATTTTCTAGAGATGTATTAAATGATTTTTTTAGTTTTAAAGGAAAGTTGATGTTATTTAATGCTTCTAAACATAGGCTTGTGTTGCTGCAACAATAGTTGATCCAAATTAAGATATTTAATAATTTGTGTTTTTGTTTTTTAAAAAGGCATCTTTTAATATTTTTATACACGGGATATAACAGAAGTTATGTGAATCTTGAAGCTACTATGTAGTAAATCCTCATCTTGTAGCTTCTTTGCTTGTAAAAAGTATTGTTCTTTTTGGATCTTAATTTATTATAGCTACTTTAATAAACCATCCGATGCAGTTACGGCATGGGCCTGGGATGGATCTTAGGACCCGTATCATATGCCATGCAATCAAGGACACATTTAGATAATCTCATACTTCAAAATAAATTTAGTCTAGGATTGTTTGAAAATGTTATATCATAACAGATAACTATTGGATAATTTTGTTATCTTAATGCAAATCACTTAGCTTTATATTGACATCCATTTATCCTAACAATATGTTAAATGATCAAAGTTTTGCAATAAGTGAATTTAATGATTTGTATGTTACTTCACAACCTGAATTAGCAACGTACTTGGAATGAAATACGAAAATTACAGTATTAAAATGCACAATTGCACACAAAAGCCTTTGATGTGATATAATTATCTTGGCGATGAAAATTTAAATGTGACAACGAAGGTGATTTAAATTTTTAATGTAATGTGGTTTTTTATATATTTTTTTTGTTGATCATTATTATGATCCATATTTTTTTTTTGGATCATTTTTTAATTTTTTTTTTTTTGGATCTTATAGGCTGCGATTTAGATATTTAAAAAATTTTTTTTTTGAAAAAAATTTGTTTTGGATCATTTTTAGTGTTTTTTTGGAGTCCTCGCAGTCCTCACCGGGAAAAGAGCCCTCACCGGATCCGGACCCTATATATATATATATATATATATATATATATATATATATATATATATATAGTGTCCGATTCAACGCAGAACCGTTTAAAGGTGCAGAACCGCAGAACCATCCTAACATCTAATGTTTTCTATGTTATACATAAGCTTAAATTTTTATACACGCTGTAACCATCCTAACATCCAATGTTTCCAATTTTTTATACAAATAATATATAAATATATTTATATATTATGTGTATAAAAAATTGGAAACATTGAATGTATAAATGTGTTACAGTGTATATGAAATTGTACACCTCATGTATAACATAGAAAACATTGGATGTTAGGATTATTCTGCGGTTCTGCACCTTTAAACGGTTCTGTGTTGAATCATACCATATACATATATATATATATATATATATATATATATATATATATATATATATATATATATATATATATATATATATATATATATATATATATATATATATATATATATATATATATGGTCCGGATCCGGTGAGGACTCAAAACCCGGTGAGGACTACGAGGACAATTTTCGTCCACTCATTCCTAAAAGGGTATAAAAGTCTTTCTTGGAAACCCTTTTTCTCCATGTGACGCTTGTCACCCTTTGGTTGGGTGGTGGGTTTTCCCCCCACTTCATTTTTTCGGCATAACTTTTTATTTTCTTTGTTAAAAAAAATTTAAAAATGTCAAAAGTTATAAAATTAAATTATCTACAAAATGAGTATAGTCATGAAAATTTGAAAAAAATAAAATAATACAATGATCCAAAAATTAAACAATGATAAAAAATAAACAATGTTCTAAAATTAACAATAATCCAAAGTTAACAAAATGATCCAAAATTTTACGATGATCCAAATTAATGAAATGATCCGAAAATTAACAAAGACATAAAATAAATAAAATGATCCAAATTTAATAAAATGATCCATAAATAAGAAATGATCCAAATTTAATAAAACTAAAAAAATAATATATTTTTTCAAATTTTCATGACTATGCTCATTTTGTAGAAAATTTAATTTTAAGAACTTTGGTTTTTTCAGGAAAAAAAAATTCAAAGAAAAAAAAGTTATAGCCAAAAAACACAAATTGGTGGGAAAAAAAGTAGCTCAGTCAATCAGGTGGCGACACTTTTGTGCTGCCCAACTTATGGCAGCAAGGATATTTGCGAGCACACGTCCAATGTGGGATTGCGCTTCAGGTATCTTTATGACAGATTGTCTCGTTACTTTTAGTGAATCCTGGGTATTGGATACCGGATGTGGTCATCACATTTGCAGGGATTTAAGAAAGAACAGGAGGGTGGGGCAAGGAGATGTTGAACTACGAGTAGGCGAAGGTTCCAAGGTTGGAGCTGAAGCCGTAGGAACATATTGTCTCAAAATGCCTTCAGGAAGAGTTTTGGAACTTAAAGATTGTTATTATGTTCCTAGACTTATTAGAAAATGTTATTTCTTTTGATTTACTTATTAGAAAACTATTTCTTGTTTTAAAGATGATAATTTATATTTTAAAGCTAACTCTCATAATGGTCTATATACTTTAAATCTAAATAACATAGAACGAGACATCTATCACATAAGTAAAAGATCCAAGAGTAACTTGAATCAAACTTATCGTTGGCATTGTCGTTTAGTCATATAAACGAGACTCACATAACGAAGCTCCACGATGATGGAATTCTAGAACCATTTGATTTGGAATCATATGCCATATGCGAATCATGTCTATCTGGAAAGATGACAAAAGACCCCTTCAACCATTACAATGAAAGGGTAGGCGAGTTGTTAGGGATTACACACACTGACTTGTGTGGACCCTTTACTACTGAAGCCAGAGGCGGATACCGCTACTTCGTTACCTTTACTGACGACTCCAGCAAGTATGGTTATGTCTTTCTTATGAGACTAAAGTCTGAAAGCTTTGACAAGTTCAAAGAATATTAGAGGGAAGTAGAGAACTAACTGAGAAAGAAAATAAACTCACTTCGGTCGGACCGGGGAGGCGAATATTTGAGCCAAGAGTTTGACAATCATTTGAAAGAATGTGAGATTGTTTCACAACTCACGCCTCCGTATACACCTCAGATGAATGAAGGGTTTCACTTAACACTTATTGACCACATGGGTCAACCTCCTAGTCACTTGGTTCGAACCACACTAACCAAGAACATGAACTTGTTCTTGACCGGTTAAAACCAACTAGCTAATATAATCCCTAGAAGCGGAAGTGGGATTAAACTTAATCCTTAAACCCTAAAGGATTGGGATCTTGGAGATCTAGATTAGATTACCAATGGAAGAAACCTTGTATGAAAACCCGAACACACACACACACACACACACTTGTGTGTGTTCGTCGACTACCAAGAACCCTAGGGTTCTTGGTTGGTTTCGGTCGAACAAGAGGGGAGAAGGGAGAAAAGGTTTTCTCAAAACATACCTTAATCTTGCTTAACTTAATCCACTGATGATGAACACAATGAGCGACCTTCTAGTTGATCCTTGTAATGATCTTCGAATCTTCAAGACTTGAAGAATACGAAGAACGAACGAAGAACGAAGAACACCAAGGATGGTGTTCTTGAGCTCGGCCGAAACTAGGAGAGGGGATAGGGTTCTTTTCGTGTGGAATTGTGTAACACAATAAGGGAAACCCCAAGCCTTCTATTTATAATAGAAGTACTTTCACTTAGGGCCCTTCTAGTTTAATTAAGTTTAATACTTAATTAAACTTATCCTTTTACACTTTAAACCCTTGTAGTTTAACTAGTTATTATTATCCCACTTAATTATTAAATGTCTAGTACTATACACTTATATATGTTTCGTGTATATTACATATATGGAATATATACTTGTATTTAATACTTTTAATAATTAATTAGACAATAATATTATCCAACACTGTATGATTTAATAGCTTTAAATCATATTATGGATAATCTATAATTAACACATTGTATATTTACTCAAATAGTAAATGTACAAATACTTGTATTAATTAGTTAGTTAAACTAATCTAGTAATAAGTCAAACTTGAATTAATACTTAACTTGATTCATAAATGACTTGTTATGAATCATTCCTCTTCCAAGTATCATTACATATCTTACTCGAATAACATGCACTCACCGGTGTGACCCTTAAGTGTTTCGTAGGCATGGATGTATCATCATAGGTTGACTAACTGTGCACATAAATCCTTCAGACTCCCACTTGTGCAAGTTTGTAACCTTTTTCTTAATGATACGAGCTACAGTGGCCTTCTAGATGGGCATGTAGGTAACCAACCCCATAAAAACAGCTTTGTGTAACCCAGGTATAGTTTTTGAAAAACTCTTTAATAGCGTCTCCTAGTAAAGAACACTCTGTCTCTACTTCTTGGGCAACTATGTTAGGTTTATCCCTTGCAGCACGATATTTGTGATAACGAATACGAGCATGGTAGAAAATATCAACTCCTGTATTCGAAATCATTTAATGACTTCTTGATTCAAACTGTTGTGATAAACGACAAAGAACAAATCAGTTCGTTTGGGCATGGCCATGCACTTTCCAGTTATTATCATGTCAAAGGACCTATAAATATCTCTCCTAAAAAGGAGGTGCAATTACCATCTTGTTATATTTCGATTCAAAATACAAATTCCTTTGTTCCCAGTAAAGCCTCATATGACAACCATATTTCAGAATTGTCTAAGACGAACCAAAGCACATTAGTCAATGTATCTCAAACCAAATACCTCAGGATTAAGGACAATCCTAGTGAATAATACTTTTGAACTTTTCACCACGAAGTATTATCACGGTGGTCAATCCAATATTCGTCGAGCTCCAACAGAATATCACCGATATTTGGTTTACACAAAAACTTGTGTAGCTATCTTCGAAGAACTTCGAATCTACCACCTAATACCGCGATGACGTTAACGTCCCATCGAGGTTCCCACCAAGACGAGTAGTCACGGATTTATATCTTTTTGAATAAATAGACTTTTATTCATGGATGTTGTAAAACATACAAATTCTGAATAACAATGATACTAACTCATGTATTATTCCTCACTGGACATAGATACTGAATTATTACTGGATCATTACTTATTCTTTGCGTTTGTGTTGATTGCTCAATGACTCTTAATTGTAACTTTTATCACTAATTACAATTAGTCATTTCTATTAAACTAAAGACATAAGACGAGTATTTACGAATACTATTACTTTTGTCTTTGCTAGATATTGTTCATGCAACACTTAGAACATATTCTAGTCTTGCCTTTTTATATGATTCGGTAAACATAGGAGGATTGGAAAGTTACTCCTTTAGTTTCTTGAATCTATAAAACTTGCCTTGTAACTAAATCTCTTTTAGCTACTTGATTTGTAGATATTCTTACTAGTTAAAGAAATTCCTTAAATGATTATCTTGTTCACTGAAATGTGAACATCCTATTAGATATGCAATAATTAATCACAAGACTTGTGATCACGCTATTAGGTTTGCAATAATCTAATCAATGATCATTTATTTCTCTTAACTACTTGGCTAACGACTTGGTAAAATCTTGTTGTTAATGTCCTAACTAACTTACTATATTCATTAATACCTCTAGTGAATATGTTACTCATAGCTCCCACTAAATCTTAAGGAATTTAAGCATCACTTAAACTACTCCTTTTGACCTAGTCAAAACTTATAGTTTAACTCTTTAAGAATTAATCAATTATTAAAGTCATCCTTTGGGTTTTGAATATCCAACATTCCTGATAAGGGAATTATGACTCTCATTGATTACTGTATCTAACAAGTATGAAACACTTGAAACGATACTTCCAATTCTTAAGTGTATTAGTATCTTTTAAGAATCTCATTTAATGCCAAAGTCATTTCTTTGATTTCTCAAATATCCATTATTCCTATTAGGGAATTATGACTTGATTAAATATTGTATTTATTACAAGTATTAAAAGACTTGCAATAATACCTTTTAATTCTTAAATACTTTAATATAGTTTGTCTCTTTTAAGAGTTCATTTAATGTCTAAGTCATTTCACTTGGATTTCTTGAATATCCAATTATTCCTATTAAGGAACTATGACCTCATTAAATTCCTTTATTACAAGTGTAAAAGATTTGTAATAATACTCTTTAAAGTCTATCTTGATTATATCCAATATAATCATACTATATTAATACTAACACCTTGAAACTTACTATCATAAGTAACCATTACTTAAGATGTTTCAACTAGGTTCAATAACTTTTGAACCTTATGCTTTTCATAAAATCTCTTAAATACTTTAGAAGAAACTTCTAATTTCTATTATCTAAGCATTTGAGCTATCTAAAACATTTACAACAATCAAACAAGCATAAAACATGAAATATAAAGTAAATCAAAACTTGACTTACAATCTAGTCATAAAAACTTGACTAGTGTAATTATCACACATGCACACAATATAATTCAACCATGGATTCGATTTTATTAAAACCAAAAACTTTGTTTTAACATAAAAAATATAAAATTATCCAACAAAAATGAAATTGTCTTCCTGAATCCATAAAATACTGAATTATAAAAAACTTGGTGCTCGTGGGATCATCACCATCTCATGCCGGTCATCATCACTTTCCATCTCCTCCTGCAATAAACGATTGCAAAAGTTAAATTACTCGTAATGTACTTTACGAGTATCTTAAACGTGATTAAGAAGTGTGGTTGTGTTACCTGAGGAACTTGCGTTTCCTCCACCACCACTTGCAACCTTTGGACAATTTATTTTCCAATGCCCAGCCTCACCACACATGAAGCACCGATTCTCGGTCCTCGCTGTGTTAGGCTTAAACTTCTTGACCTTTTGTTTGACACTTTTACCATTTGGCACTCCTTGGTGAGGATTGGTTTTACCCTTTCCTTTGCCACCATGCCCTTTTCTCTTCTTGCTACCACCACTGCTATTACCGATCATTAGAATATCCTTAGATTTGGTCCCCAAACTCAATTCAGCTGTCTTGAACATGGAATGTAGCTCAGCAATGGATTTCTCCATATTATGCATATTGTAGTTGACCACAAAAGGCTTGTAGTCATCAGACAATGAATTGAGTATAGTGTCTGTTGCCATTTGCAACGGTATGGGGTGACCAAGTCTAGCCAGGTGATCCATGTACCCTTTCATTTTCATGACATGGGCACTCACTGGTGTTCCTTTGACCATCTTGCAAGAGTTGAAGGCTCGATTGATGTCGAACCTCTCAGTGCGAGCTTGCTCTTGAAATGAATCCCTAAGTTTCTGGATCATCTCAAATGCAGGCACATCCATAAGTCCCGCTTGTAAATCTGGACTCATGGTTGCGAGCATTAAATAGCTCACATCGAGCGCATCACTGACATGCTTATCATACGCTTGCCTTGCTTCAGCTCTAGCATTAGCGGAAGGAACATTAGGTACTGTTCTTTCCAAGACATACCACTTTCTCTCAGGCCTGAGGACAATGCGAAGATTGCGCTCCCAATTGAGAAAGTTTGACCCAGTCAACTTGTCTTTTTCGAGGATTGAGCGAAGTGAGAGATTGTTGGTACTTGTCGTTGTGGTTGTTGCTGCCATCTACAAATCAAACTCAGTTTAATTAGTAATCATCAATAAACATTCTCTAAAATATATTATAAACCCATAATTAATATTTTAGGCCTAGGATCCATATATCACATTCTCGCCGCAAGGTTTGGGCACTTTCCGACGAGACATGCTATTTCTGGTAGGTAACATCCTTATCGATCGTATCAAGACTTGACACGATTCCTAGGGGTCGTAGAATCTTTAGACTTATAACTTATTACAACATTGTACAATATAATTGCACATTTCTAAGTTAGTAATAAAGTCTAGTATGTTTATTCTACTTAAGTACTTTTTGGGCCGGGACTCCCGATTATCACCAAAATAGATCAGACCATCTAAGACAGTGCGATGTTCTGCGCCGGGACTCCCGATTATCACAGAACCTTACGCACCCTAACACTCGCAATGATTTGAATCCATATCTAAGGTTCTTTATCCTTACAATATGAATATCGTTTAACAAGTGAGGTGTTCCATTAGGTGGATAGTACTTAGATCTAAGATTTTCTTGGGTTTGTTTAAGTCTTGAACTAAACTTAAACCTTATTCCAATCTTAATCCTTGTTTAAAATATGTGACTTGTGAATTCAAGAATTCAACAAGACATCCTTTTTAAACCTTAAGAACTTTCTTTAAAACTTATAGTTTCAAGAATTTGCGTGTGTTATATGTATACCTAAAACGAGGTGTACAAAACGTTTTACTAGGTTTTGTGGAAAAACCTTATCTAGAATAAAACTTACTTGTTTTATCTTTCTTGAAAAACTTAAAACTTATGTTAAACTTTTAATTCTTTTATGATTCATAAACTTGAATCATAAATCTAGTTTAACACATCTAGTTTTTCATATGTATAGAAATAAAACTAAACATTTGTTTTGACTTATTAGATTCGACCAAAACTTATGTCTTGACGACACATTTATAAACTTTGTGATTTTCTTGTGTAGCTCCCACTAGCTCCAACAACCATGATGGAACTTAGGCAATCACAATCACCAGTCTATACTTGGTGAAACTAATAATCTTATTATATAAAGACTATATATAATAATCCTTAGTTTCTTTAAACCTTTCTTACATTTAACTTAAACTAGTTAAATATAGGTTCTAAAGTTATCTTGTTATTTAACCCTTGATCATTAATCTAGTATCTTACATGACTTGTAAAATACTTATATTATACTTGTATAATTATCTAGTTATAATAACTTATAACTTTATACACCTTATAATACTAATATATATAACTTTGTATATTTCTAGTTCATCATATAATCTCAACTTGTACAATTTCTAGTTATAATGAAATCATAACTTTGGACTTTCTAATTTCAATTATATAATCAACTTATACAATAACTAGTTACATTATTAACCTTAAAGATCAAAATAACATTATTTTTTAATGTTCCATTTAGTCTTGTATTTAATATATATATATATATATATATATATATATATATATATATATATATATATATATATATATATATATATAGGGTGCGATTCAGCGCAGAACCCATTTAAGCGACAGAACCACAGAACCCTTAGTCGAACAATCAGATTGCAGCAAAATATTATTTATTATATATTTATTATTATAAACCGGAAAGGGTATTATAGTCAAATAACAAAATCAGTTATATATGGTAATTAAAAAAACGTGTGTTGTAGCCCTAAAAATATGGAAGGTGGGTTTGATTTCATTTATCCCGTAATCAATTAAATATCATGAACCAATTATAGATTTTATAATTGTAATCAACGCAATTTTACAAAAACCCTAAACAACCTAAAATTCGTCAATCAACCCAGAAAAAGATGATAATCAGCAACGCACCCCAGATCATGTAATATTAACGAAATACATTGGATGTTCGCCCAAATACATACAATTATTAACGAAATACATTGGATGTTTTCCCAAATACATACACTTATTAACGAAATACATTGGATGTTTGCCCAAATACATACACTTATTAACGAAATACATTGGATGATTTCCCAAATACATACAATTATTAACGAAATACATTGGATGTTTTCCCAAATACATACAATTATTAACGAATTACATTGGATGTTTGCCCAAATACATACACTTATTAACGAAATACATTGGATGTTTTCCCAAATACATACAATTATTAACGAATTACATTTGATGTTTGCCCAAATCCGTTTATGATCAAGTCGATCTTTTTCTTCATCATCTAAATCTAAACAAATAGCATACATTAGATTAAATACATACAATAATAAATCAAACCAACACACCGGCTATGACCACCGGTTTAGGCCTATACAATTGAAAACAATAAAAACATCGAAAATATACTAATTTTTCAATATACTAATTTTTCCAGTTCAATACCTATAGAATTGAAAACAAGAAAACTCTCATAACTTTTTCATGACTATAATGAACGAATAATTATCAATAATAGGAAAACTTTAACATCTTCTTGTTTATTGTGACACATTCACCTTCAAATTGACACCTGTGATAATGGGAAATGTAATAAGCCAATTATATAAAACATTATAATACATATAAGCCCCACCATGAAAAGTCTATGCATAATCCAAAAAGGATAACTCCGGCTGGAGAGCCTCCAGGACAAGAAGTCCGTCTGCACGAATCAAAAGAATTAAAATAAAGGGAGAGAGATGATGATGATGATGAGACGAGATGATGATGATGTAAAAGAAATAAAATAGAGATGATGATACTTCCAAAAGGATACTTCTGTCCGTCCTTACTCTGGCCAGGATTTCATGATCGAAATTGGAGGTTTCAAATGGAGGCTAGGGTTGATAGAGAGAGATGATAAACCAGAGAAATGGGGGACGGTTATTAAGGAATATTTTGCACACAAATGGAAATGGTTATTGATTTTAAATGGCATTTAATATCTCTGCCATTAAACTTCCGGTTCTACCCCTCATCACACAAAAAATACGGGATTTTTTATAATTAAATATTCTGAAAAAGCATCTTTCATAATAACCGTAGATCTGATCATCAAGGGTCCAGATTAAAACTTAAAATGGTTCTGTGGTTCTGTCGCTTAAATCGGTTCAGCGCTGAATCGGACATATATATATATATATATATATATATATATATATATATATATATATATATATATATATATATATATATATATATATATATATATATATATATATATATATATATATATATATATATATATATATATATATATATATATATATATATATATATATATATATATATATATATATATATATATATATATATATATATATATATATATATATATATATATATATATATATATATATATATATATATATATATATATATATATATATATATATATATATATATATATATATATATATATATATATATATATATATATATATATATATATATATATATATATATATATATATATATATATATATATATATATATATATATATATATATATATATATATATATATATATATATATATATATATATATATATATATATATATATATATATATATATATATATATATATATATATATATATATATATATATATATATTTCTTTTAAAATAAACTTGTAACATTCTAATAAGAATATTACATCTAATTTATACGTATGTATTTTAACTTAATCTAATTAAAGTACGTATAAACTACTTTATTTATTAAAATTTATCTTACCTTAAATATTAAAAAAAAACGAAATATAGAATTATAAATAAATAAATACATCTTGTTAATTTCTAAAATTAACACTTCTTTTAATTCTCATTAATTAGTCTAACCCTAATCTTGTTTTTGATCAATCAAAACTAGGGTTTTGACTTTCTTGATCATAGACATCATTTATCAAAAGATTAATTCTAATCAATTCTATTTAAACAATAAACTTTGTTTAAACTCTAGGATAGATTATAACCCTAATAAATTTATTTAAACTTTTTAAATCAAATCTTATAGACAATAAACTTTGTCTAGATTTCTAGGTTTAAAGAACTAGTTTCAACAAATCTATTAAAATAAAATTAAACCTATTAAACATAAACTTGTTTAATTATCTAGGTTTTAGATTGTTAATTTAATTAATTATTTTAAAATCATTAAACTTAAACTAGTTTAATGTTCTAGGGTTCTAGATTATATCTAGGGTTTTTCGAAAAAATCCATAAAGCCTAGGAAATTTTTCCACCAATTAAACTAGGCTAGTTTAACAAACTTGGTGTCCAAGTAACCTCTAGATTTCGAAATCTTTGATAAAAAGGAAAGAATCCTTTTTGATCAATTAAACCAAATCTTGGTTTAACATACTTGATCCTAGATTTTGAAGATCAATTAATTAAGGAAAGAATCCTCTTGATCAAAATTTTTGACAATCTTGATCCTAGGGTTCCTCCTATTTTTCGAAACACACTAGGGTTAGGAAAAGAAGCCTTTTGATCAATTAAACAAAACTTGTTTAATGTTCTTGATCCTAGGGTTCTTTTGCCTTACACGAAATTTCTAGGGTTTTCTAGAATCCTTTTGACCAATTAAACTTAACTAGTTTAACATGCTTGGTCCTAGGGTTCTTACCCTTTTCGTTGTAGGAAAACCTAGTAGGATTCACATGGCGGAACTTGAATCCCACATACCGGATCTCTACTAAACAATGAGATCACAAGAAGATTAAGATGCAGAACATTACCTTTAGATTGCTAAAGAATGATCCACCTCTACTGCACCACCTGAACATGCTGCAAGACCGCGTTGTACCAACAAAGCAACACACAAAAGCTTGTGTGTGTGTGTGTTCGTCGACCACCAAAAGCCGAAGAACCCTATCGGGTTCTTCCTTCGTTCGTTCGGCCGAGAAAGAGAGGGAGAGGTTTAGGGTTTTGAGTGTGTAAAGTGATTACCCTAAAACCCTTGTCCCTTAGTCCTTATTTATAAGGAACTAAGTTACATTTAGGTCCTTGGAGTTTAATTATGATTAATCTCATAATTAAACTTCCTATTAACACTTTAAACCCTTGGACTTTTACTAGTTAATTAATTGTCTATTAATTAACTGTCCGTTAAATATTTAACTTAATATTTAACTTTCCTCTTAAATAATAATTAACTTATTATTATTTATTCTCTTCTTTACAATTAACTTAACTAGTTAATTATTCCACACAACTTACTTTATTCGGTTGTCCATTATTGGGTGTGTAGTGGTGTGACCCTTTAGTGCCTTATAACATTGGACGCGGTGACACGTGTACTTATCTGTGCACATAAATCCTTCAGGCTCCCACTTGTGCAAGTTAAGTATCACTTACTGATCATCGTTCGCCTAAAGCGGTCCCTAGCCAGACATTTAGGATAACCACGTTATAAGAACTCTTACATCCAGAGATAATATTCATAAATGAATAACACTAACAGATTTTCCTTTCACATCATGATATTTCTTAATTTGAGTAATAAACATGGAGCAGGGATCTTGTTCTATATACTCGAATTTTCTCGACACTGATTTCGACTTTCTGCAGTAACGGATTACCGAATGATCTAATCATTCTCCGAGCGCGGCCACGCATTTCAGTAGTCTTAATCGTCGAGCGGCCATGAAATATCTCTTCTAGTTAAAGAAGGTGTAAATTCCAACTTGACAATTTTGCATTATCTTGCCCACGACTTCCGCTGTCTTAGTCAAGTTCCTTATGATCACCCTTTTACGGTGTGACGTTAGATAAATGCTAAAGATCAGAAGTTATCGCGTCTGAAACTAAAAAGTCTCAGGTCAGAGGACATCTACTCGAAATTACTCATGCTTGGGCTCTATGAAGTAATCTCGATCTTTTGGTCACGTCTAATGTTTAGCAAACTCTGTAAACATCTATGAATATTTATTTTAACAACACTTGTTTCTCTATTCAATAACTATGAATAGATAAATATTCATAATGGTATTAGCTCCTGAATATAGCTCCCACTAAATTCAAGCAACCACAGACATTTAGATACTCAAAACTTTGTGTATCAAGGATAGGTTTAAAACATGTTAAGAATAGACAATTTGAAAATATTACGTAAAACCTCCTATTTCAATCCCACGAAGTGTTATTACATAATGTATTGATTTCAAATATGTCTATGAATCTAATCAAAACCACTAGCTACCAATATCTAGGTACTGCATGCCTATAGCGTGTGCATGTTTCTCATGCTTTGGTCCAGCTAGTGGTTTTGTCAATGGGTCAGCAACGTTGTCATCCGTTGGTATTTTCTTAATTGTAATATCACCTTCTCTAACATACTCACGTATGAGGTGATATTTTCTGCGCACATGCCTGGTCTTTTGATGCTCTCATGGTTCAACAGCTTGCGCTATTGTTCCACTATTATCACAGAATATTTCGATGGGTCTAGAGATACTGGCAATAACTCTAAGATCCTCGATAAAATTCTTAAGCCACATGACTTCCTTTCAAGCATCATTTGCCGCAATGTACTCAGCCTCTGTAGTCGAATCTTCTATCGTATCTTGTTTCTGACTCTTCCAAGATATAGCTCCTCCGTTTAGTGTGAATACAAATCCTGATTGTGATTTGTAATCATCTCTGTCGGTTTGGAAGCTTGCATCTGTGTAACCAGTTACACGCAATTCTTGCATTGAACCCCCAAAGACCAAGAACATTTCTTTCGTCCTTCTCAAATACTTGAGAATGTTCTTGACAGCCACCCAATGGGCCTCACCAGGATTCTTTTGATATCTGCTCGTAAGACTTATGGAGTAAGCAATATCATGCCTAGTACATAACATGGCATACATTATTGATCCAATTGCTGAAGCATATGGTACCAAACTCATCCAAGCTATTTCCTTGCTAGATGTAGGACTCTGATCTTTGCTCAGTGTAATGCCATGTGTCATTGGAATGAGACCTCTCTTGGAATCACTCATACTGAATCTTGTCAATGTATGTACTTTGACTAAGTCCAATAAGCCGCCTAGATCTATCTCTGTAGATCTTTATACCCAGTATAAATGCGGCTTCTCCCAAGTCTTTCATCTGGAAACATTTACCTAACCAGGATTTTACTCCTTGTAATGCTAGTATATCGTTTCCTATGAGCAGTATGTCATCAACATACAAGACTAGGAAGATTACTATGCTCCCACTGAATTTTGTGTAGACACACGCCTCGAACTCACTCTTTACAAAACCAAATTCGTTGATTCTTTTGTCAAAGTGTAAGTTCCAACTTCTAGACGCTGGCTTCAATCCATAAATGGATTTTAGCAATTTGCATACTTTATCAGGATTCTTTGGTTCAGTAAAACCATCCGGTTGTATCATGAATACGTCCTCATTCAACTCCCCGTTAAGGAAGGCGGTTTTAACATCCATTTGCCATATCTCATAGTCGTAATATGCTGATATGGCCATAAGAATTCTAATAGACTTAAGCATGGCGACTGGCGAATAGGTTTCAGAGTAATCCACACCAAGTGTTTGCGTGAAACCCTTCGCGACAAGTCGTGCTTTGTAAGTATGCACTTTCCCATCCATGTCAGTTTTCTTCTTGAAAACCCACTTGCATCCAACAACACGTGACTGTGGTGGCAAGTCTGATAACACCCAAACTTGGTTGTCATACATGGATTGCATCTATGCTTTCATAGCCTCGAGCCATCTTTCAGACTCTACGCCATCAACAGCCTCGCTGTAGGTCAACGGTTCTAGTAGACTTCCATCATCTTCATCGATCATGAATCCAAGATACCTAACTGGTTCTTGGCGTGGTCTACTGGACCTATGAGGGTTGCGTGTTTCTTATTCCTCAACTGGTGGGTCTGGTTGGGGATCAACAATTCTTTCTTGAACTACTGGTTCGACTGAAGTCGTAGGTGGATCTTCGTTCTCTTCAATTTCTTGAAGCTCTATTTCTTTTCTTGGAGTTTCTGTCCCTAGAAACTTCTCCTCCAAGAACACACCTTTCCGAGCAACAAAAACTTGGTTGTCTTCTTGATGATAGAAATAATATCCTAAGGTTTCCCTTGGATATCCAACGAAGATGCACTTATCTGACTTGGGGTTTAGTTTTTTTGTGAAGTTACGTCTAACGTATGCTTCACAACCCCAAATCTTGAGAAAAGACAATTTTAGCTTTCTCCCCGTCCAGTGCTCGAATAGAGTCTTTTCTACTGACTTGGTCGGAACCCTATTCAGGTGTGAATGCTGCAGTCTCGAGTGCATGTCCCCAAAATGATAGTGGTAGGGGAGCGCGACACATCATTGAACGTACCATGTCTAACAAGGTGCGATTTCTCCTTTCTAATACACCATTCATCTGAGGTGTATACGGAGGTGTGATTTGTGAAACAATCCCACATTCTTTCAAATGATTGTCGAACTCTTGGCTCAAATATTCGCCTCCTCGGTCCGACCGAATTGACTTTATTTTCTTGCCCAGTTGGTTTTCTACTTCCCTCTGATATTCTTTGAACTTGTCAAAGCTTTCAGACTTCAGTCTCATAAGAAAGACATTACCATACCTACTGAAGTCGTCAGTAAAGGTAATGAAGTAGCGGTATCCACCTCTGGCTTCTGGAGTGAAGGGTCCACGCACGTCACTGTGTATAATCCCTAACAACTCGCCTGCCCTTTCATTGTAGTGATTGAAAGGGTCTTTTGTCATTGTGCCAGATAAACATGATTCGCATATGGCATATGATTCCAAATCAAATAGTTCTAGAACTCCGTCATCGTGAAGCTCGAGTCTCGTTTATATGACCTAAACGACAATGCCAAAGATAAGTTTGATTCAAGTTACTCTTGGATCTTTTACTTATATGATAAACGTCTCATTCTATGTTATTTAGATTTAACGTGTATTGACCATTATGAGAGTTAGCTTTAAAATATAAAATATCGTCTTTTAAACATGAAATTGTTTTTCCACAAAACTCATAATAAAAACCACTGTCTATAAGTAAATCAAACGAAATAACATTTTTAATAAGTCTAGGAACCTAATAACAATCTTTAAGTTCCAAGACTCTTCCTGAAGGCAACTTGAGAAGATATGTTCCTACGGCTTCGGCTCCAACCTTGGAACCTTCGCCTACTCGTAGTTCAACATCCCCTCGTCCCAGCCTCCTGTTCTTCTTAAATCCCTACAAGTGATTGCAAATGTGATGACCACATCCGGTATCCAATACCCAGGATTCACTAGAAGTAACGAGACAATCAATCATAAAGATACCTGAACCACTGAAAAAATCAGTGTCCAACAGTCCCACATCGGACGTGTGCTCGCAAATATCCTTGCTGCCACAAGTTGGGCAACACAAATCAGCAAAGTTCTTCAACCAATCATCGAAATCATCCTGCTGAATCTCAGGGAGAGATTCTTCCTCTAGCCTTTGAACATCGCGTATACACAAGAGATTCTCGTGTAGACTTGCGATAGTCAAATCAAAATTCCCAACCAAGCGTACTACCTTATCCTGATAGTATTGAGTGAGAGATCCAAACAAGAACAAGACTTGTTCTTGCTTGTTTGATGTGCCAGTAACCAGGGTGAGACAATTTAGCAACCTTCTTATGTTAGTAAGATGGTCACTCAATGGTTGATCATCCTTCATCTTTGACGAAAAGATTTCTTACAAAATGAACTGCTTACTTTCTTCAGGGTTATCTTTAAACGTCTCCTCAAGATACTGGACAAACTCATAGCATGGTTTCTTACGTAGATTATCAGTAAGCTCTGATAATGAAGTAAGAATGAGAATCGACATAACTTGTGATTCATCTGCCAGATACTGATAATAAGCGTCAAGCTCATCATCCTGGGCATCTTGCCTTTAGGAAGTTCCTAAAATGCACATTCCAAACTTTGTAGTTTGGCGATTCATTTGGTGAGTAAAACGGAATTTCTAACAATACAGACATCTATAAGAAAAACAACAAACGGTTAGTATGATTACATAAATAAATAACTTCTAACATTATTACCTTTTAAGAATAATAGTTAGACTGGGATCCATATTTCACGCCCTCTAGTGCAAGGTTTGGGCACTTCCCATTAGAGCCACGCTATTTCTGGTAGGTATAGCCATACCAATTGCCTCTTGAACTAGAAACGATTCCTAGATGTTCGGGATATCAAGTTGAACAACAAACTTGTACATGTTTTAATCCCTCTAGTGCATTTTGGGCCGGGACTACCGATTATCACCAAAATAGATCGTACCACCTAAGGCAGTGTGATGCCTTGCGCCGGGACTCCCGATTATCACAAGACCCTACGCACCCTAACACTCGCAATGATTTGAATCCACATCTAAGGTTCTTTCTCCTTACAATGTGAATATCGTTGAACAAGTGAGGTGTTCCATTAGGTGGGTTGCACTCTGATCTAAGATTTTCTAAAAAGGATTTTCCTTTGTTCGAAAAATGTTAGCCAGTTTTTAATTACTTGGTTTTATAAACTAACTGTTTATATCGCCATTACAATTTTAAACTTGGTTTTCTAAACAAACTGTTTATAATCACCATTATTAATTTTATACCTTGGTTTTCTAAACGAACTGTTTATAATTACCATTATTAATTATTAAAACTTGGTTTTCTAAACAAACTGTTTATAATCACCATTCTTTACTAAAACCTTGGTATTATAAACTAACTGTTTATAATTACCATCTTTTTATTCCAACTAAAATGAATAAATGAAATAAAAATAAATACTTGCAATTTCGAGAATTGATATCCCATAACCCCAAAGACTTGGTTTTGTGTTTTGTTAATTTAAAAAAAAAAACCAATTTCTGAAAAATTAAAAAAATATTTAAATAAATTCGAAATTTTTTTCTTTAAATAAACACAATGTCACTTCCTTTGGGTTATGTCATACTTATTAAATAAATAAATAAACTGATAATTTAAATTATCAAACTGATAATTATAAAATTACCCATAACAACTGATTTCAATTTCCCCCTTAATTTTAAGATTATCTTGATTTTAATAAACTATTAAAATCAGTTTTAATTTAAATGTTATTAACCTTTTTAATTTTGATTTGATCCCATGTACCCATATGCCCGAAACTGAGACTTGGATAGATGATACTGGATTAAATCATAACGAGGGAATAAACTGGATCACAAAACGAAAAAAAAATCCAAACCAAGACTTGGTCCGGTTCGCCCGGTCTTTCCGTTCGGTCGAACCCTGGCTTCGACCGTGGCTCGGTCTTGCTTGGTTCGGCCGAATCCTATCCCCATTTAATAATTTTTTTTATTACCAGAAAATTAAAAGGAAAACAAATAAATATAATATATATTGTGTTATTCTAATGCCAAGAATAACACAACTTTCCTTATTTCGTCTAAAGCCTAATTTGTCCAATGATTCACCAAATCTTGGTTAATCAATTACTTGGACTAATTTTTCTAGGGTTTTTACTAGACAAAAAAGAAAAACTAATTTTTGTATCTTGAAACCTATTCAATCCAATTATTCAAGAACTTTGAATAATTTTCTTGGATTAAACTTACTAGGTTTCTTTCTAAGATAAAAAAAACTTAAATATATGTATATATATATACGAAAAAAAATAGAAAAACAAAAGGAGGGGAAAAAGAAACCTAATTTCTTTTCATCTAGAACCCTATTCAATCCAATTGTTCATAAACTTGGACAATTTTCTTGGATTAAATTTTCTAGGGTACTTTTTGCTAAACAAAAAGAAACTCATTGAGATTAGTAGGAAGCTCTGATACCACTGTAGGAAAACCTAGTAGGATTCATATGGCGGAACTTGAATCCCACATACCGGATCTCTACTAATCAATGATATCACAAGAAGATTAAGATGAAGAACATTACCTTTAGATTGCTAAAAAATGATCCACCTCTACTGCACCACCTGAACACGTTGCAAGACCGCGTTGTACCAACAAAGCAACACACAAAAGCTTGTGTGTGTGTGTTCGTCGACCACCAAAAGCCGAAGAACCCTATGGGGTTCTTCCTTCGTTCGTTCGGCCGAGAGAGAGGGAGAGGTTTAGGATTTTGAGTGTGTAAAGTGATTAGCCTAAAACCCTTGTCCCTTAGTCCTTATTTATAAGGAACTAAGTTACATTTAGGTCCTTGGAGTTTAATTATGATTAATCTCATAATTAAACTTCCTATTAACACTTTAAACCCTTGGACTTTTACTAGTTAATTAATTGTCTATTAATTAACTGTCCGTTAAATATTTAACTTAATATTTAACTTTCCTCTTAAATAATAATTAACTTATTATTATTTATTCTCTTATTTATAATTAACATAGAACGAGACATCTATCACATAAGTAAAAGATCCAAGAGTAACTTGAATCAAACTTATCGTTGGCATTGTCGTTTAGTCATATAAACGAGACTCACATAACGAAGCTCCATGACGATGGAATTCTAGAACCATTTGATTTGGAATCATATGCCATATGCGAATCATGTTTATCTGGAAAGATGACAAAAGACCCCTTCAACCATTACAATGAAAGGGTAGGCGAGTTGTTAGGGATTATACACACTGACGTGTGTGGACCCTTTACTACTGAAGCCAGAGGCGGATACCGCTACTTCGTTACCTTTACTGACGACTCCAGCAAGTATGGTTATGTCTTTCTTATGAGACTAAAGTCTGAAAGCTTTGACTAGTTCAAAGAATATTAGAGGGAAGTAGAGAACCAACTGGGCAAGAAAATAAACTCACTTCGGTCGGACCGGGGAGGCGAATATTTGAGCCAAGAGTTTGACAATCATTTGAAAGAATGTGAGATTGTTTCACAACTCACGCCTCCGTATACACCTCAGATGAATGAAGGGTTTCACTTAACACTGATTGACCACATGGGTCAACCTCCTAGTCACTTGGTTCGAACCACACTGACCAAGAACATGAACTTGTTCTTGACCGCTTAAAACCAACTAGCTAATTTAATCCCTAGAAGCGGAAGTGTGATTAAACTTAATCCTTAAACCCTAAAGGATTGGGATCTTGGAGATCTAGATTAGATTACCAATGGAAGAAACCTTGTACGAAAACCCGAACACACACACACACTTCTGTGTTCGTCGACTACCAAGAACCCTAGGGTTCTTGGTTGGTTTCGGTCGAACAAGAGGGGAGAAGGGAGAAAAGGTTTTCTCAAAACATACCTTAATCTGGCTTAAGTTAGTCCACTGATGATGAACACAACGAGCGACCTTTTAGTTGATCCTTGTAATGATCTTCGAATCTCCACTGAATACGAAGAACGAACGAAGAACGAAGAACACCAAGGATGGTGCTCTTGAGCTCGGCCGAAACTAGGACAGGGGCTAGGGTTCTTTTCGTGTGGAATTGTGTAACACAATAAGGGAACCCCAAGCCTTCTATTTATAATAGAAGGACTTTCACTTAGGGCCCTTCTAGTTTAATTAAGTTTAATACTTAATTAAACTTATCATTTTACACTTTAAACCCTTGTAGTTTAACTAGTTATTATTATCCCACTTAATTATTAAATGTCTAGTATTATACACTTATATATATTTCGTGTATATTACATATACAAAATATATACTTGTATTTAATACTTTTAATAATTAATTAGACAATAATATTATCCAACACTATATGATTTAATAGCTTTAAATCATATTATGGATAATTTATAATTAATACATTGTATATTTACTCAACTAGTAAATGTACAAATACTTGTATTAATTAGTTAGTTAAACTAATCTAGTAATAAGTCAAACTTGATTTAATACTTAACTTGATTCATAAATGACTTGTTATGAATCATTCCTGTTCCAAATATCATTACATATCTTAATCGAATAACATGCATTCACCGGTGTGACCCGTAAGTGTTTCGTAGGCATGGATGTATCATCATAGGTTGACTAACTGTGCACATAAATCCTTCAATGAATGGGTTATCAGAAAGGAGGAATGCCACATTGTTAGACACGGTACGTTCAATGATGTGTCGTGCTCCCCTACCACTATCTTTTTTGGTACATGCGCTCGAGACTGCAGCATTCACACTGAATAGGGTTCCGACAAAGTCAGTAGAAAAGACTCCATTCGAGCATTGGACGGGTAAAAAGTGATGTAGGGCTGAAAAGATAGAAAATATTAGAATCCATTGATTCAAATGAATACCGGATTAATCTAACACAAAACACGTTGATTCAAAGGAATACTGTGAATTGGTCTTCAAAACTTGTTCAACACAAAGAACAATTTTGGAGAGAAAACAATTTTCTCAAAAACTTCAAGTTTATTCATAAACATTCCACCCCCTATTACAATCCTTGTAAATGGCTTATATAGCCTCAATAAGTAAATAAAAAAGGTTACAAACCCAAGAGGTTTGTAATAAACACACATTAACTAAATGATTAAATATCACTAGTGAACTTAAATGTCACTAATGAACTTATTGGTAACTTGTTTTATTACTTAATTATGAATTAATCATCTTCATCCATGCAATAATCCATGGCCACATCGTGCATGCATCATTATCAACAACCATTCACATCCATGCAATAATCCATGACCACATCATGCATGCATCATTATCAACAACCATTCACATCCATGCAATAATCCATGGCCACATCATGCATGCATCATTCCCTGTCTCTTCAAAAAGCATTGTCATCAATTCAACTTGTTCATCATCAATAAGAAATGATGAATTTATCTTTATGTTTACATGTGCAATAATCTTGTAATCCTTGGTTCTCAAAGTTGTGAGATTATGCAATGATTTTTGTTTTTCAACAGAAACCACTTCTTCATTAATTTTGTCATCACCAATAAAATAAATTTCTTCCACATTTGCTTCAAAAATTTCGTCTTCGACCACGAAATTAGTGTCTTCATCAATTTCTTCAATAAATTTCTCTTCCTCATCGGTATCGTAGATGGGACAAGATTCATAAACTGAATTTGTCTCATCGTCCACTTCTTTCAAATCATAAAATAACATGTTATCAATGTCATCTTCATGATCATAGAAAAATTTAAAATCGTAAATGTAGGTGTTCTCATCTACTTCATCACCATCTTCAAATTGCAGTTTACGTAACATGATATATTGTTTTTTTTTTGTAGGATTCAGAACAACAATTCTGGGTAGGAAACTAACACCAAACTCTACAGAAATTTGGGCTCTGATACCAACTGATGTAGGGTAAAAAAGGACAATAGTGTAGATTAACCCGTTGATGACACCAATGAGGAAGAGGAATTTATTGAAGAAAATATAGAAGAAATTAATTTCGTAATCAGCGACGAAATTATGGAATACACTAATTTTGTTGGTGAGGAAAAAATTATTGAAGGAGGAGAAGTGATAGAATGGTCTTTGATTATGAAATGGAAAGATAAGTTTCCATTGATTTTGTTTGAAGAATGGTTTAATTGTCACGATGTCATTAACGTCATATAAAGTTATTTGATGTTTTATCTCTTCCTTACTAACTAATTTCATGAAGGATTTTGGAAGCTTGACATTGGCCCTATAATCCCTATGATTGATGAACAAACTAAATTGAGGACAATTCATTTCGAAGAGAGAGGGAATGATGCATGCATGATGTGACGATGGATTATTGCATGGATGTGGATGGTCTTTGATACATGCATGGATGTGGAAGTGATAAATGCATGGATGTGGAAGGTTGGTGTGGGTTAGAAAATGAAGACAATTTCATTAAAGATGTAGTCATGGAAATAAAAAAACTATAATGGGAGTGATGGGAATAAGTGATAGTTTTAATTTAGCTTTTAAGAAGGCTTTTAAGCCATTAGTCTTTTCATATTTTGTAACCATTTTAAAGTAATTGTTGTTAGGTGATTTTCATTTGGCTTATATAAGTCATTCTTATTGTAATAGAAAAGGAGTTGAATGTTTATGAAAATTTGAGTTTTCTCTCCCGAATTTTGTTCTTGGTTTGAACAACTTTTGAAGACCAATTCACGGTATTCTTTCGAATCAACGTGGTTTGTGTTTGATTAATCCGGTATTCTTTTGAATCAACGGATTCTAATATTTTCTATTATTTTCCCTACATCAAAAAGCCAAAACTGTCTTTTCTCAAGGTTTGGGGTTGTGAGGCGTATGTTAGACGAACATTCACAGACAAACTCAACCCCAAGTTAGATAAGTATATCTTCGTTGGATATCCATGGGAAACCTTAGGATACTATTTCTATCATCAGCAAGACAACAAAGTTTTTGTTGCTCGGAAAGGTGTCTTCTTGGAGGAGAAATTTCTTGGGACAGAAAATCCAAGAAAAGAAATAGAACTTCAAGAAATTGAAAAGAATGAAGATCCACCTACGACTACAGTCGAACCAGTGGTTTAACAAAGAATTGTTGATCCTCAACCAGAACCACCGGTTGAGGAGGAAGAAACAGGAAATCCCCGTAGGTCTAGTAGACCACGCCAAGAACCAGATAGGTATCTTGGATTCATGATCGATGAAGATGATGGGAATCTACTAATGGTGATTTTCGGTTAAAAGAATTAACAAAACGCAGTGGAAAGGATTTAATCACCATGATGATATTAATCATACAATTAAACTAAAGATAAATACAAAGAGTTAGGAAGAACAATTCATACCCTTGAAGCCTTTGATAATTATTAATTCGGATGGTGATGATGGACGATTGAAACCAAGAATTCAAATAAATTAGAATTCTTATGGCCATATCAGCATATTACGACTATGAGATATTGCAGATGGATGTTAAACCGCCTTCCATAACGGGGAGGAAAGAGGACGTATTTATGATACAACCGGATGGTTTTACTGATCCAAAGAATCCTAATAAAGTATGCAAGTTGCTAAAATCCATTTATGGATTAAAGAAAGCATCTAGGAGTTGGAACATGCACTTCGACAAAAGAATCAAAGAATTTGGTTTTGTCAAGAGTGAGTGTGAGGCGTGTGTCTACACAAAATTCTGTTGGAGCATAGTAATCTTCCTAGTCTTGTATGTTGACGACATACTGCTTATAGGAAACACTATACCAACATTACAAGGAGTAAGATCCTAGTTAGGTAAATGTTTCCAGAAGAAAGACTTGGGAGAAGCCGCGTTTATATTGGGTATAAAGATCTACAGTGATAGATCTAGGCGGCTTATTGGACTTATTCAAAGTACATACATTGACAAAGTACTGAAGAGATTCAGTATGAATGATTCCAAAAGAGGTTTCATTCCAATGACACATGGCATTACACTGAGCAAAAGTTAGAGTCCTACATCTGGCAAAGAACAAGCTAGGATGAGTTTGATTCCATATGCTTCGGCAATTGGATCAATAATGTATGCCATTTTATGTACTAGTCCCGATATTGCTTACTCGATAAGTCCTACGAGCAGATATCAAAAGAATCCTGGTGAGGGCCATTGGGTGGCTGTCAAGAACATTCTCAAGTATTTGAGAAGGACAAAAGAAATTTTCTTGGTCTTTGGAGGTTCAATGGAAGAACTGCGTGTAATTGGACACACAGATGCAAGCTTCCAAACCTACAGAGACGATTACAAGTCACAATCAGGGTTTGTGTTTACACTAAACGAAGGATCTATATCTTGGATGAGTCAGAAACAAGATACGATAACAGATTCGACTACAAAGGCTGAGTACATTGCGGTAAATGATGCTGGAAAGGAAGCCTTATGGCTTAAGAATTTTTTCGAGGATTTTGGAGTTATTGCCAATATCTCTAGACCCATCGAAATATTCTGTGATAACCTTGGTGCAATAGTGCAAGCTGTTGAACCAAGAGAGCATCAAAAGACCAGGCATGTGCGCATGAAATATCACTTCATACGTGAGTATGTCAGAGAAGGTGATATTATTATTAAGAAAATACCAACGGATGACAACGTCGCTGACCCGTTGACAAAACCACTAGCTGGAACAAAGCATGAGAAGCATGCAAAAGCTATAGGCATGCAGTACCTAGAAATTGGTAACTAGTAATTTTGATTTGAACCATAGATATGTTTGAAATAGATACATATTGTAATAACATTTCATGGGATTGAAATAGAAAGTTTTACGTAATATTTTCACATTATATATTCTTAACATGTTTTAAACCTATCCATGATACGCAAAATTTTTGAGTATCAAAATGTCTGTGGCTGCTTGAATTTAGTGGGAGCTAGATCAGGAGTTAATGTCATTATGAACATTTATCTATTCATAGTTATTGAATAGAGATACTTGTAACTTCCAAAAATCAGAAAAAATTAAAAAAAAAAATTAATTAATAAAATATTACATTTTTCCCAAAAGTATAAGTAACTCAAAGGTCCCAACTCAAAAAATATATATATAAAACCGTCTCGTGGTTTAAATGCAGAATAATTAAAGGTTTTAAAACCAAAACATGTTTGACTCGAAATAAATGTTTTAATCCAAATCCATAAATAAAAAAAAAGAAAGAAACGCAGCTCATCAACTATTAACCTTCTTTGCCCTTGCTGGTACCTGCAAAAAGGGAAGGAGTGTTTGGGGTCAGCCACCGCTGAGCGAATAATCAACATAATAAACCTACACATACAAACAATCCACACCACATAAGTGATCCCTAAAGACTCTACTCAATTCTCGATTATTAGGCCTTTTATTAAATTTCACTTGGATCCCCAATGCCGTGACGATCCCAACGCCCATCAGCGCCTCGCCGCAGCACCCCTTCCAACACCCACCAGTGTCCCGCAGTACCACGCTGACAGTCGTGAATTATATTTTCTTACTCTGGGAAGAGTTGGCTAACCTCATGAATCTCAAATACAGTTAGTTAGTTTTATTAACGTATTGACCCGTTACAATATGTACTCATATAAAACTAACAGCTCAAGCTCAAGTATATAATCTCATAGATATATAACCACATAGCACAACCCAAGTGTATAACAACTCATAATCAAAACTCAAGTACACAGATCGTTCACATAATGATATGGTACTTAGCTCGGTTACTACTAATCCATATCTCAGTTCAGAATACAAGTAAAATAAATAACACATAGCACATCAACAATTAACAGGCTCATAATCATGAAGTGAATGTAAATGCAAGTTTATAGTTAGACCACCCACCTTGATAAACATAAGCTCCTACGGAATCTTCGGCACGCACAAGAGTCACAACTCAGCTCTTAAAGGATCCTACAATGCATCACAAGACTCGGATTAAAACTCGCCTCAAGATTATTTCCAACAGAATTTGACAGCACGCAGAACTCTTACGGAAAAGGCCATAACTCTCAAACGGTTTACTAGATTTTATTCAAATTTTTACAGTAGCTAAATGACTCAGAGGAATACAATTCATCAGAAGGCCTCGGAAACTGAATCTAAACGAGCCGTCAGCGGAATTGGAAAGAGGACTCAGAAAACTATAGACTATCGCGGGCCAAAAGTCTAAAAACGTACTTTAAGTGTGCTAAAAACGAACTCAAACATAGTGAAAAGATTCTGCCAAACAGTCGGTTTGATATTTAAAACCCGTTTTAAATCTGGACATCAACCCGCTCGTTCCCGAGACCCCCGACAGCCCCAAAATTACTTTTTGTTGCAGGAACTTATATTCACAAAATCTCATTAAATTTATTTAATAAAACCATTCGGTTTAGGAAACCAAGAACCTAAGGGTTCGGTTTCCGGTTTTCGGTTATAAAAACGTTTAGCCAATTCAAAAATGGTTTTACCAAAACCTTTAACCCGTCACCCATAAATCTGTGATTGGAACCCATAATAACCTGAGACCGAGGAACTTCAGTACAAGACTCGATTATTAATTTAGAACGGGACATGACTATTAAACAACCAAATGAATACAAAAATTATCACCCCAAACCCGATCCTTAACCGATTCGATTACACCCCTGTTAAGAATGAAACAATCACAAGCAAAACTATAATCGAATGAAGGAACACACAAGACGGACTAAACAAAACAAAGCTTGGAGAAGTAGACTACCTAAAAAGGTACGATTCTTGCTCGGAAAAAAAAATCTGTTCGATAATAGTCTTCACACCACAGCTCTTTGGCTCGAGATTCAATCTGCTCGCTGCTCCATCATGATCGAACATGCCACCAAAACAAGATTAGATACAAGCAGAACATTAACCTAATAGAATAACATAAGAGTTGTAGATTAGCAAAAAAAAAAAAAAGAAGAAAGAACTCGACTTGGTCACCACGGTTAGCTTGCTATTCGCTCGGGAACTTCTGGCTCGCAGCTTGCTCTAAATCATCCCGCAACACAGACACACACACGAAGAGGTTAGAAGCTGATCAATCGAAGGAATAGAAATCACCACGAAGAAGGGAAACAAGTTACTCATCTTCACTGGAAGTTCTTTGGCTCGTTTGTTGTGTAGAATTCTCCCTTCGCCTCTGAGTTCTCTTTGGCAGTAGATGGAGCGAATGGGGAATAGGATGTCGGCCACAAGAATGAGAATAGGGTTAGGGAGGTCCCACTTTTGACCGAGAGAAGCAACTAGACGGGATATAAAATAAAACGAGATCAAGGCCTTGGCCTATCGGCCGGCCTCGTAATTAATAAACGTCTAAATTTTTTACTCGGAATTTCACGTTTAGTAAAATAATTAACCCTCATAATTAACTAACCCAAGACATCGCATAGTAATCAACACCCTAGTAAATACTTAATTAATCCTCATGATTAATTAAATGTGAATTAAATAACACCCTTGTCATTAAACAAAACACTGCATATTTAATTTACTCGTATTAAATACACATAGAAATCACATAACACATATAAATCTCAAATAAATAAATATCACATAATATATTTGATAAAAGTGAATAATTTAATTACAATAATTTTTAGGGCGTTACAATACAAGTGCTGTTAAAATAAATGTTCATAGATGTTTACAGAGTTTGCTAAACATTAGACGTGACCAAATGATCGAGATTACTTCATGGAGCCCAAGCATAAGTATATATATGTAGTGTAGAATTAGAATTAGAAACAATTAAGGCTACAGAACCAGCATAACTCAATCTAAACCATTGATTTTTGAAATGAAATGATCATGGAAGACACATTAATGTATTTCATGAGGGACACCCAAATATTGGTTTGCATGGATGTCATTAATGCATGTATACATATATGTATAGATAACACTTATGTATACATACATGAAAACATATACATATATGTATACATGCATGAATGAATGACATTCATTCAAACAAATATTTGGGGGTCCCTCATCAAATACATTAATGTGTCTTTCATGATCATTTCATTTCGAAAATCAGTGGTTTAGATTGAGTTCTGCTGGTTCTGTAGCTTTAATTGGTTGTGAAACTAATTCAACCCTATATATGTATAGTGAGGAGTTATTTGCAGAACCCAACTTTTGGGTAGAACCCAGCAGAACTCAATCTAAACCATTGATTTTCGAAATGAAATGATCATGGAAGACACGTGAAAGGATTTGATAAGGGACCCCTAAATATTGGTTTGCATGTATGTTATTTATGCATGTAAACATATATGTTATTGCGTATGAATGTTCTCATGTATGTATACATAAGTGTTATTTGTACATTATTTGTGCATATATGTTTTTCAATATTTTTGATGTTTTTCTTAGAGTACATGTTTGATTTGGGTTAAAAGTCATTGGTTTGCATATTTATTTACTAAATTCTGATTGGCTTAGATGGGTTTTGCTAGGTTCTACCCAAAAAATGGGTTCTGCAAATAACTCTACCCTCTGTGTGTGTGTATATATATATATATATATATATATATATATATATATATATATATATATATATATATATATATATATATAGTGTAGAATTAGAATCAGAACCAATTAAGATTACAGAACCAGCAGAACTCAATCTAAACCATTGATTTTTGAAATGAAATGATCATGGAAGACACATTAATGTATTTGATGAGGGACCCCCAAATATTAGTTTGCATGGATGTCATTCATGCATGTATACATATATGTATAGATAACATTTATGTATACATACATGAAAACATATACATATATGTATACATGCATGAATGACATCCATGCAAACCAATATTTCGGGGTCCCTCATCAAATACATTAATGTGTCTTTCATGATCATTTCATTTCAAAAATCATTGGTTTAGATTGAGTTCTGCTGGTTCTGTAGCCTTAATTGGATCTTAAACTAATTCAACCCTATATATATATATATATATATATATATATATATATATATATATATATATATATATATATATATATGGTCCGGATCCGGTGAGGACTCTTTTCCCGGTGAGGACTGCGAGGACTCCAAAATAAACTCTAAAAATGATCAAAAAAAAAAAAAACTTTTTTCAAAAAAATTTCTTTTTTAAATATCAAAATCGCACCCTATAAGATCCAAAAAAATAAAAATTCAAAAATGATCAAAAAAATAAAAATATGGATCATTATTTTGATCCACAAAAAAAATATGGGTCATTGTTATGATCCGCAAAAAAAAGTGGATCATAAATTTTTTTAAAACTTTTTTTTTTGTCAAATGTTGTAATAATCATGGGCAGTTATATATATTTTTTCGGAATTTTTTTTAAATTTTTTTGAGGTGTCCTCGCAAATCCTCCATTTTTTGAGTCATCACATGATCCCACTTCTATATATATAAATATATATATATATATATATATATATATATATATATATATATATATATATATATATATATATATATATATATATATATATATATATATATATATATATTTGAGAATTGAAAATTTCTTGAGAATGTGAGAGTTTTTTTTTTTGTCACAGATGATTAAACTATGTGTATTCATAGTGTAATCATTGGTGATTAAATCAGTAATCATCAATGATTACACAGGCACGGACAGCCCGTCGCGCGCTTGACATTCCCTCGCTCACGCGCTCGATAAACCCTCCCTCGCGCGCTCGACAAGCCCTCCCCCAAGATCAACGGCTGAGATCTATTCTCGCATTCTCAGCAAATATATCAATTCTCAAAGGAACTCATTCCTATATATATGTGGCATGAACTATATTGTATGTGCATGTTTATTTTAATAAAGGCCTAATAAATGAGAATTGAGTAGAGTCTTTAGGGATCATGTATGTGGCATGAACTGTATTGTATGTGCATGTTTATTTTTATTTTATTCACTCATCATGTGGCTGACCCCAAACACCCCCCTCCCCCTATTTTGCAGGTACTAGCAAGGGCAAAGAGAAGGTCCACGGTTGACGAGCTGCGTTTTGATTTTATATTTTGGATTTGGATTTAAGTTGTTGAGTCAAACGATTTTCAAAACTCATTTATTTATACCGCAATTAAACCATGAGACGATTTTATTTTTATCATTTATGAGATGAGACTTTTGAGTTACTTGTACGTTGGGAAAATACTTCATTTTACTATTTAATTATTTTTATTTTCCCTGATTTTTGGGATGTTACAAATTAAATCCGTGGCAAGTCTTCATCTTGTTCGTTATTCTCTAAATCACAGAGACATTCATCCAAAATATTAATTCAGAATTGTAATTCCCATCAGATTTCAAATGATATTGATACCATTGGAATTAATCAAGATCATCCAATATACAACGAGATTATTGACATACAAGGGCATAGTTCATATGAATCTGAGAATGACATACATCATCAATTAGGTTTTTTTTTCCGTGTTCATATAGAGTTTTTTGCATTATTTTGTTCCCGAATATGATCGAAACCACTGTAAGATACCTAGTCGTGTCTCATCAATAGTGGTGTTTTATACAAAAATATAATGTTCACATTATTCGAACAGTTCTAACTAATCATGATTGTATCCTTTTATGTATGTACTTTCTATGATACCTTGTTAACATTGATGTATGTTTGAATTCCCACATCTATTAAACACGATTACATATATGTTTTTCGATATTATTACGACACATGTAATAACTAAAGTTAAAACCCAAAAATATATGTACGAAGTACATATATGTATGACAGACATATGTGTATAAAAACATTGATGCATATATGAATTAGGGGTGTTCAAAAATAACCGAAAAAACGGATATCCAAAAAAATATCCAATACCCGAAAATCCGGATACCCGGATTGATTTCGGGTATCAAATACGGGTAGTGTTTTTCTAAAAATCCGGGTAATCGGGTAACCGGTACCCAAATTTTATTTTTCCAACTTTTTTCATATATGTTTATTATATTATTATTAGACATTAATTATCATTAGATATTGGCATATGCTTGGCTCCTTTTGACAAATGCCCAAAATTTAAAATTCTATCTTAATTCTCACGTACAAACTATCTCATTCTCGCCTCCATCGTTGAACCATGGTTTTGATTCATTGGATATCTTTAAAGATTTGATCAGATTCATTACTAGTGACGATTTTTGTTTAAAGGAAATCATAACGTGAATTTTTATTAACATATTTAGTAATAAAATTAAAGAATTTAAATATAAAAATAATGAAGACTTCCAATTATGTTAATTTTTGTGATAAAGAAATAATATTTTCGGTTTTTGGGTACCGGGAAATCCGGGTACCCGAACACCGGGTACCCGAACACCGGGTACCCGGAAATTCGGGTACGCGTATCGAGTACCTAAATCTATTACCCGAATTTTCGGGTACCCGGTTTTGAACACCCCTAATATAAATGGACATAATAATATGAAATGAAATGAAATGTATGTACAAAATACATATATGTATAACATAACATACATATATGTATAAAAACAATAAATATGTTTAAAATTTATTGCATATGACCTATGCGCATACAAAACATGCATGTGGCACCGCAAATGATACCGGTCAATTTCGTAAAAACTAAATAAAAAAATAATCTAATATTAATAAATCATAAAAATTAGGGAGGTCGGATTTTTGGTAGTTCCGAAATTTGAGGGATTGGAATTAAAGTTGGACAAAAAATTTAATTTTCTATACCGATTATACCCTTTTGGATAGAGTGGTGTTTGAGATTGCTTATTGAAAATAGATTATGTGTTTTGAAAATGAATAACAAGATAATCAGCGGCTACAAAACGTGACTCTGAAAAGTAGTGTTTGGATTTGATTATGCTGTTTGAAATCGCAATAATCAGATAATTTTTTTTTAGTGTTTGGCAACCCTGATTATTTGTTTAGTTTATAAGTAATATTCAAAACTCCATTTTGATCCTGACAAGTGGTATCAGAGTGTTAAGGCGAAAAGCCTTACCCTTGTGGATCTTAAGATAACAAGACAACCTAGACTAGCTTAGAATAGTGTGTAGAATAAATTAGCTAAGTCTTGGTCCAATACTGAGTAGACAGTATTGGTCACTCAGTATTGGGACTCAGTATTGACATCCAATACTGAGCACAAGGACTGAGTAAACATTTCCATGTTTACTTAGCCAGATCAAATCCCTTTGATCTCGGCCACTTTCCTTAATCAGTCCTTTCATTACTCCTTGCCTGTTTTGTAAGATCTCTATAACACTATAAATAGAGATCACTTGGCAAAGGAGTACTTACCAATTTACGCTTTCACTTGTACACATATTGTAATTGATCAGTGGTCTTGTTATTCCGCAACAAGCCACAGTTAGTGGAATTATAGATTTGACTCTAATATTGTGTTAATCACTTTAATTGTCTTAAGTTTAATATATCTAACAATTATACAAGTAATCCAGGGTTGTTGTGACCTAACAACTGGTATCAGAGCAGGCTAAATTAATTCTTATGTAGTCGATCTATTACCCTGGCAGCCATTCCATATACCCACCCTTCCCAAAAATCAAAAACCAGAATGTCTTCAATCATTGCTCCAGTGATGTCAGGAAAGGGTGTGCCAATCTTTGATGGCAAAGATTTCCATCAATGGAAACTAAAAGCTCAGTGGTATCTTGAGTCCATTCATGATGAGATGCTCACTGTACTGACTGATGGTCCCATCATTCCTCTAACCACTGAACCTGTTGCAGCTACAGACAATGCTCCTGCATCAATGTAACGACCCGAATTTTGTAAGTAAATAAATTGTACAAAAATATGTTAAATAAGGATAAATCATTTAAAGAACGTAGGAATTGGTTTCATGTCGTTTGGACACCGTACGAGAAAGTTATGGGCGAAACCGGGTCGAGCCAAAGATTAAAAAGTGCAGCCTAGGCAGTTCAGAGAGTTCACGGCGCGAACTAATGTTCGCGATCGTGAACTCGATCCAGCTATTTGGGCTATCCGTCGCGAAGAACTTCCCGACCTAGTAACGATCGCGAACTATGCGTATGAGAAAAAGTTCACGTCGCGAACTTGTTAGCGATCGCGAACTCGGTTCGACACCAGCATTTAATTAGGGGAAAACCTCATTTATGTCACTTGAAACCCTAGTTTTTCTCCTCTCTTTGGTGTGTGCGATTTCTGGAGTATAAGGGTTGCTTGGAGCTCAATCTTCATCAAATCTTGGTGATTCTTGCTCCTAGTTGAAGATCTAAGGTAAATCTTCATATCTCTTGTGTTATAAGTCTTAGATTCAAGTAGGGAAGCTTGAATCATAAACCCTAGTTATGGATTTGTTCATGAATGGTTAAATGGAAGTGAGATAACTTAGATCTATGATATTTTAACAAGGAAAACGTGGTCATGTTATGGGTACACGAAAATGTGGTGATTTATGAACCTAGGGTTTGGTAATTTTGGGGAAAATGGTGCTAGTAGTTAACTAGCCATGGATTATGTAGTTAGTATAGATGATTAATGCAAACCATTGTATTGGTTTTGATAATAGATTGTCGGTTGGAAGATTTGAGGCATTCAAATCTCGAGAAGTGATATTGGTGATTAAAGAACGCAACAACTGGTTAAGCTTGGCTAAGGTGAGTACATGTGAACTTACAAACTGGGTACATAGCTAGTAAATGTTTTTATGATTAAATGATTTTTATCGAGTCTTTAAGTAATTTAGTCATTTATGTGATATATGATGAATTGCTTGTATGATGGTTACATGATTGATTGAATAAGGAAAGATGGAGTTATAAGCTCATAACGATAAAAGATAAGAAATGATGACGATGATGATATCCCTAGGGCCGTAGTAGATTGGAGGCATTCCGGTTATTACGGTACCTTAAGGTTAGTGGTAGATTGGAGGCATTCCGATTACCCAATACCTATGAGTCCCGGTAGATTGGAGGCATTCCGGTTACCGTGGATATGATGGTCTTGATAGATTGGAGGCATTCCGATTATCTTGACATTGGCCAATGATGAAAGTGATAAAGTGACCCAAAACAAACTTAGTAATATTATTTTAAGATTAAATGATATTATTTGACTAAATGTTTATCGGGTCTAAAACCCATGTATCTCACGAGGCAATTTTGTCTCACGTACTATGTTTGTGTTTTTGCTATGTACTCAGGTTCGGGATCGAAGATCTAGGAGGCCCGTTTAGAAGAGGCCTTGTTGAGATTAGCTCGGTGTTGATGATTAGAGTCCTTATCCTATGGTTAAGATATAATTTGTAACACCGTTTTTGTAAACTCTGATAATCTCGAACAAGAAACCTTTTCGTTTTTTGTAAAACCGGCATTTGATGTTGATACAATATTATGTATTTTTGAATTAAATGATATTTAAATGTTGTTTTAAAAATCGAGGTGTTACAATCAACAAGAACAATTCCAAAGTTGAAACATACTTGGACTGATACTGATCGTCAGTTGTTCAGTCTTGACTCAAGAGCCAAGAGTGTGATTGGTAATGCAGTCACAAAAGAAATTCTCAATGGAATCATGAAGTTGCCAACTGCAAAAGCTATGTTGGATATCTTGACAGTCACTTATGAAGGCACACCACAGGTGAAGTTGCAAAAGAAAAGAAACATGAGAAGGAAATATGAGAACTTCATTGCTAATCCAAATGAAGATCTTACTGCTCTTTACAACAGATTCAACACCATTGTTCATGATCTGATCAGTTTTGGAATTGAGAAGGAAGAGGGAGAACTCTGTCAAAAATTTCTGGACACTCTTCCTCAACAATTCCTTGATATCACAAATTCTGTCAATGCTGCTAACAACATTGAGTCTTATACTCTTCAAACACTGTATGGCTTAATGTTGAATCATGAAGAGAACAATGCTTCTAGACTGATCAACTGGAAGAAGACTGACAAGACCTCTACCGGTATGGCCCTAATTGTTAAACAGGCCTATACTGTCACTGAACCAGATGAGCCAGAAGATAGTCTTGAGGATGCTGAGACAGAAGAATTGGAAACTCAAATGGCTCTCATGTCCATGAAGTTGAATCAGTTGAAGAAGAAGAGGCTAGGTGTTAGCTCTTCCAATACTGACCCTAGATCTGGTCTATGCTACAGGTGTGGAAAGCCTGGTCACATTGCTGCCAACTGTCACACTAAGTCTTCTGAAACTGATCAGAATGACAAAATTGCATACCGTGCTAAACGGTATAAGGATAAATATGTGAAGTTGAAAGCAAGGAGCAAGGGAAAGGGAGTTGCTGGAAATGGAGCACCTCATCAGGCACTTTACTCTGAAGCCTGGATGATGAAGAAATAAGTGATGATGAGGAAGAAGTTGAGAATAAAGCCTTCATGGCTTTCACTGAAGAAGATTTGAAGAGTACTTTTGAGAGAGATCTCAAAGAAGCTGAGAGAATGAGTATCCACAGTGATTGGGATTCCACTCAGTTGTACAAGGTGAGTGCCTTTCAAACTTATTCTTTGAATGAAAAAGAAAAAAATTTTGAGTATATGATTGTTGATCTTAAAAATTTAGTACAGAGAGAAAAAGCTTTAAAACTTACAATCTCACAACTAGAAAAAGTAAATAATGAAAATTTAGATAAATTAGCAAGATTAAAAGATTTGGAACTTGATTTTTTAAACTTACAAGACATGAATCAAAGATTAGCTGATAAAGCACATTTACATAAATTGGAAAAAGAAAAATTTGAAAATCAATGTAAATCATGGGGAAATGCTTCTATCAAGCTAAATAAATGTTTAAATCAACAATTTCCTGATAATGTGAGGGCTGCACTTGGTGTGGATCCTCAGTTTAAAACTAGAAATAATTTTGCTGATTTGTTTGAAGAATTTAATCATTTAAATCCTGTTAATTTTGTAAAATCAAAAACTTTTTGTGAAGCTAGTTGTCAAACTGATTCAGATGATGAGGATAAAAACATTTCTGACCAAGCTCAACCTATTGGTCCCTCTATCTGCTCTAAGTGATATACTGAATTACAAGATCTCAGTATTGAATTTCCTGTTACAGAAAATTCTGATGCTGACATCCATGTAGATCAATATGACACTTCAGCTGTTCCACCTTTTGAAGTATTATTTAATGTCATTTCGTACTCTGAAAATACTATTTTAAAAACTTTGGAAACTACTTCTACTTCGTCTAAAAAGACTGATACTGAAGTTGCAAGCACATCTGAATCAAATACTCAGAAATCTCAAGAACCTGTTAAAGTGTTAAAATTAAAACATGAGGTTAAACCTACAATACTTTCGACAGGTTCCAAAGATGGTAAAGGAACTAAGTCTAAGCAAAAGCAAAAACAGACACCTTTACTAAATAAAAATAAAAATTCATCTCCTAAAAAGACTGTTAAAAAGGATGTTCACCCTCCTACTAAAAATGATAAAAATAGTCTTTTGAAATCTATTAGTGAGCAAATCAAATTTTTAAGTCAGAAGGTTGCAAAACTGACTCATACTGATCAACCAAAGGATAAACAGTTTTCTAAAATTCCTTATGAAAATATGTTTAGAAATAGACCTAGAAAATGTTACATATGTCATCATACAGGTCATAAAGGAGATGAATGTAGAACTAATCTCCCAAATCCTAGGTACTCAGTACCAAAGAAAAGAAGGAATCCAAAGTCAGTACCACAAAAGACTACCAATACTGGTTCTCCTAAAGTGATACTGACTCCCTCTAAAACAGAGATTAAAAAGGATAACAAAGTTAACCCTTCCAAAGGTCCCATTTTTAAATGGGTTCCTAAAATGAACTAATCCTTATTTTGTGTCTTGTGCAGGGTGATAGAAAATGGTACCTTGATAGTGGCTGCTCAAGACACATGACTGGCAGTATGGAGTACCTTCAACATTATACACCAGAGAAGGGTCCTTCTGTCAGGTTTGGGGATGATTCAATAGGGAAAACAAGAGGATATGGGGAAATCAAAGCTGGCAACATCACCTTTAAAAGGGTTGCCTATGTGGAAGGTCTAAAACACAATCTGCTCAGTATCAGTCAGATGTGTGATGATGACAAAGAAGCTAGATTTAGAAAGATTGCTGGCATCATATACAATGAAAGAGGACAACCTGTTCTCATTGCCAGAAGAGAAAAAGATGTGTATGTAGTCAATCTTTCTAAAATTGACCCCATCATCCGTGTGTGCCTGCTGTCTAAAGTCAATCCAGAACTGAACTGGATGTGGCACAAGAAACTCTCTCACATCAACTTCAGGAACATCAATGAACTCAATATTGAGAAGTTGGTGAGAGGGTTGCCCACAATTACTTATTCAAAAGATAAGTTATGCTCAACATGTGAAATGGGCAAGCAGAAGAAGTGTTCATTTAAATCTAAGGTAAATCACTCCATTAATGAACCTCTTGCAATGATACATATGGATCTTTTTGGCCCCATCAGTACACCATCTCTGGGCAAAAAGATCTATACCTTGGTCTTGGTTGATGAATTCTCAAGATACACTTGGGTCATCTTCCAGAAGACAAAATCAGATGCTATCACAGAAATTGTTGCTTTCATCAAGAGAGAAGAACTGCAAAAAGGTGCCAAGGTCAAACAACTAAGAAGTGACCATGGTACTGAATTTAAAAATTCAGTATTAGCCAATTTCTGTGAATAAAAAGGAATTGTACAAAATTACTCTGCAGCCTACACAGCACAACAAAATGGTGTTGTAGAAAAAAAGAATAGAACACTGATTGAAGCTGCAAGAACTTTGTTATGCCATGCTGGCATTGATGTAAATTGTGCCAACTTTACACAGAATAGAGCAACTGTAGTCCAGAGACATCTCAAGACTCCTTATGAGTTATATCATGGCAGAATTCCTAATGTGGAGTACTTCAGTTCCACATCTTTGGGAGTAAATGCTTCATTCTCAGTACTAAGCAAAATCTCAACAAGTTTGCTCCCAAAGCAAATGAAGGTATTTTTATGGGCTATTCACCACACTTCAAAGCCTTCAGAGTGTATGTTCTGCCAACAAAGGTGATTGATGAATCTATCCATGTCACTTTTGATGAACAAATGGATGAGCATTCTACTTCAGCAAACGAGGACATAAGTGGTATTGATACCTTATGTAATCCAGATACTCCAATGCTGAACAGCCCAAAAGTCACCCATATCCTGGTTCACATGATATGAGTGATGATGATCAAGACTTCACTCAGTATTCCAAAACATCAACAAATAATGAAGTTCCCAACACTGACAACTTCAACACTGAGTCTGCAAATCTTGATCTCAATCAATCCACCTATGAAGCAGGAGAAACTTCAAATCCATCACTAGAACCATCCATAAATCTGCCAAATGAAGAATCCAGCAATCCTGTGCAGTCCAATACTGAATCAAACTCTAATCAGGATGAGACTAGCAACCCCTCAGTCCAACAAAAAGTTATTGATCCTACTTCAAATGCTACCTTAGGATCAAATCTAAGGGAACACAGAGACCATCCTCATACAAATATCATTGGTCCTGTTGAAGAAGGAGTGCTAACAAGAAGAAAACTGAATTTTGAACCTCAGGATACTGCCAATTTTTGTCTCTTTTCAAGCTTCTTATCTACCATTGAACCCAAGAAGGCTGATGAAGCCTTACTAGATGAAGACTGGGTAGAAGCTATGCAAGATGAGCTTACAGAATTTGAAAGAAACAAAGTTTGGTACTTAGTACCACCCCCAACTGGCAAAACTATCATTGGTACTAAGTGGGTGTTCAGAAATAAAATGGACAAAGATGGTGTTGTAATCAGGAACAAAGCAAGATTGGTTGCTTAGGGATACAGGCAAGAAGAAGGAATTGACTTTGATGATACCTTTGCACCTGTTGCAAGAATTGAAGCTATTAGGCTATACCTTGCATATGCAGCCTTTAAGAACTTCAAGGTTTATCAAATGGATGTCAAGAGTGCCTTTTTAAATGGAAAACTGCAAGAGGAAGTTTATGTTAAAGAACCTCCAGGTTTTGTTGATCCTAAATTTCCTAATTATGTTTTCAAGCTTGATAAAGCCTTGTATGGGCTCAAACAAGCTCCAAGAGCCTGGTATGATATCCTGTCTGAGTACTTAATTGAAAAAAAAAATTACACGTGGTAAATTTGATAAAACATATTTTCAAAAAGAAAAGGATCTGACATCTTACTCATTCAGATATATGTGGATGATATTATATTTGGTTCCACCGACAAGTCAATGTGTGATTGGTTTTCAAAGATCATGTCATCTCCGTATCAAATGAGTATGATGGGAGAACTCACTTATTTTCTAGGTTTACAAGTTGATCAAAAGCCTGATGGCACATTTATAAACCAAAGTAAGTATGTGCATGATATGCTAAAGAAATATAAATTTGAAAACTTATCTTCTATGCACACCCCTATGAGTACTCAGGATAAGATAAGTAAGGATGAAACTGGTAAACCAGTATGTCAATCCACATACCGAGGTATGATTGGTTCCTTACTTTACTTAACAGCTAGCAGGCCTGATATCATGTTTGCAACATGTTTGTGTGCTCGGTATCAGGCTGATTCCAAAGAATCACATCTGAAAGCTGTTAGGAGAATTTTTAGGTATTTATCTGGTACTCCTAATATGGGTCTTTGGTATCCCAAAGATTCAAATTTTGCTCTTGAAGGGTACACAGATGCAGATTATGCAGGATACGGATTAGATAGAAAAAGCACAATTGGAGGATGCCAATTCCTTGGTGGAAGATTAGTTGGCTGGTCATCCAAGAAACAATATTCAGTAGCAACTTCAACTGCAGAAGCTGAATATGTAGCTGCAGGAAGTTGTTGTGCTCAACTCATGGACTATGGATTTGATTTCAACAACACGCTAATCCATTGTGATAACAAAAGTGCTATTGCTATCACTGTAAATCCAGTCCATCATTCAAGGACAAAGCACATTGATATCAGACACCACTTTATCAGAGATAATGTGGAAAAGGGTAAGGTTCAGGTAGACTATGTCCCAACCGAGGACCAATTGGCTGATGTGTTTACTAAACCTCTTTCAGAAGAAAGGTTTATGTACTTACTAGAACAATTGGGCATGCTCAATCCTTGAAATTATTTTTTCCAAAAATTCTTTCGTATTCTGATTTTTCAGTATTGACCCAATACTGACCCTTTCAGTATAGCTCGTCTGGTATTTTATTTTTAAGTTTTGTAAATTTTTTATTAATTTGTACATTTTTATTATTTTTAAAAATTTTTTTAATTTAATTTTTTTTAACTCTAAATCCGTATTGGGATTCCTGGAGTTCAAGACTGATTTCAAAAACTCATATTCCCCAATGGTAACTTTCCTTAATAGAAAAGTTACCGCTGGAATAGGATAAGGCTGTCATTTCGCCGTTTTTACTTCCCCATACTGTCATGATTGCTGATTAAGAGTATAAATAACCATTTTCTTCAAACTTAAATCATTTTCTCTGTTATTTACTCTCTTTCTCTCAAATTTCTCTCTGTGATTAACGTTTTTACTCTCTTTGCAAGCAAATTTCAATCGTAGTCACAGATACATGGCCAATTTCGAGTTCATCAGGCCAAATAACGCACCCGCAAAGGATTTTCAACGATATGAACTTCCTAAATTTACGAGAAACAACATAACTGCAAATTTTGACATTCCTCAAGGTTGGATATGCCCTCAATTTCGCCTCATGATTTC